>CP092886.1:78851268-79545611 GCA_030710605.1 Cordylochernes scorpioides | reverse complement strand
TGCTTTTTTTCCAGTGTTATTTTATTTTGTTGGAAATTCTCAATTTTGAATTTTAGGGTTGTTAAAATTGGTGTGTGGTCACTGATTGCACTTTTAAGAATTTTCCATTGTGTTGTGGGTGCGATGTTGTAATTTATCGCTGTGATGTCTATTGCGGATTCTGTGCCTGTGGACTTGGATAGATAGGTGTTCTTTTCGTTTTTTAACGGTGTAAGGTCGGTTAGCATGTCCTCAACCTGCTGACCTTGGTTATCCTGGACAGGTGATCCCCAAGTTGGTCTTTCGGCGTTAAAATTACCAAGTATGATTGCGATATCCGAAGACGCTTCACTTAATGTCTCTATCAGGCCTGTATTGATGCTAGTATTATCGTGGTGATAAATATTTATGATTGGAATTGTTTTATCTGTAAGATAGATTTCTATTGCCTGAGCTTCTGTCGTGTTTTCTCTAGGCTTACTCTGATTATAGGCGATTTCCTTAAATTTGATTTCTAGAGTTTCAATCAAAACGGCAAGTCCTCCTCCGAATTTTCCCGGTCTGTCCTTTCGTAGTGTTGTATAATCTTTGATATTGAATCTCAGATTCTGATTCAATTTTGTCTCCTGAGGACAAGAAATATGTACATTGTTGTCACTGAGAAGACAAGTCAGCTCTTTATTTTCCTCTGGGTACCATTTATATTGAGTTGTAGTAGATTGAATTGTGTCCTCGTAGTAGATTTCACATCATGAGCTCGAGCTGCAGCTCCTGACGCGGCGGTTACCCCGGACGCGGTAGCATTACTGGAGATATTAGTTTTGCTCCTCATTTGAAAATGGGTGCCGTTGCAACGTTAGTTAACTTGGAAACGAACCAGAATTTGGTCACATATTCCAAGGGTCCAGGGGGGACCGCAAGGAGGTGTGGTCGGACTTCTCCCCTTCCCCCTGGAATGCTGTCACTACAGGATAAAGCACACATTCTTGGTATATTTTTTAAATTGTGATTCAGAATATGCCCTGAAGCTTTACGAGCGTTTCGTTCCTTTAAAGATATTCGAAGCTGTAAAGGACCAATGAGTTGCTACTCTCTAGAGCAATTGATTAAAAGTTTTGAGGAAACTGGATCTCTGGAAGCAAAACCTCGGAGTGGAAGACCATCGACATGCAAGTCAGTGGCTGTTACGGTTTTGCAGAATGCTGAAGCTATTGAAACGTTATCCACGTATGGAGAAGTAAGTGCTAGACAAGTTTCTCGACAAACGGAGATTTTGTATGGAACAATTTGGAGAGAACACACATTTAGAATTTTTCTATAAAAATACCCAAACAAAATTCAAAGTTTTCACGAGTTGAAAGTCAGCGATTTTGAGAAGCGTCAAGAATTCGCTGCATGGGTTTTCCGGCAAATTGATATTGAGGAAAACTGGCTGTCAAATGTTCTTAGAACAGATGATGCTCACTTTTATCTAAAGGGAGAATTTATCATTCAAAACTGCCTCATTTTGGCAACAGAAAACCCTAGAATATTTATAGAAATACCCCTTCATCAGCACAGAGTTAGTTTTGTGTGGGTTCACTTCTTCTTTTATTATTGGACCTTTTTTCTTTGAAAAAATCAATGGAAGAACTTTTAAAACCGTTTGTGTAACTGGTGAACGTTATGTTCAACTTTTGAGAGAAAAGGTTATTCCCATATTGCAGGGCAGACAAGCACTAAGCAAAATAACATTCATGAAAGATGGAGGACCTCCTCATATCTCCCGAGGTGCCAAACAATTGCTGAAGGATACGTTCGGTGAAATTCGTTGATAAGTCGCCACTTTATTTACCAGTGGCCTCCAATATCACCAGACCTGACGCCTTACAATTTCGGTTATGGGGGTACATTAAGTCGCGTTTTTATCGATGCCGGCCTACCACATTGGCTATGTTGAAGGCTTCTATTAGATGGAACGTTTTATAAATTTTAACTATTTAATTGTGACCATTCTGTCATCTATCGTCTGCAGGCGGTGTTTGAGAATGAAGGGCGACACATGGAGCAAGGATTGTGACCTAATACAAGAGAGAAGGCAGTTACCTCATGTGTTATATTTTGAAGCTCTTTGTTTTGGGTTATGGGAATAATAAATGCTGTCCTCACATCTTGACTCTTTTTTTTCTGTGAACAGTAATTTTTTTGTTTGTTATTTGCCCACATCTTATATTATGTCGTGCAGGCCAAAGTGTTATAACTTCTCGAATAACACTGGTATACACAATAGTAGTATATATAAGTGCGTCCCCAATTCACTTTAATTGTCCTACGTCCTATTAGAGCGGCTGCTTCTAAAATTTTTTTTGTATTATAATGCACTTTAATTGGCCTACGTCTGGAATCCCCAATTAATTTTAATTGCCCTACGTGTCCTCTTAGAACCGTTGCTTCTAAAAATTTTTTGTATTCACTCTATTTGGCCTACGTCTGGATTCCCTGTAATAAACTTTAAATACCACTTTTTTAAATGTGTCGTGGACCCAATTCACTTTAATTGTCCTACGTCCTATAAAAATCTGTCATATCTTTATGTGCGTTAATTAGCTGGCGTGAAATCTGTCAGGCTCACATTTTGCCTGCTCGGTTCGAAGGCCGTGAGTGTCCTATTAGAGCCGTTGCTTCTAAAATATTTTTTGTATTATAATTCACTCTAATTGGCCTACGTCTGGATTCCCCGTAATAAACTTTAAATACCACTTTTTTAAATGTGTCGTGGACCCAATTCACTTTAATTGTCCTACGTCCTACCGCTTCAAAAAAATTTTTGTATTATAATTCACTTTAATTGGCCTACGTCTGGATTATCCGTAATAAACTTTAAATACCACTTTTTTTTTTAAATGTGTTGTGGAATCATGTTACAAGTTTTGCCATTTTTAGAGCCGCTTCTAAAATTCCCAATTAACTTTAATTGCCCTACGTCGACCATTCCTTAGATGTAGGTAATAAAAAATCTTTAAATATCACTTTTTTAATTGCATATAGGTCGATATTTTTCTCAAATTGCAGTCAGATCATGGAGGCATTCTGCGTTAATTAGCTGGTTTTAAATTTCAGCACGTCGTGTCGTGAAATCTGTCAGGGTCACATTTTGCCAGCTCGGTTCGAAGGCCGTAATAAATCACTTTAATTGCCCTAAGGATTCCCAATTCACTTTAATTGCCCTACGTCATAGGTGACCATTCCTTATTGGATTCATGTTACAAGTATATGACGTAAAGTCAGGGTCATATATACATATATATAGGCCGATATTTTCTCATATTGTCAGCTTTCATACAGAGTGAAAGCAACATGGAAGTAAAAATTTTGCCTAATTTAGTTAAAGAAGTTATTGAAACAATTTTGGAGAAAGGTCTTTTATTAAAAAAGAATCAATTTGTAGATGTAATTTATGAATTCCCTATTTCATTCGAATATTCTACTAAAGAAGAAGAAAGAAAAGTTTCCTATTTTAATAGGTTTTTTAAAAACCATTTATTTCAAATGTATGATGAAAGTGGAAATTTTATTGAAGATTATTTGGACGATTTTATGCACACACCTGAGTGTGAAGGTGATGCATGGTTTTATTCAAAATAATTATTTGAAAAAATAATCGAAGCTTTTTCCCAAGCTTGCAATTCGGTCTTGCAAATCCAGGCTTGCAATCACGAAGAAGACAACGACACTTAGAGGAAAAATGTATAGAAGGACTCTATGAACACATATACATAATTTGCATTTATATATGAACATATTTGTGTTTAAAATGTAATGCATTTTTATATGAACATATTTGTGTTTAAAATGTAATAAAGTTCATGTTAAAAACAAAAAAAAGTGTGTGTGTGCTCATTAAAAAAAATCTGTCATATCTTTTACCAACTAATTTAATATTTATGGAAATATGTGTCACAAATATGTTTTAAAAAAAGTGTATATTTTTAAATGTCCTAGCTTTACTATTGTAAAATTTCACCCACATGATGACGACAAAAAAGCGAGTATAAAAAATCCGCCCACATGCTGACGACAAGAAAACTCCTCCCCCTTCCATTATAAAAATCAGTTTCACCCTTGGATCAAGTGACGGTGTTAAAATTTCTATCAGCTGGACCAAGCAGTTTCGGATTTAAATTTTTCCAACATGAGGTAAGTTTTGTTTCTTGTTTTATTGAATGTGTTTTTCTCATAATCAGAAAAACTTTACTAGGTAATTAAAAAAAAATATTTCAATGAGATTTGAACCTAGCAAAAAAAAAAAAACATTAGAGCAATGGAGTTAACCAATACGCTAATGTTTTTTTTCATTTGGAATGGAATTAACCTGATATATATATTTATTATTTTTTAGGTGTCTACGCTTGGAGGCAAGTGCGCTCAATGGCTATCTAGAAAGGTGGTCTTTCCGCTCGACCGAAGGTGAACTTCCAGACCTTTCTTGTGAATTGGAACAAGTTCTCGGACCATCGGGAGATGTCTGTATGGAAGAACTTTCAGCGGACGATTGGATACATGTTCTCGGATCATCACAGGATGTGTGTATGCCAGACGAACTTTCTCACCTCTCACCACTAGATATAGAGCAAGTGCTCGGAATTCCCGAGCAGGGTGGGCTCGACAACGCTCCCACAGTCGACGACCTCACATTAAGCAGGATTCTAGAGGCGGAATTTCATTTTTCGAGGTAAGAAGAAGGAATATTTATTATAAATTATATACTTAATATATTTATGTTTTCAGCCTAGAGGAAAAACTCGACAGCTTCGAAGCAGATGTTTTCAGCCTAGAGGAAAAACTCGACAGCTTCGAAGCAGATATCATCGACATTCTGCAACAGGCCTTGCAGCGAAATAAGACCATTCGATTTTTTCTACAAACGGAAGTGGAACTTATCAAGACAAATGATGCTTCAGGTAGGCGAGCCCATTTTGTTTCCAAGTGTCAGCGTGTGTTTACCCCATCAATGTTGAATGGGTTAGTTAAAGAATCCCTAAGCCAAATTTACAATAGGCTATTAACATACAATAAAGAGGGGTCATCTTTTATATTTTCAAACTTATTAGAAATTAATTTAAATATAGGTAGATATACGCCGATGTATGCTAGGTGTCAAGGTGTTAAACCACCGGCTTTTATCGCGAATAGAAGGGCACTACTTAACATAAATGCACCCGATGACATGTGTTTTTATTACTCTATCCTTGCTGCCTTGTACCCAGTATCTAGCAATCCTCACCGTTCTAAGCACTACGAACCTTTTCTTTCTAATCTCAAAGGCGTTATACCAGCTCCAATGCCACGCGAACGCATTAAACATTTTGAGGAGCTAAATTCTCTCGCGATCAATGTTTATAGTTTAGAGGAAAAATAAATCTTCCCCCTCCAGCTTTCCGAAAATGTAGATAGCAAAGAAATAAATGTATTTATATATAAAA
Organism: Cordylochernes scorpioides; assembly: GCA_030710605.1. Lineage (NCBI taxonomy): Eukaryota > Metazoa > Arthropoda > Arachnida > Pseudoscorpiones > Chernetidae > Cordylochernes > Cordylochernes scorpioides. The sequence continues at coordinate 79,540,170 of CP092886.1, read as the reverse complement.
GCCATTATTTTCTGATTAGGCACTTCAATCGTCTTTTTGACTCAAAATCGCTCTACGTTTGTCACTATTGTCTGTATTCTTTCAAATCAAAAGAATTGGTAATGGAGCATGAAAAAACATGTAGGGTTCACGGAGCTCAACGTGTCAAATATCCAAAAGAAGGTTCTAAGCTTTCATTTTTCAAATTTTCTAATAATTTTAAGCAGATCTTCGCTATATACGCAGATTTCGAAGCCATTTTACAGCCCAACCCCGACCCTTCCAAATACTCTGTCCACGTACCTTGTTCGTATTGCTATATCGTGGTAGATCCGGAGTCAAATATCGTCCACAAAGAAATTTATCGCGGCGAGAATCCGGCGGAAAAGTTCTTGTTGAGTTCATTCTCAACAGTTTCAAAGCTAAAAGAACGCCTCAGAAATTATCCTTCCGTCGATATGAACGAGCAACAAAAAATTGACTTTCTAAACGAGCAAACTTGCCACATCTGTAAAAAACAATTGGACATTAAGACAAAAGCAATCGATCATTGTCATTGGAGTGGTCGGTATAGAGGGGCCGCCCACAAGATCTGTAATTTAAATTACCACAATAATTCAAAATTTCGATGCTTATTACACGGAGCAAAGAACTACGACAACCATTTTTTAATCAAAGCTCTCCGTCATGTGCCTCATAAACATCTTACAATTATTCCTATGAATATGGAAAAATATTCGGTCATTCTGGTAGATGATGTCATATTTTTGGATTCATTCCAATTTCTATCCGCATCGTTAAATACTCTTAGTTCAAATTAACCGCAAGATGGGTTCAAGGTTCTTTCCCAATGTTTTCCGTACCAGACCGATCTGCTTCGTCGTAAAGGTGTCTATCCTTATGAGTACATGACGGATAGTTCAAAATTTTCAGAAACAAGCCTCCCTCCCATTGAATATTTTTCCAGCAAACTTTTAAATGAATCCTGCTTCAACGAATCGTATGCTTTCGCGCAACAAGTATGGGAGGAACTTAACTGTACAACGCTCGGAGACTACCACGATATATATTTAATTGGCGACGTGGCTCTTCTAGCCGATATTTTTCAATATTTCAGAGACCTCTGTCTAAGACACTATCAGCTGGACCCAAATTTAAATTTTTCTTCACCGTCTCTCTCTCTAGACGCAGCACTAAAAATGACAAATGTTTCGTTAGATCTAATCAGCGATCCTGACATGTATCTGACGTGCGAGCAAATTCGCGGAGGGGTCGCCATGATATCAAAGCGATATGCCAAAGCAAACAATCCTTTTATGGGAGATGAATTTGACTCAAGTAAAGATACATCATACCTTTTTTACACAGATTGCAATAATTTATACGGATGGAGTATGTGTCAACCTCTTCCAACTGGTAGGTTTCGGTGGCTGACTTCAGAAGAATGCAACCAAATCGATATTTTAGCTCTCCAGGACGACAGTCCGATCGGCTATATATTTGTCGTCGATCTTTGCTATCCCGAACACCTCCACGATTCGCACAATGATTTTCCCCTCGCTCCAGAACGTTTACACATAGTAGAATCCATGTTGAGCGATTTTCAAAAGTCTCTTCCACACAGCATCGCTTCCTCGATCAAACTCTGTCCCAATTTTTTCCCCAAATCTTCCTACACGGTTCACTACAGAACTTTGAAATTCTACCTTTGTCAGGGACTTAAACTAACAAAAATTCATAAAATTCTTTCGTTTAATCAGAGTCCCTGGCTGAAACCCTATATAGATTTTAACACAGATCAACGTAAACAAGCCAAGTCCGAATTTGAGAAGAGTTTCTGGAAGTTGCTTAACAATAGTGTCTACGGCAAAACCATAGAAAATCTAAGGAAAAGGGTTCGAGTAGAAGTTGTAACAGAGCCGGAAAGAGCCGCAAAACTTATGGCAAAACCCACTCTCGATAGTTTTCATATTATAGAAGAAGATTTGGTTATTCTTAAAATGAAAAAAAGAAATCTGACTCTCAACAAGCCAGTCTATATCGGTTTTACTATATTAGAACTTTCTAAACTAAAAATTTTTCAATTCCATTATTCCACTATGCTTCCTTTATTCAAAGCTCCGTCCTTCAAAATAAGTCTATGCTTCACCGATACTGACAGCTTTCTCTATCATATAACTACTCCACCTTCTGCCGACCTTTATTCTATTCTCGATAAAATCCGAGATCAGTTAGACACTTCAGATTATCCTTTAAACCACCCACTATATTCGCAAGTAAATAAAAAAGTAATAGGCAAGTGGAAAGACGAATTGTGCGGACAAATTATGACAGAATTTGTTGGACTCAAAGCAAAGATGTATAGTTATAGGGTTTTAGGAGGAGACGAGAAAAACATAGGGAAGGGGGTTAAAAAACATATATTAAAAAATGAATTGACATTTCAAAACTATAAGGACACCCTTGAAACACACAAACGGCATTTTTTAAAACAAATTCTAATACAATCCCGTAAACACACGCTGTATACAATAGAACAAACAAAGTTGGGCTTAAACGCCTTCGACGACAAGCGTCATTTGTTAGACGATATCAATAGTTTAGCTCACGGGCATTATAAAATTTGTTTGTAAATTACTAGAAAAAAAATAAATGAAATTATTACAAACATTATCTAAAATTTGATTATTGATATTGTAAATAAATGTACTTTTCAATGTTTGTATTCTTTATTGTAAATAAATGTACTTTTCAATGTTTGTATTCTTTATTGTAAATAAATGCACTTTTCAATGTTTGTATTCTTAAAAAAAAAAAAAAAAACATCAAAAATAATGCATAAAAAAAAAACTTCACCTAAATTTAACATCCTATTCTGGAAAAAAAAAAGTTGAATTATAAATAAATAAATGCATTTAAAAAATTAATCATTGGGGATCGGTCAGCGAACTAGGTTCAATTGTTGTGTCCTTAATGTGTCTTAAAGGGGAAAAAAATGTTATATAAAATAAATGATGCCTTCTCTGGCTTCTTTTCAACATATATTTACAAACCAAGAACTCATAATTTATTATTATTCGATGATCATATGAATGAAATTGAAAAAGAATTGATGACCATAATTGGTCGTCAATGATGTCGTTTTTTTTATTTCAGCAACTTTGGAATTTTATAAAGAAAAAACGGATCTTAGAAGAGTTCATTTCTCATCACGCTGTCAAAGAAACTGGGGCAGCCTTTCTGTTGTCTTAGACAACATTTTAAAACAGATACAAGCCAATATAGAGACATTCCAAAGCAGAGGCTCAGGTTTTGCTTTTTCCAAACTCATAGACATTCAGCTACATATAGGAAAATGTGGTACGGGTTTATGCAACTCAGAGAAAACGAAATAATTGAGATTTCGAAAAATCTTTTCAGATGCGAATGTCAGCTTCCCGAAGTCGAAAATGCAATCTATTTCAAGATTGAAGGGGACCCATTAATTCAACTTCCGAGACAGAAAAAAAAATTTCCGACTATGAACCGACGCTATGGTTTTTTAACAACTGTTCAATAAAGATGACTATTGGACACTTTTCACATTATCTCAAATGTTGTAAGGAATCGCTTTATAAACAAGGAGTCGACATTGTTGGAAGATCTTATGTTAAGACTTATTATTTTGTCATAGATGGTATAAATATAAATTCCGCTTAAGAAATCTCTCAGTCATGTCGTCTCAAGATGATATTCAATTTCGTTTACGACATCCGTTTAACGCGTTGGTTGTGGGTGCCTCTCAATCGGGAAAAACAAGTTTAACAAAACGATTAATTGATTTAATCGAACCCCCTCCCGAGAAAGTTATTTAGTGTTATTCGTCTGTTCAACCGTGGTTTAAGGATTTCCCCTTTGTTTACATAAGCGGCTTACCACCCAATAACTGGGACGTTAGCAAGCGCACTTTATTGATTCTCGATGATTTATTTTTTGATATTAATCAAGACATTGTCAAAATATTTTGCAATTATACTCATCACCGGAATGCTTCTATTATAATTTTAGCGCAAAATTTATTTCCGAAAAATCCGCATTTTAGAACCATTTCGTTAAATAGTCATTACATTTTCTTGTTTAGAAACCCCAGAGATGCCCAGCAGGTATATACCCTTGGGCGACAAATGTATCCCAATAATCCAAAATTTTTAGAAGCGGCTCTAAAAATGGCAACTGCAGAGGAATTATATAAATTTATCTGCATAAATTTGAAACCTCAGACGCCTGAGCAATTGAGGATCCGTTCGCATATATTTCCTGGGGAAGCTAATTTTATTTATTCACCAAAATGAATCGATTATACAAGCATAGATATGCGCTAGAGTCTCTAGCAAAGGCGCAAAATGTGCTAGATAGAAAAAATTACTCACTCCAGCCCTGACCGATTGTCTCTGCGAAATATGTCTCAACATTTTAAAAGGCAATGTTAACCTTTCATCTAGACGCAAAACAAAACTTCGTCGCTATAAAAAGATGATGAGAACTCTCGCGAACAGAAAGATTTCTCTCGTCAAACGGAGACGTCTACTGACTAATCAGAAGGGAGGTTTTTTGCCCCTTATTTTAGCGCCTATTCTGTCGGCCTTGGGATCCTGGATCGGTAAAAAGTTGTAAAAATGGCCGAAAGATTCGCATTTCCTAATCCGTCATTATATCCAATTTATACACAAACGTTATCTCTCGAACAAGAGATCGACGCATTATTAACAAAGAAGTCTTTGCCGGACGATCAGTAAGTGAAGCTCTTAGCAGAATTAATGCGACGTTATCAACGTTCATCCGACACTCCGCCACCACCGCAACCCATCGAACCTTTAAATGAACGAAATATAGATGCAGAAATTATTAATTCAGTCCCGATCACTTCAAAAAAGTATGTAGACATGATTATTCAACGTTTAAGATCTACTAACGAAGTGATTTGGAATCAGAATGGTGAAATTATAATAAATAATCAACCTATTCCGCAGTCCAACGTCGTCGATATTTTTACGTTTCTTACGACGCGAAAAAGGAAGAACGTAAATGTACCTGTGGGCTTTCAAGATTTAGCGATAAGTTTAAAGAAAATAAATATTCCACAACAGTGGATTTTTAATTCGACCGCTAAGAATCTCATATTTAAGAAACAAACGCCGAGTGTAAAGCGGGAAGAGCTCTCGCCTTCTTTATCGACTTCAAAAAAAGAAAAAAAATGGATCAATTATTAGCCAAAGTGTATTACAACGCGGAAGAACCGGGAAGTTTTGGCGGAATCGATCAATTGGCTAAGAGCGCTAAAATATCGAAAAAATCTGCGCAGAAATGGTTGGAGACACAGGACGTTTACACCCTTCATAAACCCGTTAAGTTAAATTTCAAACGACGAAAAATTATCGCCGTAGATATCAATGAACTATGGCAAGGCGACTTGGTGGACATGATTAAATTTTCAAAATTTAACAAAGGTTATCGTTACATTCTAACTATTGTCGATGTTTTTTCCAAGCGAGCCTACGCCATTCCTATCAAACGAAAAAATTCTACCGAAATTGTAAAGACCTTCAAAAACCTTTTTTCAAAGGAAAAAGTCGTTCCCAAACTCTTGCAAACGGACGAGGGCACCGAATTTTTCAATAAGCCTGTGCAGACATTATTCAAAAAATATAATATCAAACATTATCATTCGTACAGCGATAAGAAAGCCGCTAATGTGGAGAGATTCAATCGAACGCTTAAAGGAAAAATGTGGCGGTTATTTACTCGAAGGGGGAGTTACAAATATATAGACGCGTTGCCGGATTTAATTAAAAGCTATAATAAAACTGTAAATCGAGTTACAAAGGTCGCCCCCGATGATGTGACTCCTTTCATGAGGGATGAAATATTTAATCGTTTGTATCCGCCTTCTACCGCCAAACGTTTCAAGTTCGAGGTCGGAGATAGAGTAAGGATATCTAAAATTAGAAGAACTTTCCGCAAAAGCTATCTTCCGGGTTGGAGCGACGAGGTTTTCGTCATTTCCGATCGCAAGAATACTGTTCCGGCAACCTATATATTGCGCGATTTGAAAAACGAGTTAATTAAAGGAAGTTTTTACGATTTCGAATTACAACGATTAAATAAGAGAGACGAGGATTTCTGGCCTATAGATCGCATTATCAAAACAAAAGGGAAGGGTAAGACGAAAAAATATTTTGTCAGTTTTAAAGGCTTTTCGGATCGATTCAATTCATGGGTTACAGATCTACGAAGGAATTCTATGTGACCCTACCTTCGGATTCGAGTTTGGATTATTTTCCAAATAATACGCATTCAAATTATACAACGCGTTTGCCCCATTGTATCAGACTCGAGGGAAACTGGCTCGTCGCCCTTGCCGAATTAAGATTTGATAGAATTGTCAAAGAAAAGGAACATTTTAATTTTTATTACATCGTTTCGAACGACCAGGGTGACACGCTTTTGTCTCATCAATTCGAATATCAAGCGACCGATCCGCTAATCGCCCTCGACAAATTTAACGAGGATATCGTCAAATTATTGTGGAGTCACAACATTAAAAACCACGGACAGTTCGATTTTCGGAATGACATTTCAACTTTGAATTTACCTCCTAATCATAAATTGATAATTTCTAGGAATTTATATAATTATCTCAAATTCCCCGAAGCAACAACTTTATTACCATTAGGGATCTTGATTGAAGAACAAAAGACAATATCGACCGAGCCAATCATTCGAGAGCGAACGGATAAGAATATACAATCGGTTTTTGTTTACTCCGATATATGTAAGTTTGGTATTGTGGGAGATTCGGCTTCGCCACTTCTTCGGCACGTATTTCTTCCTCGAGACAAAGGTAGCGTAAACTTTGAAACTTTGTTCTATAAACCCGTTAATAAGAGCGAGTTTCAGACGATCGAAATAAATATAAGAGACCGCTACGGTGATTTTGTATTATTTTTAGGCGAGAGCGTCAGCGTGACTTTGCATTTCAAACGAGATGACGATGCATAAACATCGCTCTATCGACCCGCATACATGCTGTCAGTATTACGCGCTGCAACAGGGTGGTAATATTCCCTATTATTACGCCACACAGGCTGGAAGGGGATGGTTCGGAAATATTTTTCGAACTGTAACGCCCGTTTTGAAACGCGCGGGGGAATACTTTGGCAAAAAACTTTTATCCACCGCTTCTAAAGTAGCGGGAGATGTCGGCGGCGGAGAAAATTTCAAGCAGAGTATAAAAAAGCGAATATTTGAAACTGGAAGGGATATCAAAGACGACGCTCTCAAACGATTTCAAAGCGGAGAGGGCAAACGTATAAAAACCGTACGTAAACGAAGAAGAAAGCAGAACAGGGACATATTCGCATGATGGAACCTCTGTGTCTTAAATCCGAGCTGGACTTATTTTCGGGTTTACCGATTCAAGTAGCTATAGAAAACTCCGATTTTGAAGAAGTCCATCCTATAGCGACTCTATCGGACGGTCCAATCGAATTCTATATTCCGGGCACTTTTGAGCACTACATCGACCCGTCGTTCATTTTCTTACAACTTGCGGTTAAAATTTCGAAGAGAGATGGAAGCGCCATAGCCGCCACGGATAAAGTCGGACCTATAAATTATCTCCTGAATACGGCTTTTGAGAATGTAGAAGTTTTTTTAAACGAAAAGCAAATCGTATCGCAAAATAATTACGGGTATAGAAGTATTTTAGACGCCTTGCTAAACTTTCCCGAAAATGCACAGAAAACCTTTCTCAAATCTAGCTTATTTGAAAAGGACACGGCGAAATATTTTGACGAAACAGACCCAAACGGTAATAATTTGGGATTGAAAGCTCGACATGCAGTTATGGATTTAAATAAAGAAATAACACTTCTCGGCGCGGTGAATTTAGATTTAAGTTTTCAGCACAAACCCTTGCTAAATGGCGTCTCATTAAAAATCCGTTTGCATAGAGCTAAAAATTCCTTTGTTTTGATGTCCAATACTCAAGGTTTCGTTCTGAAGATAACAAAGGCCTCTCTTCTCGTTCGAAAAGTGACTGTTTCACCGTCCGTCGTTCTCGCGCATAATAAAACTTTGGAGAATGGCGTCGCAAAATATCCAATACGTAAAGTAGATGTGAAAACTCTAACAATTCCCAGCGGAACCCATTCGACAATCCTTCCGAACCTATTTTTAGGTCCAGTACCAAATCGTAATGTCATCGGATTTGTGACGAATGGTGCATATAGTGGAGATTTCACGAAAAACCCGTTCAATTTTCAAAATTTTAACATAAATTATATTTCATTAAAAATCGGACAACGAGTTCTTCCAAACCGTCCGCTTAATCCGCAATTTTCCGAAGGAGAATTTTACAGAAGCTACGTCGATCTCTTTTCCAACATGGGTCGGTATTTAAGTTCCGGAGAATTGAATATAACTCCAGAAGAATTTCAAAACGGATTGACTCTGTTCGCGTTTGATACGACTCCCGATTTGTGCGCTTCGGATCTACATTCTAGCGCTACGCAAAATTCGAATATTTCTTTGGAAGTGAAATTTTCGAGCGCACTAACATCGACAATTAACGTCATCCTTTATTCCGAATTCCAATCCGAAATTCATATCGATAAACTGCGGCAAGTGAGTTTGATCGAGTAATGCAGGATTGTTACATAAACGAGGCGACGTTAGTTCATAGCTGCGATCAAAACGCGTTGATAAAACTAAACGATGGCTTATACGTTCCGAAATCTTTACCTTTAAAACAAAATTCGTATTATGACGCTGAGCAAAGAAAAATTACCAATGTTCCTGAACCAACAGACGACACAGATGTCGTTCCAAAAGGTTTTTAAACCAAGAAAATTAAGCGTTTGAAAAAGCAAGTTTTATTGTTAGACGAAGAAAACAAACACTTTGATTGCAACGGTTATAAAGTAACAAATTTAGGTAGCGCTGAAAATGACACGGACGCCATCACAGTTTTATATCTCCGTGATTATTTAGGTAAATTAGTTACTAGTACCGAAACCTTAGATTTTCGTTTTATGCTCATGGAAGGAGATTCGATAACGTTAAAATGTGAATTTGCACAACACACATTCTTTCTCGATGGAAAAATTAGGAAGTATCGGCTCAGATATGAAAATGTGCCGACAGGTATTAACAACCCCGGGTGTTATATCGTTTTTAGAAATGACGAAGAAGAAGAAGAAGCTCCTGAAATGCAACATTTTTTAAGCGAATCGGTCAGGGATGATGTAAATATCTCATTTAAAAGCGGGAATAAGTAATTGGAAAACCTTACTTATACAGATTTTCACGCAAAAAACAATGTAAGAGTGTCGTTAAAATTATACGTCGACTACATTGGCACCTTACGATGAATTCGAAACAACTCTTAAGATTGGCTACGCTCGACCCTATCATTTCTAAAAAAAATTTGGGCGTGTTTCCGTCAGATTCGCTACCGAAATATATCGATGGTCGCTGCTGTAAGTATTTTGTTGTTAATCTAGATCCGTCAACAATGAAGGGAAGTCATTGGGTCGCGATTGCCTTTTTGAATAAACGAACAGTTTTTTTATTTCGACCCTTATGGTATTAAACCTTTTATGCCCGCGATCATAAATTTTATGAAACGCAATGCGAAAAGAATATTGCACAATAAGCTCCAGATGCAATCTCGCAATAGTAAAAGATGCGGCGAATATTGTTTGTATTTCCTAAATAGAGTAAGCAGAAATAAAAAAATGACAAGGCTGAATTCCGAGCAGGTTACTCGGTTCGTGCGAAAAAAATTTCGCCAGTAGGGGGGTGTGTAAGAGATATGGAAGACGCTGTTGACGACATTTGGCAGTTTGTCCCTCCATTAAATATCAATATCTATAAATATAAATTATTCAAGCCTTTTATTTCATGGCATTTAGCGCGTAAAAAAAGCATAGACGTTGAATTTCTTAGTAAAAGAATCAGTGATATAACTCCTCATCCATTTCATACTATCGAAGTTATTTCCGTAAATAGAGGAGAAATTTTAAAATCTTGGAGGCCCCTTCCAATCGGGGTCAATGCCTTCTTGTGCTTAGGCAAAGAAAGATCTCTAACGTTCAGACACCGCCAAGAAAATTCCAGCTATTTAACGCACAAACTAGAATCGGGAAATATAATTATCCTCGAAACTCGTGACGATGCAGAGGTATGTGTCCCTAAAGCGAGTTTCCGCAACGGGTGTTCGAAAATTATTTGGTTTTCTTAAATGGGTAATTGTGATAACGCTCCTCCTCTGTGGCATAATAATAATGACAGTATCTCCCATTATGACAATTCCCAGCCCATCTTCTAATAGTACGGAAAGACCTATGGGTTGTGCAATCTCTAATGCGATTTTGAATCCTTGTTTGAACGGTACCCATTTAGGAAGACAGATCTACGCACATTTGTGCAATGACGTCATTGACATAAGACAATTTTATTTGTGGAAGGGACAGTTGAAGCCCGGTGAACGAAGCGTACAGCTGACTATTTCGGAATTCTCCTGCCTGTGTCATGTACGAGATATCTTGTATCGTTGATTTTGAAGCTTTTCCGCTAGAGAGCGGTATGCTACTTCGCCAACTCTCTTGGACGCACCTACACCGCGACCTCGGTGAAAGAATTGAAATATATAATCCCAATTATAGATATTGTCATTTAAGTGAGAGGGACAAAAGAACAGTTAGATATTGCACGAAGAAAATTCACGGACTATTCATGTGTCAAAAACCAAGGAGAGAAGGCAATTGGATTTGCGACGTGGAAAAATATATTTTGGAATTATATTCAAATTTTGGAGGCACTTTCGCATATAAAGGCGGATGTATTGAGAAAAATATATTCGATAAATTAAATATTCCATCGATCGATCTTGAAAAAAGTATAACGTACCCAAATCGAAAACAATAGGCGTGAATTGCAAATTGCACGCCGTATATATCGAACATTGTAGCTTCTGCGATGTGTGTTCGTATAAAAGCTTTCTTGAATCCCACTATTTGTGCAATAAAATGAATGAAATGCTTGCGTAGAGCTAAAAAAAAAGCTTCGTGCTAATTTTTTTTGGCGATGGGGTTGGCATTTCTTTCATGATAAAAATAATCAAATTTAAAGCAAAAAAAAAAAATAATAAATAAATAAAACCCCAATGAGTAATTTGGCTTTTTTACCTCCTGGGTCTACATGGAAATAAAAAGCTCAGAGTGCGATATGATGCTGGACAAAACGCTTCTCGCTCTTCCTCTGCTTCGAAATTATAAACTTTTTTTCAAATCTCATCGACGTGTAGAGCTCCGGAAATGCAAATTGAACGGCAAACCCACCCGAGTCGGATTAGTCTTCAACGCTAATGAAATAAAGGATCTATTTTATTATTTAGAATCACCTAAATTGAGAATTTTAAGAAGTGATTTTGAAATTATCATGATGAAGAAGGCTCGTGGAATTTATAAGACTATATTTTTACCTATTGAAGTTGCTGATATATTTTTCAAGTATTTGGATTTAATTATGTTTGTCATTTTTCCTCAAATAACTGCGGAAGAACTTATAAATGCTGCAAATAGCATATTTCCTGACAAGTATATTGATATATGTGTCAAATTATCTAGATTATTCAATTTAAAATTATATCCTAATTCTAATATTTAAAAAAAAAACGATTTTTATATGAATCCCCATTTATTTGAAATAATAAAAAATCTTTAACTAATCTTCTTGTGTTTTTTTTTCTACGCTAAAATACATGCATTGACGGTGTTTTTCATACAATTTTCAAATAACCCTAAACAAAATGTGGTATACATTTTTTTTTACAAAATAAATAAACAAAAGATTATTCAATTTAAAATTATATCCTAATTCTAATATTAAAAAAAAAAGACTTTCATATAAATCCCCATTTATTTGAAATAATAAAAAATCTTTACCTAATCTTTTTTTTTTCTTTCATTATACATTTGAAATAAATAGTTTTTGAAAAAACCTATTAAAATATTAAACTTTGTTTTCTTCTTCTTCTTCTTCCTCTTTAGTGCCAAAGTTAGATGGAAAAGCTTGGCCATTTAAAAATGTACACTTTTTTTTTTAAATATATATTTTTGAAACACATTTCCATAAATATTATATCATTATATCAGTTGGTAAAAGATATGACAGATTTTTAAAAAATGAGCACACAAACACTTTTTTTTTTTTCAACATGAACTTTATTACATTTTAGACTCAAAGAGAAAAAAGTGTGCACACAAACGGAGCATATTTACAAACGTTGGATTTCTAAGTTTGTCGTACTCCCGATGCGTTCCTTGAAAATCAAGCAGCATTCTTCTTTAATGATTTCGTCTAATTGAAATTGCTTTAGCTTTGAATATCTTTTTGGAAGAAATAGTGTCCGCTGAGAATCTTTTACTTCTATAACCGCCTTGACTGATGGACCGAAGCGGGTTTCAACTAGTTTGAGTTCTATCAGTTTATAACTACCTAATTCCAGCTCATCAAATTTTATGAGAGGTGGATAAGAGGTAATACCATTGAATGCCTCCATGATCTGACTGCAATTTGAGAAAATATCGGCCTATATATATGTATATATGACCTGACATTACGTCATATACTTGTAACATGAATTCAATAAGGAATGGTCACCTATGACGTAGGGCAATTAAAGTGAATTGGGAATCCTTAGGGCAATTAAAGTGATTTATTACGGCCTTCGAACCGAGCTGGCAAAATGTGACCCTGACAGATTTCACGACACGACGTGCTGCAATTTAATTCCAGCTAATTACCGCAGAATGCCTCCATGATCTGACTGCAATTTGAGAAAAATATCGACCTATATGCAATTAAAAAAGTGATATTTAAAGATTTTTTATTACCTACATCTAAGGAATGGTCGACGTAGGGCAATTAAAGTTAATTGGGAATTTTAGAAGCGGCTCTAAAAATGGCAAAACTTGTAACATGATTCCACAACACATTTAAAAAAAAAGTGGTATTTAAAGTTTATTACGGAGAATCCAGACGTAGGCCAATTAAAGTGAATTATAATACAAAAATATTTTTTGAAGCGGTAGGACGTAGGACAATTAAAGTGAATTGGGTCCACGACACATTTAAAAAAGTGGTATTTAAAGTTTATTACGGGGAATCCAGACGTAGGCCAATTAGAGTGAATTATAATACAAAAAATATTTTAGAAGCAACGGCTCTAATAGGACACTTACGGCCTTCGAACCGAGCTGGCAAAATGTGACCCTGACATTTCACGCCAGCTAATTAACGCACATAAAGATATGACAGATTTTTATAGGACGTAGGACAATTAAAGTGAATTGGGTCCACGACACATTTAAAAAAGTGGTATTTAAAGTTTATTACAGGGAATCCAGACGTAGGCCAATTAGAGTGAATTATAATACAACAAATTTTTTAGAAGCAACGGCTCTAATAGGACACGTAGGGCAATTAAAGTTAATTGGGAATTCCAGACGTAGGCCAATTAAAGTGCATTATAATACAAAAAATCTTCTAGAAGCATCCGCTCTAATAGGACGTAGGACAATTAAAGTGAATTGGGGACGCACTTATATATACTACTCACAATTTTACCCCTTATGTTTAGTTTATCGCTTTTCGCTCATTAGAAGAAATAGCATAAGGAATATTCTCTGTATCTCCCCCCTCTCACTTTAGAAATTTTGCGCAAAAAATAATATAAAATGATTTTACTACCACGTTTTTCAACGCAAAAGGTCGATTTAAAAATGATTTTTTTTGAGGGGATACATTTTCAAAATTATGTACAGTATAATAAATAATGATAACATTTGACAAACCCATAGGATATTTGGAATAAAGTACGACAAATATATTTTGTCACTCCCCTCTATATTTCATTTTTGAATCATGACTAATATCCAGTTAAATAATCAAGTGTCGCCAATTAGTCAAGAAACTATACTGTTGTAAAATAAGGAGTTCGAAGCAGCCAATGGGAGGCCGACGGAAGCGGCTGCGGGGATGCAGCGGCTAAAATGAGAAAACAATAACAGAAGAACTTGTAAACAACTTTCGAACGCGAGAATTTGCCCTGATCTCCGATTCTTTTAGTGTAAATATTTAAATATATAATTAATTAAATAATACTTTACTTATTTTCTTAAATTATCTATATTAATAAAATGCAAATTTCATAAGTGTACATCACTAAAAACTTTCGTTACAATGCATCAATTTTAACCAAATTTTCAACATTTATGTAAAACGAGATGGAGCAGGTTTTGCTTAACATCAAAATATTTTTCCCTAACATTAACATGCGTAACTTCGCTGTTATCGATTAAATACAAAAAAATCAACAGAGTTAATTTTATTTATATATAAATACAAAATTAAATTTCAACAGAGTTAATTTTTTTACATACTAGCTAATAATCTCAATCTAAAAAAATATTCAAAACAAGCAATTTTAAGATAACACCATATGTAAAACAGTCGGCCAAGAAAACAAATAACGTGTAATATATATATAATATAATATATATAATAAAATCTTAAATATTATTTATCAAAAGTAAGATTATCTCAGGATGACACGGCAATTTATTTGAGACAAGAATAATGATACAATTCCAAGGCGAAGATACTATTCCTTTAACTTCCAATTACCGAGGGAACCAATTAATATTGATTTTATTCAACTTATCGAGTATTTTTCAAGGGACCGGAAAAAAATGTTCACTAGATAAAACGATGATTTCGTAATGTAGAAAATTAGGAAAGACAAAATTCAGGATGACACGGCACACAGGGACCGGGAAAAAATGTTCACTTTATCGAGAGATTCAAATTTACAAGTTTCAAATTATCAAAATATATCTTCTTTTTTAAATAAGTTTATAGAGAATTGTTTTAACAAATGTTCGTTAGACAAACCTTTACTCGGGTAAAAACCCGGGCGAAGCCGGGCACATCCGCTAGTAATAAATATAATTTTCCCTCCTGTTTTCGTCGTATATTTTAAAAGTGTTATAAACAGCGACGCCTTAAATTTGAACCTTCAACCCCGCCGACCAAGAATAGAGGTGATCGACTACCTCTATAGAACTTAGATCATCGTCACAACACAGAGTGGCGGTGAAAACGCAATATTTTTGGCATCCCAGCCGGGACTGTTGAAGGTAAATTCTAGAAAAAAAATCATTTTAAGCTGACCATTTTGGAACTCGCTAGCTAACCCTACTTGCCGCTTTGTTTACATGATGGCGGAAGAATTAATTCTACGTTTAAAGAAGAAGCGTGCTATTAACAGATCATATTTAACGAAAACATGCAATAAGATTGAAAATGGACTTGACACGCTAATTAGAATTGATATTGAAGAATTATTAGAACAATTGAATGAATCATTTAACGAACTTAAATTAGTGGATCACGAAATAGAACGCTTCTTGAAACTGACGATTTAGAGAGGGAATTACAGGGCGTAGAGGAATATCGAGAGAAATATATTACTTGGAGATTTAGGGCAAATAAAAAGATTCGCCAATCAGATTTTCATGGCGAAAATATACCGAATTCGAACTCACGAATAGATGAAAATGAAATGAGACATTATGTACCTTCCTGCACGACTGTGAAACTTCCGAAATTGATTATATCGAAATTTTATGGAAACCTTAGTGAATGGCTGACGTTCTGGAATTCTTTTGATGCAGCTATACACCAGAACAACTCACTGAACCCGATCGATAAATTTAACTCTCTGAAGTCACATCTCGGCGGAACTGCACTAAACACAGTCGAAGGTTTCGCTTTATCTGCGGACAATTATGAGAAAGCTATAAAATTGCTTAAAGACAGATTTGGGCGAGAAGACATTTTGATTAGCCGACATATGAACAATTTGTTGTCAATGAGACCACTCAAAACGTCAAACGATGTAAGAACCTTCCGCGATCCTTTTGACAACCTTTCTGTTCAAATAAGAAGTCTCGAGTCACTAAACGTGTATATTGATGTTTATGGACAACTGTTGTGCCCGATAATAATAAAGCTTCTACCTGCAGACCTTAATTTGGAATTGAACAAAGAACTCCCGACAGGTTACGTAATTAATGACTTGATTACCTTTCTAGAAAGACAATTAACTGCACGGGAGAGGAGTTTTAGAAACTAAATCGGTACCGGGAATGAATCAACTTCTAAACCTAATTTAGTGAACATACATCCAAAGACAAGATTCTACAATGAAAAACCAATTGCGACAGCTTCAGAACTTTTGAATTCATTTCACAAATCGAATGAATGTGTATTTTGTGGTAAAGACAACCATGGAAGCCCTAAGTGTGACTTTGCAGCTAATATGAGTTTAAACGAAAAGAGATCACTCATGAGGAAAAAAGGCGTTTGTTATAAATGTCTTCGGCCTTCTAATTTAAGTAAATTTTGCAGAAATGTAGTCCGTTGTTCGATCTGCAACATGTCTTCCCACCTGGATGTCATGTGCACAAAACTGATTTTAGAAAGAGGTGGATCCTCCAAGTCTCCAACGGTGCAAAATGAAACTCTCGCCAACTTATCAACCTCCCCAAACGTCTTGTTACCTACTTTGAGAGTGACCCTCAAAGGGAACAGAACGAAGAAGACGGCACGAGCTATAACAGACACCGGATCCCAAAGATCATATATTTTACATAGCACAGCAATGGAAATGGAATACGAACAATCAAGGAGAGAGTTCTTCCGGCATTCCTTGTTGGAGGATCGAGTACCAACGTAGTTGAACATGAGGTCTATACCATTCATTTATCGGACATCAATAATTCCTATCGCTGTGAGTTTGAAGCACTAGGTCAACCCCTTATCTGTGGAAGCATACCTCCGGTGTGTCCAAGATCATTTTTAGAAGGGAGTGAAGAACACGACGTGTCTGATTTGATGAGAGACCGTATAGAAGTCTTTATAGGGGCGGACATCGCCGGGAGATTGCTAACCGATGCTCAGAGAAGAATCTCATCTGGACTGGTGGCAATCCGTACCAAACTAGGATGGACTGTGATGGGAAAGATTCCTCCAACGGAGGTGAGAGATGACACCAGCTCCCTTTGCGTGACCACACTTCTATCTTTGGATCTAGAATACTTGTGGAAATTAGATGCAATTGGAGTCTCTGACGCGGAGGTTGAGAAGAAGAATCAGTCACTACAAGCTGAAATGGAGGAACATTTCGCCCACACCACGACGCGAGATATTGAGGGGCGCTATGAGGTAGCTCTACCCTGGGTGCAAGACAAGGAAAGGATTCCTACGAATAGAGACCTAGCCGAAAACCAACTAAGTTCTGTAAGAATAAAACTTGAAGTAGTTGAAGACATGAAAGAGTATGGACAAATCTTTGAAGAATGTATAAATCAGGGGATAATAGAGTATTCCAGAGAGAATAAACTAG
This sequence comes from Cordylochernes scorpioides, assembly GCA_030710605.1. Taxonomy (NCBI): domain Eukaryota; kingdom Metazoa; phylum Arthropoda; class Arachnida; order Pseudoscorpiones; family Chernetidae; genus Cordylochernes; species Cordylochernes scorpioides. The sequence continues at coordinate 79,522,679 of CP092886.1, read as the reverse complement.
ATGGTGTACACTACCTGCCACATCGACCAGTGTATAAAAGAAACAGTCAAACTTCTAAAATAAGACCAGTATTTAATGCGTCGTCCGGGAAGAGAGATAAACTTTCCCTGAAAGACTGTCTGGATAAGGGACCCAATTTGATAGAAATTATACCAAGACTTTTAAATAAATTCCGGAAATATGAAGTAGGTGTCTCTTCCGATATTGAGAAAGCATTTTTACAAATTGGAATAAAGGAAGAAGACCGAGATGCTGCAGTTTTCGAAATAGCAGGAGTTGATCTAACTGGGCATCTTATCTTAAATAATAAGAAGAAAGAATGGATTGTCATCTTCACATGCGCAGTGTATAGAGGAGTTCATCTGGAACTTGTGACATCTTTGTCTATGGAAGCCTTTCTCCAAGCTTTCCGCCGATTTATTGCTCGAAGTGGCCGACCATTGATTGTGTATTCGGATAATGGAACTAATTTCAGAGGCATGGCTAATACATTAAAGAAGATTGATTTTTCGAGATTAAAATGTGATCCCACATTGAAAAACATCACCTGGAAATTCATACCGCCTGGTGCTCCTTGGTGGGGTGGGAGCGTTTGATTGGAATGATGAAACAATTGCTCTTTAGGATTCTCGGTCAAACCTCCTTGGGATATGAGGAACTTTCCACGGTAATGTGTGACGTCGAAAGCTTGATAAACACACGCCCTCTGACCTACCTAACGGAAGAAAGTGAGGATCTCGCTCCATTGACACCTTCGTTGTTCTTACATGAGGTCAGAGAGGTTGGCGTTCCAGACCTGGACTTGATTGATAACCAGACCCTCTCCCGCAAATATCAATATATCAAACGTGTACGAGAAGATCTTAGAGAACGATTTCGTATAGAATATTTTGGATTCCTGAGACAAGAAACGAGACGCCTGAAGACTACCATACCATTCAAGGTGGGAGACATGGTGCTCATTGGACAAGAGAGTTTAAAGAGACTACACTGGCCGTTAGCCAGAATAATCCAACTCTATCCAGGAAAAGATGGACATGTGAGGGTTGCGAAAGTGAAAACTTCATCAGGTGATAAAATACGACTTATTCGAAAACTCTACAATTTAGAGATAACGCCCGAGATAAGATGTCGAGACCCTCTAACGGAGTGATCTCCCACACCAGAAGTTCGATTGAAAACTGAAGAAGACCCTTTGACTTCACAACAAGAGCAACATCACATTGAAACCCCGAATGTTGTGTCAAGTTACGGACGGCCCATCAAGAGACCCAACCGATTGGATCTACTGAACTTTTCCTTTCCATGTTTGAGTCGTCGAGGCGCCAACTCAAAGGTGGGAGAAATGTTGGAAAATAAGGAGTTCGAAGCAGCCAATGGGAGGCCGACGGAAGCGGCTACGGGGATGCAGCGGCTAAAATGAGGAAACAATAACAGAAGAACTTGTAAACAACTTTCGAACGCGAGAATTTGCCTTGATCTCCGATTCTTTTAGTGTAAATATTTAAATATATAATTAATTAAATAATACTTTACTTATTTTCTTAAATTATAATAAATATAATTTTCCCTCCTGTTTTCGTCGTATATTTTAAAAGTGTTATAAACAACGACGCCTTAATTTTGAACCTTCAACCCCGCCGACCAAGAATAGAGGTGATCGACTACATCTATAGAACTTAGATCATCGTCACAACACAGAGTGGCGGTGAAAACGCAATAATACATTCCTTATAGCACGAAATCCTATTAGTAGTGCCATCATAAATTTTTGGTACTATATTAACATTTCAAAAATCGTGTATTGATATTAGTAGTTATTTTCAAACATTCAATCTATTTCACAAAACTCCATCTAAAATATAAATATTTTTTGCTACATGTTTTAATTTGCATATACCTATTTTACATATCTCAGATTGTATTTAAAAATCGTCAACCAATTCTTCTAAATTTTGGCGAAATGATGTTTTATTAATTTATCATTTGATATTATTAGGGTTCTTTCCTGGTATTCAAAAAGGAAAAATACGTGTCGTTTACTTATATTTTTCAATTTATCAAGCAATTTGGCCGCTGAATCTCTGATTCTGGTATAGCGTCATCTAGCGAATAAAGTTGTAACTAAAATCAATTTCGAAATTTTCATTATTTGCCATTAAAAATACCATTGCATCCTGAACACAATGGTGTTTACCGCATTGCTCTAGCGCAAATATTCGCGGAGTTATTAATTTTTAAAGTTGTGCGGGACTTTTGGATCACCCTGTATATTGGATTCCCGCATAATGATTTAAGCCTTAAATAGCTTCTTGCCCTTTCTTAAAATTTTATAAATGTTCTTGGAAATCGATATAACGTTAATATAAGGTTGAACAGATAACAATATTGGATTGTACGAAGGTTTCGTTTCTAAATTTAAAACATAACCGAGAGTAGTGTTTTTATTTTTATTGAATATAGCGAGAACGTTTTATTTAATTTTGAAATAAAAAAGTGCTATAGGCTTCTTCCAAAACAAAATTGTTTTGTGTCTATTTTTTTACCTTCATTTTCTCTTGAAATTGATATTTCAAATATCTAACCTATATATCAGATTATATATTATTTATCAATTAAATATATTAATTCTAATGAAATAAATGATATGTTAAAATTTCTCAACATGGGGGGAGCACGAGCTTGTGCTAATATCAAAGTTGGATGGTTTAATTTATTTATAAACGAGATTTTCTGCAGTTAACAATATTGTGTTTGTATAGCAAAATATATATTCATCGCCAGCTAAGATTGTAACTAATAGGAATAAAATGGCTCAACGACGTGACTCTGGATCCAAAGAAGATAAAGAGAAATAATCAGGATACTTTGAAAGAGATTCAAAAATCGGAAACTTTCCAATATTAAGTCATGGTGACAAACAGCATGTAAACCCTCTGGATGCTGTCATCACCGTAAAGAAATTGGACTCCGGGTCAAATGTCACTGATCCCGCTGATGATGCGGTTTTCGAAATCTGCGAATATTTCGCCTTTGACGATAGCGATTCCGAAAAATGTGTCACCTCAAATGTTGAGCCAATAACATCTGACAATTTCCCGGATGATTATAGAAAGCTATGTTTCGAATATGGGAATTTGTCTGCAGAAAACTTGGAGACTAGACCAAGAGTTTCAAGTGCGCCTTATGTTCGGCCAGGTTATGCAAAAGCTAGATATGGCCTGCCGAATCCTATGAAGAAAGAAAATGTATTTGCGAAGGACCCAATGGAGCCGCAGTACTATGGGAAGATTGACCCAAGACCGTGGAGTTTCAAGCCTGCAGAAGAAAGAACTCCCTGTGATGTTCGGTTCGACAGAACCTACCTTACCCGACGCTCGCAGTACCGAGCCAGAGCAGTTCCTCCGCCAAGCGAGCACCTGGTGGCTTTCTACAGAGAGATGGCGCGAGCTGGAGATCCTCGTGAGCAGCACCCTTCTTCGGATCACAAAGACGTTGGAGGTCAAGGGGGCGTCTACAGGGAGATGGCCATGGCTAAAGTAGATCAAAAAATACATCTGTCTTCCGCTACATTTCAAGACATGGGTCGAGACCTGGATCCCACCAAAATAAAATGGGCTGCAGATATGAAGACTCAAGGCCAAACTAGGACTTCAGGGCCGATTAAAGGCATTCCTGAAGAAATTAACTACTTCAAGAGAGCTATGGCTGGGGCACAAGATCCGGATGCACTCAAGACCAAAGCCCGGGATCATGACGTGGAGCGTCCCCGAAAGGAGTATCGCTAAATAATTTATTACCAAGCGTAATAAATATTTTTTTCTTGATTGGTCTTTTAAAATAAAATTATTAAAAGACTTGAAAATGAAACTGCGTCTACTTTTTATTTATTTGTGTTGTCTCTTCATTTAAATATAGATAATTTAGATATATAGTGGTTGGAAGGTGGTGAGGGCAGAAAAATGATCCATCAAATTGTGATGTCGACCAATGAGTAGGGGCTGCTAAAAAACAATGCAGCCCAGATGCAATTGGGAATAAAAAGAAATTGCTGCGCATCGCTGATGCCTCTAATTACATTTCTTAGAATTTTGAATCAATATTTTCAGATTTCTGGGTGGTCGAAGTGGCCAGGAATGAACAAATTTTTATATTTCTTTTTAAGTCTTATGTTCCGCATTTTTAAGGCCTAATCCCCGGTGAACTTTGATTGAAATTGATTTTAGTTACAATTTTATTCGTCAGATGGCGCTCTACCAGAATCAGAGATTCAGCGGCCAAATTGTTTAATAAATTGACAAGTATAACTGATCAAGAGAGAGACACGTATTTTTCCTTTTTGAATACCAGGAAAGAACCCTAATAATATCAAATGATAAATTAATAAAACACCATTTCGTCAAAAGTAGAAGAATTGGATGACGATTTTTAAATGCAATCCTAGATATAAAGCAACACTTAAAGCCTCCCCGCATAAGTTTCTTTTTTTGTGAAAAATCAATATCAATTTCAAAGTGAAATATGTACTATTTCTAACTTTTTGAATGACGTATGAAAAGTTAGAAATAGTACATATTTCTCTTCAAAATTAATATTGATTTTTCACAAAAAAGAAACTTATGCGGGGAGGCTTTAAGTGTTGCTTTATAATCATACACCGCAGTCCTTTATAATCCTAGATATGTAAAATAGGCAAATGCAATTAAAACATGAAGCAAAAAAAAAATGATATTTTAGATGCGCGGTTTGCTGGAATCCTCTTAGCGATTTATAAATTTCGAAGATAATACATTTTTAATTTTTTAATCAATTCTCTCTCAGTATCGATTATATTTATTTTAATTCATTTTAAAATAGTTATCTATCTCTGATAACACAGGTCTACAAAAAAAACCTTTTTTTTTTTTAACAAGAGAACCTGATGGTGTTTCTAGTGTAACTTTTCATGCTGAACTCAAAAATCTAATCAGAAATTTCCCATCACCCATGGTTTTTGCCTGACGGTCTTTTTTTAGTATTGGGATAAATACATGCATCCAACATGAAAGAGACTTACGAAAACATGAAACTGCTTTTGAAAAAGATAGAATATGAAAGATACGGTTGCAAAATATGCAGCGATTTGAAAGTCGTTGCTCTCTTGCGTGGATTACAGCTTGGATATACAATTTTTTGTTGTTTTCTGTGTGAGTGGGATAGCAGAGATAGGGAAAGGCATTACATTAAAAAAATCGGGCCAAACCGTAAAATATTTACTCCAGGATATAAAAATATTGCAAATCTACCCCTGATCGATTCAGAAAATATTTACTTACCACCATTACATATTAAACTGGGAGTAATGAAGAACTTTGTCAAGGCAATGGATCGAAATGCCAGTGGATTTGCCTACCTAAAACAAAAGTTTTCTAGTATAAGTGAATCGAAGATTAAAGAAGGCATTTTCGTTGGACCTCAGATTCGAGAATTGCAGCAGGATGGAAATTTTCAAAATAGTTTGAATGAAGTTGAAGCAGCAGCATGGAATTCCTTTAGAAACGTTTGCAAAAACTTCTTAGGAAGTGTCAGGGTTGAAAATTACCGAGACATAGTTAATGATCTGTTGCTTTCCTACAAGGCACTGGGATGTAACATGTCCCTCAAGATCCATTTCCTGCATTCACATCTAGATTTCTTTCCAGACAATCTTGGCGCAGTTAGCGATGAGCATGGTGAGATGTTTCATCAAGATATATCAAGCATGGAGAAGCGGCACCAAGGTAAATGGAGTCCTGCTATGCTTGTCGACTACTGCTGGACACTCAAGAGGGATCTACCACAAGCAAAGTATAGAAGAAAATCCACTGTCACTGCTTTTCAATAATAAATATGTTTCGTTCATATATGCCTATATATTAACAATATTTCCAAATTTCAAGTAGGTGTATCAGAAATATTGCGTAATAGAAAAAAACTAATGGTATATTTGGATTCAGGACATGTAGATAAGATGATATTTCTTTGTGGACAAAGAAAAATATTTTTTGATAAACCAGTTACGTGACATTGTTTGCATTTTTTACTGTTTTTATCCCAATACTAAAAAAAGACCGTCACGCAAAAACCATAGGTGATGGGAAATTTCTGATTAGATTTTTGAGTTCAGCATGAAAAGTTACACTAGAAACATAATCAGGTTCGCTTGTGCAAAAATCTTGTTGACCAGTGTAATTATTCTACTCTGGAATGCCGTCACTACAGAATAAAGCATTCTTGTTGAAATTTTTTTATTGCAATTCAGAATCTGCCACTGAATCTTTACGAGCTTTTCGTACCTTTAAAGTTATTCGAAGCAGTAAAGGACCCATGAGTTGGTACTCTCTAAGGCGAATGATAATAAATTTTTGGAAGACTGGATCTCTGGAAGCAAAACCTCGGAGTGGAAGACAATCGACATGCAAAGAAGTGGCTGTTAGGTTTCGCAGAATGTACACCCCTAACCTTAAAAATTTGCGCAAAAAAATAATACAGAATGATTTTACTACCACGTTATTCAACGCAAAAGGTCGATCTAAAATTATATTTATTCGAGGGGACACATTTTTAAAATTTTGTACAGTATAATAAGCAATGATAACAATCGACAAGCCCATAGTATATTTGGAATAAAGTACGACAATTAGAATTTGTCACTCCTCTCTTTATTTCATTTGTAAGATCATGACAAATTTCCAGTTAGTCAAGTGTCGCCAAATTTCAAGAAACTATGCATTTCTTGTAGCACAATAAATCCTATTGGTAGTGCCATAATAAATTTTGGTCCTATATTAACATTTCAAAAAATCGTGTTTTGATTTCAGCAGTGTTTTTCAAACATTCGATCTATTTCACAAAACCGAATCTAAAATATATATATATATATATTTTTTTTGCTACATGTTTTAATTTGCATTTACCTATTTTACATATCTCGGATTGCATTTAAAAATCGTCATCCAATTATTCTACTTTTGGCGAAATGGTTTTTTATTAATTTATCATTTGATAATATTAGGGTTATTTCCTGGTATTTAAAAAATAAAAATACGCGTCGATATCATTTATACACTGCGTGACATTGAAAATGGAACACCAAGAAATAGTGGCCAGAAAGTGATGAAACTCGGCAGACAGAGAGAGACAGGGACGAACAATAAGTGATCTTTATTTCAAAATGATAGTCATAATACAGAGCGAGAACGGCGTCGGCTTAGTAGCAAGTAGGACCACCGCGGACGGCGATGCACGCAGCAACACGTCTAGGTAGAGAGTCAATCAGAGTACGGATGGCGTCCTGAGGGATGGCTCTCCATTCCTTCTCAACCATTTGCCACAGTTCGTCTTCTGAACGCGGCTGTGGCAAGGCATGCAAACGGCGTCCAATGATGTCCCAGACGTGCTCGATTGGTGAGAGATCAGGAGAGTACGGTGGCCAGGGAAGCATCTGTACATCTTGCAGAGCTTGTTGGCTAATGCGAGCAGTGTGCAGTCGGACGTTATCCTGCTGATAAAGGGCATTGGGTACCCCCTGAAGGTAGGGGAGTGTCACCGGTCGCAGCACATCATCAACGTATCGTTGGGCCGTCATAGTGCCCTGAATACGAAGTAAAGGTGACCTGGAATCATACGCGATTGCGCCCCAAACCATGATTCCACGTTGTCGCACGGTGGGGCGTTCCACAATTGCTGCTGGATTGGACCTTTCTCCACGTCGACGCCACACGCGTACACGGCGACTATCACTGGACAAGCAGAAACGCGACTCATCTGAGAACACGACCCTGTGCCATTCCGTCATCCACGTCGATCTAGCCCGGCACCATTCCAAACGTTGGCGCCTATTCGGTGGGGTCAATTGCAGTCTTCTTAGCGGACGGCATGAGTGCAAGCCATCAGCAACCAATCGACGGGAAATGGTTCTGGTCGAGATGGAATGATCTAGGGTGTCTTGCACATGTTGCAGGATGGTGGTACAAGTGGCTTGTGGGGCCGCCACTGCTTGTCGAAGGATACGCCGATCCACACGTGCTGACGTCACTCTGGTTGCACCGGCATTCCTATAAATTGCCACATTTCCTTGTTCCAACCATCTTCTCCACAGTCGGTGCACCGTGGACGCACCAAGGTGTGTATCAGCTGCGATTTGACGTATGGACCAACCTGCCCTTTTCAGTCCGATCACCATGCCCCTCGTAAAAGCGTCTGTCTGCTTGAACTGCCTCCGTTTACGATGACCTGGCATTCTCTGTTATTACACGTGTCTTTTGACACAAGAACAAAATTTCTACAATGATTTTCCTTGAAGAAATAACGACACGAATACTGTCCTTTCTGCAAGTTCCTTCCCTTATATCTTACTCCATGTGGGCACGAGAGCTGCGCTTTTTACATCATTTGCATAACTCGGTTAAGCGTCTACCCTGAAATTTGCATAATTTTCTGGCCACTATTTCTTGGTGTTCCATTTTCAATGTCACGCAGTGTATATTTCAATTAATCAAACAATTTGGCCGCTGATTCCTGTAGAGCGCCATCTAGCGAAAAAAATTCTAATTAAAATCAATTTAGAAAATTTCCATTATTTGCCCTAAATTATACATTGCATCCTTAACACAATGATGTTTACTACATTGTTCAAGCACAAATATTCGCGGAGTTATTAATTTTTGAAGTTGTGCAAGACTTTTGGATCGCTCTGTATTTATGATTATAGGTTTACACTGTTTTTTAGTATAAAATTCTTTCTCTAAATACCTCAATCAAATTCAAATAGAATTTTAAGGATTTCTTTCAACTTATCCTTTTGTTTTCTCTCTTTCCCATTTTAATGTTCTGCTATGTGAAAGTTTCAAAAATATGTCCCTATATTTTTCTGTTCTTCTAATATTCAGATCTATAAAAGTTCAATAAAAAGCGTTCCTTATTTCTATTGAATGAATTGATCCTTTTAAATTTTAATTTGAAATAATATTTTATCTCTTTTAAATTTCACCCATTAAAAGAGTATATTTAATATAAATTATTTCTTCAATTAATGTATATATCTAGTAAAATATATACAATCCCTTATTTATCAGCTAAACAGCTTTGTACTTGCCTATTTTCTTTAGTTATTCCCAAATTAAATTAGTAATATCATTTTTTTATATATTATACATTTATTTTGTATAATTCTAAATATATATTGTGGAATGCATGGCGTTAGAAAATAGTTCTAAAAGTGGCCAATAGGTGGCGCCATGGATTTATGCGGCGTTTCTCTGCTCTGACTCTGTTGTTAGTCCTGTTCTTTCGTCATCCCCTGTAATAAATGGTTATGTGCATGATTCCTCCTCCGGCCTCATCCTGCCACCTGTATTATGTAAAGTACTTGTTATATGATATTGTTACCATTTATAATGTAGATAAAGTGTTTTAATAAATTCCCCTTGTTCTTCGGCGTTGTGCGGTCGTGACTCTCCTTCCGACAACACATCGCTGCGCCTCTGGTCAGTCCTGACTGTCCCCCCACCCGTGGTAATGCTGACGGATACTGCTAGAGGTAAGGGGAGTTTCACGTGCGGCGTGGCTCCCAAGTGGTAGTGTAGGGAAGGCCAACGGTCCAAAGGGTCAGCCACAGTAAGGAAGCGTTAAGAGGGGTAGAGCACGCAACATTTGGTGTCAGAAGTGGGATCCTTATTAGTGGACTGACCGGCAGTATCTGGTGGAGAGTCGGGGTTGAGACTCTGGAAGGAACCAGATAGTCGCCACCTTGTTTGTATGCCTGTGGAGACCAGAGGACAGAAAATGGCCTCAGAGGAACTTTTGAAGCAGTTCATGGGCCTTATGAGGCAAGAAAGGGAGCAAGAAAAGGAAGAGAAGCGAAGAGGAGAAGCTGAAGCGTGAAAAGGAGGAGGAAGAGCGGAGACGAGAACAAGAAAAGAGAAGCTGAAGCGAAGAGAGGAAAAAGAGGAGAAATGGGCCAAAATGCTGTCGGGGATAAGGGTGGAGCTCAAGGGGGAACTGGCTGCCCTGGACAGCAAGATGGAGAGCGAAGTAGATGAGAGGAGGGGAGAGTTTAAGAGGCTTGAGGATGAGCTGGCTCGTCTAAAGAGTAATGGAGGTTTTGTGGCTGGGACTGCCTCTGCAGTATTAAAAATTACTCCACCAACCTTCGACGGACAGAGTTCCTTCGGGAATTATATGAGACAATTTGAGGCAGTTTCCCTCAACAATGGATGGGGAGAGGCCGAAAGGGCAATAAATCTCATTGTGGCTCTACGGGGACCAGCATTGGACCTGCTTCAGACAATCCCGGAGCAGGACCAACGGAGTTACGTAAGTTTGGTAAGTGCTCTAGAATTGAGATTTGGGGATCAGCACTCAAGACATGTATTCCAATCTCAACTAAAGCTGAGAAGGCAGAAGATGGGGGAAAGCCTACAGGAATTCGAGGCCGACCTGAAGAGACTTTGTCTGATGGCATACCCCAGCGCTCCGATAGATTTCATCGATCAATGGGTGGCTCAGACTTTTATCGAGGGTATTCGGAATGTCGAGGTGCAGAAGACATTGAGACTGACCTCCTTCAACACGTCAAGGGAGGCGCTGATTCGCGCGCTAGAAATAGACGCGGCATTTAAGATCAGCGACTCAGGGCCACCCAGGGTTCGTAAATCTGAGTTGACAGGGGAAGACGGTGCCGTTGGGGGCTCTAGAGATTCTGGGATTGAAGAAATAATCAAAAGATTGGACAAGTTGGAAGAAGCTGTTAAACATCGCAGAAGACCGGTTGGACCTTGTTTCCGCTGTGGTAAAATGGGCCACCTGAAAAGTCAATGCACTTCCAGGTTGTCCACCGAACAGCAGCAGGAAAACTAAAATCTGCCAGCGCTAAGGGGCGACCGTTGGCAGGAGTGGACGCAGTCCCTAAGATCGTCTCTATCCAAAGAATGAGGAGGGCGTGGGACACGCTGATGATAGAGATTATTGTAAACTCGAAAAAAATTAAAGCAACTGTTGACACCGGAGCGATGGTCTCCTTGATAAGAAAGGATGCGCTGAGAACTGCGCCGAGGCCGTTGCATCGAAAAATGATGCTGAGGACCGTCACGGGGGATACTGCACCAATTGAAGGAGAGCTTGATGTGGATATCCGTTTGGGGGGGACCCGTTTCGATCATAGAGTACTGGTGGCAGATATCGAGGATGAGTTTATTCTTGGCATGGACATCATCGGGGAGCATGGCTTCACGTTCGACCCAACACAGGGTATCCTAAGGTTAGGCGACGAAAGCTTCGTGTTGTCAACAGAGGGTGAGAAGTGTGAAGGCGTCCGACTCTTCGTCTGTGAAAATGGGTGTGTCAGTGGAAACTGCGAAGGGGTTATCATGACGGTTGCCGAGGCACCCCTTGGGAGTGGTGTTGGCTTGATTGAGCCAACTTGTGACGCAAGGCAGAACCTTTTGGTGGCCAGGGCTATTGTCAAGACCGCCGACAAGAAAGTTCCAGTTAGACTGGCCAACGTTTTTCCGAGTGGAATCAGCATCAGGAAGGGAGACTTTCTGGCAGTTTGCTCGCCAATCTCGAGGATCGCCACGACAGAAGGAACTAACTGCCAAAGTAGAGTAAACAGGGTGGGGCGGACAAAATTGGAGATAGACCTGAAAGACCTGACAGAAGATGAAGCTCGGATGGTTCGTGCATTTATAAAGAAAAATCAGGATGCCTTTTCTACTGGTAATGGGAAGTTGGGAAGGACAGACTTGGTCCAACACAAGATTTATACCGGAAATGCTCGGCCAGTCCGGCAACCTCCTAGACGGGTGCCAATGGCAAAACGAGACGAGGTAGTAGGGCTGTTGCATAAATTGAAGCAGGATGGAGTCATAGAAGAATCCAACAGTCCGTGGTCTTCACCCGTGGTTCTGGTAACAAAAAAAGATGGGTCTACAAGATTTTGTGTGGATTATCGAAAGCTGAACGAGGTTACCAAGATGGACAGTTACCCTCTACCCCGGATCGATGACACTCTGACAACATTGGCGGGGTCATCTTGGTTCTCTACATTGGATCTAAAGAGTGGATACTGGCAGGTAGGCGTACATCCGGCTGACAGGGAGAAAACGGCATTCAGTACCGGGAATGGGCTCTATCAATTCACAGTGATGCCTTTCGGGTTGTGTAACGCGCCGGCTACTTTTGAAAGGTTGATGGAGCTCGTACTTAGGGGACTAACCTGGAAAACTTGCTTGGTCTACCTCGATGATGTAATGGTTATGGGCAGGACGTTCGGGGAACATCTTAAAAATTTGCAAGAGATCTTCAATAGATTCAAGGCGGCGAATTTGGGGTTGAATCCTAGGAAGTGCCAGCTGTTCCAGAAGAAGGTAGAGTTTTTGGGCCATACAGTGTCTGCGAAGGGGATCCAGACAAGCGAGAGCAAGATCCTTGCTATCAGGGATTGGCCCAAACCAAAGGACAAGCACGAACTGCGAAGTTTCCTTGGACTCTGCACATACTACAGACGGTTCGTAGAGGGATTTGCAGACATTGCTGCCCCGTTGCACAGATTGACAGAGGCGAAATCGACCTTTCACTGGAATCAGGATTGTGAGAACGCATTCGTGACCTTGAAAGGCGGCCTATGCTCCAGTCCAGTTCTGGTGTATCCCCAACCTGGGATGAGATTTGTACTGGACACAGATGCCAGTAACAGCGGTATTGGAGCCGTTCTGTCTCAGGTTCAAGATGGAGAAGAGCGAGTGATCGAATATTACAGCAAAATCCTAACCAAACCTGAGCGAAACTACTGCGCTACAAGAAGGGAGCTCTTGGCCATAGTCAGATCAGTGGAACATTTCCACAGGTATCTATATGGGCAAGATTTCTTGGTTAGGACCGATCATGCCGCACTCACATGGCTACTACAGATGAAAAATCCTGAAGGCCAGGTGGCGAGATGGTTGGAAAAGCTGCAGCAATACCATTTTCAAATTAGACACCGGCCTGGGAAAAGACATCACAATGCGGATGCGCTGTCCAGAAGACCTTGCGGAAGTTGCAAGCATTGCGAAAAAATTGATAAAAATGAGAGCGAGGCGACATCGAGAGGGACGACTGTGGTACCGAGCGACGAGTGGACCCCTGCAAGTTGCAGAGCCAGCCAGCAACAAGACTTGAATATCGGTCCAATTTTGGAATTAAAGGAAAACGGAAACCTAAGACCTAGCTGGGAGATAATATCGGATAAGAGCCCAGCACTTAAGGCATTATGGGCACAGTGGGACTCCTTGAGGGTTGAGAACGGACTGCTGAAGAGAGTGTGGGAAAGTGCTGATGGGAGGAGCACAAAAATGCAGCTAGTGGTCCCGGAGGTTAAAATTCCTGGTGTCCTGCGGGAGGTGCACAGCGGAACCTCGGGATCTCACTTTGGCGTGACGAAAACCTTGAGAAAGGTTAGAGAGAGGTTCTACTGGGTATATTGCCGGGAGGACGTGGAAAATTGGTGCAGGCGATGTACCACATGTGCTGCCAGCAAAGGCCCACAAACTAGGTCCAGAGGAAAAATGAGAGAATACAACGTGGGAGCGCCTTTCGAAAGGATCGCGATTGATGTGGCTGGCCCATTTCCAGTCACAGAGGATGGAAACAAATACCTCTTGGTCGCTATGGACTACTTTACGAAGTGGCCCGAGGTCTACGCGATTCCTAATCAGGAGGCTGCTACGGTCGCAAGGGTTCTTGTAGACAACCTTATCTGCCGATTTGGTGTGCCATTAGAACTGCACTCAGATCAGGGGCGGAACTTTGAATCGGAAATATTCCGAGAATTGTGCCAGGTATTGGGAATCTGGAAAACAAGGACTACTCCCCTGCATCCACAGTCGGATGGAATGGTGGAAAGGTTCAACAAGACCATGGTGGAGCACCTATCCAAGGTTGTGGAGCAGAATCAAAGGGACTGGGACCGTAGACTGCCACTGTTCCTCATGGCGTACCGAGCGGCCATTCACGAAACAACGGGTCAAACACCGGCCAAGGTTATGTTCGGACGAGAGCTACGACTCCCTTGTGACTTAGAATTTGGCACCCCTGGAGGACCACCAGTAGAGGTGACCAGTTATGTGGGCGAACTGAGAGGTGTGCTGTCGGAAACTTATAAATTGGTTAGGGAAAAAATCCAGCTAACAAGTCACCGGATGAAGACTCACTACGATCTAAAAGCAAACCATGAAGGATTCAAAGAGAATGATCTGGTATGGATGTTTAATCCAAAGAGAAAGAGAGGGCTCTCCCCAAAGTTAACACCCATGTGGGAAGGACCCTACAAGGTCGTCAAGAGAATCAACGACTTGGTCTACCGCATCCAGCGAAGTTCGAGAGCAAAACCAAGGGTCGTCCATTTGAGCCGGTTGGCACTCTTCCAGGGATAGCAATCAGAGTGGACCTGATCGGGACGATCAGGTTTGATTGGGGGGCAGTGTGGCATGCATGGCGTTAGAAAATAGTTCTAAAAGTGGCCAATAGGTGGCGCCATGGATTTATGCGGCGTTTCTCTGCTCTGACTCTGTTGTTAGTCCTGTTCCTTCGTCATCCCCTGTAATAAATGGTTCTGTGCATGATTCCTCCTCCGGCCTCATCCTGCCACCTGTATTAGGTAAAGTACTTGTTATATGATATTGTTACCATTTATAATGTAGATAAAGTGTTTTAATAAATTCCCTTGTTCTTCGGCGTTGTGCGGTCGTGACTCTCCTTCCGACAACACATCGCTGCGCCTCTGGTCAGTCCTGACTGTCCCCCCACCCGTGGTAAGGCTGACGGATACTGCTAGAGGTTAGGGGAGTTTCACGTGCGGCGTGGCTCCCAAGTGGTAGTGTAGGGAAGGCCAACGGTCCAAAGGGTCAGCCACAGTAAGGAAGCGTTAAGAGGGGTAGAGCACGCAACAATATATTATTTAATATACTTTCGGAGTTTGTTATTAATTGCATCGATCTTTTTCTTCCATTATTAGAGATCGAATTTTTAAAGAATGAATTTAGGCGAATGCCAATGTTTATAAAATTGCTTCTCAAATGACGTCGAAAGTGAGGAAAAGTGTACGTTGCCCACATACATAGACTTCTTTTTTGCATTATATTTTATGTGAACAATTTTGCAATAGCATCGATATTTAGAAAATATATTATTTAAAAACATTTAAAGATTTCAATTTGTTTATAACAGGCACATTTTTCTTCCTATTTATTTAGAAATACATTTTTTTAATAATTTAAAAATAATGACTAATGGAAAACATTATTTGAATGTCAATATATATAGTTTCAAAAATTATCGACAGATAGCGTTAGCAGTTCAACGACTTTGGATTGAATGTAATTTACGTTATTTTGCGACTTTATTTGAGACTTTAATTCGTGACGTCCAGCCTGGCGGCGACAGCCTGGTGACGCAGAGAGGTCGAAGTCAATTCACGGCAGTTTACAGGAAGCACATGGAGTTTTCTAAATCAATACGCAGGAAATGAGCAGGCCACGTAACAGCGGAGACTTCACAGAGAGAGGAATTTGTTATATCCAACTCACGGGTCGGACGCTCTTGTACAATACACTAACACCATCTATCGCTGATTTGTGTAACTATTGATTGAAAGTTATGTTTTTATAGGTAAAAAATATATATATATTTAAAAGAATTAATTTTTTTTCAGGTAAAAATAGAATTTAAAAATGTTACCCATTTTATTATATTATGAGAAAACTATTAAATGTAAAAAATCATCATTGAACAAATATAAGAAAAAAATGCAACTAGTTTATTTTGATATCAAAATTTTAAAAAGTATCTAAATTCAAAAAAGATGGGTACATTCCTGAGTTGTTCGATAATTGGAACCGATATTTTAATAAAGAGATAATCAATGTATTGAACAACATATATATTGTCTTCTAAAGAAAATATAATTTAATAAAATTATCCTCTCTCTCGAAAGCTTTGGATAAGTTATATATTTAGTATTATTCAATATAAATGAATCCCTCTTTCTTTGACATATTATCCTAACGAAGAGTGTTTGTCACATTATAGATTCATAATCTGATTATTATTGTTTACGACACAATATTTATTGTTGTGAACGTGAATGGTACTCCATTTGTTCAATTAAGTCATAAATATTGGTTAGAGTCTAGTTTGAAATATTTTCAAATATTTTTAAATTTGTTAATCTCGTAATGTAGGAAGGGGGGGGGGTGCATATTTTGTTTAATTGATGTATAAAATTAAAAAAACCTGCTTTTATAGATTTGCCTTTAGAAAATACATCAAAAATTCATCGTAGAGATTCAACATATAGTGAATGTTGACTGAAAAGAAACAAATTAGAAGTAAATAACGAGTAATTTTATCAATTAAGTGGAAATATATTCATCAAGATTATGAAAAGTATAGCTAGAAAAATAATACGAGATATTTTTTGGTAAAATTGAAAAACCAGAAGCACAAAACGTTTTGAATTTTGGAGAGAAATTTATTATAAACTAAAAAAAAATATCATTAAAAAATTATATAAAATATGTGTGCATAAAAATATTCTATAAAACATGTATTTTAACAAACTAAATACAACATAAAATAAAAACAACAAAAAGGAAATAATTAATGAATAAAATATAACAGATCAATCTAAATTGATTTTACAAGGTATGTCGGAAAAGTAATGATTAAACAGAAAATTTGATTTAAATAAACCTTCAAATAAAATTTATAAATATATATCGTAGCTGAAATTAATCTCTTTCAAAATAACTACCATTTTCTGCAACACACTTTTCCCATCTTTTCGCTAGAGTGGAAAAATAAGATGCGAAATCACACAGGCTTGGACACTGTTCAAATTTATAACTAGAGACTGCTTCATTTCCCATCAACTGTCGAATAACTTTATCCTTTCAAGTTCTTATTTAAGCCTTCAAAATAAAAATAGTCGAAAGGCTATAGTCCCGTAGAATAAGAGGGTGAGACATCACATTGACACCTTTTTTGGCCAGAAACTGATTGATAGAAATTGCCGTATGTATGTATAATTGCATTATCTTGCAGCAAAAATTATGTTTCTTGTGGACCAGAGTTGTCTTATTTTCTACTCAAATTTGGTAAAAATACGATCCAGAACTTCTCTATAAAATGTTGGTTGACTGTTTGCCCTTCGGGCACGAATTCTAAATGGATCAATCCTTTAAAATAGAAAAGGTGATGAGCATGATCTTAATATTTTACTTCGACATCCAAGCTACCTTTTTAACAGGTGATCCCGGACTAAGCCACTCCTACTGTCGTTTTGTTTCTGGCTCGTATGCATACACCTATGTTTCATTCCCAGTGATCATGCGTTCAATTAAGTCGTTTCTATCGAGAAACAACTCTAAAGCATTCTGACATTTTTCCTTATTGTGTTCAGCATTTGCTCTTGTCTCAAAATATTATGGAATTGAATATGATTTATAGCCTTTCTTACTCCCAAATCATTAGCAATATCTCTGACATCCAGTTCTTTTTCAAAAGAGATGATTTAATTAACCTTTCAGCCAGATCTGGAGTGCGAATATTCTTAGTCTTCCTGAATGTGGCATGCTTTGAGTTTCTCTTCTTTCATTTTTAAAAGCTGCATACCATCTGTAAAGTGTACCTTTAGACATATGATTATGTAAATAGGCTTGAAATATCATTTAGTAAGCTTTTAATTTCATTTTTACCCAACAAAAAATAAGTTTGAATTTACCTTTTGTTCGACTCTCGTAGTTTCTTGTCGTTTTCGGCAATGAGAGACAGTTTGTGTTCTATTTAAGACAATTTTTTTTAAAGCCATCTAACCCGTTGGAGCGAGTATCGAATGAAGGGAAGGGAGATCTGATCAAAGCATTCATATGGTTCGAAAAATAAGTGCAATTAGAGAAGAAACCAGATGAGGTCCAGGTCGCGATTTTTATTACCTCTATAGGACATTCGGATAAAAATTGCTAAACTTTCAAATCAAAATAGATGAAGAAAACAACTTGAAAATTATCAATGGTAATTTTAATCATTACACTAAAGATGATTTATACCTCAGAAATGTATCATTCTAATAATTTAAGGCAGATTAATGATTTTTTAACGAATTCCTACTAATAACAAAATTTACGAGTAAAAATGCGATTTTATATATATAATAAAGGGGGGGTGATTAATTAATTAGGAAAAAAATAGTCGTAGGCATACTCTATATCGTTATTGCAACTCTCCTAAATGGCCACTAAGCATAAGTTCATGGTATTATTTAATATTCTCTTCTTTTCTGTTTGTGATATAGGAAGTAGCCAAGGATTACCATTTAAGTTTAATTTTTTTAGAGTAATCCACCTTTTTTATTACAAGTTCTGAGCAAGAAAGAGCTTTCCATATTTTCCTCAAAATTCTTTCTAACATTTTCAATGAATTCGTTCTCTTCTCATATTCCCCAACTGCCTTAAAAATATTTTATAGCCATCATCTTCAGGCTCGATTTAAAGCAAAAGTTCTTTTAATAGGTATTCAGCTTCTGAGTGGTTCTTCCCAGACTTGTGTATCAACTTAAAGTCTTACTCCTAAAGTGGTTTTGAGGCCAGTATAAAGTCTGGTGATCTCTTATTGCTATTAACTACTCACCGTGAAGATAAGGCCGTAAATGAATATTTTCCAAACTATTGCAAGACATTTTCACTTGTGGTTGAATAATTCGGATTTAGATAGGTTTCTTATGATACACGATCCCACCTTTTCATATCCTCCAATTGTTTGCACTAGGACTATACCTTGTACGACGCTCAAAGTATCTGTGTGAATTTGATCAGAATTTGCTATGCCAGGTGGATAAAATGGAACGCTTTTCAGAGTTTGCTCTTGTTTTGGAATGTTTTCCTAGTTAGAAAGGGGATGCGTATAGTTAACGTCTTTAATAAATCTCCTGTAGCAGAAACAAAGTTCTGAAAATAATTCTACTTCTATTACTTTCTTGGGGTTCCTAAATTTTTTATCTGCCTCGATATATCGATCTGATAGATTTACAGCATGTTGGCTTGTTATGTGGACCAATATTTATAGTTCTTCAAAGGGAAGTCCCAATTTTTCGTGTTCAGTTTTTAGTTTGATTTACGGAATCATTTGAACTGTCTCAAGTTTTTCGAATGAGTTTAAAGTGTCATGGCTGTATATAATGACTTCATTTATATAGAATGGCTAGCTTTTCCATTGAAGTTATTTAAATGCTATCCATAAGAGAGAGAGAGAGAGAGTCATTGAGCGTGGCTGGAGCATTGCATAAGCCCAAAATAATGACTTTAAATTCATGCAAACTGTGGCATGTTCTTAAAGATATCATTCTTATTTAATACCAAATACTGAAATGTATTTCGACTCTTGAAGAGTTTCCATGATATCTTCGAGTCTGGGGTTGAGATAAACGTCATTTACAGTTATATCATTAAACTTCATGTAGTTAATGATAAACTCCCAACTGCCATCAGTTTTCTTTACCAATATGACTGAGACCGCCCTTGTGCTTGCTGATTGGCGAATGTCTCCTTCTGGTGAGGCATTTTTTGAATTTATTAATCAATTATGCCTATCTCTTCTGCATTAACCAAAAATGAATATGTGTGCTTGGGTTATTTTAATTAAAATATTTATTTTTATAAAAATGAAGGTCGCCTTTCCCGTCAAAATTGATGCAAAATATATTGACCGTCTCCGGAGCTAACGAAGGCTTTGGCAAATTGAAAAGCGCCTACCTGTAAACCATGGTCTTGGACTGATGAAAGTCTTCAGTCCAGGGCGGGCTTTGATATCAGGAGTTCCATAAGAGATTAAATGGAATCTTTAGGATTTTAAAAATAGGTGTTTATCTGGTAGAGTGGCAAGAACAAATCTATGACAAAAGTTCATATGGAAATTTTGCCTAGAGGGAGGTTGAACTATAAAAATAAACAACGGAAAAGCGAATTTAATTTTATAGATCAATTTCCTCCAAGAAAAATTTACATCAATATTTTTTTCGCGTTAAATTCGTTATACTTAATTTTGAAGAGAATAAATATGAATAGTTCGATAAAAGTTGTTTTAGTTAGCTTTGTTGATCAGTTGGTAAACATTGGTTGATCTGAATTTGAATTTCGGTATTTTCAGCTGTATTTTTTTATGGAGTTGATTGATAAAGGTGAACTGCAACCACCCAATGTTTTTTTCACGACCAAACAATCTGGTCTTTGAGACTCCCAGAAAATTTTAAAAAACAAGGAATGTATTATTTGGTCGTTAAGGTACAGCTTGCATAACGCTGATGAGGGCCAATTTCTCAAAACACGTACCTGGTTAAAAATATTGAATAATCGAGAATTGGCATTAAGCCAATTCCGTAATAATAAGAAATCAAAGATTCGTTGATATTTATTCCGACAAATAGCATAAGACATCAGCAATTCTAAGTTGCATTATCAGGATATACCTTTCTCTTAATTTATCAACGTGATCCCCGGTACTATTTCACTTTTGTGCTATTTTTTTAAATTTTGTTTGGATATCTTACGGCCTTACGGCCTCAATAGCCATATCTTGAATTTTCAGGAAATCTCAAAAACTACCGATTTTGGACATTGAGTTGCAGTTTTCACCACGCTGATAAGGACCAACAGCTCGATACGCGTACGTAGTTAGCTTTTCTCTATTAATAAAGAAAGGATATATTTGACCTATTCTGGGAAAATAAAAATAAACAGCGATTAGGTGATATTTATTCTGACAAATGGCGCAAGCCATCAACAAATTTTATTTATACGCTTAGAAGATGCTTTTCTTTTAATTAAATTGTCATCAGGTTTTAATAAGTTTACAAAATTTGAGAATTCTACGTGCTCTAGAATTATATTTAAAAAATCGATTACAAGATTTTTGAACAGACAGAAAGACATGGAGGAAAGTTAAATAAAAGCTAAAAAAAATATTTTAGCAACTCCCCGTTGTTACAGAATCACGGACATATTTAACCTTTTCAACGCCTTGTAGCAGATGCTCCTTCTGTGTACCGTTTGATATTGACTCTTCCCCAAAAATAATAAAAAATATTTTATAAATGATAAATTAGGTTCTTTAAATATAATACCATTAAGATAATTTCAAAATTTATGTATTTGTTAATAAGTTTAAAAATAGGAGGCGACCACTGGAACAGTGAGTGTTCGAAAGCGGCCAGAGGATCCTACAGACCCCGGGCCTACAGCGCGCGAGGAGAACCACTAAGATCCCTATCACTTGCGCCTACAACCACCATGGAGAGCAGTGAGACCCATCCTTTTCAAGCCCCAACTACATAAGTTAACGTGCAAACTGTTATTATTTTAAATTTTTTTATACCATGTCTAATAGATACCGGAGCAACTATCAACATAATAAATACAAATATTTTCAATCATATAAATGATAATTTAAATAATTCTTTACAAATTTTTCCTAATCCTAATTGTTTCTGAATTATTAGAGGAAGATGATAAGAAAGGTGGTAAGCATGGCGAGGTTGTTTGTAAACAATGTGAAGGGGGTCGTAAACAAGGTGGTGTTGTTTGTAAACAAGTTGAGATAGATGATGGACATGGTGAGATAGGGGGTGGACAAGGTAAAGTAGGTGGTGACATATTTTTTGTTAGGTCTTGTGATCCTTGTAACAAGAAAGTAGGTTGTTTGAAGGTAGTCTTAGTTTGACCAACCTTGTTGATATTTGGTGTATGCACTCCTTTGTTACATGGGGATACATATGAAAAATAGTACCATGCCTTAGAAAGAGGAGCATTTGATTGGTAAATTTTATGGTTATATAAATCTAAAGTTAATTGAAAATCACATAATGAATTTAACGAAAATATGCCAAAAGGTAAAATAGCATTAATTACGTAAAATTTAATTGTTTTGTTATGTCACCTAATGTGATGGTTAAAAAAACCATCACATTAGGTGACATAACAAAACAATTAAATTTTACGTAATTAATGCTATTTTACCTTTTGGCATATTTTCGTTAAATTCATTATGTGATTTTCAATTAACTTTAGATTTATATAACCATAAAATTTACCAATCAAATGCTCCTCTTTCTAAGGCATGGTACTATTTTTCATATGTATCCCCATGTAACAAAGGAGTGCATACACCAAATATCAACAAGGTTGGTCAAACTAAGACTACCTTCAAACAACCTACTTTCTTGTTACAAGGATCACAAGACCTAACAAAAAATATGTCACCACCTACTTTACCTTGTCCACCCCCTATCTCACCATGTCCATCATCTATCTCAACTTGTTTACAAACAACACCACCTTGTTTACGACCCCCTTCCCATTGTTTACAAACAACCTCGCCATGCTTACCACCTTTCTTATCATCTTCCTCTAATAATTCAGAAACAATTACCAATTCTGACATCGATGTCCCAAACCAACATACTCCGTGTGCCACAAACCTTTATAATATTTCCTCACCATATCCCACTAATGATCACACATGTAAAATATTTAATAATGATTGTTTACATTGTCTTAGGCCCGACACACCATTAGATTTCGTTAGGTTAATCAATAGGTTTACCCATATTTTTTCCCTTAACAAATATGACATTCCTAAACTAGATATTCCCCGAGTCAACATTAGAACCCTATCAAATAAGATTATCACATTAAGACCTTATCGCACATCAATAACAGATCAACATGAAATACAAGAACAAATAAAACAAATATGATAGTAAACATAAGACACCCCATTTTGAAATAGGAGATTTAGTATTAGTCAAAGCATATCATCACCCAGACAGCGGTAAGCTCATCCCTTATTTCACTGGCCCATATACCGTCATCGATAAAATTTCCCAAAATACAGTAATTATAGATAAACCCAATAAGAATATGCGAAAGGACTCCGATGCTGTACATGTTAGTAAATTACAATACTATAATGAAAACGTCCTCTATATCTCACCACCCCAAATAGGTTCCGCAACACAGCACTGTAAGAATAGAAAACAAACAAGCCCCTTCGATCTGTTAAATACAGAAGTTTTTGAACCCACAGAAAAAGAATTAAACATACGTTATTCAGAACCCTTTTCTCACTTACATCCCCAATTATTTAGATAATACCGGTTAATTTAAACAATTAAAATCTGGCAAATCCTCAGATAATTCTCTTCCAATCATTTAATTTTATTTATTGATCAATCTATAATTATCTTTAATCCAAATAATCAAATATATGAAATCATTTTTTTTAAATCACTTTACACAACCAATCATTTAGCTACCAAAATTTCCTTATGTTGTTTGTACTGTTGCAGCGCAACAAAGGAAATCCATTACACATTCTGTATATAGAAACAAAGAAACATGATTTTTGATTATCTTGATTCACATATATAATTTCAATAATCTAAAATCACTTGTATCCAAATGATTCACTAACACAAAAAGACAAAAATACCATCCAGCGAGTGTTGGCTTGCTCCACCCCCATAAAGAAGAACCCAGAAGAGGGATAAATTACTAGAGCGGGGGAATCCAAAAGTCGACAGGATTCGACAGAAAGTCGACAGTATTCGACAGAAAGTCGACAGTATTCGACAGAAAGTCGACACAAAGTCGACAGGATTCGACAGAAAGTCGACAGGATGAACCGCAATGATGAAGAAGAAGTAAGACCGGGATCCAGAATCAGTGAGGCTGACGAACATTACCTGGACACACTCACCATGCCTCCACCACCACTCGACGACCTGGTGGAGCGACTCACCATAGCCATCAGAGAACTAACCACTCCACAGTCAACCGAACTCAACGTCCCTCCATTTGATGGCACCTACAGTGCTCAAGAATTCATCAACCAGTTCAACGACTCCGCAGACCGTCTGCAATTGAGCACAGAGGCCCGACGATCAAAGGTCCCAGGACTTTTAATAGGAGAGCCCCTCCACTTCTACCGGCAACTAGGCCTAGCCGACCATTCCTACCATCACACCTGCCAGGTCCTGCTGGACTTCTACCCTGGAGGCAACGAAGCGACATTCACCAAATTCACTGGCCTGAGACTGACATCCCTGACGACCCTCCAGGAGTATTACAAGACAAAGGTGGCCATGGGCATACAATTGGGCCTCCCCATGCACATCATCCTGGAAGCCCTCACCGAAGGCCTGTCATTAAACGACCAACGCCTGATCCGCGCAGTGTCCCCACAGTCCTTGTCGGACTGGTAACCACCATGACACGCGTGAAAGGCGCAAGCGTCTACCCGACAACACGACCGTGACAACAACACAACGGCTCCCAAAACCCCCTTCCAAGGCAAAGAGCCCCAACAACACCCTCCACGGAACACCCCATTGCTTAGTTCCCGTGGCGGAAATACAACACGACTACCATCATCGCCGTGCAACCATTGCGGTGGCGACCACTGGAACAGCGAGTGTTCGAAAGCGGCCAGAGGATCCTACAGACCCCGGGCCTACAGCGCGCGAGGAGAACCACTAAGATCCCTATCACTTGCGCCTACAACCACCATGGAGAGCAGTGAGACCCATCCTTTTCAAGCCCCAAATACATAAGTTAACGTGCAAACTGTTATTATTTTAAAAATTTTCATACCATGTCTAATAGATACCGGAGCAACTATCAACATAATAAATACAAATATTTTCAATCATATAAATAATAATTTAAATAATTCTTTACAAATTTTTCCTAATCGTACTTTAATTAGTTCTCTTACCGATCAAATAAGTACAATAGGCTACACCTTTTTGACCATCACATTAGGTGACATAACCAAATCAATTAAATTTTACGTAATTAATGCTATTTTACCTTTTGGCATATTTTCGTTAAATTCATTATGTGATTTTTAATTAACTTTAGATTTATATAACCATAAAATTTACCAATCAAATGCTCCTCTTTCTAAGGCATGGTACTATTTTTCATATGTATCCCCATGTAACAAAGGAGTGGATACACCAAATATCAACAAGGTTGGTCAAACTAAGACTACCTTCAAACAACCTACAGGGTGATCCAAAAGTCCCGCACTATTTTAAAAATTAATAACTCCGCGAATATTTGCGCTAGAGCAATGCGGTGAACACCATTGTGTTCAGGATGCAATGGGATTTTTTATGGCAAATAATGAAAAATTCGAAATTGATTTTAGTTACAATTTTATTCGCCAGATGGCGCTCTACCAGAATCAGAGATTCAGCGGCCAAATTGTTTGATAAATTGAAAAATATAACTGATCGACATGTAATTTTCCTTTCTGAATACCAGGAAAGAACCCTAATAATATCAAATAACAAATTAATAAAACACCACTTCGCCAAAAGTATGAAGAATTGGTTAACGATTTTCAAATACAATCAGAGATATGTAAAATAGGTAAATGCAAATTAAAACATGCAGCAAAAAGAAAATTGATATTTTAGATACGGTTTGATTCCGAAGATAATAAATTTCTAATATTTTTAATTCAACTCTCACTCAGTATCGATTATATTTATTTTAATTCATTTGAAAAATATGTATCTATCTCTGATAATTTATTTTACTCTGGAATGCCGTTGTTGTTGTCGTGTCCAATAAAGAGCCTCAGATGTATCCATGTATCTCCATCACAGCAGCAGCAATGTCCACTATCTTGGGTGTGTAAAGCTGCTGCTCAGGGTCTATGTCTAATTCCTGCAAGGCTGCGGCCATTGCTGGCTATGAGAATATGTGGGTTGGTGTAAGTTCCACACCAGGACAATTGTTGCATGCCCTATAGGTTCTTGTGCCATCTGAATGTATTGTCATTCTTTTATAGTGTTTTGTTCTAAGTCTTGTTATAGTTTTTGTCATTTTTCTCTCAGAGTTTATTTCGCATTCTGATCTTTTCTTATTTTTCGTTTAATTATCTTGTATTTTGACAAAGAACCAGCGTCAAATAATGACATTTGTTCTTTCCTTTGGCTCAACCTTCTGGCTTCCTTTGCCAATTCGAATGCCATTTCATTACCCCTGATCCCAGCATAGGCAGGGATTCATTTTAAAATGCAGTTATTCTCCAATGGTTCCAGTTGGGTAAGTAACGAGTGTATTTTCTGTGTGAATTTAGTATTGCCCTTCTGAATTGCTTCTAGAGCGGATATGGAGTCGCTGTATATTAAAATTCCTTCTGCTTGATGCAGGGATGGTTGGTTAAGGCATACATCAAGGGCTTTCCATATAGCTGTCAGTTCACAAGTGAAGTTTGACGAAATCTGTCCTGCTCCTTCTTTGATTTTGATGTTTGTTCCATCTTGCAGTATTATGTTAATTCCGGCCCCACCATTACTCAGGGTAAGGTCTGAAGATCCATCTGTATATGCTGTTGAAGGGCGTGGCCTAGCAATTTTAATCAAGAATTTGTACTATGAGGACATAGCCGTTAATATTACAAACACATTAGACCTCGAAGCCCAAGATATCAAAGTCTACCTCAATCAAAACAAAGCCATCCACATATTAAATATGTATCACCCTCCAAACAATACATTTATTGACGATGGAACAATGGCTCAATTTCTTACAGACAACACTATTATTGTAGGTGACCTTAATGCCAAACATCAACTATGGGATGTTCTACGCCAAACCCAAGAGGCAAAATACTATCAAACATATTTGACGACAATGCCTTCATGTGCTTAAATGATGGGAATCCTACCCATCATTCCTACAAGCTATAATACTGCACAAGCCCTTGATATAAGTTTTTACTATCCTGACATTTTCCACAAATGCAAATAGAAAATATTAAAAAGTTTTGGAAGTGATCATTTGCCTAATTTGATAGAAATTAGCACCAAGACCAAAATTAGCTCAATTAAGAAAAATTCTGGAACTTCAAAAAGGCTAATATGATATCTTTCGAAAACACCATTATTAAAGCAGCCAAAGTTTCAATACCAAGAGGTAATATTAAGAAATGGATTCCAAATTATACACACCAGGCAAAAAATATTCAAAGACTTATAACTAAAAGAAATGAACTACAAAAAAGTGCACCCAAAACCAAAAAATTGTAGAACTGAACTGAACATTGTGATTGCAAAAATAAAAAAAGATTATACGTAAATGTGAAAAGGGAAAAATGGAAACAAACTTGTGAAAACCTGAACCCAAGAAACCCAAATACAAAACTTTGGAATTGGGCAAAACAAATTGACAGAGTCCAGCCACAAACTGAAAACACAAATATGATTAAGAATACAGATGGTACACCAGCAACTAATGACAAAATTGCTACCAATCTTTTAGGTAATTCATATCAAATAAGTAGTAAAATCAAGGTTGAAAAAAGGCCCCCGAAAGATTATTCATGACTGTAAAAAATGTCACCAGCACTCATAATATTTTCCATGAAAAAAATCAATATGAAAGAGCTAGCTTATGCATTAGAAAACACTGACCTAAACAAGACTCCTGGGCCAGTTGGAATCCATCGCCGAATGATATCAAACTTGGGCAAAATTGGCAAAGAAAGACTTCTTAATATTTTCAATAACTGCTGGAAAACTGGAAAATTGCCTCAAGACTGTAAAAATGCAACAATAATTCCCATTAAAAACTTGACAAATCTGCTGATGACCCAAAAAAACTACCGACCTATCTCCCTAACAAATATTTGCTGCAAATTAATGGAAAAAATTATACTCAGACGACTCACCTACCACCCCGACACAAGAAATCTCTTACCAGAAGAACAATATGGATTTAGGAAAGGACATGGGACAATAGACCAACTCTTATTTTTCACACCAAAGGTAAAAGATGCACAAAACAAAAAACCAACTAACCACACCATAGCTGCTTTTTAGACCTTACACAAGCTTTTGATAAGGTATGGAAAAACAAGTTAATTACAAAATTATACAAACATTTCAAAATTGATGGAAAAGCTATCACTAGCGATATAAATCAGGATCAAATATAATGGCACTCTATCTAAAACCTTCAAATTGTACCAAGGATTACCACAAGGATCAGTCCTTAGCCCAACTCTCTTCACCCTATTTATTGCAGGCATAGAAGAAAAAAAATCACATAAAACCAATATTGGACTTTTCGCTGATGACATTATTCTATGGAGCAGCAGCACTAACTGGAAAAAAGCTGAAAGAGATTTGAACAAGACTCTTCTCCACCTAGAAAAATTTGCTAATAAACATAAATTAGAATTTAACCCCTAAAAATCTGAAACCTGTCTTTTTACTACCGATAATAAAATATAAAAAATAAGACTAAATATTATTCTGAAAGAACAACAATTGCAATATAATAAACATCCTAAATATCTCGGCTACACCCTGGATCCAGAAATTAACTCCAGTAAGCATATTGAAGGAGTTGTTAGAAAAGGAAGTGACCGACTAAAAATCTTGAAATATATTTCAGGAAGAGTGGGGAGCTGAAGCAACAACAATAAAATTAACTTACACATCTCTAATGAGACCTATCCTGGAATATGGATATCAAATCTATGGTACAGCATCTGAAACAAATCTAAAATCACTGGAAAGGATACAACTAAGTGCAGCTAGAATTATTACAGGTCTTCGAAAAACATGCCCTAATGATATTGTACTTTACGAGGCAGACATTATGCCCTTAAGGAATAGAATAAGCTACAATCTGCCAAAATATATAAACAAAATCAAGAGTTATGAAAATAAACACAGAACTTTCAATTACATACTTAATTGGGAACCCAATATAAGACTCGAAAAAGAAGGCCCTCTCCACCTGGCCAAAATAAATGTATTTTTAAAATATAAATTGGAAAAATATTATTTAGCTGAAAAAATATCTCCATGCGAACCACTAACAAAATGTTATTTTTAATGCCACTTTAAATGAAACCACCAACAGACAATACCAAAATCCAAAATACTTAAAACAATTATCATTAGAAATAATTAATATAAAATTCCTAAAAATGCAATAACTATCTATACCGATGGTAGCAGAGATGAGTTGGGACACACTGGCAGTGGCTCTCTCATTAAAACCACAAATGGCATTGAGAAAATAAACAGAAGAAACCCAGAATTTTGCTCAGTCTTCAGATCAGAACTTATAGCCATCTATGAAGTCTTAAAATCCATCAGAATCATTAAACATCACGATATATGGATTCT
Source organism: Cordylochernes scorpioides (assembly GCA_030710605.1). NCBI lineage: Eukaryota > Metazoa > Arthropoda > Arachnida > Pseudoscorpiones > Chernetidae > Cordylochernes > Cordylochernes scorpioides. The sequence goes on along the minus strand of CP092886.1, from coordinate 79,493,416 downwards.
TACTGATAGTAGAAGTGCCATACAACACTTGAGTCACACAGGGGAACTTAGAGACAAAGTAAGCAGGAACATAATTGGTTATCTCCAAAAACTCTCAATACCTCAAATATTCACCTTCAATGGATACTCTTACATGTTAGCATTGAAGGCAATGAAGCTGCTGATGCGCTAGCGAAAAAAGGCACAAAAGAACCCTTGCTAGAGAAAATTAAACTTACTTTTAAAGAAATAGAAACACGTAGTAAGACGTAGTAGCGTGCATTCACATCCCTTTCTCCATAGACGCAATCAGGGTTTCTCTTAATTTCAAATCTGTGGAGACTTGGGGAAGAGCCCATGTCCCGAACTACCCTAATGAGTTTGTGGGACATTACCTTACAGAGGTACTTGGGTGTTGTTACCCCATTGAATACCTCTCTCCCCTTCACAATGTTCCTCCATCTGTAGCCAAGTAACGGTATCCAAGCTAGTGATTATACATTGTACCTTGAAACACCACCTCTCAGACAACGTGTCTGGAAGGATTTCTATACCGGTGGCCTTTAATCACAGCAAAATAGGAAACTATCTACTGTGTCCAGCAGGGACAGCGGGGAGGCAGACCCCGGCCGACTCTGTTCACTCACAGCTGAGGAAAAGCTCAGCTGCCACGTCGTGGGCTTTCTCAAGAAGCTTGCTGTGATTTCTCAGCAGCTCACTCTCGCGCCCCTCGCCCTCCTTCTCTCTTCCTGCACACCCACTACCCTTGGACAATCCAAGACGTAGTAGCGTGCATTCACATCCCTTTCTCCATAGACGCAATCAGGGTTTCTCTTAATTTCAAATCTGTGGAGACTTGGGGAAGAGCCCATGTCCCGAACTACCCTAATGAGTTTGTGGGACATTACCTTACAGAGGTACTTGGGTGTTGTTACCCCATTGAATACCTCTCTCCCCTTCACAATGTTCCTCCATCTGTCCAACCATAAGTCCTGGACGTGCCCCCTGATCCTCCTATAAACTTCTTTCTTGGTCACTGTGGTCCTCAGTAATCTACCTCTTAAGCATCCTGCCTTAGCGATCCTGTCTGCGAACTCATTACCTTCGATGAGGCTGTGTCTCCTAAACCAAGGGAGCTCCGGAGCCCGCGTCATCATCTCCAGCTCCTGGATTATTTGATGCGCGAGTTGCCCTTTCTCCAGATTGATGGCGACGAGGGCCGACATACAATCTGAATAGAGGCGATCCGGGCTGAAGTTCTTCTCGGCACACACTCTGCGGGCTACCCTGATCGCAACCAGCTCGGCTGAAAAGACCAATTCGTCCACTCTGAGTGTTAAACTTTCTTGGAAGATCAGCTCTCCATTAGTGAAAATCACTATCCCAGCTCCAGTATTGGTTCCAGACCTACTCCCATCAGTGAAAACATCCGTGCCATTCCCTGTCGGCTCTCCAGGACTCCAATTCCACTTTGGCAAACACTGCGGAGGCTTTCTTGGGTCCCTCTTCCATTCCAGGGCACCCGCTTCAAGTCCCAGGACATCTTCCCTGTTCTCCCAGATCTTCTGTCTGATGGTCTCCTCCTCTAGTTTCAACCCCAGGGGAATAAGCCCAGCGAGGACCAATAAGGCCTCACTGCTGGTAGTGCGATATCCCCCTGTGATTCTGAGTGCCGCTGTCCTCTGCACTCTCTCTAGAGTAGTCGCCACCTTCTGATCCCTGTTTCGGCGACACCAAGCCTTGGAAGCATATAGCAGGATTGGCTCGACACAGGAGAGGCAGAGGTTCCTAAAAATAGTACCCTCCTTCTCCCCCCCCCCCTGTTGAGAGCCAACCAGGACAGGCCTGCACAACGCCTCCCTGCCTCTCGCCACCATCTCCTCCGCCTGGTATTGCCAACCCATCTTGTCATCAATGACCACCCCCAGGATGGTCATCCTATTGACCAACGCTACCCTCCGTCCTTCGATCCGGATAGCCGGCTTGTGTTCCCATTTGATCCCTTTCCTTTTAGTTCTTTTGTCCCTAGGCTTAAAGCTGAGGGCTTTAGTTTTGGAGACATTGAACTTAAGGCCAGAGTCATGGGCCCAGTTCGAGAGAATTTAGAGAGAAGTTTCAACACACTTCTCAGCCTTCGCTCTCGAAGCAGCCTCAATGATGAGGAACTGGTCGTCAGCATAGAGAACCAGCCTGGCTCCCTCAGGGAGCTCCTCCTCGAAAACGGTGTTTACCAGGATATTCCACAGAATAGGTCCGCAGCAAGAGCCCTGGGGGCAACCCCTAGCACAGTTTCTTCCCAACTTCCGCCAACCAAAACTGAGGCTAATCCGTCTATCCCTCAGGAAGTCACGAACCAAGCTGCACAAATTATCAGGACAACCCATGTCCATCAAATTTCTCATCAGCTTGTTCCAGCTCATGGAGTTGAACGCCCCATCAATGTCCAGGGCCACGAAAAGAACCCAAGCACCCTTATTTAAGCCCATCTCAACCCCCTCTAACACCTCGTTCAGAGCTGTGGTTGTGGACTTCCCTTCCCTAAAACCATGTTGGAAAGAGGAAAGGAGCTCATTACTTTCTAGCCAGTGCTTCAGTCGCTGAGCTAGTAGGCTATCCAGGACCTTACCTAGACACGCTAGTAAAGAAAGAATACGATAATCATTAGGAGAATTACCCTTTCTACCAGACTTTTCGAGAAGCACTACTCGGGCAACCATCCATGCCTCAGGAAATGTATCAGTGTCCAGGCACCTATTGAATAACCTGGAAAGAAGCGATGGGTGCATCCTTACCAGGGCTTTCACGACCGTGTTATCGATCCCTTCGGGACCAGGAGATTTCCTTTTCCCGAACTTGAAAGCCGTCAGTTTCACCTCATTCTCAGAAAAGGGTGGATCTACCAAACAACAAGTGGTCAGAGAGATCTCGTCCTTTGGTTCCTCGTTTCCGAAGTTCCGATCCAAGTTGTTTTTATTTTGTCTTCTGCTTTCGAGCGAGTAGGTCTAGAACACATTCTCTCTGAATTTTCTCATTGTTGGTGGATGAAACATCACCAGTGATTATTTTGGCCGCTTTTGCTTGAACACTGTCTAGTCTTACTTTTAGTGATGAGCTTGAGGGAGCCCAGACCGGTGTTGCATATTTCATTATCGCCCTTATTAAGGTGGTATATGTTGTTCTGAGAATTCTGGGTTTTGCTCCCCAATTTGTTACACGTAGCCTTCTCAGAATGCTTAGTTTTCTGATAGTTCTATTTTGAGGTGCTAATTATGTGTTCTGAAAATTCCAATTCCTCATCAATAATAATTAAAATAATTTTGTTGACATCTTGTCAATACATGCACAGTCTGCACTATTAAAAAAAGATAATATGCATTATATACACTATGTACAATGAATATGGCGCCTCTTCCAGCGCTGCAGAGTTTGTGGAGAATCGCCAGTGGGTCTCCAGCGACACCACGCATTTTGCGATCTACGATGAATACGTAGATCGCGTACTTTGCCGCTTAGGAGATGGTGATGGCGTGGTCCTCGAGACCAACTTGAAAGATACAGGACTGCAGTATCACACCTAGGTATTATGGATTTCTAATTTTATCAATTATTTGTTTGTTAATGCTTATTTTTTTGTTATATTTATGCCTTTATCCCTGTGAGTGGAGAAGACGCATAGGTTTGGTTTTTTTGGGTTTATGGTCATTTGGAGTTCCATTGCCCACTTCTCCAGTCCTCTCATTGATGTGTTCAGTATTTTTTACGATTTTTCTATGCTGCTACTTGTGTGCCATATGGCTATATCATCTGCATAACAGGCAACCTTTGTGTCTTCAGTGAGGTAAGGATGGATGTCGTTAATATATAGCAGATAGAGTAGAGGACTGAGCACAGATCCCTGAGTTACACCAGCCCATGTTCTTCCTTCCTTGGAAAATTCTCCATTGACCCGAACCTTTAACCTTCTTCCCCTTAAGAAGTCTGCAATCCAGATTAAGGGTTTTCTCTTACTCCGATGTTGTGCAGTTTTTCACGTAATTTCTCCCTCCACACTCGATCAAAAGCTGAGGTCATATCAAGGAATATAGCCGTGGTCTTCTTTGGCGGTTTTTCCTGGAAAGAATATATTATTGATTGACAGAATTAGAACAGTTGATCAGTCGTACAGTGCTGGGATCTATAGGCAGTTTGGTAGAGGTTTATTTTATTATTGTTAGTGAGCCAGACTATGAGCCTAGAGTGGATAATTCGTTCTGGTATTTTACAAAGTTTGCTGGTGAGAGCAACTGGCCGATAGTTCTTTTATTCCTTGGCATCTTTGTTTGACTTCAGTATTGGCACTATAATTGATATCTTCCGAATCTTTGGTAGTTTACCAGTTTGCCATGAAATGTTCAGTATTCGTAGGAGTTGATTATTAGCTTTGTCTTCAAAGTGTTTGATCATTTAACCAAAGATTAGATTATCTCTTGGTGACCTCTTGGATTTTTTTATTGATAAGTTTAGCTCATTCAGTGTGAAGTATCTCAAGAAAATATCTTGTTGATGGAAGTTTCTTGCTTGTTTAACTAACTGGTTTATATTATTTTTAGAGTCCTGTCTTCATTCGTATAGTTGAGTATGGAAGTGCTTGAAAGATATTCAGCAATTATGTCAGCCATCTGTTTGTTCTCGTTCGCGCTGTTCTATTCATATCGGTTAGAGTATTGGAGGATTGGTGTTGGTTTTGATTGTTCTCTAACACTCTAATCATATTCCAGTGTTGGCTGTCCTTTCTTGGATCCATTTTTTCGCAGAATTCTGCCATTTTTCTTGTTTACATATCCAAATTTCTTGTTCTATTTTGTGACTAATTTCAATAATTTCCTATCTGTTTTCTTCTGTTTTATTATTTTTTAGAAGTTCATTGATATTGTCTCTCTCTCTGAAATCACTGCCTCGATGTTGTGGTCCTTCCAGTAAGGTATCCACAGGTCTTCACGTCTACCTCTAGGTATCGATGCTTTTGCAGATTTTGAAATGTTCGAAGAGAATTTTTCCAAGTTTTTGCCAAGCGTTCTGTCATTCAATTTTTCGTTGAACAGTTCTTCAAGCTTTTCTGTGATTTTTTTCAAGTCGGCTTTCCTAAAGTTACATGTTCTTTCATTCTAATGGACGTTCTCAATTTTGAAGTTTAGGGTTGTTAAAATTGGTCTGTGGTCACTGATTGCACCTCTCAGGATTTTCCATTGTGTTGTGGGTGCGATGTTGTAATTTATCGCTGTGATGTCTATTGCGGATTCTGTGCCTGTGGACTTAGGTAGGTGTTCTCTCCGTTATTTAACGGTGTAAGGTCGAGGTCGATTAGCATGTCCTCAACATGCTGACTTTTGTTATCCAGGACAGGTGATCCCCAAATTGAACTTTTGGCGTTAAATTCGCCGAGTATGATTGTGATATCCGAAGACGCTTCACTTAATGTCTCTATTGTGTGTACCCATACAAAATTCAAAGATTTCACAAGCTGAAAGTTGGCGATTTTGAGATGCGTCAAGAATTCGCTGCATGGGTTTTCCGGCAAATTGATATTGATGAAAACTGGCTGTCGAATGTTCTGTGGACAGATGATGCTCACTTTTCTCTAAACGGAGAATTTAACATTCAAAACAGCCGCAATTGGGCAACAGACAACCCTAGGATTTTTACAGAAATGCCACTTTACCAGCCTAGATTTACAGTTTTGTGTGGGTTCACCTCTTTTATTATTGGGCCATTTTTCTTTGAAAAATCAATGGAAGAACTTTTAAAATGATGAACGTTATGTTCAACTTTTGATAGAAAAGGGTATTCCCATATTGCAGGGCAAAAGCACTAAGCGAAATAACATTCATGAAAGATGGAGGACCTCCTCATATCTCCCGAGGTGCCAAACAATTGCTGAAGGATACGTTCTGTGAAAATCGTGTGATAAGTCGCCACTTTATATACCAGTGGCCTCCAAGATCACCAGACTTGACGCCTTGCGATTTTTGTTTATGGGGGTACATTAAATCGTGTGTTTATCGATGCTGGCCTACCACATTGGCCATATTGAAGGCTTCTATCAGATGGCACGTTTTATCAATTTCAACAGATATGTTATTTAATGCTGTCATTTATCGTCTGCAGGAGGTGATTGAGAATGAAGGGTGCCACATTGAGCAAGGATTGTGACCTAATACAAGAGAGAAGGCAGTTACCTCATGTGTTATATAAGCCGCCATGTATTATATTATCTACCAATATTTTGCAGCTCTTTGTGTTGGTATATGGGGATAATAAATGCTGTCCTCACATCTTGACTCTTTTTTTTTTTGTGAACAGTAATATTTTGTTTGTCGTTTGCTCACATATTATGTCGTGCAAACCAGAGTGTTATAACTTCTCGAATAACACTGGTACACACTATTTTTCCCCTTATGTTTAGTTTTCGCTTTTCACTCATCAGAAGAAATAGCATAAGGAATTTTTTCTGTATACCAATAACTTTAGAAATTTTGTGAAAATAAATAATACAAAATGATTTTACTACCACGTTTTTCAACGCAAAAGGTCGATTTAAAAATTATTTTTATTTGAGGGGAAACATTTTTTTAAAATTGTGTACAGTATAATAAACAATGATAAAATTTGACAAGCCCATAGGATATTTGGAATAAAGTACGACAAATACATTTTGTCACTCCCCTCTATATTTCATTTGTTGGATCATGACAAATATCCAGTTAAATAGTCAAGGGTCTCCAATTAGTCAAGAAACTACACATTTCTTATAGCAAGAAATCCTATTAATAGTGCCATCATAATTTTTGGTACTATTTTAACATATCAAAAATTCGTGTATTGATATCAGCAGTATTTTTCAAACATTCAATCTATTTCACAAAATCCCATATAAAATATGAATATTTTTGCTACATGTTTTAATTTGCATTTGCCTATTTTACATATCTCTGATTGTATTTGAAAATCGTTAACCAATTCTTCATACTTTTGGCGAAGTGGTGTTTTATTAATTTGTTATTTGATATTATTATGGTTCTTTCCTGGTATTCAAAAAGGAAAAATAGGTGTAGATCAGTTATAATTTTCAATTTATCAAACAATTTGGCCGCTGAATCTCTGAATCTGGTAGAGCGCCATCTGGCGAATAAAATTGTAACTAAAATCAACTTCGAATTTTTCATTATTTGCCATAAAAAATCCCATTGCATCCTGAACACAATGGTGTTTACCGCATTGCTCTAGCGCAAATATTCGCGGAGTTATCACTTTTTAAAGTTGTGCGGGACTTTTGGATCACCCTGTACTTTCTTGTTACAAGGATCACAAGACCTAACAAAAAATATGTCACCACCTACTTTACCTTGTCTACCCCCTATCTCACCATGTCCATCATCTATCTCAACTTGTTTACAAACAACACCACCTTGTTTACGACCCCCTTCACATTGTTTACAAACAACCTCGCCATGCTTACCACCTTTCTTATCATCTTCCTCTAATAATTCAGAAACAATTACCAATTCTGACATCGATGTCCCAAACCAACATACTCCGTGTGCCACAAACCTTTATAATATTTCCTCACCATATCCCACTAATGATCACACATGTAAAATATTTAATAATGATTGTTTACATTGTCTAAGGCCCGACACACCATTAGATTTCGTTAGGTTAATCAATAGGTTTACCCATATTTTTTCCCTTAACAAATATGACATTCCTAAACTAGATATTCCCCGAGTCAACATTAGAACCCTATCAAATAAGATTATCACATTAAGACCTTATCGCACATCAATAACAGATCAACATGAAATACAAGAACAAATAAAACAAATATGATAGTAAACATAAGACACCCCATTTTGAAATAGGAGATTTAGTATTAGTCAAAGCATATCATCACCCAGACAGCGGTAAGCTCATCCCTTATTTCACTGGCCCATATACCTCCATCGATAAAATCTCCCAAAATACAGTAATTATAGATAAACCCAATAAGAATATGCGTAAGGACTCCGATGCTGTACATGTTAGTAAATTACAATACTATAATGAAAACGTCCTCTATATCTCACCACCCCAAATAGGTTCCGCAACACAGCACTGTAAGAATAGGAAACAAACAAGCCCCTTCGATCTGTTAAATACAGAAGTTTTTGAACCCACAGAAAAATAATTAAAGATACGTTATTCAGAACCCTTTTCTCACTTACATCCCCAATTATTTAGATAATACCGGTTAATTTAAACAATTAAAATCTGGAAAATCTTCAGATAATTCTCTTCCAATCATTTAATTTTATTTATTGATCAATCTATAATTATCTTTAATCCAAATCATCAAATATATGAAATCATTTTTTCAAATCACTTTACACAACCAATCATTTATCTACCAAAATTTCCTTATGTTGTTTGGACTGTTGCAGCGCAACAAAGGAAATCCATTACACATTCTGTATATAGAAACAAAGAAACATGTTTTTTGATTATCTTGATTCACATATATAATTTCAATAATCTAAAATCACTTGTATCCAAATGATTCACTAACACAAAAAGACAAAAATACCATCCAGCGAGAGTCGGCTTGCTCCACCCCCATAAAGAAGAACCCAGAAGAGGGATAAATTACTAGAGCGGGGGAAGCCAAAAGTCGACAGGATTCGACAGAAAGTCGACAGTATTCGACAGAAAGTCGACAGTATTCGACAGAAAGTCGACAGGATTCGACACAAAGTCGAAAGGATTCGACATACACTGCGTGACATTGAAAATGGAACACCAAGAAATAGTGGCCAGAAAGTGATGAAACTCGGCAGACAGAGAGAGACAGGGACGAAAAATAAGTTATCTTTATTTCAAAATGATAATAATAATACAGAGTGAGAACGGCGTCGGCTTAGTAGCAAGTAGGACCACCGCGGACGGCGATGCACGCAGCAACACGTCTAGGTAGAGAGTCAATCAGAGTACGATTGGTGAGAGATCAGGAGAGTACGGTGGCCAGGGAAGCATCTGTTCATCTTGCAGAGCTTGTTGGCTAATGCGAGCAGTGTGCGGTCGGGCGTTATCCTGCTGACAAAGGGCATTGGGTACCCCCTGAAGGTAGGGATGTGTCACCGGTCGCAGCACATCATCAACGTATCGTTGGGCCGTCATAGTGCCCTGAATACAAAGTAAAGGTGACCTGGAATCATACGCGATTGCGCCCCAAACCATGATTCCATGTGTCGCACGGTGGGGCGTTCCACAATTGCTGCCGGATTGGACCTTTCTCCACGTCGACGCCACACGCGTACACGGCGACTATCACTGGACAAGATGAAACGCGACTCATCTGAGAACACGACCCTGTGCTATTCCGTCATCCACGTCGATCTAGCCCGGCACCATTCCAAACGTTGGCGCCTATTCGGTGGGGTCAATGGCAGTCTTCTTAGCGGACGGCATGAGTGCAAGCCATTAGCAACCAATCGACGGGAAATGGTTCTGGTCGAGATGGAATGATCTAGGGTGTCTTGCACATGTTGCAGGATGGCGGTACAAGTGGCTTGTGGGGCCGCCACTGCTTGTCGAAGGATACGCCGATCCACACGTGCTGACGTCACTCTGGTTGCACCGGCATTCCTATAAATTGCCACATTTCCTTGTTCCAACCATCTTCTCCACAGTCGGTGCACCGTGGACGCACCAAGGTGTGTATCAGCTGCGATTTGACGTATGGACCAACCTGCCCTTTTCAGTCCGATCACCATGCCCCTCGTAAAAGCGTCTGTCTGCTTGAACTGCCTCCGTTTACGATGACCTGGCATTCTCTGTTATTACACGTGTCTTTTGACACAAGAACAAAATTTCTACAATGATTTTCTTCGAAGAAATAACGACACGAATACTGTCCTTTCTGCAAGTTCCTTCCCTTATATCTTACTCCATGTGCGCACGAGAGCTGCGCATTTTACATCATTTGCATAACTCGGTTAAGCGCGTCTACCCTGAAATTTGCATAATTTTCTGGCCACTATTTCTTGGTGTTCCATTTTCAATGTCACGCAGTGTATATATATATACAAGGGTCATTCCAAAGGGTTTTGCAATCAATATTAAATAATATATATATATTGAAAATATATTATACCATTAAAATCAACATGCAATTTTTACCTAACATAAACATTTTCATAAAAAGTATCAACAATGACTCATAGAAGACGCGACTTTGTTTACAGCGGCAGCGGTAATTTCTAAACATTGCATCAGACACAATGGAGTTGACTAGAGAAAGTTTACGAGCATGATCTTTTATGATTATAAAAGTAATTTAACTTCTAAAGAATTCCATGTAAGATTTATAAAGGTTTTAGGATATAAAGCTCTTTCTATTATAACGGTTTTTAATTGTTTTAATAAATTTAAATTTGGAAAAACCAACCTTTAAGATGAACCTTGTTTAGGTTGATCACCAACAGCAATGATCCAAGAAAAAATGAGCTGGTATGAATTTTACTTAGAGAAGATCAAAGAATTATATATCAGCAGTTAGAGAAATGTGTGGGTATTGGATCGGTAGCAATCAACGCCATCATTAATGATCATTTAAAATACAGAAATCTTGTTAGTAGATGGGTACCTCACAGCTTGACTGAGGACCAAAAACTTGGTCGCGTTAAATGGTGTTATTTAATGTTGAAAAAAAATTGATGAAGGCAAACCAAAGCTTTTTTAAAATATTATTACAGGTGACGAAACTTGGATTTACAATTTTGATCCAGGAACAAAACGGCAACCTACTCTTTGGTGATCTTCAAAATCACCTCCTCCTAAGAAAGTTCGCAGAGCTCGAAGTGTTGGAAAACAAATGGTCGCTTGTTCCTTTTTAGAAAAAGTGGTTACATTGATATTATGAAGTTAGAAAATCAAAATATAGTTAATAGTGACTGGTATACAACAAAATGCCTTTCAGCAGTACTTGAAAAAATCAAGCAAATCAGACCAAGAGCTCAACTTAGAGGAGTACTTATTCACCATTATGCAAGACTGAACCTCTCAGACCAAACATCAGACTTTTTAGCCAACTCTGGTGTCCAATTAGTCACTCACCCACCCTATTTACCAGACCTAGCACTTTGAGACTTTTTTATTTCCAAAAGTGAAGTTTTTGTTTAAATGATCAAATTTGACACCGATGATGAAAAGCACCGCAAACCTTTATCAATACCGTAAATTCCTTCCCCGAAGATGACTGGTGTAAGTCCTTCGATAATTGGTTTTCATGGATGAAATCTTGCATAGGTGCTAAAAATGATTTTAATGGTATAATATCTCTTTTAATATTTTTAAATTATTTAATATTGATTGCAAAACCATAGGAGTGACCCTTGTAATATATAAATTGAATTAACTTAAAATATTTAATGTTTAAATATATATGATAGAGATTATTTAACTTTTTAAAATATAAAATGAGTAGAGAATGCAGCAAGAATAACAAAATCTAAAGGAGAAAGTCTTGCGAGGAGTTGCCGCTGATCAAATATTGTAAACCTATTAATGTCACATTTCACTAGGCCTTTGTGACTATTCATTATTCCTGTGTATATAAATGATTTAATATTATAATTATAATTAAAGGTAGGAATGTAAAAACCCTAAAAGATAGACCAATTGAATAGAGGATGGTACTCAGGCGGGCCTCTTCAGATGAAGACCTGAGCAGTAGTTAGCAGTAGAAATAAAGCATAAACCTAGTACCTCAACCACCAAAAAAAAAACATCCTGAAAAATCATGAAACGGATATTTAAGGCCGAAAGTGCATGAGACCTTTTTTTCCGACAAATGGCGCAATGTATCATTTTTTAAAAGCAAACTAAGCACTATATTTCGTCACTCCAGCAGAAATTTTTATTTGATGTTTAAACATTTTTTTATCACACACTTCCGTATGAAATTTAATTTTCTGAAAAATAAATTGTCCTGGAAACATTTAAAATTTGTACTTATTCGCTATTTCTATAATTCAGCTTCTTAATCTCGGGATCATGTTTTACTACGCGCCTATAGGGTTTTAAACAATGAATATTTCGTATTTTTTTATCTCCAATCGAATTAACGTTCCTAGTCTGTAGATCTTGAGCTTTTTAATAATGTCTGATGGGATTGATGTACAAATTGATGCTTGTCTCGTCTTCTCTGTGCCAGTTATGTGATATGCTAGATATCGATCATTGTTGGCATTGGGCCATTAGCTTATGTAAGGGGTCATTTCCATCCAGTAGAGTGGTATATTGTCGGGTCTCAGGGTGACTTAGGGGCACTGGAATTTGCCAGAGAGTCTGCCAGTTCATTTCCATGAATATTAATCAAAGTTGGAAGAGCCGAGATGTTGTCTGAGAGTTTTTTTTATAATTAATTTGGAACTAATCTTGATAGAGGTTCTTGTCAAGAGAAACAGGTTTAAAAAGTGAAATAGCATCTCTTGAACGAGAGTAAATTATTATTTTACTTGGTGATTTGATTCTGATATATTTGATATTAGATCTACAGTATTTCTGAGAGTTATTATTTGTGTGTATGCTGAAAGGTGTCAATAGCATTATCACTGTGCTAGAAAGATTAGTTTCTAGTTAGTTAGCATCTATGTAAATGATGATTCCAAAAAAAGAGATATTTTTGCCAAAGATCTGAAGACTAAGGGCTTTTTGATTAATTCTGGCTGATTTTATCTTTGTAAAGGTTGGTTGGCAGATAAGGCATACAGAGCGATTTTATTACGAGTTCTTTGTGGAAAATAGGAAGATTTTATTTGGGATTGATTCGGATATCTAAAAGATTAGAATTTCAGCCCATGCTGAGAGGAGCTGGAGGTTTGAGTCTCTGATTTGGATTTGAATTTCGAATAAAATTTCCTGTAAGATGTTATTTGTAAATTTGAATTTTGAAAATAATCTCTGGAGGTTTAGAGGTAGAATGTAATTTGGGCAAGTCCCCAGATGATTTTGGATGCTCTGGCTTCAATTCTGTTAATTTTGAATATCTTACTTCAACATGCACTGATCCAGGCTGGGGCAAATTATTTTAAAATATCTTTCCATTATCTAAATAAGTTAAACATTTGGTCTCTTGTCTCTCTACCTCCTCTGAAACTTGTTTGTTTTTGTGTCAATTCTCTATTTAAATGAGATTACAATCTCTTATCTATTGCTTTAGTAATGTAAGTAGATAAGTAATTTACTTCTTTTTGGGATAGGTGCATCGAATATGAAGTTGCTGCAAATCTTTAGGTTTCCTTTTACGGTGATAAGTATACACATATATTGATTTTTCTATTCTTTTGGCTATTTTCCACACTCGGTGGATATTTTCAAGTAACTTGATACAGAGAGACTATGTTCACCAACGAAGGGGATAAAGTTAGTGAATGATTAATATAATAATAAATTATCACCGATTTAAGAAATCAATCTGTCGCTGAATTGAGGTGACCCACGGCTGCTTCATGCACCTTTTGACATTCTTATTGTAAATAGCTTTCTTAGATGCTGTGTAAGAAGTTATTTTATTTATCAATAAGTATATGTTTGTTCTTTCGAAAATATAAAACACGTATTCACACAGCGCGTGTGTTTCTTTTCAGATAATATTGTTTACGTTTTCGTTAACAGATGAAGCGCTGATGCACCTTATTTAAAATATTTGTATATTTAAATTGATGACTCCTTGTTATATCATTATCGTGACAATATTAAATCTTTTTCTGAAAATTGATCCGTATCTACCAACCGAGCTGTTCCTAGCTACTAGCGGAATTCACAAATTATAAATATTACTATATTTTTATTTATTTTCAATGCTGTTATTTTTAAGAGCTTCTCTAAAAAGCACTAGGAAATTGAAAAAGGAAAATTCGCACAAAGGATTAATTAGGCAAAACTTGATTCAAAGCATATCATTTTTGCAACGAATATTATTTGTAATGGCCGATGAGCATTGTATTAATCAAAAAAGGAGCAACATAAAAGGGTGGTGGATATTTTAAATAGGAGACACCTGCCAAGTTTGCTAGCGGAGACAATCAAATTAATTATGAACTTCATTTTATTGAGGCTGTTTAAAGCTGGCCTATTGTCTATTCCGAGCTTCAAGTTAATTAACGTTCTAAGTTAGGAAAAACGGCAAAATCGATGATGTGGCTCTGTGATAATTACCTTCATTAGTTCCGTCCCCGACCGCCAGGCGTCAGGTTCATTAGTAGGCCCGCTCCCCGTTAGATGGCAGCCTTCATTAGCTTGCCTTCATTATAGCTCTTTTCACACATGTTGCACAACATGTCTGCCCTAAATTTTAATTGGAATATCTAAGTCAAAGGCTATTTATAAAGAAATTCTAAAAGAATTCCAGCGGATAATTATTTGGCTATTTGAAAATATATATATATATATAACAGAAATAAATTAGAAAATTCTAGAAGCTTCGAATTGAATAGCAAAACTATTTTATTTTAATATAGAAAAACCGTGCTTCGTTTCTCGCATCAGGGTCCGCAGGCGGGAGAGAACGAAACAAAAATAAAAATTTAAAATACGAAAATATTCAATTAAAAATCTATTTATGGATTGCTATATATAAAAAAGATATATACAAGTATATATATATTCCTTTTCCTTATCCCTCTTTCAATATTTTATGTTATATATAAGGAGCGTCCATTAATTTCCAGGACTGTTTAAAATATATATTTTTTAAAAGCAAGAGAAAAAAATTATACACAGCTAAATACTGGACATTTGACCACACCTGACTGAAAGCACGAGTCTTATGGCGAACGCGACGATCTAAAAAAAAAGAACTGAACAACATCCTTGTACGGTTCGTATTTCTATTTTTGAAATGACTGTTTTCGAAGATCAGAAAACTGCATTTATTTTCGTTTTATATTCAAATTAATTGTTGCTGAGACGCATAAATTGATTAAAGAAAATTTCAGCAATGCTTCTTTTTTCATGTTTGAGAACCTTTGAATGGTTTTAACGCTTCCAAAAGTTCGGGAAGAGGTAAATGATGATCAACATACTGGGCATCCAAAAATAATACTTTGCGAGGAAAAAATCAAGCTAAAAATAGAGGAATTATTAAGAGATAACAAAATAATTTCTGTTTGAGACTTATCTTCACACACACACACCAGACTGGGCTATCTGTTGAATTGTTTTATCACACACACACACAAATAGTATCAAAAGATTTAGACATGATCCGGACGTCTTCACTATATTTTCCCCGGATTTTATCGGAGGTTAGAATTGAAATCTGCCAAAACATAATCGAAATGACTCGGATTAATCCAGAGTCGAGTCAAAAATCATTACCGGGGATGAGACATGGGTGTATCAGTATGACCCTTAAGTCAAACGTCAATCTAGCCAAGGTTTGCAACATCCAAAGTCAAGACGCGCAACCGCACACAGCTCATTTTGTTTTGCAGTTTTTGTCAAGCATTTGACCATGTAACTATCTTATGCACCCTATTCCCCGGCTTAGCCTCCATTGACCTTTTCCTCTTTTCTAAATTGAAAATGAAGTTAAAAAAAAGGAAATTTGATAACACTTATATGATAATATGATATTTATATGCAAGCTGAATCGAAAGAAACCTTGAGGAGCCTCTCAAAAGATTATTTTATCTCCTGCTTCGACAATTTGAAAAAAATATGGCACAGATGTATTGTGGCAGGAGGGGCATAATTTGAAATATATATATATATATATTATATATAAAAAGATAAGATTTCTGTTGAGGATTATAGTAATGCAGTTATTTGCTGGTTCTTTTTAGTACTAAATGGTAATGGTGATGCAGTCGGGGCTAGAATCTTGAAAGTAAAATAATAAAAATAGTTTTGATAAGAGATTGCTTTAATTGAGCTTTAGGATAAACATAATTTGGTAAAAGTACTGCCTGGCTTAAGGCGTAAGAATAAAAAAATGAAAAGCTTATTTACATAATGTACAAAGGTTTTGAGCCGACCAACGGGGAAGAACAACAAAGAGTTTTTATAGGGGAAGTGTGACCTCTGGCGGTCGATTTAGCAGAGTATTTGCATCTATGAAATATATATTTTTTTTCAAATAAAATAATATTTTAATATAACATATATATATATATATTAAAAATAAAAAAGGCATCTCCTGACCACGAGCACATGTGCTCTTTAGATTTTTAATATATATATATTAAATTAGTTTTTATTTATTATAATTTTTTTTAAATACGGAACAGTTCTAGAAATATATTAATGAACGCACTTTTCACTCATCTCATTTTCATTTCGGTACTATTAAATTATTTTCAAATTAAAAAAAAACTAATAAAAATTTATATGTAATAACTAGCGGATGTACCCGGCTTCGCCCGGGTTTTATCTGAGTGAAAGTTTGCCTAACGAATATTATTGAAAATAATTTTCAGGAGCATAGAATATTATGATAATAATATTCATTACATTATATATTTATATAATATATTGCCACGTTTTTATTTTAAAACGCTAATTTTCTGTTTTGTAAAACTTTAATTTTAAAGTTCATTATTTTAAAAGTGAAATGTTTGTTAATGGAATAGACATTTTACCTCAACTCATTTTATTGCCGCTTTTGTTTACAAGCCATTTGTTTTTATTTATTTTTACATATCGTTTTTATTGAGTTTTTACCAATTCTGCATGTACATCATTGACTTTTAATGAATGAGAAAAAGAAATTGAAAATAAACATATGAAAAATTAAAGTAACACCTTAAAGGAATTTATGTACAATTGAAATTGTTTTTTTGTAACGTCTCATATTCCCCTTCTTGAAGCATTTATTCTCGGGTAATAAATGGTCGAAGTTGAGATATGTGAACGCGTCTTGCTTGCTTTTGGTCTTTCAGAGAGATATCGTAGGTAACATCAGATATCTCTTTTTGAATGACAAATGGTCCTTCATATTTTGGTGATGTCTTGATGAGACGAGGGTCGTTGAAGGCAATTTTTCTTATGACTAAGTCTCCTTCTTTAAAGACATACTTGGGGTGATGGCTTTCGTGTTTAATCTTCCACTTACTTCTAATTTGTTCTGTCCGCAGGCTAGCTTTCTTCCTGGCTTCTTCAATTGTAATTGGAGTTTGGTCGGCAAATTCGGGTACATTACCGATTCCATACATTAAGAAAAGCGGTGAAAAACCAGTCACGTCATGTGGTGTGGAATTATAATTTTTGACAACTTGCGGTAACAATGAGCTCCATTTACATCTAGGTTTCTCTAGAACAGCTATTCTCAGTTGTCATTATCGTATCATTTAATTTCTCACAAATGCCATTGCACTGAGGATGATAAGGCGAAGTATATGTGTGTTTAATTCCTTGTAAAGAAGGAAATTTGTTGAACTATTTTGATATAAAATTTTTGCCATTATCTGTTAAGATAGTATTGATCGAATTAACAGATTTGATTATCTTATCAAGACATTGAGTGACAGCTTGAGCAGTGTTTGTTATTGTGGGATATGCCCATAGATAACGAGTTGCGTGATCAACAAAAACTTGAATGAATTTATGCTTTGTGTTAGCTGCTGCTGTTCCCAGTACAATAGTGTCACAACCGATCATTTGTAAGGGTTGGATATTTGACGTTGGAGTGATCATTTCTCCTAAAGTTGGTTCATGTCTGACCTTCACTAGTTGACAAGATTTACAAGATCGAACATAATTCTTGATATCAGTTGTTATTCCTTTCCACCAATAACATTGAGTTATAAGTTTGCATGTTTTGGTTATTGATGGGTGACTCAATGAATCGTGATATTCTTCCAATATTTTTTTGGTAAGCGAGTTTGGGACAACTGCTTTAAAAACTCCTTTTTGTTTGATCATTACCACACCGTCGTGAGTGTGGGGATTTTTCAAGAAACTCAAATCTGAATTTTGTTGGTGTTCTTGAAGTTCTTGAGTTGCAATGTTAACAACTGGGAGTCTGATAAGGCGTCAACATGAGTTTGTTGCTTTCCAGAACGATGAACGATGTTACATGATTTCGAGGATAAACTAAGAATCCATCTAAAATACTTAGGTTTCGATTTCTTCATGGTGAAAAGCAATTGGAGCGCCGCATGATCAGTGATGATTTCAAATGGTTGGTTTTCTATGTATACATGAAAGTGATCAGTTGCTTGTATCACGGCTAGGCATTCCATCTCATAAGCAGAATAATTCTCTTGGTGTGGTTGCAGTGTTTTGGAGTAATAAGCAATTACATGTTCCTCATTGTCTGGACCAATTTGTGTTAGGATTGCTCCAATTCCATATTTGGAGGCATCTGTATAAACTTTAGAGGGGTAGTCCGGGTTGTAAATAGCAAGGACAGGTTTTGTAGATAGTGCCATTTTAAGTTTAGCGAACGACTCCTCTACTTCCTCATTCCAGATGAAGGGCTGATTCTTCCGAGTGAGTCGAACCAAGGGGAATGAAATTTTAGAAAAGTCCTTCACAAATTTTCTGTAATAATTTGCCAATCCCATGAACTGACGAACTTTCTTTACAGTATCAGGTCTTGGAAAGTCTTGAATAGATTTAACTTTTCCTGGATAAGGTTTTAATTGATTGTGACTGATGATATGTCCAAGGTATTTTACTTCAGTTCTTCCAAAAATACATTTCGACAATTTTAATTTCATGTTGTACTGTCTTAATTTGTCAAAAACTTTACTAAGAAGCTCTATGTGCTCTTGCCATGTTTTCGTGTACACCAATATGTCATCTTGGAAAGAGCAAGTTCCTTTCCATAATAATTCACCAAAAATATGTTGGATTATCCTTTGAAACGTTGAAGCAGCATTTTTTAAACCAAATGGCATCACTAAAAACTCATAATGACCATCGTTTGTGACGAATGCAGTTTTTTGAATAGATTGCGGTTCCATTTCGATCTGCCAATAACCCCATGCAACATCAAGGGTAGAGAAGAATCTGGATCCATGCAATCGATCAAACATGTCCTGTATGTGAGGTAGGGTTTGCCTGTCATCCAGCGTGATCTCATTAAGACGTCTGTAATCAATGCACATCCTTTTATTTCCATCCTTCTTGGGAACCATAACAACAGGAAATGCCCAAGGAGAATCTGAAGTTCTTATTAACTTGTGTTCGAGAAGTTCTTTAACTTGTTCAGCTATCTCTTCATACTCTTTTAGAGGACGACGATAGGGTCTAAGAGAAATTGGTTGTTCACTTTTCGTGATGATCTTATGTTGTATAGCTACTTTTCCCAAATCAATGGCATGCTGACAAAATACATTCCTATTGTGTTCAAGTAATTTTTTTAATTCATGTTCTCTTATCTCTTCTAGATGATTTACAAGAATTGGATTTTGTAATCCATCAAATTTGGTGTAAATTGTTTTGTCTTTGACATCTATTAAAAGATTAAAAAGAGATGCAACATCTAATCCGATCAAGAGTGGATATTTAAAGTTCTTCATTACATGGAGAGTTACAGGTTTAATTAGTTTATCTATTCTTACCTTGGTCTGAAGGCTTCCACATGTCCTGGTAACACCATCCGCTTGGCTGATGTGAATGTCTGAATTTGGTTGAAGTTGAAGACGGGTTAGCTTGAACAATCGCCAATTGATTATTGATACTGTTGCTCCAGTATCCACAAATGCTTGCGCAGGAATTCCATTTACTTCAACACTTATGTTGATAAGCTTGAAAGCTCCTTGTGTAGGGGTATTTGTCAAAGTACTTACATTCAACAATTCCGGGGCTCCGCATACTTGTTTCACTGAAGTGTTTTGATTAGGCCTATCCTTTTTATAATTAGGATCATAATCCTCACAATCTGTGACCCAATGTTTAATTTTTATTCCCTTTTTCGAACATATTGGACACCAGAATGGGCAAACATTTTTTCTATTATCATTATTTTTTGTCGCGAGATGTATTTTGTTTTTAGGCTTAAACTGAATTGAAGCCCTATTTTGTTCAATTGAAGCTGCGATATTAAACCATTTTGTGGCGTCAGTTGGCTGTGCAGCCACAATTAAATCTTTCCAATCATTCGGAAGTCCGTCTGTTAATAAATGGATTTTTTCCTCCTTCGTTAGATGGGTTTGATTTAACAGGCGAATTTTATCTTGAAAATAATTTTCTATTGATTCTTCTCGTTTTAATCTTCGATGTGATGCTGAGACAATTGGATTTGCGTTGTATGAACCAAATCTTTGAATCAACTTTTCCTTTACAACTTCCCATCTTTTCATTGCAGGATTTGAAATAATCTCGTCTGCATACCATTCAAGTGCTGAATCTGTCAAGTAGTACATAAGATTTTTAATTTTTTCATCTTCCTTTAAAAAATTATTTTCAAAATCATATAATTTGATCCATGACTCAGGCCTAATTGCCGACTTCGAGCCGTTGAATTTTTGCAACCGGTTGTTTGGATTTTCCGCCATTTTTTCTTTCCGTATCCTTTTCGACTGCGCCAAATGCCACGTTTTTATTTTAAAACGCTAATTTTCTGTTTTGTAAAACTTTAATTTTAAAGTTCATTATTTTAAAAGTGAAATGTTTGTTAATGGAATAGACATTTTACCTCAACTCATTTTATTGCCGCTTTTGTTTACAAGCCATTTGTTTTTATTTATTTTTACATATCGTTTTTATTGAGTTTTTACCAATTCTGCATGTACATCATTGACTTTTAATGAATGAGAAAAATAAATTGAAAATAAACATATGAAAAATTAAAGTAACACCTTAAAGGAATTTATGTACAATTGAAAATTGTTTTTTGTAACGTCTCAATATAAAATATATTTTCGAGCAAACATATCCACTCTCTCTACTGAATACTAACCGAGGGTCAAACCTGTAGTAACCGAGAGGGACAGCCAGGGCGTGGAGAGTTTTCCAGTACCTCTCTGCACCTTGTAGGACCTTTAACAGTTCTCACAGAGTACAGGCAGTCGTGGTCGAGGCAGAGTGGAAAGCTTGGGAATGTCCACACACAAAAAATCGAAGAGACACAGTTGTAGTAGGAAAGTTCCGTGAACAGATAGGAGTCGAGCTAAGAGCAAGATGGAGAAAGAAGATTTCTTACTGTTTTACATGGTCGATGAGGTGGTCCTGGGTACAACCGACAAGGGTCACGCCGATGGTGAAGTGACTGTGTAAGTTCGGCTAAAACCGAGGTTTTATATACCTTTGCCGAGGAGGGAGACATGCGAGAATTTGGACTTTGAACAGGTCCAAAGGGCGTGGGGGCGTCTGCGCTATTATGCACCCTTTGACCTTGATGGCAACGACTTGCCAAATTCCTTTTTAGGGTTGTTGTATTTCTATCTCGATCTCTTGCTTACCTCAGCTCTTAATCTATTACATAGTTTTATTTATCTATCCTCAGTTTGTACAAAGTACATTACATATGGTGATGCAATGACACATGTCAATCATGCGTATAATTATTTATAGATGTGTTTCTATATACAACATGACAATCTTGTTATAAGTATCATAAAATATAGGGTTGTTGGTTTAAATTACCATATCAACCCTGGCAAGTCGTTGCCATCGAAGTCAAAGGGTGCAGAATGCCGCAGACGTTCAAAGTCCACCCACCCCCCCTCCCCCAACTCCTCGGGAATGGTATATAAAAAACCTCGGTTTTAGCCCTACTAGTCAGTCACTTATCGTCGGCGTGAGCCCTTGTTGGTTTTAGCCAGGACCACCTCATCGCTATGTAAATCAGTAAGCACTTCTTCTAACTCCATCTTGCTCTTAGTTCGACTTTTATCTGTTCATGGAACTTTCCTACTACAACTGTGTCTCCTCGTTTTTTGTGTGTGGACATTCCCAAGCTTTCCACTCTGCCACGACCACGACTGCCTGTACTCTGTGAAAACTGTTAAAGGTCTTCCAAAGTGCAGAGAGGTACTGGAAAACTCTCCACGACCTGACTGTCCCTCTCGGTTACTACAGGTTTGACCCTCGGTTACCACAGCTATAGCGAGAGTCGACAGGATGCCTCATCACAGATAAGTCGACAGGACCATATCTCATATATATATATATATATATATAGTGTAGAAACTATATAACAAAATTATAACAGTGATTCTACTTTTAAAACTTAAGGAGCAAACTGATAATAATGATAACTTATATCAATTAGATTTGATTAGCAAGCTAAATCTAAATTAATTATAATAATAAATAGTTATTTAATTTTATAGTCCAGTTTTGTATTAAGATTATCTTCACTATTATGATCATTTAAATTCAAATAATAAAATTTGTAAAATGTTATTAATTTGTAGATAGAGAGAGAAAAAAAAATCTTTACTTCTAATACATCATCAAGTTAATTATATATTTATAATTAATAACAATAAAAATTAACAACGTAACGTCTTTTGCATCGGCTTTTACACGTCATTTAGACATACTCTAATCCTATATATAGAATAATCGAAGTGAGAATATATATAATAGTTAGAAAAAAGAGAGAGAGACAGAACCATGCACTTTTAATCAAACTAATAATAAGGAAAAAAAAAGAAAAAATTTTGTAAAGAAGGTAGATAAGATTGTTAGTATATATATATATATTTATAATTTTATATTTTATCCTTTTTTTATTAAAGATTTTTTAAGGTTTTTTTTATTTTATAATATGATTATAAATAGTTGTATTTAGTAATATATCTATAGTATGAATTAACATTTGTTATAAGTTTGGATATTATGTTTTGAAACTCTAATGGTAGACCAGACATACACAAAAAACTTTAAATTGAAATAAATTGGAAAAAGATATCTGCTGGACCGGGGATCTTCAGATAAAAGCCCAGCGACATTTCACCCCTTCTTTATCATGTCATAGATCTCTTTTAAACCGGATTTTATGTGTTAATATTAAGTTGTTTCAGTGAAATATTTAAATGAACATATATAACAGATACAAGTGTTAACAAATTCAAACTGTAAACCTACCTCGACCGCGGCGTCCTCCATTGTGAATATCTATTTCTGGCTGACACATGTTGCGGGGGGGGACATTTCAAATTTAGACCATTTATTCAGAATTTTTTGAACAACAAGAAAATTAAAGAAGAAAGGAAAAATAGTTAAGGGAAGAAAGCTGAATTTCATAATCTTTACAGCTAGTTATATCAAAATAACTGATTCAATACTTATTCATCTTTTAATATTCCTTTAAAAAGGCAAATTATAAGAGTTTAATAAAGCTATTAATTGTGCAAATTCACCTTTATTTAACTTCCATTTTCCTCCCCAGAAATTGGAGATTAAACAAAATGAACTATATACTATAACACTTTAAAAATCTTGTGAGAATATCTTTTAATCAGTTATTTAATCAAAGTTTAATTAACTGTTAAAGATTATAAATTTGTATTAGTTATTATTAAGAGAAATTATAGAAAGTTGATTTCATAAATGGATATTTCCATTTATTTTTTTTTTAATATTTTATAATTGATATACTGTTGAAATATTTTACTTGTCTGATACTAAATTTGTTTTTAATAAATTCCATGTTTAAATTTTTAACATCTTCTATGAAATTATCTAATATATTATTTATTCTATAAAATCTTAGAAACTGACCATAATATATACCCTTACAGCAATTTAATGATATATTAGAATTCATATTACAGTATTTTATAATATTGAAATTATAATTACTCTTTTTATTATAAACTCTAACAGCACTATTTGTAAGGTCTATATTCAAGTCTAAAAAGTTAACTTTTTTGTTTCTATAAATTTTTTCATTGTTCCTAAGTTTCAAGTATTTAGGATATATTTCAGGTATTAATTTTTTAAACTGTGGATTATTAAATATTATTATGTCATCTACATATCGGAATATTTGCCAATTAATATTATTTTGTAGAAAGTATTCTCTTTCGTACCAGAACAATATTAGATTGGCTAATAAAGGACTAGAAGAAGTTCCCATGGGAACGCCTTCTGATTGAATATATATTTTATTTTTAAATTCTATATAGTTAAAATTTAAAAATGTTTCCAGTAGAGTTTTTGCTGTTTTAAGATCTAATTTAATTGTTTTATATCTGTTATGAATAATTTTAATGTAGAAAGTTTTGTCATTAATGAATTCATTAAATAAATTGGTTATTTTATTATTTAGATCTCTTAAATTTATTTTAGAATATAGGTCCTCAAAGTCAAATGTGTGTACTGTTTCAATGTTTGTCCAATTGTTCATTAAATAATTAATGATTTTTTTATTTGAGTCGATAAATTTATAATTATATTTATTAGTTAATTTATTTATAATAAATTGTAGTGTTGAAGCTAATTGTATATCAATATTTTTTATGACTGAATTTATACCAGATGTGATTGTTCTGAAAGAAATAGGTTTTTTGTGTAGTTTAGGAATTATATAGAACTTTGGTATGTTTGGATTTTTGTGGTTATTATAAATTTTTAGTTAATTTTCAACGTTTTTGATGTCTTTTTTGATTTTTGTGGCTGTAGTTCTAGCAAAAGTGTATTTATGATTATTATCAATTTCCTTTTTTAGTATATCGTGGTATAGATTTTTACAAATTAAAGATAAGTTATTGGAACATTTATCTATAGGAGTGATAATATAGTCCTTCTGTAAATTAATTATATTTTCTTTAAAAGAAGGAATGTCTGAATTAGGTTTTGTGTATTTAAGTGTATTATTATAATAATTTATAATTTCCTTTTTAATATTATGTTTACATTCCAGAAAAGTAAATTCTGGAATACTGTATTTTATACTAGTTTTATTTATGAAAATATCTATATCTTTTAATATAGATTTAATTGTATTATTATAATTGTGTTTAATTTGAGGTATATATTTATACCCTTTATTTAAAATTTCCTGATATTCTGGATTTAAAAAAGAAAAATTGCTAGTTAATATATGACCTGAGAACTTATATTTATCAATATAGTTGTTGCAATTACATTTAATTTTTTTAAATTTGCCAAATTATTAATAAATTGATTATAATTGCAAACTAAATTACCTATATTTTTTTGTATCTCCAGATTGTTTTGAAATTTAAATTTTTTATAGGGAAAAGATTATTGATGATTTGGTTATTAAAAATATCATTAAATTTAATATGATTAAATAAATTGTTATTAAATTTAATGATAATATTAATGTTATTAGTAGCTTGTTTAATTTTTCTGTATTTAAAGATGTCGTGTGTGATATCTATTAATCTGTTAGTCAGATTATGAATTTTAATATATTCTATGAGTTTGATAAATTTATTATTATTTAGTTTAAATAATGTTTTAATAAATTTATCGACGAAGTTGTTAGTGTACATTTGTTTTGGGTCCAGTAATTCTTCAAATTCAATGTAACCTAATTTATTGGTAGTTTTACCTCTAGTTTTATTAGGTTTAGTTTTAAATTCATTTTTTTTTGTATTTGCAGCTGATTTCATAGGTTGAAATTTCTTCTGTTTGTGGTTTGTATGTGTAGTTTAATTCGTCGTTAAGTCCATAAGGGTATAATGTGTTGTGTTTATAAATGTAGTTGTTTTCTAATAATAGTCGTTGTTTTTTGTTTTGACATATGTCTAGTATTTCTATCTTAAAGTTGTTAAAAGTATGTAATTGATTGTGTTCTTTCATATATATATTACCAATTGATTTTTTAGCGTGGTTTCTATGTAGGTTTATTCGTATATTTAATGGATTACAAGTTTGTCCTATATATGATAGTTGACAAATTTTGCATGTTAATTTATAAATAGTATTCACTAATTTACAACTAGTTGTTTGAAAAGTGTCATGGTTCTTAAGAGAGGGACAAGTTTGACAATTTTTTCTTAGGCAATTCTTAGCGAGTTTAAATTAACATAAAAGAGGTGCTAACACTAATATGTTTGTAGTTTTTTTTAGTTCTTTTAGTTTGTTATTCTTATGAATTTTTAAATATATTTTTCTTAATTGTTTTTGTGGTGATAAAATTTGTAATAAATT
The DNA here is from genome assembly GCA_030710605.1 of Cordylochernes scorpioides. Taxonomy (NCBI): domain Eukaryota; kingdom Metazoa; phylum Arthropoda; class Arachnida; order Pseudoscorpiones; family Chernetidae; genus Cordylochernes; species Cordylochernes scorpioides. Next base: position 79,467,340 of record CP092886.1, on the reverse strand, counting down.
GAATAATTAATCTATAAATATATAGATATTACTGTTTGTTATCTGTTATATTTTTAAGAATAACTAATAAAGAAACATCTTTAAACTAACTAAACACTGAAAAAAACAAAAGTTCTGAAGTTATTTTTTCTAAAATTACTTTTATAATTTACTTTTTAATAATCAAACAATGAAAGATAATTAAAATTTTTATGAAGATTTATTTATATTAGAATATCTAATATAATTTAATTTGTATATTATGTTATATATAAAAAATATATCATAGAGCAAGCTCATATGAATTAATATAGTGTAGAAACTATATAACAAAATTATAACAGTGATTCTACTTTTAAAACTTAAGGAGCAAACTGATAATAATGATAACTTATATCAATTAGATTTGATTAGATTAGCAAGCTAAATCTAAATTAATTATAATAATAAATAGTTATTTAATTTTATAGTCCAGTTTTGTATTAAGATTATCTTCACTATTATGATCATTTAAATTCAAATTATAAAATTTGTAAAATGTTATTAATTTGTAGATAGAGAGAGAAAAAAAATTCTTTACTTCTGATACATCATCAAGTTAATTATATATTTATAATTAATAACAATAAAAATTAACAACGTAACGTCTTTTGCATCGGCTTTTACACGTCATTTAGACATACTCTAATCCTATATATAGAATAATCGAAGTGAGAATATATATAATAGTTAGAAAAAAGAGAGAAAGACAGAACCATGCACTTTTAATCAAACTAATAATAAGGAAAAAAAAAGAAAAAAATTTGTAAAGAAGGTAGATAAGATTGTTAGTATATATATATATATTTTTATAATTTTATATTTTATCCTTTTTTTTTTAAAGATTTTTTAAGGTTTTTTTAATTTTATAATATGATTATAAATAGTTGTATTTAGTAATATATCTATAGTATGAATTAACATTTGTTATAAGTTTGGATATTATGTTTTGAAACCCTAATGGTAGACCAGACATACACAAAAAACTTTAAATTGAAATAAATTGGAAAAAGAGATCTGCTGGACCGGGGATCTTCAGATAAAAGTCCAACGACATTTCACCCCTTCTTTATTATGTCATAGATCTCTTTTAAACCGGATTTTATGTGTTAATATTAAGTTGTTTCAGTGAAATATTTAAATGAACATATATAACAGATACAAGTGTTAACAAATTCAAACTGTAAACCTACCTCGACCGCGGCGTCCTCCATTGTGAATATCTATTTCTGGCTGACACATGTTGCGGGAGGGGAATGTCCCCCCACATTTCAAATTTAGACCATTTATTCAGAATTTTTTTGAACAACAAGAAAATTAAAGAAGAAAGGAAAAATAGTTAAGGGAAGAAAGCTGAATTTCATAATCTTTACAGCTAGTTATATCAAAATAACTGATTCAACACTTATTCATCTTTTAATATTCCTTTAAAAAGGCAAATTATAAGAGTTTAATAAAGCTATTAATTGTGCAAATTCATCTTTATTTAACTTCCATTTTCCTCCCCAGAAATTGGAGATTAAATAAAATGAACTTTATACTATAACACTTTAAAAATCTTGTGAGAATATCTTTTAATCAGTTATTTAATCAAAGTTTAATTAACTGTTAAAGATTATGAATTTGTATTAGTTAATATTAAGAGAAATTATAGAAAGTTGAATTTATAAATGGATATTTCCATTTATTTTTTTTTAATATTTTATAATTGATATACTGTTGAAATATTTTACTTGTTTGATACTAAATTTGTTTTTAATAAATTCCATGTTTAAATTTTAACATCTTCTATGAAATTATCTAATATATTATTTATTCTATAAAATCTTAGAAACTGACCATAATATATACCTTTACAGCAATTTAATGATATATTAGAATTCATATTACAGTATTTTATAATATTGAAATTATAATTACTCTTTTTATTATAAACTCTAACAGCACTATTTGTAAGGTCTATATTCAAGTCTAAAAAGTTAACTTTTTTGTTTCTATAAATTTTTTCATTGTTCTTAAGTTTCAAGTATTTAGGATATATTTCAGGTATTAATTTTTTAAACTGTGGATTATTAAATATTATTATGTCATCTACATATCGGAATATTTGCCAATTAATATTATTTTGTAGAAAGTATTCTCTTTCGTACCAGAACAATATTAGATTGGCTAATAAAGGACTAGAAGAAGTTCCCATGGGAACGCCTTCTGATTGAATATATATTTTATTTTTAAATTCTATATAGTTAAAATTTAAAAATGTTTCCAGTAGAGTTTTTGCTGTTTTAAGATCTAATTTAATTGTTTTATATCTGTTATGAATAATTTTAATGTAGAAAGTTTTGTCATTAATGAATTCATTATATAAATTGGTTATTTTATTATTTAGATCTCTTAAATTTATTTTAGAATATAGGTCCTCAAAGTCAAATGTGTGTACTGTTTCAATGTTTGTCCAATTGTTCATTAAATAATTAATGATTTTTTTATTTGAGTCGATAAATTTATAATTATAATTATTAGTTAATTTATTTATAATAAATTGTAGTGTTGAAGCTAATTGTATATCAATATTTTTTATGACTGAATTTATACCAGATGTGATTGTTCTGAAAGAAATAGGTTTTTTGTGTAGTTTAGGAATTATATAGAACTTTGGTATGTTTGGATTTTTGTGGTTATTATAAATTTTTAGTTAATTTTAAACGTTTTTGATGTCTTTTTTGACTTTTGTGGCTGTAGTTCTAGCAAAAGTGTATTTATGATTATTATCAATTTCCTTTTTTAGTATATCGTGGTATAGATTTTTACAAATTAAAGATAAGTTATTGGAACATTTATCTATAGGAGTGATAATATAGTCCTTCTGTAAATTAATTATATTTTCTTTAAAAGAAGGAATGTCTGAATTAGGTTTTGTGTATTTAAGTGTATTATTATAATAATTTATAATTTCCTTTTTAATATTATGTTTCCATTCCAGAAAAGTAAATTCTGGAATACTGTATTTTATACTAGATTTATTTATGAAAATATCTATATCTTTTAATATAGATTTAATTGTATTATTATAATTGTGTTTAATTTGAGGTATATATTTATACCCTTTATTTAAAATTTCCTGATATTCTGGATTTAAAAAAGAAAAATTGCTAGTTAATATATGACCTGAGAACTTATATTTATCAATATAGTTGTTGCAATTACATTTAATTTTTTTAAAATTTGCCAAATTATTAATAAATTGATTATAAGATTATTTTTAGACTTGAATATAGACCTTACAAATAGTGCTGTTAGAGTTTATAATAAAAAGAGTAATTATAATTTCAATATTATAAAATACTGTAATATGAATTCTAATATATCATTAAATTGCTGTAAGGGTATATATTATGGTCAGTTTCTAAGATTTTATAGAATAAATAATATATTAGATAATTTCATAGAAGATGTTAAAAATTTAAACATGGAATTTATTAAAAACAAATTTAGTATCAGACAAGTAAAATATTTCAACAGTATATCAATTATAAAATATTAAAAAAAAAAATAAATGGAAATATCCATTTATGAAATCAACTTTCTATAATTTCTCTTAATAATAACTAATACAAATTTATAATCTTTAACAGTTAATTAAACTTTGATTAAATAACTGATTAAAAGATTTTTTCACAAGATTTTTAAAGTGTTATAGTATATAGTTCATTTTGTTTAATCTCCAATTTCTGGGGAGGAAAATGGAAGTTAAATAAAGGTGAATTTGCACAATTAATAGCTTTATTAAACTCTTATAATTTGCCTTTTTAAAGGAATATTAAAAAATGAATAAGTGTTGAATCAGTTATTTTGATATAACTAGCTGTAAAGATTATGAAATTCAGCTTTCTTCCCTTAACTATTTTTCCTTTCTTCTTTAATTTTCTTGTTGTTCAAAAAAATTCTGAATAAATGGTCTAAATTTGAAATGTCCCCCCCCCCGCAACATGTGTCAGCCAGAAATAGATATTCACAATGGAGGACGCCGCGGTCGAGGTAGGTTTACAGTTTGAATTTGTTAACACTTGTATCTGTTATATATGTTCATTTAAATATTTCACTGAAACAACTTAATATTAACACATAAAATCCGGTTTAAAAGAGATCTATGACATAATAAAGAAGGGGGGAAATGTCGCTGGGCTTTTATCTGAAGATCCCCGGTCCAGCAGATCTCTTTTTCCAATTTATTTCAATTTAAAGTTTTTTGTGTATGTCTGGTCTACCATTAGAGTTTCAAAACATAATATCCAAACTTATAACAAATGTTAATTCATACTATAGATATATTACTAAATACAACTATTTATAATCATATTATAAAATAAAAAAAACCTTAAAAAATCTTTAAAAAAAAAAAGGGTAAAATATAAAATTATAAAAATATATATATATATATACTAACAATCTTATCTACCTTAATTAATTAACTTTATTAACATCATGAAACGCGATATCCCAAACTCAGGGATATTTGCGCCAATACATTTCACTGCATTACAGCAATTAGGCTATATACAATCCTGTTCAATTCATTATTTTACATAAATTAACTAAAGAAAATTGTCCAAAGAGAAAAACAAACAACAAAGCAAAACACACAGAGCAAGCATCGCAGTTCTTTTTTTTTTTTTCTAAGATTCCTTCTCTTTTTTCCAATTCAAGAGAAAGTTGTATATGTATTTACAAAATTGATCAAAATTTTTATACTTTTCTTTTTTGTCTACAAATTCATCAAGCTGTCCAATACGACCAAATCTATTTTCCCTAAAATCCCGGAAAATTGGGCACTCCAGAAGTAGATGTCTCGCGTCTTGAATTTCACCTTCGCAGAAGCATCCTGGTTCCTTCACGGCGCCGATAGTTGCCAAAAATTTCCCAAAATTGCCATGATCTGTAATGAATTGGATATTATAAAAATTTGGACGGAAAAATCTTGGAATTCCTAATACGAAAAAGCTTCTGAAAATTTCATTAGTGTTCTCAAAAATTTCATTCATTTTTGCGTGTAAGAATGATTTGACTATACTTGGAGCATGGGGTTCGTAAGTAATTAGATCTTCAATGGACATTTGAGCTAGATCAAATTTGATTATTCTGGATTCTATATAATCTGTTAGGAGTGGAATTTTTGCCAAGCTATGCACACAGTTTGATGAAGTGGTTTTGTATGCTCTAACTGCCCATAAAATGATCTGGTACTGCATTATCTACCTTCTTTACAAAATTTTTTCTTTTTTTTTTCCTTATTATTAGTTTGATTAAAAGTGCATGGTTCTGTCTTTCTCTCTTTTTTCTAACTATTATATATATTCTCACTTCGATTATTCTATATATAGGATTAGAGTATGTCTAAATGACGTGTAAAAGCCGATGCAAAAGACGTTACGTTGTTAATTTTTATTGTTATTAATTATAAATATATAATTAACTTGATGATGTATTAGAAGTAAAGATTTTTTTTTTTCTCTCTCTATCTACAAATTAATAACATTTTACAAATTTTATAATTTGAATTTAAATGATCATAATAGTGAAGATAATCTTAATACAAAACTGGACTATAAAATCAAATAACTATTTATTATTATATATATATATTTTTTTTTTGTTTTGAAAATAGAGCAATCCATATTTAATTCATTAGATAATAAAAGGCATATATTGGATTTACTAAAATATTTATTTTGCCAATATTTCGGCTGGCTGAACGCCAACCTTTATCGATAAAGGTTGGCGTTCAGCCAGCCGAAATATTGGCAAAATAAATATTTTAGTAAATCCAATATATGCCTTTTATTATCTAATATATATATATATATATAGAGAGATATACTACATGATCTTAGCCAAAAGGCCGAGAAAAAATATTTAATATATAGAGATGACCTGGCTTCGTGTGTCTTCTGCTCGAGTGAATGTTTCGCTGGTTGAATTTTGTTCTTGCCTGATAAAAATTATTATCTGGATTCGCCCGTGGTCTGCTTTAGTGAATATACCCCTAAAGAATTTTTTAAAATGTAAATCAAGTATGATACAGCAATATTGTCATAATCATTTCAGACTAAAAAAATATTGTTTCTCAGTACATGGTTAATTATAATTTTTCTTGGTTAAAGCGCGACAAAAACTTTACAGATTTAACTCTCTGTCCTGTTCAAATTTCAGCGAGATTAGTTACATATTGAGGGCGTGCATAGCTTACCAACATATATATATTATACTCGTACTAGAAGAATGACCCGGCTTCGCCCGAGAAATCCCCCGAGTGAAGTATCCTTCATACTGAGAGTACATCAATAATAAATCGTAGAAGTGCCATAGAATAGCAATACAGAAGAAACATAAACTACAGGAAAAAAAGTGTGTAATGGCAAAAATTGTATTATATTAGTGTTTAGGTATTTGATTTAATTATATTTTGCAATCCATTTAGTTGTTTCAAAATTAATATAGTTTAAATAGACGGCAGCTTTTCCACCAAACCCCCATTAACCTTTGAAATTGCCTGAGTTGAGTGATTGACTGTAAAGAATCCTGACTGCGATGGCCATCTTCTCAGTAAGAATAGAAAAAAAATAGGTTTATAAAAAAATTAATCCAAAATACTGGCATGTAAATATTTTTCTGTAAAAAAATAAAAGAGCATATGGAAATATTAGGCAAACATATGTGTTCGCTAATGATTGCGAATGCATTTTAAACGATTTTTAAATAGAGATTTAAACAAATAAAGGCCAGAACAAAAATTAATAAAAAATATGAAATCCATTATTTACATACATTCACAAAAGCAAACGATGTCAAAATTGATGATTCTGATACTTGTATATTTTAATAATAATAATAATAATATAAATGAGTTTTAAAAATTGTAAAATAAAAAAAAATGCATCGAGCGGGAATCGAACCCAGGCCGCCCGCGTGGCAGGCGAGCATTCTACCTCTGAACCACCGATGCTTATAAGAAACAGCCATATTTGAGAATTTATTCCATTCACAAAATTAAACGATGACAGAATTGATTGATGACTCTGATACATGTATATTTTAATTATGTTAGCATAATGAATTAGTCAGTATTTCCATGGTCTCCAGCGAAGAGGTGTGAATTGACTTTTTGAAAATATACATAATTATAAAGATAGAAGCTCCCAATATAGAAATAACTAAAATAAGCTGAAATAGCTCAGTTGGGAGAGCGTTAGACTGAAGATCTAAAGGTCTCTGGTTTGATCCCGGGTTTCGGCATCTTTTTTTAATATTTTATTTTTTTAAAACGATGACAGAATTGATGACTCTGATACTTGTATTTTTACTTACCGTAACTTGACACGTGACTTAACGTGACAGGATTGTGCATGACTCTGATAACTGTATATATTAATAATCCAAATTGTGCCTTATCATGGATTTGGTCTTAGTACCTTGTGTTTATAATTTACTAGGCCGGCGTTGCCCGGGTTTTTGTCCGATTAAATGCTTTTATTCAAATACTATTCGTTACAATTATAAATTGGCGCCGTGGATGTCTTTCTTGAATTCTCTAGACGAATGACCCGACTTCACCCGAGAATTACCCCGAGTGCAATTTCCTTCATACTGAAAGTAAATCAATAATAAATAGTAGAAGTGCCATAGAATAGCAACACAGAAGTAACACATAAACCACAGGCAAAAAATGTGTGTGATGGCAAAAATTGTATTATATTAGTGTTTAGGTATTTGATTTAATTATTTTTTGCAATGCATTTAGATGTTTCAAAATCAATATAGTTTAAATAGATGGCAGCTTTTCCACCCAACCCCCGAGGTACCCGCCTCAGCGCACTAACCCTTGAAATTGCCTGAGTTGAGTGAGTGACTACGATGGATCCTGACTGCGATGCCCATATTCTCAGTAAAAATAAGAAAAAATAGGTTTATAAAAAATATCAATCCAAAATACTGGCATGTAAATATTTTTCTGTAAAAAATAAAGAGCACATGGAAATTAGGCAGACATATGTGTTTGCTAGTGACTGCGACTGCATTTTAAACGATTTAAAAAAGAGAGATAAAAAAACAAAGGCCAGAAAAAATAATAAAAAATAAGAAAGTGATTATTTACATACAGTAACGCTGAATTTGTGACTTTTTTTTTTGCATTGTGTGCACTTACCGTGACTTGACACATGACTTAACGTGACAGAATTGATGACTCTGATACTTGAATATATGATTATGTTAGCATAATGAATTATTCAGTATTCCCATGGTCTCCAGCGAAGAGGTGTGAATTTACCTTTTGAAAATATACATAATTATAAAGATAGAAGCTTCTATAGAAATAACTAAAATAAACTGAAATAGCTCCGTTGGAAGAGGTTAGACTGAAAATTTTAATATTTTAAAACGATGACAGAATTGATGACTCTGATACTTGTATATATGATTTTTAAATTTTTACTTACCGTAACTTGACACGTGACTTAACGTGACAGAATTGTGCATGACTCTGATAACTGTATATTTTAACAGTTTTACCCGATTAAATGTTTTTATTCAAATACTATTCGTTACAATTATAAATTGGAGCCGTGGATGTCACTCTTGTGAAACGTCCCGCTCTAAACTTTACATGTACATTAGGTCAGCTGGTATTACCCCCCATTTTCACCGCTAGAAGCGCGAGCGAATGAGCAAATTTGCAAATAAAACGACGTATATTCGATAAGAGACCTGAAATTTTCACTAAGAGTTCTTCCAGATTCTACTTTATATACTGTTAAAATATCAGTCAGATTAGTTACGTATTGTGGACGTGTATAGTTGACAAACATACATACATACGCTGACTTTTATATATATAGAGATAATAATTTAACACAAAGCAATAACGCGCCATCTATACACATAAAATAAAAGGACTTAAAGCGCTAATGTTTCTTTTATACATAAAACGAACTTCTACTGTCCTTACTGCGATGAAAAAATATATTGGGAGGGCTTGGCTCATCAGTGGTGAACCCTCCCAGCGGTTTCGCCAATTTAATCCACCAGACCGCTTCTCAGAGCTCTAATACTGTATTGGATCATTCTGCTTTTATATGCTACACTGAAGGATGGAATCTTAGAAATGGTTTTCAAGTAAACTATGGACATAAGCTTATAGGACAGTAGAATTACATTCAAATATTTGCTTCGAGCAATGCTCTTCAGCAAACTATAAAGACAAGGCCATTAGGAATAAATTAACACAAAGCAATAACGCGCCATCTATACACATAAAATAAGGTCAGTAAGGACAGTAGAAGTTCGTTTTATGTATAAAAGAAACATTCGCGCTTTAAGTCATTTTATTTTAAGATATAATAATATAAATGAGTTTTAAAAATTGTAAAAATAAAAAAAATATGCATCGGCCGGGAATCGAACCGGGCCGCCCGCGTAGCAGGCGAGCATTCTACCACTGAACCACCGATGCTTATAAGAAATGACCCTATTTGGGTATTTATTCCATTCACAAAAGCAAACGATGACAGAATTATTGATGGCTCTGATACTTGTATTTATAACTAGCGGACGTACCCAGCTTCGCCCGGGTTTTACCCACGTAAAGGTTTGTCTAACGAACATTTGTTAAAACAATTCTCTATAAACTTATTAAAAAATAATAAATATATTTTGATAATTTGAAACTCGTAAATTTGAATCTCTCGATAAAGTGAACATTTTTTCCCGGTCCCTTGTCTCATCTTGTCTCAAATAAATTGCCGTGTCATCCTGAATTTTGTCTTTCATAATTTTCTACATTACAAAATCATCGTTTTATCTAGTGAACATTTTTACCGGTCCCTTGAAAAATACTCGATAACTAACTTTGACTTGTGCGCAATTAATAGGTAGAAAATCTTACTTTTGATAAATAATCTTTAAGATAATAAACTTAGTGATAATAGAACTTATAGATAAAAAAAACTTGTTATCATCGTCGCAATGGGGGCGCTGCTTGCGAGTTAAATCTACAAATCTGCAAATAACTCTAAGGATATTCAAGATTTTCAAGAAATTATTTTTCAAAAACCTTCCCGGGGATATGCCTAATAAAATCCCAAAATTTCACGGCGATGTATGGTTTTTGAATCTATAGAGTACAAACATACTGACAGAAAGACATTCAATTTTTTATATATATAGATCATATATATTTTATTTACTGTGTATTATTACTCTTCACACAGAAAAACAAAATTCATTTTCATCTATTTTCGACAAAGCTACAGCTGTTCAATAGGGCTTCCGATGTCCTGATTCCAATGACGTCCAATTCGGGGTCTGGCCTTTAAAACTGCGACGTCGCCATGACAACCTTGATTATGTCGAGAATTTACAGGTTCTTCCTGACTGAAAATAGTTTGATAAATTGAAAAATATAACTGAACGACATGTATTTTTCCTTTTTGAATACCAGGAAAGAACCCTAATAATATCAAATGATAAATTAATAAAACACCATTTCGCCAAAAGTTAGAAGAAATGGTTAACGATTTTTAAATACAATCTGAGATATGTAAAATAGGTATATGCAAATTAAAACATGTAGCAAAAAAAAAAAAAAACCTGAAATTTTAGATGCGGTTTGCTTGAATCCTCTCAGCTATTTAAATTTTGAAAATAATAATTTTTTAATTTTTTTAATTCAACTCTCTCTCAGTATTGATTATATTTATTTTAAATCATTTAAAATATTTATCTATCTCTGATGATTTATTTTACTCTGGAATGCCGTTGTTATTTTTCTCCCAATAAAGAGCCTCAGATGTCTCCATGCATCTCTATCACAGCAGCAGCATTGTCCATTATCTTGGGTGTGTAAAGCAGCTGCTCTGGGTCTATGTCAATTTTCTGCAAGGCTGCGGGCATGAGAATATGTGGGTAAGTGTTAGTTCCACACCACGACAGTTGTTGCATGTTCTATAGGTTCTTGTGCCATCTGGATGTATTGTCATCCTTTATAATGTTTTGTTCTATATCTTGTTATAGTTTTGTCATTTTTCTCTCGGAGTAATTTACCATTTTGATCTTTTCTTATTTTTTGTTTAATTATCTTGTATTTTGCAAAAGCATTAGCGTCAAATAATGACATTTCTTCTTTCCTTTGGCTCAACTTTCTGGCTTCCTTTGCAATTTAAACTGCCAATTCATTACCCCCGATCCAAACACTGGCAGGAATCCATTGTAGAATGCAGTTATTCTCCAATGATATCAGTTGAGTAAGTAACGAATGTATTTTCTGTGTGATTATAGTATTGCCCTTCTGAATTGCTTCTAGATCGGATACGAAGTCGTTGTACGGTATATTATAATTCCTTCTGCTTGATGCAGGGATGGTTGGTTGAGGCATACATCAAGAGCTTTCCAGATAGCTGTCAGTTCACAAGTGAAGTTTGACGAAATCTTTCTTGCTCCTTCTTTGATTTTGATGTATGTTCCATCTTGCAGTATTATGTTAATTCCAGCCCCTCCATTACTTATGGTAAAGTCTGATGATCCATCTGTATGTGCTGTTAAATAATTTATCTGATCGAATAAACCAATTGTGTCAAGTCTCTCTCTCCTCTCTTTTTAAGTATGTTATTGTTCTCTTTTTTATTGCAGGGTTCATTCAGGTTAAGATTGATGATTACATTTGATGACAATGGGGTAGGAAATATTGGTTCTTCTTGAATTTGAAATTCATTATGTTTCATATTTATTCCCCTTCTAATATTGTTGTCGTACTGAGTGTTGAAGATCTTTTGAGTCTTTCTTTTTGTGTCCAGTTTAAATAGGTTCTATGGGATATGTGTTCGGTTTTTTTACTTAAAGCTATTGGTGAATTTTATTGTTTTAAATTGACTTCTGCTTTCAAGTAGGTCTAGACCACATTCTTTCTGAATTTTCTAATTGTTGGTATTTGAAACAGAACCAGTGATTAATTTGGCCGCTTTTGCTTGAACACTGTCTAGTCTTCTTTTTAGTGATGAACTTGAGGGAGCCCAAACAGGTGTTGCATATTTCATTATTGACCTTATTAAGGTGATATATGTTGTTCTGAGAATTTTGGGTTTTGCTCCCCAATTTATTCCACATAGCCTTCTCAGAATGTTTAGGTTTTGGTAGCTCTATTTGAGGTGCTAATTATGTGTTCTGTAAATCGCAATTCCTCAGCAAGTATCACACCTAGGTATTTTGATGATCTAATTTTATCAATTACTTGGTTGTTTATGCTTATTTTGGGGTTAAATTGGTGAGATGTCAATTAGTCAGTGGAGAAGGCGCATAGGTTTGTTTTTATTGGGTTTATGGTCATTTTGAGTTTCATTGCCCACTTCCCCAGTCCTCTCATTGATGTGTTCAGTATTTTTCTGATATTTCTTAACTGCTACTTGTGTGCCATATGGCTATATAATCTGCACAAAAGGCAACTTTTGTGTCTTCAGTGAGGATGGATGTTGTTAAGGTTGTGTCGTAATTAGATGTACAACAACTCAAACTTGACCATGACTCTTTTTTCAGCTCTTATTCCTTTCGTTTGGCCAACAAAAAATGTCCAATTTATATACACATATATTCTTACATAATGAGACTTTAAAGAATGCAAATAATCTTCTATATACATACACAACACATCTCCCCCTTTAATAATACTCCAGTCGGTCTGGGGGTTTCCTGGCTCTCTGAGGTCTAGGACTGCGGACGGACACTTGCACAGCGGCAGGCTCAGGTTTAGGAGTGCAAGAAGGCACGTGCACAGCAGCAGGCCCTGGTCTAGGAGTGCAAGAGGGTACGTGCACAGAATCAGTCTCCTCCTTGTTTCCTGATGTAACCTCGGGAACCTCCTCTTCACTTTATTTCTAACTTCCACCTACAGGCTTCTCTCCTGATGTTCGAGGAATTATCAAATTTCTTGTCTCCACTTGTTTCTTTCTCACAGGTGGCAATTGATTGATATGCCTCTTATACACGACGCCCTCGCAACTTATAAGGTAGTGACGATATCTCAATAATTTCAAAATGGTACCTATTTACCGTTTAGGTCCAGTAGCATAGTTGCGGAAATAAACCTCGCAACCTGTAGTAAACTGCTCCTTCCTTCTTATGGCCTCATGAAATACCTCTCGCGGATTTCCCATCTTGGTATTAAATTCGATAATCTTGATCTTAAACTTATCTTCATTAGCAGTTCCGCGGCGGAATTCCTTTATTACAGTTTGGGGGAATGCTCTATGAGAAAATAGGAATCTTTGTAGATTCGCTCTAAATCATCCTGAAGTACCTGGTCTTCATCAAGAGACTCCCTGACACTCGATTCTAAAGGAAGACGTGACAATGCGTCAACATTGGAATTATCACTAGTTTTTCGAAATTCCACAATATAATTAAATGCAGCTAATTTTAAGGTCCATCTTTTAATTCTGGATGATGCACATATGGGAATTGGTTTATGAGGTGAAATTATATGAATTAAGGATCGGTTGTCTGTGACCAATACAAATTTTCGTCCTAGTAAGTATTGTCTGAATTTCTCTACGCCAAAGGTTATGCTCAACGCTTTCTTTTCTAGTTGAGAGAAACGTTTTTCCGCTTCAGTTAATGTTCTAGAAGCAAAAGCTATAGGGCATTCTTCCTTTCTATCATTTCTATGACTCAGAATTACGCCTAGTCCATAGTCCATTAATAATGATTTACATTTTTAAAATAACATTCGATATTCTTTCGTCCAATTCCATCTACAATTTTTATTCAAAAGTTTATAGAATAGCGCTAAAATGTTTGCTATTTTTTTTATGAATCTATAATAATAAATTAAGAGTCCTGTGAAAGATCTTAATTGCGAAACATTCTTTAGGTTCAGGCGCCCCTATCACTGCTTTAATTTTATTTTCTAAGGGATGCAGTCCATATTTATCCATTTTAAACCCTAAATATTCCACCGATTTCTTTTTAAATTTACATGTATATCTGTTTAACTTTAACCTTTTTCTAGCAATCATCTAAACACTAGATCCAACTTTTGTTCATGATCTTCAAAGTATTTTCCTGCAAACAAAATATCATTATGTAGCAGGCCACACCTGGCAAATCAGCAAATATACCTTCTATAATCCTCTGAAATTTATTTGGTGCTACCGCTACGTCATATGGTAGTCTTTTATAAAAAAACCTCTTTGTTGTGTTTATATCAACAACAGCTTTGGCTTCTTCCGCTAACATTACTTGTAAGTAAGCCTGTGATAGGTCTAGAGTCGAAAGTACGTTGCTTGTAGATACTTTTGAAAAAATCTCATCGATCGATGGAATGGGATACCTATCTAATTCTAATGCTTTATTAGCTGTACATTTTAAATCACCACATATCCTTACACTACCATCCTTTTTTGATGATGCCATATTCATGAACTATAGGTTATAAAATGCAAAAATTCACTAAACGATCAATTTCATTCTCTACTTTGTTTTTTAGAGAGAAAGGTAAACTTCTGGCCTTACAAAACACAGGAGTCACATCCTTTTTTAAATTAAAATTTATTTTAACATCCTTTAGACAGCCCAAATCTTTGTTAAACAAATCTGCATATCTATCAATCAAACTATTTCTATTAGATTTATTATTTGAATTTTTAATGCTAAACAATCTAGAATAATCAAGTTTTAACTGTTTAAGCCATTCTCTTTCTAACAAAATCACCTGGAATTTTCATTTACAACTATTAATCGTAAATATTGGTTGGCTTCTTTTACAGAAACATTTCTTTGCCCTATAATTTCTATTGATTTACCACAAAAGTATTTTAATTTTAAATTTGTTGAAAATAAATTTTTACCTCGCCAATAAATCTTATAAATATCTTTAGGTATTGATGTAACTGGACTTCCTGTATCTATTGTAAAGCACAAAGAATAATCATCTACTGTTAGATTTATTGTGACATCAGTTTCGCCCTGTACAGAATATATAGAGTCCTCTTGTACAAATTTACATCCCCACATTTTTTACTAGCTTTTCAGACCCTACTTAAATGACTCAGTTTTTTACATTTTAAAAACAAGTCTCTGTTCTATGAGGGCAAACAGAGGCCACGTGTGAATGTCTTTCACCACATCTATAACACATTATTTCTCCTCTTTGCCTGAAAGGCCTATGCTGCGCCGTTCTATTAATGTACTCACCCTTTTTATACTTTCCATTCACAGGGGATATCTTGACCACTAATACATCTTGTAATTCTCTTGTATTTATCTCCGCCAGTTCGAACGAGATCACCACTGCAAAACTTTATCCACGGTGACATCGTCGTTTTCTTGTAGTAGCTTATTTTGCAGGCTTTCCAACTTGATTCCAGCCACAAAACGGTCTCGCATCATGGTTCCCAGCATATCGCCGAAATTACAATTTATTGCTAAATGTTTCAATTCTCTAAGATATTCCGAAATTGATTCTCCTTCCTGTTGAATTCTATTTAAAAATCTGCATAGCTGTGGTATCACTTTCTTCTTTGGATCCAAATGCAGCTTAATTCTTTGAATGATAGTATCATAGGGTTGATCCTTCATTAGTCCAGGCAGAAAATGACGTTTCCCAGCTTCAAAGTTTCAGAATCTGGTAGTGAGGTAAAAATCAGCACTTTAATCTCCTGCTTCAGATGTCAAAAAGAAAGCCTCAAATTTGTGTACAAAATGATCGAAGTGTCCGCCACTGGGCTATTGCATCTAAAAGGTACTACTTTGAACTTGTCATGCTGATCTTTTCTACTCCTTTGTTTTCTTGATACAGATAGTTTAAAAGGTGTAGTTGTTATACTTTCATAGACGCCGTTTTCCTCAGCTTTTTACTGGATCTGTAGATCGCGCATCCTCGTCGCCACTTTTGTTGTGTCGTAATTAGACGTACAAGAGCGCAAACTTGACCATGGCCAACAACAAATGTCCAATTTATATACACATATATTTTTACATAATGAGGCTTTAAATAATACAAATAATATTCATCTATTCACATACACAACAGTTAATATATAGCGAGAAGAGTAGAGGACTGAGCACAGATCCCTGAGGTACACCAGCCCATGTTCTTTGGTCCTTGGAAAATGTTCCATTGACCCGAACCTTTATCCTTCCCCTTCTATATTTCCCCTTAAGAAGTCTGCAATACAGATTAAGGTTTCTCTTACTCCAATGTTGTGCAGCCTTTTAAATAATTTCTACACTCGATCAAAAGCTGAGGTCATATCCAGGAATACGGCTGTTGTCTTCTTTGACGGTTTTTCCTAGAAATCTATTCTTGATTGACAGGAGTAGAACAGTTTATCAGTTGTACAGTGTCTGGATCTTTAGGCAGTTTGGTAGAAGTTTATTTTATTAATGTTAGTGAGCCAGACTATGAGCTTAGAGTGAATAATTCATTCTGTTATTTTACAAAGTATGATGGTAAGAGCAATTGGCCGATAGTTCTTGCATTCCTTGGCATCTTTATTTGGTTTCAGTATTGGCCCTATAATTGATATCTTCCAATTCTTTGGTACTTTACCAGTTTGCCATGAAATCTTCAGTATTCGTAGGAGTTGATTTTTAGCTTTGTCTCCGAACTGTTTAATCATTTGATTAAAGATTAGAGCATCTCCAGGTGACATCTAAGATTTAAATTTCCTATTGATGAGTTTAGCTCATTCAGTGTGAAGTATCTCGAGTAAATATCTTGTTGATGGTAATTTATTGCTTGTTTAACTAACCTTTTACATTATTTTTTAGAGTCCTGCCTTCATTCGTATAGCTGAGTCTGGAAGTGCTTGAAACATATTCAGCAATTATTTCAGCCATCTGTTTGTTCGTTCTCGCTATTCATATCGGTTAAAGTCTTGGAGGATTAGTGTTGGTTTTGATTGTTTTATAACACTAATTATTATCCACTGATGGCTTTCCTTTTTTGGATCCATTTCTTTCGCAGAATTCTGCCCATTTTTATCTCTTGTTTGAATATCCAAATTTCTTGTTCTATTTTGTGACTAATTTCAATGAGTTCCTTTATGATTTTTTCTGTTTTATTTGTTTAAAGAAGTTCACTGATATTGTCACTCTCTGCAATCATTGCCACGATATTGTTGTCCTCCCAGTAAAGTATTAACAGGTTTTTACGTCTACCTCTAGATATCGATACTTTTGCAGCTTTGGATATGTTCGAAGAGAAATTTTCCATTTTTTGTCAATAGTTCTGTGATTTAATTCTTCGTTGCACAGTTCTTCAAGCTTTTCTGTGCTTTTTTTCCAGTGTTATTTTATTTTGTTGGAAATTCTCAATTTTTAATTTAAGGGTTGTTAAAATTGGTGTGTGGTCACTGATTGCACTTTTAAGAATTTTCCATTGTGTTGTGGGTGCGATGTTGTAATTTATCGCTGTGATGTCTATTGCGGATTATGTGCCTGTGGACTTGGATAGATAGGTGTTCTTTTCGCTTTTTAACGGTGTAAGGTCGGTTAGCATGTCCTCAACCTGCTGACCTTGGTTATCCTGGACAGGTGATCCCCAAGTTGGTCTTTCGGCGTTAAAATCACCAAGTATGATTGCGATATCCGAAGACGCTTCACTTAATGTCTTTATCAGGCCTGTATTGATGCTAGTATTATCGTGGTGATAAATATTTATGATTGGAATTGTTTTATCTGTAAGATAGATTTCTATTGCCTGAGCTTCTGTCGTGTTTTCTCTAGGCTTACTCTGATTATAGGCGATTTCCTTAAATTTGATTTCTAGAGTTTTAATCAAAACGGCAAGTCCTCCTCCGAATTTTCCCGGTCTGTCCTTTCGTAGTGTTGTATAATCTTTGATATTGAATCTCAGATTCTGATTCAATTTTGTCTCCTGAGGACAAGAAATATGTACATTGTTGTCACAGAGAAGACAAGTCAGCTCTTTATTTTCCTCTGGGTACCATTTATATTGAGTTGTAGTAGATTGAATTGTGTCCTCGTTGTAGATTTCACATCATGAGCTCGAGCTGCAGCTCCTGACGCGGCGGTTACCCCGGACGCGGTAGCATTACTGGAGATATTAGTTTTGCTCCTCATTTGAAAATGGGTGCCGTTGCAACGTTAGTCAACTTGGAAACGAACCAGAATTTGGTCAAATATTCCAAGGGTCCAAGAGGGACCGCAAGGAGGTGTGGTTGGACTTCTCCCCTTCCCCCTGGAATGACGTCACTACAGGATAAAGCACTCTTGGTGAATTTTTTAAATTGTAATTCAGAATCTACCACTGAAGCTTTACGAGAGTTTCGTTCCTTTAAAGATATTCGAAGCGGTAAAGGACCAATGAGTTGCTACTCTCTGAAGCGATTGATTAAAAGTTTTGAGGAAACTGGATCTCTGGAAGCAAAACTTCGGAGTGGAAGACCATCGACATGCAAGTCAGTGACTGTTACGGTTTTGCAGAATGCTGAAGCTATTGAAACGTTATCCACGTATGGAGAAGTAAGTGCTAGACAAGTTTCTCGACAAACAGGGATTTCGTATGGAACAGTTTGGAGAGAACACACATTTAGAAATTTTCTATAAAAATACCCTAACAAGATTCAAAGTTGTCACGAGTTGAAAGTCAGCGATTTTGAGAAGCGTCAAGAATTCGCTGCATGGGTTTTCCGGCAAATTGATATTGATGAAAACTGGCTGTCAAATGTTTTAAGAACATATGATGCTCATTTTATCTGAAGGGAAAATTCAACATTCAAAACTGCCTCATTTTGGCAAAATAAATCTCTAGGATTTTTACCGAAATACCACTTCATTAGTCCAGAGTTACAGTTTTGTGTGGGTTCACTTCTTCTTTTAAAATTGGGCCATTTTCTTTTAAAAAATCAATTGAAGAACTTTTAAAACCGTTTTTGTAACTGGGAAACGTTAAGTTCAACTTTTGAGAGAAAAGGGTTTTGCATATTGCAGGACAGACAAGCACAAAACGAAATAACATTCATGAAAGATGGAGGTACTGAACAATTGCTGAAGGATACGTTCGGTGAAAATCGTATGAATAGTCGCCACTTCATATACCAGTGGCCTCCAAGATCACCAGACTTGACGCCTTGCGAATTTTGGTTATGGAGGTACATTGAATCATGTGTTTATCGATCCTGGCCTACCACATTGGCCATGTTGAAGGCTTCTATCAGATGGCACGTTTTATAAATTTCAACTATTTAATTGTGACCATTCTGTCATCTATCTTCTGCAGGCGGTGTTTGAGAAAAGAAGGGCGCCACATTGAGGAAGGATTTAGACCTAATACAAGAGAGAAGGCAGTTACCTCATGTGTTATATTTTGCAGCTCTTTGTTTTGGGTTATGGGAATAATAAATGCTGTCCACACATCTTGACTCTTTTTCTTTCTGTGAACAGTATTTTTTTGTTTGTCATTTGCCCACATCTTATATTATATCGTGCAGGCCAGAGTGTTTTATAACTTCTCGAATAACACTGGTATACACAATTTTACCCCTTTATGTTTAGTTTATCGCTTTTCGCTCATTAGAAGAAATAGCATAAGGAATATTCTCTGTATCCCCCCCAACCTTAGAAATTTTCGCAAAAAATAATACAAAATGATTTTACTACCACGTTTTTCAAGGCAAAAAGTCGATTTAAAAATGATTTGTTTAGGGGATACATTTTCAAAATTATGTACAGTATAATAAACAATGATAACGTTTGACAAACCCATAGGATATTTGGAATGTGTACGACAAATATATTTCGTCACTCCCCTCTATATTTCATTTTCGGATCATGACAAATATCCAGTTAAATAATAAAGTGTCGCCAATTAGTCAAGAAACTATACATTCCTTATAGCACGAAATCCTATTAGTAGTGCCATCATAATTTTAGTACTATATTAACATTTCAAAAATCGTGAATTGATATCAGTATTTATTTTTAAAAATTCAATCTATTTCACAAAACTCCATCTAAAATATAAATATTTTTTTGCTACATGTTTTAATTTGCATATACCTATTTTACATTTCTCAGATTGTATTTAAAAATCGATAACCATTTCTTCTAACCTTTGGCGAAATGGTGTTTTATTAATTTATCATTTGATATTATTTGGGTTCTTTCCTGGTATTCAAAAAGGAAAAATACGTGTCGTTCAGTTATATTTTTCAATTTATCAAATAATTTGGCCGCTGAATCTCTGATTCTGGTAGAGCGCCATCTAGCGAATAAAGTTGTAACTAAAATCAATTTCGAATTTTTCATTATTTGCCATAAAAGATTCCATTGCATCCTGAACACAATGGTGTTTACCGCATTGCTCTAGCGCAAATATTCGCGGAGTTATTGATTTTTAAAGTTGTGCGGGACTTTTGGATCACCCTGTATATATCGGGATTCAGAAAATAACTCTGAGAGATATATATATGCTATAAGGTACAACTTCCTTAAGTTTTGTCTATCAGTGTAATCTTAAGATGATAAACTTAGTGATAATAAAACTTATAGATAAAAAAAACTTGTTATCCCCCGCTAGGGGGCGCTGCTTGCGAGTTAAATCTACAAATCTGCAAATAACTCTAAGGATATTAAAGATATTCAAGAAATTATTTTTCGAAAACCTTCACGGGGATATATCTAATAATATCCCAAAATTTCACGGCGATCGGAGTATGGTTTTTGAATCTATAGAGTACAGACAGACAGACATTCAATTTTATATACTCGTATATATAGATAATGAAAAAATGAAATTTTTATAAATGTTAATTTAGTAACAAAAATTATGATGGCACTATTAATAGGATTTCTTGCTATAAGGGATGTGTAGTTTCTTGACTGATTGGGGACACTTGACTATTTAGCTGGATATTAGTCATGATCCAACAAATGAAATATAGAGGGAAGTGACAAAATATATTTGTCGTACTTTATTCCAAATATCTTATGGGCTTGTCAAAGGTTATGATTGCTTATTATACTGTACACAATTTTAAAAATTATTCCCCTCAAATAAAAATCATTTTAGATCGACCTTATGCGTTGAAAAACGTGGTAGTAAAATCATTTAGTATTGTTTTTTTGCACAAAATTTCTAAAGTTATTGGTGTACAGAAATTATTCCTTATGCTATTTCTTCTAATGAGCGAAAAACTAAAGATAAGGGGTAAAATTGTGTGTGCCAGTGTTATTCGAGAAGTTATAACACTTTGGTTTGCACGACATAATATGTGAGCAAATGACAAACAAAAAATTACTGTTCTAAAAAAAAAAGAGTCAAGATGTGACGACAGCATTTATTATCCCCATAACCCAACACAAAGCGCTGCAAAATATTGATAGATAATATATTACATGGCAGCTTATATAACACATGAGGTAACTTGCCTTCTCTCATGTATTAGGTCACAATCATTGCTCAAACACCGCCCGCAGACGATAGATGACAGATTAGACAACATTAAATAACATATCTGTTGAAATTGATAAAAACGTGCCGTCTTATAGAAGCCTTCAACCTGGCCAATGTGGTAGGCCAGCATCGATAAACATACGATTTAATGAACCCCCATAACCAAAATTCGCAAGGCGTCAAGTCTGGTGATCTTGGAGGCCACTGGTATTAAAAGTGGCGCCTTATCATACGATTTTCACCGAACGTATCCTTCAGCAATTGTTTGGCACCTCGGGAGATATGAAGAGGTCCTCCATCTTTCATGAATGTTATTTCGTTTTGTGGTTGTCTGTCCTGCAATATGTAAAACCCTTTTCTTTCAAAAGTTGAAAATAACGCTCACCAATTACAAAAACGGTTTTAACAGTTCTTCCATTGAGATTTCCAAAGAAAAACTGCCCAATAATAAAAGAATAAGTGAAACCACACAAAACTGTACCTCTAGGCTGATAAAGTGGCATTTCCGTAAAATTCCTAGGGTTTTCTTTTGTCCAAATGCGGCTGTTTTGAATGTTAAATTCTCCCTTTAAATAAAAGTGAGACCACAGAACATTCGACAGCCAGTTTTCATCAATATCAATTTGCCGGAAAACCCATGCAGTGAATTTTTGGCGCATCTCAAAATCGCCAACTTTCAACTCGTGAAATCTTTGAATTTTGTATGGGCACACACAATAGAGACATTAAATAAAGCGTCTTCGGATATCACAATCATACTCGGCGATTTTAACGCCAAAAGTTCAACTTGGGGATCACCTGTCCAGGATAACAAAGGTCAGCAGGTTGAGGACATGCCAACCGACGTCGACTTTACACCGTTAAATAAGGGAGAGAACACCTATCTATCCAAGTCCATAGGCACAAAATCCGCAATAGACATCACAGCGATAAATTAAAACATCGCACCCACAACGCAATGGAAAATCCTGAGAGGTGCAATCAGTGACCACAGACCAATTTTAAAAACCCTACACTTCAAAATTGAGAATATCCAACAGAATAAAATAACATGGAACTTTAGGAAAGCCGACTTGAAAAAAGTTCACATGGAAGCTTGAAGAGCTGTGCAACGAAGAATTAAATTACAGAACGCTTGACAAAAACTTGGAAAAATTCTCTTCAAACATATCCAAAGCAATAAAAGCTTCGTTACCTAGAAGGAGACGTAAAGACCTGTGGATACCTTACTGAAGGATCACAACATCGAGGCAATGATTTCAGAGAGAGAAACAATATCAATGAACTTCTCAAAACAAATAGAACAGAAGAAAACAGTAAGGAACTCATTGAAATTAATCACAAAATAGAACAAGAAATTTGGATATGCAAACAAAAAATATGGCAGAATTCTGCGAAAATATGGATCCAAGAAAGTACAGCCAACACTGGAATATGATTAGAGTCTTAGAAAACAATCAAAACCAACACCAATCCACCAATACTCTAACCGATTTGAATAGAACAGTGAGAACGAGAACAAACAGATGGCTGACATAATTGCTGAATATCTTTCAAGCACTTCCATACTCAACTATACGAATGAAGACAGGACTCTAAAAAATACTATAAACAAGTTAGTTAAACAAGCAAGAAACTACGATCAACAAGATATTTTCTCGAGAGACTTCACACTGAATGTGCTAAACTCATCAATAGAAAAATCCAAGAGGTCGCCAGGAGATAATCTAATCTTTGGTAAATATTAAACACTTTGGAGACAAAGCTAAAAATCAACTCCTACGAATACTGAACATTTCATGGCAAACTGGTAAACTACCAATGAATTGGAAGATATCAATTATAGTGCCAATACTGAAACCAAACAAAGATGCCAAGGAATACAAGAACTATCGGCCAATTGCTCTCACCAGCATACTTTGCAAAATACCAGAACGAATTATCCACTCTAGGCTCATAGTCTGGCTAACTAACAATAATAAAATAAACTTCTGCCAAACTGCCTATAGATCCAGACACTGTACACCTGATCAACTGTTCTATTTCTGTCAATCAATAATAGATTATTTCCAGGAAAAACCGCCAAAGAAGACAACGGCCGTATTCCTGGATATGACCTCAGCTTTTGATCGAGTGTGGAGGGAGAAGCTACTTGAAAGGCTGCACAACATCGGAGTAAGAGGAAATACCTTAACCTGGATTTCAGACTTCTTAAGTGGAAGAAGGTTAAAGGTTCGGGTCAATGGAGGATTTTCCAAGGACCGAAAAACATGGGCTGGTGTAACTCAGAGATCTGCGCTCAGTCCTCTACTCTATCTGCTATATATTAACGACATCCATCCTTACCTCACTGAAGACACAAAGCTTGCCTGCTATTCAGCTGATATATAGCCATATGGCACACAAGTAGCAGTATAGAAATATCATAAAAAATACCGAACACATCAATGAGAGGACTGGAGAAGTGGGCAATGTAACTCCAAATGACCATAAACCCAATAAAACCAAACCTATGCGTCTTCTCCACTGACAGGGAAAAAATGCATAAATATAACCACAATATAAGCATAAACAACCAAATAATTTATAAAATTAGAAATCCAAAATACCTAGGTGTAATACTGCAGTCCTGTATCTTTCCAGTTGGTCTCGAGGACCACGCCATCACCATCTCCTCAGCGGCGAAGTACGCGATATACGTATTCTTCGTAGATCGCAAAATGCGTGGTGTCGCTGGAGACCCACTGGCGTTTCTCCACCAATATATGCAGCGCTGGCAGAGGCGCCATATTCATTGTACATAGTGTATATAATGCATATTATCTTGTTTTAAATAGTGTAGACTCTGCACTTTGCATGTATTGACAAGATATCAACAAAATTATTTTAATTGTCATTGATGAGGAATTGCGATTTCCAGAACACATAATTAGCACCTCAAATAGAGATACCAGAAACCTAAACATTCTGAGAAGGTTATGTAGAACAAATTGGGGAGCAAACCCCAGAATTCTCAGAACAACATATACCACCTTAATAAGGTCGAAATGGAATATGCAACACTCATCTGGGCTCCTTCAAGCTCATCACTAAAAGGAAGACTAGACAGTGTTCAAGCAAAAGCGGCCAAAATAATCACTGTTGCTGTTTCATCAACCAACAATGAGAAAATTCAGAGAGAATGTGTTCTAGACCTACTCGCTCGAAAGTAGAAGACAAAATAAAAACAATAAAATTCACCAATAGCTTAAAAAGTAAATAAACCTAACACATATCCCATAAACCTATTTAAACTGGACACAAAAAGAAAGACTCAAAGGATCTTCAACACTTCACTACAACAACAATATTAGAAAGGGCATGCATATGAAACACAATTACATTCATATTCAAGAAGAACCAATATTTCCTACCCCAGCGCCATATAATGTAATCATCAATCTTAATTTGAATGAACCCTGCCAACACAAAAAAAGAGAACAAAAACATACTTTAAAAGAAAGGACTTAACACAATTAATTTAAACGATCAGAGAAATTATTTGTTGTTGTTGTTTCTTATCCCCTTGTGTAAAGTTTACACGAATTTCATGAGTTCATGCTCCTCGAGCTGTTTTATGACAAGCAGCGGCCTCTCCCAAAGATCCTGTTTAGTGCATCTAATGCAAGCCACAATGTTTTCTGGAGCTGCAGGTGCCAAGCTACATTTTGGGCAAGTGGAGTAGATTTTGTTGTTATTTTCTATCTTTAATGGCTTGAGATAGCCTATTATAAATCTTGTAAGTGTCGTTTGATGCTGTCTATTTCTGATGTTCAGAGCTCCACTTCGGTCCACTCCACTGTACCAACTGTGCTGGTGTGCATTCGCGCGCCGGTTAATGGACCTTTGAGGTCTGGGAAACCATTATTGTTCCAAGTCTGTACCAACTGTGATGATCCCGGGGCCCTAGTTCTGAGCATGGAGAGTGGGTAGGACTATGTGCCTGGCATCTGAAGCCCTCGGCACCCGAATCGCGGGTAGTAGAGTCTGTACCTGGCTGCCTGAAAGAGGGTGGTAGGGGCCAACTGATCACGACAGACCATTGTGGAACTCAGTGGAAGAGTAAGCGATGCTAATAGGGGTCGGTGACAGGAGTGACGTCCAGTTGCAGATGAGGCAAAGTAGGGAGGCTTGATGGCTACCTATATATGCTGATCAGCACCTTCCTGTGGTGCGTCCTAAGCACGTTTCTAACAAGAACGTGGCCAACGCTGACAGCTCGTCTGACAAATCTGGAAAGACTGATATGCCCACTTCAGCCTTGCTTGACATGGTGGCGTTCTGGTGTCATTATATTACAGGTCACCGCCCCCTCCCCCCCCCCCCAATAATGCCAATACAAAATATAAAGATTGGCATTACCAATGAGGCTCGGTAAGGCGCCTGAGAACGGGTGGGAGGCAGATCCCTCTTGCCGTGGAGTGAACGACCTAGTCAGAGCTGATGGGCCAGCTCGACATATTGGATATAGTAACTTCTCATGCATCCCACTTGAAAAAAAACCTGAAGACAAGGATAAGCCCGAAGACGCTCAAATTCCCTCGGGCTCTGAGAGTATGCCATATAATACCTCGTTGGATATTTCAAATAATTCCCCTGCCGCGCCCACTAATGGCCCAGGAAAGTCCCCTATGGAAGCAGGCACCCTCCGCACAGTGAGAGTCGACACGACTCGAGAGGATAGGCAGGGTGCTCACTTGAGTCCGCGAAAAGCGACGCGGCCGCCGGTAAAATTTGAGCTCAGGTGCCTTCCGCACAGCTAGCTCTGGATAACCAGAGCGAGAGGATAGGAAGGATCGTCCACCCCCCCCCCCCTGATATCCGCCTCAACAGGATCATCAACATGGAGATGCCTGTGGATTCTTTCCTGCTGATTGACCCTTCGTCTGAGGCGAGAATCGGCTCAATAGTCAAGTAGTCCGGGCTGAGATGGATGCCACCAAGGCAGGGTATCACAATGACCTGAATAAAATGAATGAGTTTCTAAATCAAGCATTGACACCCCAAAAGAAGTGCACGGAGCTTAAGGAGCTTGCCGAGGCGTTCCAGGACCTCCTAGACACCATACGTCGATGGTGGAAGATTGGAAATGTTCACCCGAAAATCCTCGAGCAATGCTTCGATAAGCTCCTCAAGAAACATAGGTCGGCTCTTGAAGAGCTCGAGCTCCTGCGGGTGGAGAAGCAGAACCTGGAGGAAAAGATCCTCAGTCCGACCACCCTGCAAAATGGCATAGAGAGAGGAGTGGCAGCGGCTCTTTTAGAGTCGCTGAAACTAGCTGAGGTCGAGGTATGTCCTCCCAATGACGCTTTCCCAGTCCTCCCTAGACGAGAGACGCCCCGAAACGAGAAGAGAGAGTATCCCGCAAGGGCAAGGGCCGGGGGTTACTGCCCTGAAGTGGAGGGAGACCCGTTCCAAATACCAACTAGAGACGAGAAAGCTGTTCCGCCATCTTCCCCAAAACAACCTATTCACACTAGGAACAGCGAGATGGCGGAAAAGAAGAGAAAGAGAAAGAAGAATAAAAGGGTTAAGAAGCCTTCAGCAAAAGAGTCAGAGAATAGGACTGAGGTGACAGCAGGATCAAAAGAGGACCCACCGAGAACGACCCCTACAGAGAAGGTGAAAGAACCTCCTCCCCCGAAGAAGATCAGGGCTAAAGAGGTTAAGGATCCCCCAAAGGCGGCCAAGACTATCAAGCCAGAACCCCCAAAAGTCAAGGCCTCCCCCTAAATGGCAGGAAGACCTGACCCTGGTAGTTGAGTGAAGTGAGGATGCGGGGTCCGGGTTAATGCTTGCGGGGCTGAAAAGCATCACTGGTAGCATTCCTGGGCACCGCTATGACCTCAAAATGATTCGGGTGGGGGAGCTGTGGCTCTCATATTGAAGAACCCCGAGAACAAGAAACTGGCCGTGGAGGCTATAGAGAAGGAGCCTGCACTGAGGCTAGGAGGCCTCAAGAGGGCCAGGAGGGAGCTGATTCTCTTGGGTGTCAACTCTGACATCAAAGAGGAGACGCTAAGAAAAATGGTGATGCTCCAAAATTCGGGGTGTGGGGACTTCTTGGAAGGATACATGAGATTGTATTCAAAGAGTTCAAGGAGGCCCTACGCAAATAATTGGGTCATTTCGGGCCTAAAGAAGGCCATCATGAAATCCCTCCTTGTCAAGAAGAGGTTGAAGATAGGTGCCTGGATGGTACCTATCAGGGTGAATGAGGCAGTGTCAACTTGCTTCAGGTGCCTCAGGCCCGGTCATATCGCTAGGACCTGCGAACATCCTATGAGGCGTGGAAGATTCGAGGGCGTGCACTCCCATGAACAGGGATGCGATATGAAGCCGGGTTGTTGGCTCTGTTCAGAAAACAACAATAGGTACTGCAGGAAATGTGACTCTTATCATCGCCCCCGGAGTACGCAGTGCTCGGTGAAGGCCTGGTACGTGAACGGGAGGCGATGGTAGAGGGGCCAAACAAGGAGGTATGGAGGTTCGTGCAGATAAATTGCGCTCGTTCGAGGAGTTAGATCGAATTATTAAAAGCGATCGCCCTCATGTTATCTTGGTGCAGGAGATGTACCTGGGGAAGGATGGGAGGATGGGTCTATATACTCGTTACAGTTTTTTCTCTAGCGAGAGCAACAAGGCCGCCTTACTGGTCCGGGGAGATCTTCCTGGTTTGGGTTGTGGGTCCTGAGACGAGGCGGCGGATCTAAAACTGGTCTGCCTCTCTACGTACATACTACCTCAGGACAACGACCTCGGTAAGCTGGACTTCCTAAATGATTTTTTGGTTGGGAAGGAAGGGCACAAGATCGTGATTGGCGGGGATTTTAACGCGAGCACCCAGCTGTTTGGGGACAGGGAGGAAAATTCTAAAGGAAAGGAGCTGGTCGATCTTGTTATTGGTCAGAGTCTGGAGATTTGGAACGTCTATGGTGAATCGACGTTTGCCACGGCAAACGGTGAAAGCATCATATACTTCTCCCTGGCAAGAACGAGCAGGATGCGGCGTTTGAGGTGGGAAACGGACCCCACGAACGTAAGCGACCACAAACTCATCAGGTTTGAGGCCAGTTGTGAAGTGGAACCGCCATCAGTGGAGAGAGTTCCTCGGTACAGCATCAGGGGGCCTAACCTTGAAAGATTCAGACGCCGGTTCGCTTGTACACTTGGGGATAGATTGGCTGGGGCAGTAGACAGAATTGCTATGGATAGCATGGTCAATGAGCTCCACCAGGATATATCCAACACGTGCAAACGTTCGGGCCTGGATCTGGAGAGGGTACCGCATTTAAAAGGCTTAAACAGCTTTGGTGGACCGAAGAGCTGGAGATCGAGAGGAAGAGAGTCAGGTTCATGAGGAAGCTATTCCAGAAGAGTTCGGGCGAAGAGAGAATTAGGAGAAGAATAGCTTTCCAGAAGGTCTTAGCAGGGTACAAGAGACACACCAAAAGGGCGAAGAGGAAACAATGGAGGGAGCAGTGCAAAACCGTACTGGAGATTAATCCAAACGGTCTCTTTAACAGGGCTGTCTCTGTGAAGATAAGGTGCTTCGCTAACTTGAGGCTACTTGAAGGGGAAGATGGGTTCAAGACTCGGGACCTGAAGGAGATCCTGGACCTCACCTTGTATCGGAACTTCGGAAACGAGGAACTAGACGAGATCTCTCTGACCACTTGTGATTTAGTGGATCCGCCCTTTTCTGAGAATGAGGTGAAACGTACGGCTTTCAAGTTCGGGAACAGGAAATCTCCTGGTCCCGACAGGATCGATAACACGGTCGTGAAAGCCCTGGTGAGGATGCACCCATTGCTTCTTGCCAGGTTATTCAATAGGTGCCTGGACACTGGTACTTTTCCTGAGGCATGGACGGTTGCCCGAGTAGTGCTTCTCGAAAAGTCTGGTAGAAAGGGTAATTCTCCTAATTACTATTTTTATATACTTTTATTTCTAAGGATTATTTCTAACCTTAAAGATGAGGTATGAAAGGATGAATTGTGAAGAGTAATGATAAACGGAAAAATAAAAGTGTCCAGGGATGGGAATCGAACCCACAGTGTTCCGCTTACCGGGCAGATGCCATGTCCACTAGGCTACCCTGGACATATTTTTCCGTTAGTAAATAAACATAAAGTAATTTTTAATACAATATAATATAATGCGTCCTGTGATTGTAAAACGACATTCAAAATTATCCAAACATTATCCAAATTATCCGGACACAAACCGGGAAACCCAGAGAGGGACAAAAAGGGCGTTGGTCCGGATGTTGACAGTTGTGTGTTCCGGGATATTATTATTAATAATATTCTTTAGGCAAACTTCCACTCGGATAAAACCCGGGCGAAGCCGGGTACACGTCGGCTAGTATATATATATATATATATGAAATGTAAATAATAAAGTTTATCAAATAAAATTTTAAATCTTAAATATAATTTAAATTAAGTTGATATTATAGAGTGAGTTAAGATGGATTTATATATTGATATAACTATAATTAAAACTTTTAATAATAGTAATATTTATATATAAAAAGGAAAAATTCTATTAGATTAGCAAGCTAAATCTAAATTAATTATATAAGATAAAAATTGATAATTATTTTTGTGTTTAAGTTAGATGAGATTAAAAAGTTGTTGATATGTATTATTTTTATATCTTATTTAGGAGAGAAAATTGTAATAAAAGTAATTATATGTTAGAATAATATGTTTTTATTTTAGATAGAAAAAAAAAATTGAAAAATAAAAAGAAAATTTAACAAGAAAAGAAGATTTAACAACGTAACGTCTTTTAGCATCGGCTTTTACCCGTCATTTAGACATACTCTTAAAATAAATAGGAATAAAGAAGAGATTTATAATGATTATATATTTATTTTTTAGTAAAAGAGAGGAAAGAGATAAAGAAAGAACCATACACTTTTATTTCAAACAGGTAGAGAATTGAAAGGGTGTTAGTATTTTTTTTGTTAATTAATAGTTTTTGTAATTTTTTTATATAAATTTTTTTTTTTTTCATATATAATTTTAGATTTTTTTTTTCCTAAGAGTAAGAATAATATGATATAATGTTTTTGCCTAGTTAAGGATAGATAAACATATTTTAAATCTTTGCCTATTAGAAATTATTTTTTGGAACCCTAATGGTAGACCAGGACATTACACAAAAGGAGATTGGAAAATCTATTGGAGAGAGAAATCTGTGGTACCAGGGCTCTTCAGATGAAAATACCACATCCCATTTCACCCTTACTTCATTATGGATTGATTTCTCTTCGACCATTAAACTGTATAATTAAATTAATATTAGATAACATAGAAGGAGGTTGTTTACTTACTTATTCAAAGTGGCGTCTGCCTCTCCCTAGAGACAGCGCACATGTGTGGATGGAACATCTGTCTGCCAGAGACCCGCCGACATTGTTCTAAAAGTAACCTTCCCTCTTCTTGGAAATCTTATTTTTAAAATTGTTTGAAGTTAGAAAAGCTGTCAGAAAAGAATCATTAGAAATTTTAAAGATTGTGAAAATATGTATTAAAATTTTGTTTCCATTGATATAAGTTACATTTTTATTAAAATTATAAATTAATTGAATAATAAAACATTTATTATGCTTCAAAATCATTTATATTCGTTTTCCAGTTCCCTCCCACAGTAACTGGAGATCAAATTGAATGAATTTAATGCTTTATAATCGTTATCATATAATTAATATATTTAAAGTCATAGGAAATATATTCAGTAATTCTATCATTTGTTTTAGTATAAGTGAAGAATATAAGTTGTTGGTTAGATTAATTGGAGAAGTTTGAAGTTTCAAATTTATAATTATATTTATTATTGCTTAGGTATTTGTGTATTGACAGCCTATTGTAAAACTTTACTGTTTTGTATTTAAAACCATTGTTTAAATACTCTTAATTAAGATTTTTAATGTCTTTAATAAAGTTTGTTTTAATGTTGTTGATTCTATAAAATCTTAAAAATTGACCAAAATATATGCCTTTGCAGCAATTTGATGATATGTTGGAATTGTCATTACAGAATTTAATAATTTTAAAATTATAACAATTTCTTTTGTCATATGTTCCAATTGACTTGTTTGTAAGGTTTATATTTAAGCCTAAAAAGTTAACCTTCTTGTTATTAGTTATCTTTTCATTATTTTTAAGTTTCAAATATTTAGGGTATATTTTGTAAATGACATTATTGAATTGTGGGTTATTCAAGATAATGATGTTATCTACATAGCGGAACATATGCCAATTTACATCATTCTGTAGGAAGAACTCTCTTTCATACCAAAAAAGTAATAAGTTAGCTAGTAGAGGACTGGATGAAGTTCCCATTGGAACACCTTTAGATTGAATGTATATTTTGTTTTTGAAATTAATATAATTAAAGTTTAAGAAGGTTTCAAGTAATGTTTTTGCTGTTTTGTTATCTAACTTAAATGTTTTGTATTTGTTGTGAATAATTTGAATATGGAATGTTTTATCGTTAATGAATTCATTTATTAAGCTGTGTATTTTATTATTAAGGTCTTCTAAACGTATGTTAGAGTAAAGATCTTCAAAATCAAATGTATGAACTGTATTCATCTTTTGTAGGTTATTTGTTAGGAAGTTAATGATAATTTTATTAGAATCTATGAATTTATAATTATGTTTGTTAGTTATTTTATTTATTATGAATTGAAGTGTTGAAGCTAGTCTTAAATCTATGTTTTTTATGACTGAGTTTATTCCTGATTTGATTGTTCTAAATGAGATTGGTGTTTTATGTAATTTAGGAATACTATAAAATTTCGGTATGTTTGTTTTTTTGTTGTAATTAATGATTTTTAGTGTGTTTTCTACATTTTAATATCTTTTTTGATTTTAGTTTCAGTTGTTTTTATGAAAGTGTATTTACTGTTGTTATTAATTTCATTTTTTAGAAGGTCATGATATAAGTTTTTACATATAATAGATAATATTACGATGTACTAGAGCGCCATCTGTTATCAAATTATAAAACTATTTTAGAGGCGTAATATTCTTTTTTAAAATAAAACAATTTCTACTGTCCTTACTGCGATGGAAGAATTAAAGGGAGGGCCTGGCTCATCAGTGGTGAACCCTCCCAGCGGTTTCGCCAGTTTAATCTACCATACCGCTGTTATATTGCATTTTTGGAACTTCCTTTTATAGGTGACTGTTGTTAAACTCTTGGAATGGGTATTTTAGAAGAACTATGGACATAAGCTTTTAGGACAGCAGAATTAAATATATTTATAAATATATAATATGCTTCGAGCAATCGCTCTTCCGCAAATATCAAATTGTGTCTTTTATTAGAACAATAATGTTACGATGTACTAGAGCGCCATCTGTTATCAAATTATAAAACTATTTTAGAGGCGTAATATTCTTTTTTAAAATAAAACAATTTCTACTGTCCTTACTGCGATGGAAAAATTAAAGGGAGGGCCTGGCTTATCAGTGGTGAACCCTCCCAGCGGTTTCGCCAGTTAAATCTACCATACCGCTGTTATATTGCATTTTTGGAACTTCCTTTTATAGGTGACTGTTGTTAAACTCTTGGAATGGGTATTTTAGAAGAACTATGGACATAAGCTTTTAGGACAGCAGAATTAAATATATTTATAAATATATAATATGCTTCGAGCAATCGCTCTTCCGCAAATATCAAATTGTGTCTTTTATTAGAACAATAATGTTACGATGTACTAGAGCGCCATCTGTTATCAAATTATAAAACTATTTTAGAGGCGTAATATTCTTTTTTAAAATAAAACAATTTCTACTGTCCTTAATGCGATGGAAAAATTAAAGGGAGGGCCTGGCTCATCAGTGGTGAACCCTCCCAGCGGTTTCACCAGTTTAATCTACCATACCGCTGTTATATTGCATTTTTGGAACTTCCTTTTATAGGTGACTGTTGTTAAACTCTTGGAATGGGTATTCTAGAAGAACTATGGACATAAGCTTTTAGGACAGCAGAATTAAATATATTTATAAATATATAATATGCTTCGAGCAATCGCTCTTCCGCAAATATCAAATTGTGTCTTTTATTAGAACAATAATGTTACGATGTACTAGAGCGCCATCTGTTATCAAATTATAAAACTATTTTAGAGGCGTAATATTCTTTTTTAAAATAAAACAATTTCTACTGTCCTTACTGCGATGGAAAAATTAAAGGGAGGGCCTGGCTCATCAGTGGTGAACCCTCCCAGCGGTTTCGCCAGTTTAATCTACCATACCGCTGTTATATTGCATTTTTGGAACTTCCTTTTATAGGTGACTGTTGTTAAACTCTTGGAATGGGTATTTTAGAAGAACTATGGACATAAGCTTTTAGGACAGCAGAATTAAATATATTTATAAATATATAATATGCTTCGAGCAATCGCTCTTCCGCAAATATCAAATTGTGTCTTTTATTAGAACAATAATGTTACGATGTACTAGAGCGCCATCTGTTATCAAATTATAAAACTATTTTAGAGGCGTAATATTCTTTTTTAAAATAAAACAATTTCTACTGTCCTTACTGCGATGGAAAAATTAAAGGGAGGGCCTGGCTCATCAGTGGTGAACCCTCCCAGCGGTTTCGCCAGTTTAATCTACCATACCGCTGTTATATTGCATTTTTGGAACTTCCTTTTATAGGTGACTGTTGTTAAACTCTTGGAATGGGTATTTTAGAAGAACTATGGACATAAGCTTTTAGGACAGCAGAATTAAATATATTTATAAATATATAATATGCTTCGAGCAATCGCTCTTCCGCAAATATCAAATTGTGTCTTTTATTAGAACAATAATGTTACGATGTACTAGAGCGCCATCTGTTATCAAATTATAAAACTATTTTAGAGGCGTAATATTCTTTTTTAAAATAAAACAATTTCTACTGTCCTTACTGCGATGGAAAAATTAAAGGGAGGGCCTGGCTCATCAGTGGTGAACCCTCCCAGCGGTTTCGCCAGTTTAATCTACCATACCGCTGTTATATTGCATTTTTGGAACTTCCTTTTATAGGTGACTGTTGTTAAACTCTTGGAATGGGTATTTTAGAAGAACTATGGACATAAGCCTTTAGGACAGCAGAATTAAATATATTTATAAATATATAATATGCTTCGAGCAATCGCTCTTCCGCAAATATCAAATTGTGTCTTTTATTAGAACAATAATGTTACGATGTACTAGAGCGCCATCTGTTATCAAATTATAAAACTATTTTAGAGGCGTAATATTCTTTTTTAAAATAAAACAATTTCTACTGTCCTTACTGCGATGGAAAAATTAAAGGGAGGGCCTGGCTTATCAGTGGTGAACCCTCCCAGCGGTTTCGCCAGTTTAATCTACCATACCGCTGTTATATTGCATTTTTGGAACTTCCTTTTATAGGTGACTGTTGTTAAACTCTTGGAATGGGTATTTTAGAAGAACTATGGACATAAGCTTTTAGGACAGCAGAATTAAATATATTTATAAATATATAATATGCTTCGAGCAATCGCTCTTCCGCAAATATCAAATTGTGTCTTTTATTAGAACAATAATGTTACGATGTACTAGAGCGCCATCTGTTATCAAATTATAAAACTATTTTAGAGGCGTAATATTATTTTTTAAAATAAAACAATTTCTACTGTCCTTAATGCGATGGAAAAATTAAAGGGAGGGCCTGGCTCATCAGTGGTGAACCCTCCCAGCGGTTAAACCAGTTTAATCTACCATACCGCTGTTATATTGCATTTTTGGAACTTCCTTTTATAGGTGACTGTTGTTAAACTCTTGGAATGGGTATTTTAGAAGAACTATGGACATAAGCTTTTAGGACAGCAGAATTAAATATATTTATAAATATATAATATGCTTCGAGCAATCGCTCTTCCGCAAATATCAAATTGTGTCTTTTATTAGAACAATAATGTTACGATGTACTAGAGCGCCATCTGTTATCAAATTATAAAACTATTTTAGAGGCGTAATATTCTTTTTTAAAATAAAACAATTTCTACTGTCCTTACTGCGATGGAAAAAATTAAAGGGAGGGCCTGGCTCATCAGTGGTGAACCCTCCCAGCGGTTTCGCCAGTTTAATCTACCATACCGCTGTTATATTGCATTTTTGGAACTTCCTTTTATAGGTGACTGTTGTTAAACTCTTGGAATGGGTATTTTAGAAGAACTATGGACATAAGCTTTTAGGACAGCAGAATTAAATATATTTATAAATATATAATATGCTTCGAGCAATCGCTCTTCCGCAAATATCAAATTGTGTCTTTTATTAGAACAATACTGTTACGATGTACTAGAGCGCCATCTGTTATCAAATTATAAAACTATTTTAGAGGCGTAATATTCTTTTTTAAAATAAAACAATTTCTACTGTCCTTACTGCGATGGAAAAATTAAAGGGAGGGCCTGGCTCATCAGTGGTGAACCCTCCCAGCGGTTTCGCCAGTTTAATCTACCATACCGCTGTTATATTGCATTTTTGGAACTTCCTTTTATAGGTGACTGTTGTTAAACTCTTGGAATGGGTATTTTAGAAGAACTATGGACATAAGCTTTTAGGACAGCAGAATTAAATATATTTATAAATATATAATATGCTTCGAGCAATCGCTCTTCCGCAAATATCAAATTGTGTCTTTTATTAGAACAATAATGTTACGATGTACTAGAGCGCCATCTGTTATCAAATTATAAAACTATTTTAGAGGCGTAATATTCTTTTTTAAAATAAAACAATTTCTACTGTCCTTACTGCGATGGAAAAATTAAAGGGAGGGCCTGGCTCATCAGTGGTGAACCCTCCCAGCGGTTTCGCCAGTTTAATCTACCATACCGCTGTTATATTGCATTTTTGGAACTTCCTTTATAGGTGACTGTTGTTAAACTCTTGGAATGGGTATTTTAGAAGAACTATGGACATAAGCTTTTAGGACAGCAGAATTAAATATATTTATAAATATATAATATGCTTCGAGCAATCGCTCTTCCGCAAATATCAAATTGTGTCTTTTATTAGAACAATAATGTTACGATGTAGTAGAGCGCCATCTGTTATCAAATTATAAAACTATTTTAGAGGCGTAATATTATTTTTTAAAATAAAACAATTTCTACTGTCCTTAATGCGATGGAAAAATTAAAGGGAGGGCCTGGCTCATCAGTGGTGAACCCTCCCAGCGGTTTCACCAGTTTAATCTACCATACCGCTGTTATATTGCATTTTTGGAACTTCCTTTTATAGGTGACTGTTGTTAAACTCTTGGAATGGGTATTTTAGAAGAACTATGGACATAAGCTTTTAGGACAGCAGAATTAAATATATTTATAAATATATAATATGCTTCGAGCAATCGCTCTTCCGCAAATATCAAATTGTGTCTTTTATTAGAACAATAATGTTACGATGTACTAGAGCGCCATCTGTTATCAAATTATAAAACTATTTTAGAGGCGTAATATTCTTTTTTAAAATAAAACAATTTCTACTGTCCTTACTGCGATGGAAAAATTAAAGGGAGGGCCTGGCTCATCAGTGGTGAACCCTCCCAGCGGTTTCGCCAGTTTAATCTACCATACCGCTGTTATATTGCATTTTTGGAACTTCCTTTTATAGGTGACTGTTGTTAAACTCTTGGAATGGGTATTTTAGAAGAACTATGGACATAAGCTTTTAGGACAGCAGAATTAAATATATTTATAAATATATAATATGCTTCGAGCAATCGCTCTTCCGCAAATATCAAATTGTGTCTTTTATTAGAACAATAATGTTACGATGTACTAGAGCGCCATCTGTTATCAAATTATAAAACTATTTTAGAGGCGTAATATTATTTTTTAAAATAAAACAATTTCTACTGTCCTTACTGCGATGGAAAAATTAAAGGGAGGGCCTGGCTCATCAGTGGTGAACCCTCCCAGCGGTTTCACCAGTTTAATCTACCATACCGCTGTTATATTGCATTTTTGGAACTTCCTTTTATAGGTGACTGTTGTTAAACTCTTGGAATGGGTATTTTAGAAGAACTATGGACATAAGCTTTTAGGACAGCAGAATTAAATATATTTATAAATATATAATATGCTTCGAGCAATCGCTCTTCCGCAAATATCAAATTGTGTCTTTTATTAGAACAATAATGTTACGATGTACTAGAGCGCCATCTGTTATCAAATTATAAAACTATTTTAGAGGCGTAATATTCTTTTTTAAAATAAAACAATTTCTACTGTCCTTACTGCGATGGAAAAATTAAAGGGAGGGCCTGGCTCATCAGTGGTGAACCCTCCCAGCGGTTTCACCAGTTTAATCTACCATACCGCTGTTATATTGCATTTTTGGAACTTCCTTTTATAGGTGACTGTTGTTAAACTCTTGGAATGGGTATTTTAGAAGAACTATGGACATAAGCTTTTAGGACAGCAGAATTAAATATATTTATAAATATATAATATGCTTCGAGCAATCGCTCTTCCGCAAATATCAAATTGTGTCTTTTATTAGAACAATAATGTTACGATGTACTAGAGCGCCATCTGTTATCAAATTATAAAACTATTTTAGAGGCGTAATATTATTTTTTAAATTAAAACAATTTCTACTGTCCTTACTGCGATGGAAAAATTAAAGGGAGGGCCTGGCTCATCAGTGGTGAACCCTCCCAGCGGTTTCACCAGTTTAATCTACCATACCGCTGTTATATTGCATTTTTGGAACTTCCTTTTATAGGTGACTGTTGTTAAACTCTTGGAATGGGTATTTTAGAAGAACTATGGACATAAGCTTTTAGGACAGCAGAATTAAATATATTTATAAATATATAATATGCTTCGAGCAATCGCTCTTCCGCAAATATCAAATTATGTCTTTTATTAGAACAATAATGTTACGATGTACTAGAGCGCCATCTGTTATCAAATTATAAAACTATTTTAGAGGCGTAATATTCTTTTTTAAAATAAAACAATTTCTACTGTCCTTACTGCGATGGAAAAATTAAAGGGAGGGCCTGGCTCATCAGTGGTGAACCCTCCCAGCGGTTTCGCCAGTTTAATCTACCATACCGCTGTTATATTGCATTTTTGGAACTTCCTTTTATATGTGACTGTTGTTAAACTCTTGGGATGGGTATTTTAGAAGAACTATGGACATAAGCTTTTAGGACAGCAGAATTAAATATATTTATAAATATATAATATGCTTCGAGCAATCGCTCTTCCGCAAATATCAAATTGTGTCTTTTATTAGAACAATAATGTTACGATGTACTAGAGCGCCATCTGTTATCAAATTATAAAACTATTTTAGAGGCGTAATATTCTTTTTTAAAATAAAACAATTTCTACTGTCCTTACTGCGATGGAAAAATTAAAGGGAGGGCCTGGCTCATCAGTGGTGAACCCTCCCAGCGGTTTCGCCAGTTTAATCTACCATACCGCTGTTATATTGCATTTTTGGAACTTCCTTTTATAGGTGACTGTTGTTAAACTCTTGGAATGGGTATTTTAGAAGAACTATGGACATAAGCTTTTAGGACAGCAGAATTAAATATATTTATAAATATATAATATGCTTCGAGCAATCGCTCTTCCGCAAATATCAAATTGTGTCTTTTATTAGAACAATAATGTTACGATGTACTAGAGCGCCATCTGTTATCAAATTATAAAACTATTTTAGAGGCGTAATATTCTTTTTTAAAATAAAACAATTTCTACTGTCCTTACTGCGATGGAAAAATTAAAGGGAGGGCCTGGCTCATCAGTGGTGAACCCTCCCAGCGGTTTCGCCAGTTTAATCTACCATACCGCTGTTATATTGCATTTTTGGAACTTCCTTTTATAGGTGACTGTTGTTAAACTCTTGGAATGGGTATTTTAGAAGAACTATGGACATAAGCTTTTAGGACAGCAGAATTAAATATATTTATAAATATATAATATGCTTCGAGCAATCGCTCTTCCGCAAATATCAAATTGTGTCTTTTATTAGAACAATAATGTTACGATGTACTAGAGCGCCATCTGTTATCAAATTATAAAACTATTTTAGAGGCGTAATATTCTTTTTTAAAATAAAACAATTTCTACTGTCCTTACTGCGATGGAAAAATTAAAGGGAGGGCCTGGCTCATCAGTGGTGAACCCTCCCAGCGGTTTCGCCAGTTTAATCTACCATACCGCTGTTATATTGCATTTTTGGAACTTCCTTTTATAGGTGACTGTTGTTAAACTCTTGGAATGGGTATTTTAGAAGAACTATGGACATAAGCTTTTAGGACAGCAGAATTAAATATATTTATAAATATATAATATGCTTCGAGCAATCGCTCTTCCGCAAATATCAAATTGTGTCTTTTATTAGAACAATAATGTTACGATGTACTAGAGCGCCATCTGTTATCAAATTATAAAACTATTTTAGAGGCGTAATATTCTTTTTCAAAATAAAACAATTTCTACTGTCCTTACTGCGATGGAAAAATTAAAGGGAGGGCCTGGCTCATCAGTGGTGAACCCTCCCAGCGGTTTCGCCAGTTTAATCTACCATACCGCTGTTATATTGCATTTTTGGAACTTCCTTTTATAGGTGACTGTTGTTAAACTCTTGGAATGGGTATTTTAGAAGAACTATGGACATAAGCTGTTAGGATTTTTATAAGTTGTTTTATCATAGATTAATTTATTTATGTTTTGACCAGATGACCGGACAATTTTACATGTATATAATTGGTTTTAAATGATGTAAATTAGTTAGTTATGAAAGGAAATTAAAATGTGTTAATTTTCTTAGAGGTGTTTACTCTGCTCGATTGGTAGACTAGGAAAGAATTGGTTCCTAACAGGTTATGGGCCCAGCAGAACGCTTCCACTGCGCCGTAGAAAGAATTTAGAGCTGAAGAAAGAAAATTTGAAGTTTATGTTAAGCTAAAGAAGAAACAGCTGAAGTTAAAGCTGAAGGGAAAGCCAAAGAAGAAAAGTTAGAGAATAGAGAAGTCTAAGATAGAGAATAGAATTTGATTATAAGAAATTTGAGTGATTTAAAGACTGAACTTTGTGCAACGAAGAAGAAAAGCTTTGAGTTATAATTTTTTGTCAAATTTGCATAACTAGAGAAAATCAATGGCTGACGAGTTGAGAATACCTAAACTTGATGGTAATAATTATTATTCCTGGGCTATAAGAACTAAATCTATTTTGATCCAGAAGAATATATGGGATGCAATTGAACCTGGCTTTCCTAGTGAAGCTTCAGAAAAACAGAAGCGGAAAGATAGTTTGGCATTATCTGTCATATTATAAGCAGTTGAGGATTCATTCCTAGATGATATCGGTGATTGCAAGCGAGCGATCGATGCATAGCAGATACTGGAGGACATCCACACAAAGTATGGCTTATTGCACATATTACAGTTACTAAGAGAGTTTTTCAATATTGTCAAAAGAAATGACGAAGACATGAAGGAATATTTCGCGAGAATAATGGAATGTCATAGAAAATTAGCAAAGTGCCACCATGGATTTGGGGATGGCGAATTAGCTTTGATTATGCTATTGGGATTGCCGAAGAGCTACGAGCCGCTAATTCTCAGTTTAGAACAGCAAGAAGAGAAGCTATCGACTAGTGTGGTTAAATCCAAGTTACTTTTAGAAGAAAAAAGACAGAAACAGCGTCAAATTCCTCAAGAAGATCCTAATTGCGCTTTTGCGGTAAGAAGAAAAGAAGATACATGCAAATCACCATGTCAAGAGCGAAATAAATTTGAATATGATCAACCAAGGAATTATCATAATACGTGGACGGAAGGGAAAAGGGAAAATTATAATTATTCCAGGCAGATAAGATGTTTCAGTTGTGGCAGATTAGGACACATAGCTAGAAATTGCAGATTTGCCAACTCCTCAAGGAGAATTAGCGAAGGTATGCTGAAACAAAGTACGCTAGACCTAACTCATAAGGTCCTATTTGCAAACAACTTTAAAAACAATAATTCGCAGAATATCTGGTTTCTGGACAGTGGAGCTACTGAACATATGACGTCGAACAGACTGAAATTGACGAACACAAAAAGTATTTCAACTTCAGTAGAAATGGCTAACAATGAGAAAATAAAAGTATCAGAGATGGGTGATGTAACCATCAAACTCGGTCACGAATATGGAGGTGAGACCTTGTTCTTAGAAAACGTATTATACGTTCCTGAGTTAGACGGAAATATTTTGTCTGTTGGACGGATTGAGGAAAGAGGAAACAAAGTTTTATTCCAGAATGGCAAGGCCTCTGTTTTTGGAAGTGATGGCGGGTTAATTTTGAAATCTAATAGAAGAGGAAGAATCTATACAGTGGAAGAACTGAAGATGGCTAAAGTGAAGTCACCTAGTGCAGATATCTGGCACAGAAGACTAGGACACGTTTACAAAAGGGATCTCCAAAATGTGAGTGACACAGCAGAGTGCGAGGTGTGCCTTGAAGGTAAAATGAGAAGACTACCATTTCCTTCCAAACCTGTCGAAAGTAAGAAAACTTCATCACCTTTGGAGCTCATCCATTCGGATGTAGTAGGTCCCATTAGCCCAATGTCGAAGGGAGGGAACAATTATTTTGTGACGTTCATAGATGATTTCACTCACTACACTACAGTATATTTTATGAGGTCTAAATCAGAGGTACTAGAAAGATTTAAAGAATATAAGAACAGTGTTGAGAATTACCACAGCAGAAAAATCAAAGTCTTAAGAAGTGATAATGGGACGGAATATGTTAACGGCGAATTTAATAAATTCCTTAATGAAAATGGCATCAAACGACGGCTTACAGTTCCAAGAACACCTCAGCAAAATGGAACTGCGGAAAGAATGAATCAAACATTACTAAACACAGCTAGATGCATTTTACTTGAATCAGGGATTCCCAAATCATTCTGGGCAGATGCCGTTAATACAGCTTGTTACTTAAGAAAGAAATGTTCTAGCAAGGCGATAAGTAACAAAATACCCGAAGAAATGTGGACCGAACGGCCAGTGAAGATTGAGCATATCCGAGTTTTCGGTTGTCAGACCTGGGCATACAACGACCAGCGTCGATCCAAATTTGATTCAAGAAGCAGAGAATGTGTTTTAATTGGTCATCCGGAAGGAGTCAAGGGATACAAGGTTTGGGACTTCAGAAACAATAAGGTCTTCGTGACCAGAAATGTCAGATTTAGAGAAGACGTTTTCCCAACCAAGAAAATCGATAAACAAATTTCACATGAAACAGATTTTTTCCAGGTTTTACATAACAATTTTGAAGAAGACTATGAATCTGTAAATGAGGAAGAGACGAAATTTGTAGAAAGAAACCAGAAAGACGAAGAACTAAAGAGGGAAGAGGAAGGGGAATACCAAAATGAAGCTGCGGTCCCGGGAGGATATTCAGGGACTGATGGGGCAATATCGGTAGAGAGAAATCTGAATAACTTAGAACGAAAAGAGGATGAAGAGCAGGCCTGTGAACACGAAGAACTGAGGAGAGAAGACGAAGAGGAAGGCCAGAATGAAACTATAATCCCAAGAAGATCTTCAAGAATTGCGGCTTGGCGGAGGGAGTATTGCAGATATTCTAACTGGGGGAATTGGAAGAATTAAACTGACCAGGATCTTGGCCACTCTAGGCCTCCGATGAGGGTATGAAAACAACTTTAAAATGGGGGGGCATTGTTAGGATTTTTATAAGTTGTTTTATCATAGATTAATTTATTTATGTTTTGACCAGATGACCGGACAATTTTACATGTATATAATTGGTTTTAAATGATGTAAATTAGTTAGTTATGAAAAGAAATTAAAATGTGTTAATTTTCTTAGAGGTGTTTACTCTGCTCGATTGGTAGACTAGGAAAGAATTGGTTCCTAACATAAGCTTTTAGGACAGCAGAATTAAATTTATTTATAAATATATAATATGCTTCGAGCAATCGCTCTTCCGCAAATATCAAATTGTGTCTTTTATTAGAACAATAATGTTACGATGTACTAGAGCCCTATCTGTTATCAAATTATAAAACTATTTTAGAGGCGTAATATTCTTTTTTAAAATAAAACAATTTCTACTGTCCTTACTGCGATGGAAAAATTAAAGGGAGGGCCTGGCTCATCAGTGGTGAACCCTCCCAGCGGTTTCGCCAGTTTAATCTACCATACCGCTGTTATATTGCATTTTTGGAACTTCCTTTTATAGGTGACTGTTGTTAAACTCTTAAGGACAGTAGAAATTGTTTTATTTTAAAAAAGAATATTACGCCTCTAAAATAGTTTTATAATTTGATAACAGATGGCGCTCTAGTACATCGTAACATTATTGTTCTAATAAAAGACACAATTTGATATTTGCGGAAGAGCGATTGCTCGAAGCATATTATATATTTATAAATATATTTAATTCTGCTGTCCTAAAAGCTTATGTCCATAGTTTCTCTAAAATACCCATTCCAAGAGTTTAACAACAGTCACCTATAAAAGGAAGTTCCAAAAATGCAATATAACAGCGGTATGGTAGATTAAACTGGCGAAACCGCTGGGAGGGTTCACCACTGATAAGCCAGGCCCTCCCTTTAATTTTTCCATCGCAGTAAGGACAGTAGAAATTGTTTTATTTTAAAAAAGAATATTACGCCTCTAAAATAGTTTTATAATTTGATAACAGATGGCGCTCTA
Organism: Cordylochernes scorpioides; assembly: GCA_030710605.1. Taxonomy (NCBI): domain Eukaryota; kingdom Metazoa; phylum Arthropoda; class Arachnida; order Pseudoscorpiones; family Chernetidae; genus Cordylochernes; species Cordylochernes scorpioides. The sequence continues at coordinate 79,423,076 of CP092886.1, read as the reverse complement.
GTACAACGTAACATTATTGTTCTAATAAAAGACACAATTTGATATTTGCGGAAGAGCGATTGTTCGAAGCATATTATATATTTATAGATATATTTAATTCTGCTGTCCTAAAAGCTTATGTCCATAGTTCTTCTAAAATACCCATTCCAAGAGTTTAACAACAGTCACCTATAAAAGGAAGTTCCAAAAATGCAATATAACAGCGGTATGGTAAATTAAACTGGCGAAACCGCTGGGAGGGTTCACCACTGATGAGCCAGGCCCTCCCTTTAATTTTTCCATCGCAGTAAGGACAGTAGAAATTGTTTTATTTTAAAAAAGAATATTACGCCTCTAAAATAGTTTTATAATTTGATAACAGATGGCGCTCTAGTACATCGTAACATTATTGTTCTAATAAAAGACACAATTTGATATTTGCGGAAGAGCGATTGCTCGAAGAATATTATATATTTATAAATATATTTAATTCTGCTGTCCTAAAAGCTTATGTCCATTGTTCTTCTAAAATACCCATTCCAAGAGTTTAACAACAGTCACCTATAAAAGGAAGTTCCAAAAATGCAATATAACAGCGGTATGGTAGATTAAACTGGCGAAACCGCTGGGAGGGTTCACCACTGATGAGCCAGGCCCTCCCTTTAATTTTTCCATCGCAGTAAGGACAGTAGAAATTGTTTTATTTTAAAAAAGAATATTACGCCTCTAAAATAGTTTTATAATATAATAGATAAATTATTTGAACATTTATCTATTGGACATATGATAAAATCTTTTTGTAAGTTTTCAAAATTGTCTTTTAAGGAATTAATTTCCTATTCATTAGGGTTTGTGTATTTTAGTGTGTTGTTATAATAGTTTTTTATTTCTTTACTTAATTTATATTTCCATTCTAGGAAAGTAAATTCAGGAATTCTGTGTTTTATACTAGTTTTATTAATGAATATATCGATGTCTTTTAATATAGATTTAATTGTATTATTGAAATTGTGTTTGATCTGAGGTATGTATTTATATCCTCTATTTAAAATGTTTTGGAGTTTTGGTTCCAAAAAAGAATAATCGCTAGTTAAAATATGTCCTGTGAATTTATATTTATCTAGAAAATTGTGGCAATTACATTTAGATTTTTTAAAATTTGTTAGATTATTGATAAACGGGTTATAATTGCATAATATACTGCCTATATTCTTGTTATATTTCCAGGTAGTTTTAAAATTTAAACCCTTTATAGGAAATAAACTGTTAATAGATTGGTCATTAAATATATCATTAAATTTGAAATGATCAAATAATTTGTTATTGAATTTAATAATAATGTTAATTTGGTTATTCTTTTGTTTAATTTTTCTGTATTTGAAGATGTCGTTTGTGATATCTGTTAATCTATTAGAAAGATTGTGAATTTTAATGTGTTTTACAAGTTTTATAAGTTTGCTATTATTTAATTTGAATAATGTTTTAATAAAATTTTCAATGAATTTTTTTGTGTACATTTTGTTTGTGTCTAATAAGTTATTAAAGTTTATGAAGCCTAATTTGTTGGTAGTTTTACCTCTGGTTTTGACTTAGTTATTATTAGAGTTATGTTTTTTGTATTTATTACTAATTTCATAGATTGATATTTCAGATGGTTGTGGTGTGTATGTGTGGTTAAGTTCGTCGTTAAGTCCATAAGGGTATAAAGTGTTGTGTTAATAAATGTAATTGTTTTTCTAATAATAATCGTTGTTTTTTGTCTTGACAAATGTCAAGTATTTCTATCATGTAATTGTTAAAGGTATGTATTTTATATATATATTGTGTTGTTTCATGTATGTGTTACCAATTGATTTTTTGGAGTGGTTTCTATGTAAATTTATTCTTATGTTTAAAGGATTGCAAGTTTGTCCTATATATGAAAGTTGACAAGTTTGGCAAGTTAATTTATAAATAGTGTTTTCTATCTTACAACTAGGTGTTTGAAATGTGTCATGGTTCTTGAAAGTTGGGCAAGTTTGACATTTCTTATTTAGACAATTTTTAGCGAGTTTAGAGAACATAGAAGGGGTGCTATAATTTTAATAAAAATGTAACTTATATCAATGGAAACAAAATTTTAATACATATTTTCACAATCTTTAAAATTTCTAATGATTCTTTTCTGACAGCTTTTCTAACTTCAAACAATTTTAAAAATAAGATTTCCAAGAAGAGGGAAGGTTACTTTTAGAACAATGTCGGCGGGTCTCTGGCAGACAGATGTTCCATCCACACATGTGCGCTGTCTCTAGGGAGCGGCAGACGCCACTTTGAATAAGTAAGTAAACAACCTCCTTCTATGTTATCTAATATTAATTTAATTATACAGTTTAATGGTCGAAGAGAAATCAATCCATAATGAAGTAAGGGTGAAATGGGATGTGGTATTTTCATCTGAAGAGCCCTGGTACCACAGATTTCTCTCTCCAATAGATTTTCCAATCTCCTTTTGTGTAATGTCCTGGTCTACCATTAGGGTTCCAAAAAATAATTTCTAATAGGCAAAGATTTAAAATATGTTTATCTATCCTTAACTAGGCAAAAACATTATATCATATTATTCTTACTCTTAGGAAAAAAAAAATCTAAAATTATATATGAAAAAAAAAAAAATTTATATAAAAAAATTACAAAAACTATTAATTAACAAAAAAAATACTAACACCCTTTCAATTCTCTACCTGTTTGAAATAAAAGTGTATGGTTCTTTCTTTATCTCTTTCCTCTCTTTTACTAAAAAATAAATATATAATCATTATAAATCTCTTCTTTATTCCTATTTATTTTAAGAGTATGTCTAAATGACGGGTAAAAGCCGATGCTAAAAGACGTTACGTTGTTAAATCTTCTTTTCTTGTTAAATTTTCTTTTTATTTTTCAATTTTTTTTTTTCTATCTAAAATAAAAACATATTATTCTAACATATAATTACTTTTATTACAATTTTCTCTCCTAAATAAGATATAAAAATAATACATATAAACAACTTTTTAATCTCATCTAACTTAAACACAAAAATAATTATCAACTTTTATCTTATATATATATATATATACAATGTGTGATCAAATATCTAGGATGCCTTATACACATATATACTTTATATACAATATGACCATTTGATACAAGTTTCTTTAAGGTTTAAACTTCCAACAAAGATATTTTTATTACGTGTTTTAAAAAGCAGTTTCCCAAGCTAGAAATGATTAATTAGGATGCTCGAAGGATCTTTCCCGTGATTTATGGAGGCGCCATTAAGGCTATCTAAGGAGAAATCCCAGAGCAACCACTGTTTTCCATTTATTTTAATCTTTTTTTTTTTTTTTCAATTTCAAGACCATGTCTTTTCTCAACCTTAGTAGTAATGTCTGTTAGGCGCGGTTATTAAATTAGGAGATTTTGCGGGGTTAATATATCCACTCGTATCAATTTTCATAAGGTAATTTCCTTTGTTAATATTTCAGAATTTGATATTTTTAATCTATAATTTTTCTCTAATGAAATATTCATATTGTGCTTTTAATAATCATTTCTAAAAGCTGTATTTTAGAAATTAGTGTCATAACATCGCTACCTTTCAGTAACTAGCATTTTAAAATCCGTTTATAATATAGGCATTATTTTATTTATAATATATAGATAGACATATAATTTAAAGCCACTTCTCTAAAATTGGAAAATTATTAAAATTATTTTCTAATATTAAGCGTATAACTTCAATCAAAATATTTGTTTGAAACGTTTCAAACGATTTATATGCTGTAGAAACCTAACAGGTTGACACTTTCCCAGTTTAATAAAGGCCTTGAAAAGAATTTTTCAAATTCCAAAATATATCGACGAATTTCTCTATAGGTACCTAAATTGAGCAATTTATAAGAATATATACAGAATAAATAATAAATAGGTTTCATTTTATAGAGAACTAGCGGATGTACCCGGCTTCGCCCGGGTTTTACCCTAGTGAAAGTTTACCTAATGAACATTCGTTTAAATAATTCTAGAAAACATCCAATCCCTACTGAATCTATACTTGGAAAGATAACTTAATGTTTGATTATCTGCTCCACCTAGCTGTACCCGTTTAAACGTTGCTGTCTTTGAACAAAAAGGCAGTTTTAATGCCTAAATAATAATTTATTAATGATCAAATATGTATACAATACATCATAATGAAAATTTACAATAAAATTATCCCTACATAAATGTCATTTGGATATAACATATATAAAAAAATAGGTATATTTTGATAATTTGAAACTCGCAAATTTGAATCTCTCGATAAAGTGAACATTTTTTCCCGGTCCCTTGAAAAATACTCGATAAGTTGAATAAAATCAATATTAATTATCATTATTCTTGTCTCAAATAAATTGCCGTGTCATCCTGGATTTTGTCTTTCCTAATTTTCTACATTACAAAATCATCATTTTATCTATTCTCCCAATATATATGTTGTAAATAAATGATAAAACTAACTTTGACTTGTGCGCAATTAATAGGTAGAAAATATTTTTAAAAAAGTGCATCTTAAAAAAGAAAAGCAGAACGCTCATTGGTTGCTTAATTGGCCTCGTGTTGTTACTTCGCCTTGTATTTACTCCGCATAAAAAAAAAGTTCTTCAAATGAAAAAAAAGAAATAGCCAAAAATACTAATCAAAATGTAGCCGAATATTTTCCTCAGGTTTATAAAAAGCGACATGCAAAATTTGGTACCAATTGGTTCAGTAGTTTTTGAGTTTATCGCGAAACAGACAGACATCGACTTTTATATATAGAGAGATATTGAAACCAGGGTCGTGATTGTTATGTATGTATGGCTGTGACAAAGATCGAGTGAATTCTGCATTTAGAATCATATGAAAGGAATCTCAGCAGTTATTTATACGAGGAAACGGGCATTGATGTTTTATCGTATCTAAATCAAGATTCTTGATACCTCTCAGCACAAAATATAAATAATTTATTTTTATTCAATACTCAATTACAAAGTAGGTCCATGAGTGCGAAATAATCCCGTTTGTATTCAAAATTTGAAAGATTTAAATTTGTTCTTTTAGAACTGTATTTATTCAGTAAACGAAATAACTCATAATGATCGTGTTTTAAGTTACATCCCCATAGGCACTGAGAGATACATGCAAGGATAATTTTATATAGAACTAGAGGAATGACCCGGCTTCGCCCGAGAAATCCCCCGAGTGAAGTATCCTTCATACTGAAAGTACATCTGTTGGAGTCAATTGTAAATATTCATTTACTCATTTATTTGCATTTTTAAATTCATTTTGTTTTCATTAATTAATTTATTTTATTTAATCTGTGAAGTTTATTTTATTATTTGGCACTGTTGGTGTTTTGTTGATGTTTTATACTCTTCTACTTTTATTGTTGTTGTAATCAAAGTCGTGGTAATAAACCTAATCTATTCTTTAAAGAGTTCATTCATTCATTAATTAACTAAAATCTAGTCTATTTCTTTACAAAGACTTTATTCATTCATTCATTCATTCAATAACTCAAGTCAAAATAAATACAAAGAATCAAATCTACAAATTCGAACATCCTTTCTGGTCCCTCGAGCCGGATCCACGGATAATTGGGTAAGTGAAAAATTAAATTATCTCGTGGTGAATAGAATCAAACGAAATATAAATATTTAAGCAATCTAAATCATGTCTAAAAAGGCGAATTCTGATATACCAATATTTAAAATTTATGTTGAAGAATTCAATACCTATGCAAAACAGTTTGACGAAATTTGTCAACAGAAAATTTTGCGTAGATTGAAACTTTATCATACAAATATTGCCGAATTATTTAAAACCATCAAAGAAACATATTATCAAATAGTGAGATCGAGTGCTGTGGAAACCAGTGAAACTCTATTTAAAGAATACATAGATGTAAAGAATCGTTATGAAAATTTTGTATTTCAAATTGAAGAAATATTGGAAGTAGAGAACGTTTCTCAACCAGTCAAATCGGAACAAAGTGTAATATCTAATGTTAAATTACCAAAATTTAATTTGCCGGTATTTTCCGGTGAGATGTCTCAGTGGTTGAGTTTTAAGGACCTATTTTTGGTTACAATAGATAAAAATACGACTCTTTCAGATATACAAAAATTACAATATTTACATTCTTCCTTAAAAGGTGATGCAGCTCGTATAATAAAGGGTTTCCCGATCACTGAAAATAATTATACTCAAGCTTGGAAAACTTTGGTAGAAAGATATGATAATAAAAGAGAGATAATATTCTCTCAACTAGATAAAATATTTAAAATCAAATTATATAAGATCTCTACCTCGAAGGCTATATATGAGTTGTTGGATATCTGCAACGAATCTCTTAGAAATTTAGAGACAATAGGTTTGGAAAGAAATGATATGGTAGACATTATGTTAATACATTTTTTACAAAAGAAGCTGGATACTCCAATCAGACAACAATGGGAATTGTCCTATGATAATCAAGAACTGCCCTCATATCAAAGGTTTATTTCCTTTTTGGCAAAACAAGCTCAATCTTTAATGAATACAATGAAGGACACTAGCTCTCAAAGGAAAATTTGAATAAAAGAGTAAATACATACAACATCAATGTAGGTTTCAAAAATTGTCTACTATGTAAATTGAGGCATAAACTAAATCAATGTAATGAATTCAGACAAATGTCAATTCAAAATAGAATAGGTTATGTAAAACAGAACCAACTTTGTTTTAATTGTTTGCGTGGCAATCATTCTGTTGAGAATTGTAAAATCACAAATCGTTGTTTCCATTGCAATGGAAACCATCATACCTTGTTGCATGTGATTTCAAGTCCTCCAAGACAAAGGGAATCATCTAGTGTCCAATCTACCTCTCCCAAATCAGTACAACCATCGAGTGTACCTTCAACAAGCACATCCTGCTGTTTGAGTTTAGCAGATGGTTCTATACAAATACTGTTATCTACAGCTATAATTCATATACAAGATGTAAATGGAGAAGATCAAATTTGTAGAGCTCTGTTAGATAATGGAAGTCAAAGAAGCCTTATCACTGAAAAGTGCGCGGCAAAACTAGGAATACCCATCAGACGTAAACGTATAGCAGTTGGAGGTTTGGGAGATCAACTTGTAGAATCTTCCCTAGGTGAGGTCTTGATCAGGTTTTCTTCTCACTTTGATCATCAATCGTTTGAGACTACAGCACTGGTTCTTACCAAGTTAACAAACAATATTCCTAGTTTTACGGTCAAGAAAATAAATTATTCACATATGAAGGGATTGATCCTGGCTGATACTTCATATTTTAAATCAAGAGAAATAGATGTAATCTTGGGGTCAGATATAGTATTCAACCTCATTCAGGAAGGAAGGAGAAATGGAAATGAAAATGAGCCATCTGCTATCCATTCAAAATTGGGATGGCTCGTATATGGTCCGACCTCAGTGAGTGAACGGCAGTCATTCAGATATTTAGCACATTTCTCTTCTGAATTGGAATCTGAAGATTTAATAAAAAGGTTCTGGGAATTGGAATCCATTCCTTTGGAAGAAATTCCTACAAAAGAAGAAAAGGATTGTGAAAGTCATTATTTAAAAAATGTAGTCAGGGATGAATCAGGAAGGTATATTGTAAGGCTTCCATTTAAGGAATCAGCTGAAAAGTTAGGTCAATCGAAATCCATCGCAATTAGCAGATTTCTTAATCTAGAGAAAAGGTTAGAACAAAATGAAAATATATATGTTCAATATAAACAATTTATGAATGAATATATAAGATTAGGTCATATGAAGGCAAGTTGTTCTCTACAGACTGAACCAAAATATTACATTCCTCATCACTGCATTCTAAAGGCACAGCCAAATAAGTTACGTGTGGTATTTGATGCATCCACCAAGACTACCACCCAAATATCATTGAATGATCTCCTTCATGTAGGTCCAAAACTTCAAAATAATATATTCAACATCCTACTCAAGTTCCGCACGAACTCTGTTGCTTTAGTGGCCGACATTGAAAAGATGTATCGGCAGATTAGATTACATCCAGACGATATTAAATATCAAACCATACTATGGAGAGATCGTAAAGATCTAGAATTGCAGGAGTATAACTTGTTGACAGTCACTTATGGCCTTGCATGTGCTCCTTACTTGACAATTCGAACTCTACATCAGATTGCCCATGAGGTACAGGTTTCTAATCCAAGAATATCCAAGATTATTCGTGAGGATTTCTACGTGGATGTCCTTCTGACTGGATGCCCCACAGTGGAGGACGCCAAGGGACTCATGCAACAATTGATTGCTGTATTGGGTTCTGGTGGATTCGTTCTGAGAAAATGGGTATCCAATGAAAATTCTATAATTGAAGACTTACCTTTATTATTGAGAGGAAAAGGTGAGGTGATGGAACTTAATAGAAAGGAATCAGGCGTGAACGTTCTTGGAATCCAATGGGATCCAAGTTATGATACCCTCAACATTTCTTGTAAATCTGGTCCAGCTGATATTAAATCAAAGAGACAAATTGTATCGGCTATAGCCAGAATTTATGACCCCTGTGGCTGGCTTTCCCCTACCACAGTTGTACTAAAACTTCTCCTCCAAGAATTATGGAAATTGAAAATAGGATGGGATGAAGATATACCTGCTTCTATTCAAAGAAAGTGGAACTTTTGAAAGAGAAATGAAGCATTTTCAACAAATCAGTATTCCAAGATGTATATTCCAAAGGAATTTATTAATTTCCAATATGCAGATGCATGGATTCTGTGATTCATCGGAGTTGGCTTATTCTGCTGTCTGTTATCTAAGAATAACTTATGAGAATAATCAAATTGAGACCATTCTTTTGACAGCAAAAACAAAAGTTGCTCCCATCAAGAAAATAACCATACCAAGACTTGAGCTTTGCGCAGCCTTGATGTTGGCGCAACTTCAATCGCAGACAACTCAAGCACTTCCCTTTAATATCGATGAACAATTCTATTGGACAGATTCAAAGATTGTTCTGGCGTCGATTACTTCTGAATCAAAGAAGTGGCAGATATTTGTGGCCAATCGGGTGGCAAAGATTCAAGATCTGATTGCAGCCCATTCATGGCAATATATATCAGGCAAGCAAAATCCAGCAGACCTTGCTACGAGAGGAATTTTGCCTTCCTGTTTGATCAATTCAAAATTAAGGTGGCATGGACCCGTTTGGTTGACATTAGATGGTTCAGAAAATATTCCTTCATTCACTATAGACCCTTCTATGGGTTTAGAAGAGCGCAGTGTTATACTGCATGCTACAATAGCAGAACCATGCCCAGAGTTTTTGTCCAAATATTCTTCCTTCACCAAACTTTTAAGGGTCATGGCTTGGTGTGAAAGATTTATTAGTATTACCCGAAAACAGCCAACTCAAAGACTCTCATTTCTAACATCCCAAGACTTAAAAGATTCTCTATTACAAATCGTCAAGATTATTCAGAGATGTGAATTCACCCCAGAAATCAATGCTTGCATAAAAAATATTCCATTACCAAGAAAAAGCAAGCTTATTTCGCTTAACATTTTTATAGATTCCCAAGGAATTCTTAGAGTAGGCGGACGATTACGTCACTCGGATTTAGATATTGATCAGAAGCATCCTATGCTAATTCCTAAAGATCATTTTGTAACCAAATTAATTGTACTACACTATCACATAAACAATCTTCATTCTGGAACTCAATTAACTTTATCTTTGATTCGAAATAAATTTTGGATTCCTTCTGGAAGAAACTTAATCAAAAGGGTCTTAAATCAATGTCTCGTATGCCTGAAGAGTAAATCTAAGGCTATTCATCAGATAATGGGAGACTTGCCAAAAAATAGACTTCTTCCAGGTAGACCATTTGAAAAGATTGGTATTGATTTGGCCGGTCCCATTCAAGCTAAACCTATGCTGAAACGAAGCAAAGTTATTTTCAAATTTTACATAGTCCTATTCGTTTGCTTCACCACCAAAGCCATTCACTTAGAAATTTCATCAGATTTGACTGCGGAAACCTTTCTTGCAGCATTGAAAAGATTCATCTCTAGAAGAGGAAGACCAACTGATATATACTCAGACAATGCAACTAACTTTAAGGGTGCAAGCAACATTTTGAAAGAACGATGGAAGTTGTTCAAGGCTGCTAATATTCAGGATTTTTCAGCCATAGAATCCATTAATTGGCATTTCATTCCTCCGTCGGCACCTAACTTTGGTGGATTATGGGAAGCTGGCATTAAATCAGTTAAAACCATCTTATCTAAAACGATGAAATCTAGGTTGTTGAATTACGAGGAGTTACTGACCTTATTGGCTCAAATTGAAGCCTGTCTTAACTCCAGACCATTAACCTTTGTTAGCAATGATCCAAATGACCTAACAGCGCTAACACCAGGACATTTTCTTATAGGAAATGCTATGCGACATGATGCAGAGTCTGATCACTCTACTTTGAATCTTCGCTCCAGATGGGATCTGATTCAACCTCAGAGAGACTACTTCTGGAACCGTTGGAGCTGTGAATATCTACATCAACTCCAAGAAAGAAGGAAGTGGAGGACTTCACATCCGGATGTCAATATTGGAGATTTGGTTATGTTGAAGGAACAAAACAAACCACTACAATGGAAACTGGCGAGAATTGTCCAGATATTCAAAGGAGAAGATGATCATGTCAGAGTGGTGCTTCTTCGTACCCCTAAAGGCCTTCTGAAGAGACCAATAACCAAGATATGTCCTCTGCCTTACAAGGAGTGAGCTCTTGAACTGAAATATAGTTCAAGGTTGTGGGGGAGTATGTTGGAGTCAATTGTAAATATTCATTTACTCATTTATTTGCATTTTTAAATTCATTTTGTTTTCATTAATTAATTTATTTTATTTAATCTGTGAAGTTTATTTTATTATTTGGCACTGTTGGTGTTTTGTTGATGTTTTATAATCTTCTACTTTTATTGTTGTTGTAATCAAAGTCGTGGTAATAAACCTAATCTACTCTTTAAAGAGTTCATTCATTCATTAATTAACTAAAATCTAGTCTATTTCTTTACAAAGACTTTATTCATTCATTCATTCAATAACTCAAGTCAAAATAAATACAAAGAATCAAATCTACAAATTCGAACAACATCAATAATAAATAGTAGAAGTTCCATAGAATAGCAATACAGAAGAAACACATAAACTACAGGAAAAAAAAGTGTGTTATGGCAAAAATTGTATTATATTAGTGTTTAGGGGTATTTGATTTAATTATTTTTTGCAATCCATTTAATTGTTTCAAAATTAATATAGTTTAAATAGACGGCAGCTTTTCCACCAAACCCCCATTAACATTTGAAATTGCCTGAGTTGAGTGACTGACTGTAAAGAATCCTGACTGCGATGCCCATCTTCTCAGTAAGAATAAATAAAAAATAGGTTTATAAAAAAATTAATCCAAAATACTGGCATCTAAATATTTTTCTGTAAAAAAATAAAAGGGCATATGGGAATATTAGGCCAACATATGTGTTCGCTAATGATTGCGACTGCATTTTAAACGATTTTTATAAAGATATTTAAACAAATAAAGGCCAGAACAAAAATTAAAAAAATATATATGAAATCCATTATTTACATACATTCACAAAAGCAAACGATGACAGAATTGATGACTCTGATACTTGTATATAGAATATTAATGCATAAATTAATAGGAATAGATGTAAAATTAGAAACCCTTTAATTAATAATACACAATAAAGGCAAAAAATGTTAAATTTATTTGAATTTTATAAACAAACTAATTTGTGAAGCCCTAGACCAAATGGATTAATTAAGTCGAATTCATCAATCAAGGCTTTTAATACAATATTAGAGGAATTAAAGGAGAGCTAAACAAATAGAAATAACTACACTAGTTATAATAGATATCTCGGGGGCTTTTAACAATGCATCGTGACAAGCGATCACCTAAACAACAGAGGTTTGATTGATCAAACTTCTACGGAAAAATATATCTTTCAATTACAACAATAACTTTAAAGCCTATTAAAGGATGTCTTCAGGGTAAACCGCTATCTTCACTTCTATGTATGATTTTATCGAATTATTTGTTGATGGAATTCAATATGCATAATTGGGAATTGATTCATTATGCGGCTGATATATCATTAAAATGCTGGATTAAAGATCTAACAATCTAACAGCACTAGAAATCTGTATTAATTGAAATATATAATTAGATACTCTCTCTCTCTATTTATCTATATTAATAAAATGGAAATTTCATAAGTGTTGTTCACTAAAAACTTTCGTTACAATGCATCAATTTCGACCAAATTTTCAACATTTATGTAAAACGAGATGGAGCAGGTTTTGCTTAACATCAAAATATTTTTCCTAACTTTAACATACATAACTTTGCTGTTATCGATAAAATACAAAAAAAATTCAACAGAGTTAAAGTGTTTACACTTTCAAAAGTGCTTACACTTTCAAAAGTGTTTACACTTTAGCGCTTCTTTGAAAATTAGTTTTAATCTTTTTTATATATATTTTAATAACTTTTATACATGGTAAGATACTTTTATTTTATAGTTTTCATATCTTATACCAAAAAAAGTTGAAGCCTTACTTGATGAGATCAATTTTATTTTTTTGATAAATTTTTAGGCTTTTCGAAAGTGTTTACACTTTTGAACTTCTTGGAAAATTAGTTTTAATCTTTTTATATATATTTTAATAACTTTTATACATGGTAAGATACTTTTATTTTATAGTTTTCATATTTTATACCAAAAAAAGTTGAAGCCTTACTTGATGAGATCAATTTTATATTTTAGATAAATTTTTAGGCTAATTTTAATTTATTTCTTTTTTATTTTATATACAGATTATATATGCTATTTCTAACTTACGTGGTTAGTATTTTTATAAGACTAAGGTTATTTATATTATTTTTTGCAAAAAAAGATTGAAATTTCATTAATGTGCTCAATTTTATGTCTTTTTTGACGACCTTAACAAAATTTTTAATTAATTGTTTAGATATTTTAATAACAGATTATTTATGGTGTTTTCCACTTATATGGGTTGTTTTGTAAAAAAAAATTTGGGTTATTTATATTTTTTTTCACTAAAAAGCTTGAAATTTCATTAATGTGCTCAATTTTGTCTTTTTTGAGGACCTTAACAAAATTTTAATTAATTGCTTAGATATTTTAAAAGTAGATTATTTATAGTTTTTTTAACATATAGGGGTTGTATTTTGTATTTTAGAATAATTTCTATTTTTTAGCTCAAAAAAGCATGCTTTTTCATTGCCGTATCCAGCGGTTGGTCTATTTTTGAAGCTTTTTAATGATAACTTGTTTTGTACATTAATTTTTTGGTAATAATATAATGATTTTTGTTTTTAAAAATCTTTTTAACATATCTGAAGGTTATTTTGAATAAAAAATTTAAAAATTTTGATTTTTACCTCAAAAAGACAAGAAATTTTTATGCTTTGATTAGAAATTGCTGGTTTTGAAGCTTTTGTTATTAATCTCAATCTAATTTTTTTTTCAGAATATGCCATACAGTTTATTTATTATATTTTCTACATATATGGGTTGTATCTAAAAAATAGGTTATTTATATTTTTAAATAAACAAGGGATTTCTTTTACGGATTCATTTATTTGTCTTTTTGAAGTCCTTTTTCAAAATATTTTTATTGATATTTTAATTTATTTGATTAAATATTTTATATTTAGATTATTATAGTTTTTTAACATATAGGGGTTGTATTTTGTATTTTAGAAAATTATTTCTATTTTTTAGCTCAAAAAAGCATGCTTTTTCATTGCCGTATCCAGCGGTTGGTCTATTTTTGAAGCTTTTTAATGATAACTGGTTTTGTACATCAATTTTTTGGTAATAATACTATGATTTTAGTTTTTTAAAATCTTTTTAACATATCTGAAGGTTATTTTGAATAAAAAATTCAAAAATTTTGATTTTTACCTCAGAAAGATAGGAAATTTTTATGCTTTGTTTAGAAATTGCTGGTTTTGAAGCTTTTGTTATTAATCTCAATCTAATTTTTTTTTCAGAATATGCCTCGCCACAGCCGACGTTTACTTGGTAGGAATGCGGCTGCTTCCAGGCGATATAGGAATGCTAGAGCTATTGAGACACCACTTCAAAGTGAGACGCGTCGTGCGCTTCGCCGTCTTAGGTATTCTAAAGCCCGCGTCGCAGCTACACAAACTATGCAAGTTCCTGTTCAGCGTTTTCAGCTTTGGACTCATAAGCCTTTTTCAGGTTTGCAGTATAATGCCCATATTGATTATAAAGCTGATTCATCTGTCGATATAGGCCAAATGTCTCGGGTATGCCAAACTTAAAACTATATATTCAAATTATTCTACTTAGCTCACGAACAGCGCCCTCTATCAAAGATTAGATTAAATTAGGCTGATGCAAACAAATAGATAATGCTAATAACAAACAATTATAAAAAAAATCTTATCTGAATATATATCACTCTCGGGTAGATATGCACACGGGTCAATCCCGGGGCGAAGCCCGGGTCACGGGTCTAGTTAAATATATATGTGGTAAAACGGGTGAAATAATGTTTTGAGTTGATTGATAATTGTTGAGGTGTTGGCGCAGTCGTTGGTGCTGAGTGGACAGGTGTTCACAACAGGGGAAAATAACGAGGGCAAAAATTGATTGGGTTGAATAAAGGCAATTGATCGAGGGAGAGAAGGATTTGAGAGGTTGAGCAAAGTTGACTATTGGCTATAACTGTTCACATGGTGATAGGATTGACTTATCTGAAGGGTTGAGCGGGTGAGGATGACTCCAAAGTGGTCTCTATCGCGGCGAGCTCCGGACTCGATGGTACCCAAGATCCAACTGCAGGTGCTAACTCGATGCTGTCCAGCTACTAACTGACAATTCTGTGTTCTTGATTTAAAAGGAAAACTCTTCTGATTGCTCATTGGCTGCACATTCGTGACGTGTAAGTTCGCTATAGGCTCGAGGCTAATGAGTTACTCTCTGATTGGTCTTTGCTATTTCTTTGTCTTTTGGACTTGTTTTAACCTGACCAGGAAGTACGAGTTTCTTGAACTCAACTTTTATGAGTTCCGGGATAATAAAACCCTGCTAATGATTGTCCTCTCTAGGCCTTCTCTCTCCAGATTGTTAAGCCTTGTTCTTTATTAAATCTTTCAAAGCATACATTTCATTCATATTGGGTCGGGTTTGCATCTAGCTATGTACAAATTAAGACAGATGCGCCCCCTACATGTGAAGAATTTACGAAGGGGATTAGCCTGAGTGAGTTCTGTAAAGGAAAAAATAATTTTGTGTGAAAATTAATTGGTTATAGGGAGGTTATATACAAGCATTGGTAAGGATATAAGAGATAAAAGAGAATGGTATTGATGATATATAGCTTGCGCATAATTAATAGAAATCAAAAATTGTAATGGTAAGACATAGAAATGAATACTATGGTACATAGTGAAAAGAGAAATGCCTAATTATATTTCTGCTCGAAATTGGGAATGGAAGTCGAGGGAAGTTATTAGGTCTTTGAGAAATCAAAATAATATAAAAGTTGAACAGAAATGAAGTGAATGCTTGGTTGCATGGTGGGAAAAAGAAAAGAAAAATGCGTTGTTGCATGGTGAAAAAAAAAGAAAAAATGCCTAATCATGTTCTGCTCGAGATTGGGAGGAAATCGAGGTAATTTCATGAGGTCTTTTGAGAAATCAAAATAAAAATAAAATAAAGTTGAACGAAATCAAAGTGAAGGCTTGGTTGCACAAAAAAAAAAGAAAAATGCCTTGTTGCGTGGTGAGAAAAAAAAATGCTTTGTTGCGTGGTAAAAAAGAAAAATGCCTAATTACTTTTCTGCTCGAGATTGGGAAGGAAATCGAGGGAATTTCATGAAGTCTTTTGAGAAATCAAAATAAAAATAAAAATAAAAGTTGAATGAAATCAAATTGAAGGCTTGGTTGCAAAAAAAAAAAGAAAAAGCCTTGTTGCATGATGAGAGAAAAAAGAGAAAAATGCTTTGTTGCGTGGTGAAAAAAAAAATGCTTTGTTGCATGGTGAGAAAAAGTGTTGCCTAATTACTATCCTACTTGAGATTGGGAAGGAAATCGAGGGGGTTTCATTAGGTCTTTTGAGAAATCAAAAAATAAAAATAACAATAAAAGTTGATCGAAATCAAAGTTGAATGCTTGGTTGCATGGTAAAAAAAAAGAAAAATGAAAAAGGTTTTTGTACATTAAAGGATAACCTAATGTCTAATTTTAACCGAAAACCAATGAGTTTTCGTTGAAAAAAATGGAAATATGACAAAAATAAAGAGGTGGTAAATAAAATGGTAAATAATTGCTAAAATAAGTGATAAGAAATTGAATTTAAAAAATGATAAATTGGATTAAGTATTTTGATTTTAATATAAGAAAATAATGTAAATGAATGATATATAATAAAGAAAATGTATAGCGAGGTCCGCAACTCGCTTTGTATCTACATGCCACAATCTAGTTCTCGCAATCAATTAATTATACCCCGTAGATTTTTTGTCTTTCCCTGTGCGACACTTGGGTAGAAACGTGATCTGTCCCAAGTGCGAATTATATTATGTATACAGGAGACATGGGAATCTAAATAACCTTTTCGTGTGCCTTTTGTCTTTGTGTCGTGTTGTATTTTGAGGTCTCAAAGCCGAATGTTGTATGTTAAAGTGTCTCGAGCCTTAATGCGTTCTAGGGATTTTTATGCGATTCCCTAGGGCACTTAAGATGTGCTCGCCCAATATCCACTTTATTATATTGGGTGTCGGTACCTAAATCAAAACCTTGAATACAGGATTCGAGGGGAATCCTCGGTCCTTCTAAAAGGTTGTTTAATCCTTTTGGGAGAAAACGTAAGCTCGAAAGCTTAGTTACCTAAATTCCTAACATTTTAAGTGGTAATTTGCATGTTTTTGTTCGTAATTAACCTTGAGATCTACGTGTTTTTAAAACTAGCATCTGTGTGTGACGTGGGTGACGTATTTTAGAAGTCTGTAAAGAATAATAAGAATTAATAAGAATAGAAATGTGAATTCATTGGGAGTGTCTGTGTGTAACGTCTTAAGTTTCTTGTGAGAATATAATTGAACTATGTTTTTGTAAAAGTCGATATGTAGTTCGAATTGGGATCCAAACTGAACGACACATAGAGACCGTCCACAGCGTGACCTCTATTTAGTTGTTGGCCGAGGGGACCTCACGGTAATTAGAAACCGGAAGCAGGAGGGGTATGGGGAGAAAACAAGATCCAATCTACCCACCCTCTATTTGCTAATGGCGGATTTTTACGATCGTGCCGGGTGGGGAGGTGTCTCTCACTTCCTACCTCATAATTGCCTTTTGCATGCCAAATTGTTTTTTCTAATTGAATCTTTTCTAATGGTCCTATACTGGTTCTAACGGAATTGGGGATTTTTTTTTTCTTCGGCCTCGGTTTTTTTTTTTCTTTTAGTCGATTCTATTTCCTCTGAGTCTATCTAGATTTTCCGCTAGAATGTCCCCTAGAATACTAAGGAGTTTTACAAGTGCTTGGCCTACATGGAAGATGGAGTTTCCTATATGGAAAACTGCCTCTTGCAGTTAGAAAATTCTATGAGAAGATAGGGTATAAATTAGCATGTGAACGATGGATAAGAATGGGATGAGTCCATAGGGTAGAGATAGTAGACAAATAACAAAAATCAGATGAAAGATGGGGTATCGACGCATCTTCTCCCATATTGGTGTCATAAATTGTGGCTCTGGAATATCTGTTTGAACTTTATTTATCTATGGCTGTTCAATGCCGCACTTCCTTTTATCGTTGGAGAATGGCGTGGATCGTTTTTTGGACAAAATGGTAGGATTTAAATGATTGTCAGGTTCGCAGTTCGCCTGTTTGGTGGTCAATGGTTCTGTTAAAGCAGTGTCGGTCGTAGATGGTTTAAGTGGAGATGTGTAATCGTTTTTCTGTAAATTTGTTATGGTTTGTTTTGTGTGTGTGGTATGTTTGGTGTACGAATTTTGTCTTATTTTGTGGGTGGTATCGGTGTCCTTTTGGAAAGGTTAATTGGATTCATCGATACTTCTAGTGAATCGGCAGGTGGGACAGGTTTTTACCTGTTTGGCAATGTCTTGTGTCATGTTCTGCCAATAATATTGTGAAGAGATGAGTCTCGTCATCTTTGAGATGTTTGGATGGTGATGTTGGGTGTGGACGGACTTAAGAAATCTGGCTGTGAGTGAATTTGGAACTATAGTTTTAGTTACACCTTTTCGGGAGACGGTATGCAGTCCATTGTGATCCATAGTCAAGCAAGATTTTCCCGATGGGGAAGACTGATGGCTCCTTATGAGTGACGCATCTAAAAAGCCACAAAATGGGATACGAGTTACAACGCCCGTTTCATATTGTTGTACTCCATTTATGCTACGGACCTCATATTCGTATCTTGACAGCCTTAATCTCCACCGAAACAATCTGCCTGACGGGGCTTTGATCCCTTTCAACCACTGCAATGCGGGATGGTCAGAAAGTATTGTAAACTTTCTGCCCATTAGACAGGCGCGGAAATTATCCACACTTTCCACAATGGCTAGGCATTGTAGTTCCAAGTTTGAATAACTTCGCTCGTGAGCACGCAGAGAGCGACTGAAATGCTGGACTGTGTATGTCTTCCCATCAGGGTAGGCTTGTTTGAGAACGCCTGCAATGCCGAGTGTTGAGGCGTTACAGTACACCTGGCATGGCAGACCTTCCTGGTAAAGGTGTAATGTGGGGTGTGTTGTAAGGCTTTCTTTCAGGCTAGTGAACGCTTTCTGGCATTCGTCATCCCAGACCCACATGACATCCCTTTTTAGAAGGTTGTCAAGTGGCGTCCGCAAGCGGGCGTGGTCTGGAATGAACTTTTTATAAGCGTTCACAGCGCTTAGGAAATATCGCAATGTTTTTCGATTGTGTGGTTGTTTGGTGACGTGAATTTTTTCTATGTTTTGTGTAGACGGGATGATTGTGTTATTAATGGTTGTGCATGTGTTTGTTTGTTGCTGTCGTCTTTTGGTGCGAGTGTCGTGCTTGTTGCGCTTGTTGTGCTGGTTATGCGTGTTACCGCTATGTGACGACGTAGGGACATGTGTGTGTTTAGCGTGAAAGCCGTCCTGTTGGATGGATATTGTCTGTATATTGTGGTTCTGAGTGTCGTGTTTGTTGCGAGATACTTTGCGTGGTTGTTGCGTGACGATGTATGGTCACTTATGAGCTTTGTGTGGTAGTTGTGCGAGCTGTCCTGTGGGGTGTACACGTTTGGTGCATTGTTGTGGCAAGTTGAAGCCGTTGCGGCCTCTTGAGTTGAGGGCATATAGTATAGGCAATTGGCCTTAGTAAAAAAGTTATGTGTTGCGTGATTAGATTGTTGGCAGGTAGTTAATGGTGTTTGGTTCAATGGATGCACGCAATGGTTGCCATGGGTGAAAGATTTGGGTGCAGTGCAAGTCCTTTGGGACATGTTTTGGCATAGCCAGTACGTGCATTCATTTGGTACATGGTTAAAGTGATAGGTAGGGTTAGACAATGGGACGCCAAGTTGGAAAATAGTGCCGTTGTTATAATCTGTTACTATTTTAAAATGGTGGAGAGTATTGAGTCTAAGAATTCCAAATGGCAGCGGTGCATCCACCACGTGGAAATTCTCTTTTCTGGATATTTTGCCTATTGTCAGAGGAAGAGTCAATTTACCTATTGTTTTTGCAAAACCATTTGGGGTTTGTAGAACTAGGGAATGCTTTTTAAGACTTAAATTAGGAAGGTGAATTTTTAACATATTGTATAAATGATATGGCACTACGTTCGAACCTGAGTCTGGGTCAATTAGAAAGGTGCATGGTAGATCATGGGTCAGAAACAGTTCCAGTGTCAAATTTTTGACGTCAAAGGGTGGAGAGCCTACCTCAGTCTCGGACTCCGTCTCGAAAAGTCCGCCTGGCTGGTGTGTCTCTGGCTTGGGTTGGCTGCGTGGGACGCCTGACGTGCTGGATCGTGGCCCTTTGCACTGCCCTTTGTCGCGTGGATTGATTTCGGGCCATTTGCACTGCCCTTTTGTTCGAATGTCGAGCTTGTTGGGGAGGTACAGTCCACCTACTTGCGTTTTTCCAGATGCTAGTATAGGGATACGGCATGGTGGGCGTGACCCTCCGGCGGGCGGCATCAGGTCGTTCGGGCACGCGTTGGCGGTGGTGCGGTCCATCTCTCTGCCTGCGGCGGCGTGGTGGTCGGCTGTCCCGCGGGCGGAGCTCCGGTACGTCGTCTCTTGTTGCGTCTTGTCAACTCCTCGGAGCGCGGCGGCCAAATGAATAATAATCGACGTCAGGGTGCGTCGTGTCGCCTTTCTCCCCTCCGCTAGATTCTTGCCTTTGCCGTTCGTTGCTCGCTCTCGCTTGTTTTCCATCATATATCCTGTCGACTAAAGGTTATGTGGTAAAACGGGTGAAATAATGTTTTGAGTTGATTGATAATTGTTGAGGTGTTGGCGCAGTCGTTGGTGCTGAGTGGACAGGTGTTCACAACAGGGGAAAATAACGAGGGCAAAAATTGATTGGGTTGAATAAAGGCAATTGATCGAGGGAGAGAAGGAGTCGAGGGGTTGAAGGAATTTGACTAGCGACTATTCTATTGCATGATTGAGTATTTGACTTATCTGAGATTTGGGGAGATGGGATTGGCTCCAAGGTCCAGGTGCTAACTCGATGGTGTCCAGCCGATAACTTAACTCGGTGCGGTCCAGCTCTCAACTGACTATTCTGTGTTCTTGATTTAAAAGGAAAACTCTTCTGATTGCTCATTGGATGCACATTCGTGACGTGTAAGATCGCTCTAGGCTCGAGGCTAATGAGTTACTCTCTGATTGGTCTTTGCTATTTCTTTGTCTTTTGGACTTATTTTAACCTGACCAGGAAGTACGAGTTTCTTGAACTCAACTTTTATGAGTTCCGGGATAATAAAACCCTGCTAATGATTGTCCTCTCTAGGCCTTCTTTCTCCAGATTGTTAAGCCTTGTTCTTTATTAAATCTTTCAAAGCATACATTTCATACATATTGGGTCGGGTTTGCATCTAGCTATGTACAAATTATGACATATATTAATAAAAATAAGTTGGAAAATCAATTCTGAAAAAACGAACAATTCAAATTTGTTAAAATAAGAACATTAGGTCTGGAAGGAAAACTTTCTTTGTAAATATCTTTTAATTACAAATTTCTCTAGCTTTCGGGCAAGAAAGCTCTTCTACAGGAGAAATTATTTTACATTAAATCGCCAATAAAACGAGAGTCAAAAACAAATAAAATTCCTTGGGTGTTTACAGCTATTTGAATGCAGAATTAATGCGGGCCTCCATTGTGCGTGATTATCGAGTTTGCTATTTAAAGGTGTATCTTCATTTGGAGGTTATGGGGTGGGTTCAGGAAATAGTATATTAGACATTTCCGGAATGTCTATTAATGCTATTGTGCTTTATGAATATGACGGATTCCATGATAAGTCTCTGTAGTCTATTGGGGATGTTGGAGTAATGGGTCTTCGGTTCTGATAAGGAAGAAGGAAAGGCCTGTTTCTCTTATATGTAGGTTGGAAATTTATAATATACTATTCCCTCAACCCATCTCATAACTTCCAAATGAAGATATCGCCTCTGAATAGCAAACTTGATACTGCTGAATACTGCGGAATATTGCTGATCTGCTCACTAAGCCTTTAACCAGAGTCCTCGATGATACACATCGGCAAGATATTATGACTTGTCGGATCCAACCAACTGAAGGTCAGCGAGTTGTACCCGAGAAGGGAGTATGCTGGACTAGCGTCCCATGACTAGGTGATCTACAACCACCCATCTAGTCGCGGAGAGCATCATTGGATTGTCTGCCTGCTTTGTTTATTATTATGTAAATACATTTCACGCAAGCTTTGCTTTTATTTTCTTAATTCCTTTTGTTCTATTTATATTATAATAAAACTAAATTTTACATATATTAATGTTTCTCTGATAATTGCGCTAACACAAGAATTTACGAATGTTGGTGGATGTAGCAATTTTAGTGGAAAACCGAAAAATAGTCTATATATGGAGCTCGTGTGGCTCGAGATTAGATTCGTTCGTAAGTCGCGCGCAAAGACGTTGCCATGAAGAGAAAATTGAAGAAATTTGAGGAGAGATGTTAACCAGTTTGTTACAATAATGTTTTAACGATCACATGTAAAGGTAAAAAGAAGCAACGCTAGGAACGTAGACATTATGCCCGACATTAAATGGTGGAGAGGACGTAGAAGTTGAAGGGCGGTGATCCACTCCAGTTGATTGATGGAAGAGGACGGTCCCGCGTTTCTTTATATCTTGTTGGGAAAGATGATTCTAAGGAGGTTTGTCTCGTAAACATTTTAAAATATTTCTCCTGCGATTTCTGAATAGTATGCTAATTTATATTAAAAATTAGGATTTTTTTCTTTTTTAAAAGAATGATCGATGATATGAAAGCAAAAACGATCATTACAAAAAATAAATGGCACTTTAGTAATAAAAATAATATAAATGTTAGGTTTTTATATATAATGGTGGACATAAAAATGATTTTCAAAATTCCATCACAAGAAGGAAATTTTGATAAAAGTAATTTTAAATTTTAGATTTTATATAATGTGATTATAGGTTAAAAGTATTTAATGTATTAATGAAAATTTAAAAATGTATTAATTTCAAAATTCAATATTTAGCTAGGCTGTACGCTTGCCTTCGTCAGGGTCTCTCTTTATTTCAAAAATACAGTATTTTGATTAACCGCGCGATGCCTTCAGGCAACGGTATATAAGAGATTTACAAAAACACTCTGTGGCTGATATTTCAAATATACACACAACTCTATATACGTATAGACTAAATACGTACATTTCTGATATTAAATGATAATAGTAATATACAAGCCAGGAAAATTATAATAGGAGTTGAGTAGATTTGATTCGCAAATATATAACGGAGGGATTTTTATCTTCCATAGATGCCCGACTTTATTAAAATAGTCTTGAGTGTTTATAATCAATATGGTTGTATGTAATTTCTTATTTAAAAAAAGGCATATGGTTCTGTTTGGGCGCTTGGTCCACAAAAGGTGATAATTAGCTATGGTTTTTAATGGCTCTGTTTTATGCTGGTTTACATTTTCAGAGTTTTTCCAGTTTCTCCTATACAAGTTTCAGGGCATGATTTACAGGGAATGTGATATGTGACATTTGAATTCTTGATTGATATTATGTTTAGTGATGGGATAGCAAAGGCAAGGATGGCCAGGGCGTCGTCCTCCAGGCCATGCCCGAAGATCCAAACCTGCAGGTCAGGGGGCTGCTGGATGATGGTGAAGGCCTCCAGGATAACAGGCCTGATCCGCTTACAGAACCAGTAGCGGTGGGCCAGTGACAGGTCTCCAGACCCACAGGCGATGCAAAACTCCCGGGCTGAGGCCGGATGCGCTCGATGTGGAAGAGCGTGCAGGGCCAGCCGCACAGCAACATCGGCATTGTGGCCCGAGTAAGCACCTCGCCGGAGAGAAGACCAGCTTAGGAGATGGGGATTCTGACGTGAGGGAGCCACCGGCCCAGCAGCTGGGTGATGGGAAGTGCAGCCAGGCGTGGACGCTCCAGCATGCGTCGGGCAGTGCGGGTGGTTAGGCGCTGGAGGGGAGTGGCCGTCCCGCGTAGCACAATGGCATTCTCGATGTTGTCAACACGGTGGGTGTGGTTCCGGTTCTGCTCTGCAAGCCGGCTGCAGAACGTGGTGAGTGCCGCGACGTCAGCTAGGGTGGCGCGGGTGGTGCGCAGAGGGAGGGATGAAGAGCTGGTGATGTCATCAACACCGATTTCGATGAAGAACGGGACGTTGCCGAACACGATCCGCTCCGCCCGTTTCTTCAGTGGTTTCGCTCGCAGGATGGCGTCCTCTATCTCCAGTTCGTCCTCTACGAGCTTGTCGGCTTGCTGGACATTGGAGAGGCCGACCAGGATTTGCCCCTCCATCTTCGTCAGCTGGTAGACGGTGCCCTTGCCCAGCTTGGCTTCCATCCCCGGAATTACTGCTCCTTGGTGAAGTCTGGGCAGAACTCCAGGTAGACGCACTTATCCGCCTGCCCTGCTGCCGACCTGGCTCGGAAGGTCGCCTGCTTCTGCCTGATGGTCTGGCATTCGTGAAGCCTGCTGGGTCTTGGCGTGGCTCGTGGCCTGCTGCTGTTGGGAGGGATCCTCGATGCCTGGACACATCCCTTTTTGGTCCCCGAGTTGGCATGGTCAGGGTCATGTGGCCTTTTCTTTGAGCCTCCCACTGTGGTGAAGATTCCATCTTCGCCATCGGGAAGCTGGTCGTTCAGTTCCGGGCAATCAGCTTAATTGCGGCGAGAATTTGCATGTCCGCCGTCCGCCGCCGGCTCAGAATTAGCATCTTTGTGGCTTTCAGCCATTTCTGAATCTTTTGCCGATATCTCGGCGGAGACTTGAGAATTTTCTATGAGGTTCGTATGGGCTTGCAGGCCATTCTCTTGGCTTTTAGCCAATACCCCACAGGGGTTAGTAATCTCCATGGCCTCCATCTCAGCCTTAAATACGCGGAGCTCGCGCGCTGCGTGGCCGCACGGCCGAGAGAGAGAGAGACAATTGACAATTAACATATTTTCATTGACATCTTGTCAATACATGTAAAGTGCACAGTCCGCACTAATTATGAGAAAATTAGAAAGTAATAATGAGGATGATGGTTATAATAAAAAAAAATGATTTTAAAAATGATGAAAAAATACAACTATGTACATGGCGCCTCTGCCACCTCTGCAGAGTTTGATGGAAGATCGCCAATGGGTCCCCAGCGACACCACGCATTTCGCGATCTACGAAGAAAACGTAGATGGCATACTTTGCCGCTGAGGAGATGATGATGGCGTGGTTCTCGAGGTCCACCGCGAAGATCCAGGACTGCAGGTCTGGCGGCCGCCCGATGATGGAGAACACCTCTCGGATGACAGGGCGGACAGCGCTGCAGGACCAGTAGCGGTGGGCCAGCGACAGGTCGCTGGAGCCGCAGGCGATGAAGACGGGCAGGCTCGACGCCGGGTGCCCCGGATGAGGCAGGGCGTGCAGGGCCAGCCGCAGAGCGATGTCCGCTGCATGGTCCGAAAGAGCAGCGACGGAGAGATGAGAACGCCAGGCTGGCGGAGGGCACATCGACGACAGGCGCCCAGCGCCGGAGATACCGCGAGATGGGATCGGCGGCCAGGCGAGGACGCTCCAACATGCGACGCGCAGTGCGTGTGCAGATGCGCAAGAACGGCGTGGCCGTCCGGCGCAGCACCACGGCTTCCTCCAGGCTCCTCTCCTTATGCGAGCTCCCCGTGTTTTCCGCCACCAGACGGCGGCAGAATGAACCAAGGGCGGCTGCATCGTCGCAGGTGCTCCTCGTCAGTCATGTGGTGAGCGACGTAGCAAGACCCGCCAGGTCGCTGACGCGCACTCCTACCCACCTTGAAGGAGCCCGAAGCGATGGCGTCGCCAGGAACCTGCAGGCACCGACGAGAGGCAGGTTCATTAGGGCGGGAGTGGGCACCACACGGTGGTTCAGGCTCAGGATGGAGGAGACCTTCTCCCACAGATCCAGCAGCCGACGGCGACGGGGCAGCAGCAAGGAACCCGAGGACAAGGGGGCCATCCAGGCACCGGACTCCACCAGCCATGAATAAGTATTTTTGCCCCCCGCTCGGCATGCAGCCTGAACTCCCTTGAAGCAGGCAAGCTGGAGTTGTGTCTTTACATCCAGCAGCCTTACGCCGCCGACGTACACAGGGCGAGCCATTAGATTTCCCGGGAGCCAAGCAGCTCGATGGCAGGACCCCCAGAAGAACCGCGTCAGCCTGACCTGTAATTTAGCGATAGTGGCGTCGCCGGGCAGGTAGCCGTGCAGATGGTGGAGCACTGCCGCTAGTACCAGCGAGTTGGCCGCTCACGCTCGCCCGATCAGGGAGAAGCCACGGACGTATGGGGACCATCTAGAGATTGCTCTCTCCAGGATGCCCAGCGAATGAATTTCCTGGACCAATCTTCCTTGGCCAGATGTAACTTCGCAGCCCAGCACCGTGATGGAAGATGCGGACCACGAGATTCCCAGCGGAGAGTCGGCGCGGTCCCTCCAGACGCCGCACCACAGTCCCTTACTCTTGGTGAAGTTCACGCATACTCCTGACGCACGCCGGAATTCGTCAAAGATGGTCTTGACTTTCTCGAACTGCCAATCTTCACGGATAAGCAGGAGTATATCATCGGCGTACGCCAGGACGTTCCCTCTTCCGAGAGCTCTCTCTAGGTGGCGCAGGAGGGGACCGGTGAAGATGGAGAATAGAGATGCGCTGCAGGCACAACCCTGACGAAGCCCTCTGCGCATTCTGAATGGGCGGGTGAAGTTTCCATCAACCTTGATGGTAGCATCGGCCTCCGCGTAGAGAAGGTGGAGCCATTCCAGAAAGGGCGGAGGCAGGCCGATGGAGCGCAGCTGGGTGGCCAGGAACTCTCGGCCCACATTGTCAAAGGCGGACTGCAGGTCGGTGGAGATGACTGCCAGCGGCGACTTGTTCTTGACGGCCAGGGCCACCTCGTCAGACACGCACGCGATGTTCCAGGAGGGACATCTTCCCGGAACGGCGTACGTCTGACATTCTGGCACGATGGCTGGTAGGTGGCGACGAAGTCGACCTAGAAGTATGCCGCTGACCGCCGTAGGTAGAGATATAGGTCTGTAGCCGCTTAGGCCCGGACCACCGTGCGCTTTGGAGACGAGACAGATTATGTTTCTCCTCGAGGATTCAGGCAGAGCCCCGCGAAGCTTGGATTCGAGGATGACTCGATGCATGGCCCTTCCGAAGAAGTCTTCGAAGCCTTTGACGAGCTCGCAGGGCACGCTATCTCAACCAGCCGCTTTCCCTTGTGGCAGACGGCAGTTTCCACCTCACTCAAGGATATATCTGCTCGATGAAGCGGGTCACTGTCCTCCAGGGTGATGCTCTCCGTAGCTCCCTGCAGGAACCCAGCGATGGTCTCCGGGCTGCAGGCAGAGCTGTCGAAACGCTCCCTGTAGGAGTTGAAGACCGTGTGTCTCAGGCTCTCAGGATCTTCGATCTTCATAGACGCTTCGCAGAGAAGCGCCTCAACTCTCTCGATGACAGGCGCCAGTCGAAGCAGCGCGGAGATTGGTGGCGCAGATGGTGAAGGGGGATCTCCCACCTGGAGGAGGATGGAAAGGTGGTCCGAACAGCGGTATTTGAGGGTCCAGTAACGGGTAACGCGTCCGGAGAGTCTTGATGGTATTAGAACTCGATCCACACGGGCGGCGTCCACCCGGCTTCCGTAACTGGCAATCCTCGTAGGCAGGTGCGCGGCATTGAAGATAGAGGCGGTGTCGAAGAGGGCGGTTCGGTCCAGGAGTTCCGCGAAGGCTTCCACGGCTCCAGACACGATGTCGCTCGACGACTCCTCGGAGATGTTGAAGTCACCAAGAGCCGACGCATCTTCTCTGATGGCTTCCTCTGCGATGACCTGCAGTTGGAGATTCCGTTCTTCAGGAGTGTGGGACAGGTGGCAGTTGATGACGCAGGTCTCGAGTACCCGGATGTTGATGCTGGCAATGGCGATCTTGCCTGGCCACAGAACCGATGCCAGAGGACGGTGACTCCCGGCGCTACGACGACGGCGAGGCCGGATCCCCTGGGTGTCGATGATGGTGCGAAGACGGCGCTGTAGCCAAGGCATAGGTCCCGGATGTTGTTTAGAGCCAGCACGCTCGTTTCTTGGACAAACGCGACATCAACTGCATGCTGCCTAAAGAAGCAGCACATCTCCACACTCCTGGCGCGAACGGTAATGCCGCGCACATTAAGGGACGCAATGCGGAAGCTCATTGCGTGGTCCTACCTTTGGTGGCAACTGCCCGGAGATGGGTGAGTCGCTTGTAGAG
This sequence comes from Cordylochernes scorpioides, assembly GCA_030710605.1. Taxonomy (NCBI): domain Eukaryota; kingdom Metazoa; phylum Arthropoda; class Arachnida; order Pseudoscorpiones; family Chernetidae; genus Cordylochernes; species Cordylochernes scorpioides. The sequence continues at coordinate 79,394,958 of CP092886.1, read as the reverse complement.
GTGGCAGGCTTTTTCCTCTACACGGTCGACGAATGTCCCGATGAGGTTGATCAGGCTGTCCAGCTGCTCAGGTTTCTGGTCAGGCAGAAACTTTTTCAAACTGCGTTCGGAGATGATTGCCTGCACGATCTTTTCCTTCTCCATACCCGCTGCCTCGGTATTCTCGAACACGGTGTCTGGGAGCTGTTTAAGTACCTCTTCTAGTTGTCGGAGGGCTTTATATCTTGTGACAGTTGATGATTCATCCTCCTTACTAAGGGGATTGGTTTTCATCGGAACCCGGGATCCAGGGGCTATGGTCAAGATAGGAGCGGCGATGTTGGGCGGGCTCTCTTTACTTGATGTGGCCACTTCTGCCGCCGCTGGTAGAGCTTTAGTACCGCTGGTTTTGTTGGCAGAAGGAGGTTTCATGGAAATATGAACGTTTTTGGCCGGAGCATTCTCAGGGCCATTGTGGCCAACTGCAGCCGGTGTAGTTGCAGCAGGTTGGGACGAAGGCGATATCTGGGTAGAAGGAGAAGAGATCCATGCTGGGAGGTAGGTTGTCGAGCGGAGCGCTCTTCCAAGTCTCTCTTGGGACAGATGGCACGCCGATGTCCTTGGCGGTGACACTTGCTACATTTGATGCCATAGGAGATGTAGGCTGGAGTCGCTTCACCCCTTGACTTAATCTCCAGTTTCACCGGGAGCTGGTGGATCGTAAGGCCTTCGTTCATGAAGATGAAGGCCTCCCTACTGCCCGTGGTCCAGGAGTAACCTTCGCAGGTTACTAGTTCGTAGGCCATCGAGGCCACTTTGCAGTAAGGCCTTAGCGTCGCAACGATGTCGTCATCCTTTACGGCGATAGGAAGATTTCCTATGATGATCTTCTCGGCCGTTTTCCTGTAAGGGAAGGCTCTAAGGAGTGTGCTGTCGATGGTGAGGCCCCCCTCGATTAGACGTTCGACCTTCTCAGCGCTGGAAAGTGTCACCAGAACATGGCCGGACATCTTCATGAGCTGGTAAACTGAAGATTTCTCCAGCATCTTATCCAGCGCTTCCATGTACTGGACTGGGTGGAAGTCCGGGTTCCATTCAATGAAGCAACGCTGGTCAAATGTTGCCGCTGCCGACTTCGCTTTGGCTAGATCTTGTTGCTGTCTGCTAGTTCTTATATGCGTTACAGCATCTCTTATTTCCCACCTCGGTTGTGGTGATGGCCTGGCTGCGATGGTTTCAGCCTTTGCCACTTTTGTTGGCTGGGTCGGATATTCCCGGCCTTTTCTTTTGTTGTATATAGGAATTTTCCAATCCGATTCCAAAGCAGATTGCTTCTCCGAAGCTTCCACTCTTTCCGCCCAATTTGCATCGGCTTGTTTTTTTCCAGCAGCCTGATTTACATAGTCGCCGTTTGTTTGCTTGATTGAAAATGTATTTTTCAAATCAAGCTTAAAAACTTCTTCCGCCGATTTCTCGGCATTGGTAGGTTTTTTCTGGGTGGGAGTACCACCATCATCCTTGTCATCATCCTGGCTCTCCGCAAGTATCGAAACAACATTGGAAATTCCATGGCCTCCATCTCAATCTCTAGAAAATGCGGAGCTCGCGCGCCGCGTGGCCGCACGGCCGAGATAGAGAGAGGTATTCTTGTTATTCTTTATGCCATAATTGTATGACAGTACACAGTATATGTTTAATGCTTCTCTATTGCGAATAGTTATGTTATTGGGTCTATATATAAGTTTCTTGATGAAACCTGGAGGGAATTCATAATTTTCAGCTCATTGTAAAATATGCTTTCTTCATCTTTAATATTTTTAATATTTAAAAAATCAGTGGGTGTAAATTATTTTAGATAGTGTTTTAATAACGGATATTTTATGATCAATGGGGCCTAATGAATTTAAATGCAAATACAAATGTTCGGAATTTATTTTCGTACCTTTCTCCAATAAATCACTCTCCACATTTTATCCATAGACTAAAATTAAAATTTTATCGAAGATATATTAGAATCCACTCCCAAACTAAACTACAATTTGTTCATTTGATATAGTTTCCCTTTCTGTATTCCTATCTCGTGGCATCATTTTGAAATACATACGTGAGAAATGTTAGAATATAATCCAACAATAATCACTTAACATATATAGGATAACATATATTCTTTTAAACATACCTTTTAAGTATCAATTTCACCTACCTCAAACCGAAATATATCAACAGATCAGTGGGGTTATCCATGGGAAATACCATATCACTGAAGGAGCAATCGACGTAGTTTTAATGAAGATGAGTTAATAGGGAAATAATTAGAAAATTTTAGACATTGTGAAATGAATAAGATATATCGATGGCATCTACTGTGAATATCGATAAGAACAGGAAGATTTCATTTTTAATAAGCTCTCTCAACAACTAACACTACAAAAATCTCTTTAATTTAGAGAAAGAAATATATTTTTACCACATTTGAATGCCTTCATAAAAATACAGAATATATATTGCATACCACTGTTTACTTAAAAAATAATTCCAAACCCTTCATATTCTATATCTGCTTTTATGGTGCCATAGTATGCTGAATAACCGTGGTTAACGCTTCAACGAAGCGGTTATTTATTCATTGTTTCCTTTACAATGTTGTAAATAAATATAACACACATCATAAATCTTGAAGAATTATGTTTTTTACCATATTTTATTCGAAAAAATTCCTATATATACGAATTTCCTTTCCAAATGTTATATAGATTACTAGCCGAATGACCCGGGCAACGCCCGGGTTTTACCCGATTAAATGTTTTTATTCAAATACTATTCGTTACAATTATAAATTGGCGTCGTGGATGTCACTCTTGTGAAACGTCCCGCTCCAAACTTTGTGTCTGAGAAACGATATTTTTATAGAAAGATGATCTGGCTTTTGTTTTCTGCTCGAATGAATGTTTTTCTGTTAGAATTTTGTTCCTGCGTACAAAATATGAATTGGTTTCACCCGTGGTCTCTGCTTTTTGGAATTTTTCCCGATATAATTTTGTATCTGATAATCAAACATGATACAGCAATATCGTCATCATCATTTTCTGACTAAAAATATATAGTTTTAATAATTGATTTATATATATTTTTAAATAGCCTATCGTCTTCTCCGTATTTTTTAACCTATGTATGGAAATTTTGGTTTGAATTAGTGAACTACTGCGAATTTGTATACCGGACATACAGACAGACAAACAAACACACAAACATTCATTTATATATATATATATATTATATAATCTAAAATACAAATATATTTTTTTTAAACATATATTTTATTTTTTCATTCATTGACTGTTTTGCATTTTTGACTATATATTCGAAACATACCATTTTTTATTATTATTTTTGTTGTAAATATGTATATTTAACCCTACCTATCTTTTATTCACGATTATAGAATTCATTATATAAATTCTATATTCCTGTGATATAAATAATTTTATGTATATTTTTACTTCAAGAGATTCAAAATAAAAATCTGCTTGAAAGGTAAATAATTATCTTTACTTTTCCACGACTGCACCTCTTTTCAACAATCGAACACACAAAAAATTTCTAATCTATAATATATATATATAAATCAATGCTTGTATGTTTGTTTGTTTGTATGTCCGGTATACCAATTCGCAGTAGTTCACTAATTCAAACCAAAATTTCCATACATAGGTAAAAGAAATACGGGGAAGACGATAGGCTATTTTAAAAATATATATAAATCAATTATTAAAACTATATATTCAAATTATTATACTTAGCTCACTAACAGCGCCCTCTATCAAAGATTAGATTAAATTATGCTGATGAAAACAAATAGATAATGCTAATAACAAACACACAATTATAAAACAAAATCTTATCTAAATATATATCACTCGGGTAGATATTGTTGCACCAGGTTGCGGCTTGGCAGACTCTTCAGCCTTGATTCTCTCCTGTGCTGGGTCTTGCATCTTACCAGAGCGTGTTTCAACCATCCTACAAATTTATAAAAGGGAATAATGAGATAAGTCTACTTTATGTAGCCACCAGAATAATTTATTTATTTTCTCACATCAAAGAGAGCAGTGAAGTCACAGTGTACCTAAATACAAATGATGATAATCTAAAAATAATCTGTTTTAAATAAATATCATAGAATATAAAAATAAATAAATATATAATTTAAATTTCAAATATATTAAAAATAATATAATAAATACGCCATTAATCATGATGTAACACTTCCCCCTCTCCAGAGGTCGTCACGTCCTCGTGAGTTACCTCATCAATTCTCTCAAAATAGGGTTTGAGTCTTGAGACATGGACAATCAATGGGTCTTGGCCAGGATTATCTTTCGGCTCAATTAGGTAATTTACGTTAGACAGCTTCTTTAATATTCGATATGGGCCAAAATATTTTCTCAATAGTTTTTCGCATTTTCCGATTTTCCTGACTGGTGTCCAAACTGCCACTAAATGTCCTGGTTCATAGATTTTCTCATTGTGTTTTTTGTCATAGTTTCTTTTCATTCTTTCCTGAGTCTTCTCTGTGTTGTTAATGACTACCTGTCTCGTCCTTGCTATTTTATCTAAGTAGTTTTCTATATATTCGTCGTAATCGTCCATGTTACTGTCCGTTGGGATATTCTCGTCGTCTAAGAGGGACATGGGTTCCCTTCCAAACAACAGGAAAAATGGAGAGTAGCCTGTGGTTTCTTGAATCGTGGTATTATACGCGTGGGTGATAAAAGGGAGGATTTCATCCCAGTTCTTTTGGTCTGTGTTCACATACATGCTGATCATATTGATTAAAGTTCTATTTAGCCGTTCCGTTAGTCCGTTAGTCTGGGGGTGGTAGCTCGTTGTGAAGCAGTGTTTCACTTTGCACATTTTCATTACCTCCTTCATCAAATTGCTAGTGAATTGTGAACCTCTATCGCTAATAAGAAATCTTGGGGCCCCGTGACGTAAAATAATATGTTCGATTAAAAATGTAGAGACTTCTTTCACGGTTGCTTCTGATACTGCCTTTGTTTCAGCATACTTGGTATAATAATCAGTCAACACAATTATCCACTTCCTTCTTCTCTTCGTTGATGGCAAGGGGCCAACAAAGTCAATTCCGATTCTTTCAAAAGGGTAGTTAGCTGGGGGAATAGGTTGTAGAAGTCCAGAAGGCAAGTGATTTGAACCTTTCCGACTTTGGCAAAGATGGCACGTCTTTACAAATTCTGAAACATCTTTCAACATGGAAGGCCAATAGTATTTATTCTTCAATCGGTAAGTGGTTCTGGCGACGCCCAGATGGCCATTCAGCATATGGTTGTGGTATTCACTCATGACTTCCTTCCTTCTCTTCTTTGGCACTACCAGCAACCATGCCCTACCTTCAGGATTTGGATTTTTCTTGTAGAGACACCCATTTTCTTCTTTGAAGTTCTGTGTAATTGAACGCTTGTTTCCACTAAGGTTCTCCTTAATATTCTCAATAAAATCATCCTTTTCGTCTATTATTTGATTCAGAAATAGTCTTTCATAATCTTCGTCCCATTCGTTTTCAGGTAAGGGTCCTCTAGATAGACCATCAGCGTCCAGATGTTTTTTACCCGATTTATGTATGATTTCGAAATTATATTCCTGAATCTTCAGTGCCCATCGTGCTAATCGGCCGGTCGGATCTTTCAGATTCTTAAGCCAGCATAGTGCGTGATGATCAGTTACGATTTTGAAGTGCCTTCCATATAGGTAGGGTCGTAACTTGGACATTGACCACACAACAGCTAGACATTCTTTTTCAGTAGTCGAATAATTTTGCTCAGGTTTGCTCAGTGTTCGACTTAAATATGAGATAACTTTTTCTTTATCGCCGAACTTTTGGACTAATGTTGCACCCAGGCCGATGTTAGATGCGTCAGTATGAATGTAAGTAATTGCATTCGGGTCAAAGTGCCCTAAGATTGGAGGATTTATCAATGCTACTTTAAGGGTTTGAAATGATTTTTCTTGATTTTCTGTCCAGGTAAAAGGTACATTCTTTTTTATAAGACTGGTTAATGGATCGGCAATTTTTGAAAAACCTTTGATAAATTTTCTATAATATGAGCACATTCCTAAAAATGATTGAACTTCTTTTATCTTTTTGGGCCGAGGAAAATCTCTAATAGCCTTGATATTATGCTCCGCTGGTTTTATACCATGTTGATTAGTTATATGGCCAAGAATCTCCAGTTCTTCGAAAGCAAATTGGCATTTTTTGTTGTTCAATTTTAAATTAGCCTCGCGAAAACATTTTAAAACAGCTTCTATTCTTTTGAGATGTGTTGAAAAATCCGAGCTATAAATGATTACGTCATCTAGATAACATAAGCAAATTTGCCATCTAAGATTACCAAGCATATTTTCCATGTTCCTCTCAAATGTAGCAGGGGCATTGCATAGACCAAAGGGCATTACGTTGAACTCATATAGGCCATGTGCTGTAGTGAAGGCTGTCTTTTCTTTATCTTTCTCCTCAACCTCTACTTGCCAATATCCTGATTTAAGGTCAATTGCTGAAAAGTATTTGGATCCTTGAAGTGTATCCAATACTTCATCAATTCTGGGAATTGGGTAAACATCCTTCACTGTTACATCATTCAATTTTCTGTAGTCAACGCAAAATCTGTACTTACCATCTCGCTTCTTGACCAAGATTACAGGGAAGGACCATGGACTCGAGGATGGTCTAATTATGCCGTCTCTGAGCATTTCATCAATTTGTTCTTTTATGATTTCTCGCTCTTTCGCGCTCACCCTATACGGCTTGTGTTTGATCGGTTTCGCGCCTTCTGTATCGATCCGATGTTTTGCTAAGTTGGATCTTCCTAATCCCGACGAAAACAAATCCTCGTACCTTTCCAAAACTTGTTTCAATTGCTCCTTTTCCGTATATGCTAAATTTTCGTTTATCTGAAATTGGGGTTCTTCATGCTCTTTTTGTTCACTTTCTTCCATAAGATTCACTTCGGCTGGCTGGCTTCCAAAGCACAATGTTTGGTTTTTTAATATTTTTAATGGTCGAGGGTAAGGGTTTGTTATCCAGATATATGTTTCCTTATTCACAACATTTATTAAGCTTCTCGCTAGTCGAAGTCCATTTGTTTGAAACATTTTATGGTTCTCCTCGATGATGTATTCGCCATCCTCTGCTTCTACAAATGCATTAATCAATTTAATAGAAAGTTCTGGTATAATGGCATCCTTTGCACTTTTTATTTTCTTCTGTTGATATTTGATTACGTCACGATTTTCTGTCAAGTCATATTTGATTATTTCACGCTGACAATCAATTTTTGCGTTCATTTTCTTAAGAAAATCACGTCCAAGTATAAATATTCGCAAATGTGTTCTCATTATCACAAATTGATGTGTAATTGTTTTGTCATCAAATTTTATATTTAAAATAATATTTCCTACGATATCTAATTCTTTGCCATCGGGTCCGGAGCACATTTTATCAGGATTTATTATTTCAAGACCTGTGTTAAGGGCTGTACTAAGGTCGACCACTGAAAGATCGGCGCCTGTATCAATCAAAGCTTCGCAGATACCGATTCTATCCACGTTAATGTTCATTTTATATTTGGGGTCTAACTTTTTAATTCCATTTATGGTCGACTTGCTTTGATTGACGGACTCAGGCGCGATGTTTAGTTTAAATCTTCTAATGCAGCATATCTATTCCTTGTAGGGATACTCGAGTACGGGCTATTACTTACGTCAGAGTAGAGCAGAGGTCTCGACTTCTGAGTTCCATTATCCATTCGGATTTCTTCTTCGACCTTGTCTTGTGTAACTATGGGGTCCTCTTCCACAATTCTTACAAACCTGACTCTGCAATACCGCGCTACGTGTCCTGGCTTGTTACACTTGAAACATATTGGTCTCCCGTCTTCTGTCCTATTCCTATTTGAATTTGGATTCTTATTGTATATTTTACTTGGGTAGACCGGTTTTGGCTCAGGATTGGGAGTGTAAGATCGTCTAGGGGCAGATACCTGGGGCAGAGGCTTGTTCTGGTAATACCTCGGAGTGGGGGCCTGAGGCTTGGAGGTGTTCTGGTAGTACCTCGGAGCGGGGGCCTGGGGCTTGGAGGTGTTCTGATATGGTCTTCTGAACGACGTAGCATTCTTCCATTGCTCTTGATGATGGGGACGAGGAGAGCGTGGTCCATTATAAAGAGCTTTTGATTTTTCTGCACGTTCTTGGTAATTCTTTTCGAACAAATCCAGCTTTTTACAAATTTCTAGAAGTTCATTGGTATTTTTAGGAGGGTTTAGGTGAAGGGCAAAAGAGTATTCTTTCTTTAACCCTCCAATAACCCAGTTTATTTTAGTCTCTTCTTCCATTTGGGGGTCGACCTTGTTGCACAGTACAAGGATATCCTCTGCGAACCTGATTGCAGGTTCATTCCACTGTTGTATCCTGTTTAATCTCATCCTCATTTCTTCTTTGTTGGCGTCTGAGGCAAAATCCTCAATTAGGCGGCTCTTGAAATTTTCCCAGCTGGTGAAACTTACTTTGTGTAGGTTCAGCCAGGTTTTGGCGCTACCAATCATATTCATGGCAGCATAACGGGAGATAATGTAGTCTGCCCAATGGTACAGGAAGCCAATTTCTTCAAGAGATTCAATCCATGGGCGAGGGTCTTCTGTTCCATCATACTTGGGGATGTCGATGTTGGGATTAAGGACAACTGGGTCGGAACTAGCATCTCTACCAATTGTTGCACCAGGTTGCGGCTTGGCAGACTCTTCAGCCTTGATTCTCTCCTGTGCTGGGTCTTGCATCTTACCAGAGCGTGTTTCAACCATCCTACAAATTTATAAAAGGGAATAATGAGATAAGTCTACTTTATGTAGCCACCAGAATAATTTATTTATTTTCTCACATCAAAGAGAGCAGTGAAGTCACAGTGTACCTAAATACAAATGATGATAATCTAAAAATAATCTGTTTTAAATAAATATCATAGAATATAAAAATAAATAAATATATAATTTAAATTTCAAATATATTAAAAATAATATAATAAATACGCCATTAATCATGATGTAACAATATGCACACGGGTCAATCCCGGGGCGAAGCCCGGGTCACATGCCTTTTAGATAAAGTATGGACATATGCCTTGAGGGTGCTCTGCTGTCCTCAAAACCTATGTCCATAGTTAATCTAAAATACCCATTCCAAGAGTCTAGCATCAGTATCACTATAAAAGGAAGATTGAAAAAATGCAATATAACAGCGGTATGGTAGATTAAACTGGCGAAACCGCTGAGAGGGTTCACCACTGATGAGCCAGGCCCTCCCATTAATTTTTCCATTGCAGTAAGGGCAGTAGAAATTGGTTATTTTTTAAAGAATCTTACGCGTCTATAATATTTTCGAATTTTGATAACAGATGTATCATCAGACCTTACCCTGAATAATGTAGGGGCCGGAATTAACATAATACTGCAAGATGGAACACACATCAAACAAATCAATATAAAATAATCTGTGATTTCAAATATGTTCCTTTTTGACTAAGAATTCTTTGTTTATGTTGGAGTAATAGCTTGGAAAATATATTGAAGCTCAATTTATATTTTCACACATTCGTTAAGTTAATTAGTTTGTTTAACCTCTCCTTGTATTTGAATAATAAATTTGTTTAAATTAATAAGCTGTTGTTATGCTAAATTAAAATTCAAAAATACAACAACTGGTAGCAGAGCGTGGTTAATTGTTATTGCGTCAGAAGAAAACAGCCGTTTTTTGAAAGAAAGGTTGTGTACGATTATATATATATTTTAAAATGGCAGAATATTTTTCGATGAATAGAATAGAGCCACGACATCTTCAAATTACCACATATGGGCGCTTAAAATATCAGCAATTTTGAGAAGCAAAATATTTTTCAAAAAGGTGATCGAATCGCCTAAGCCTAACCGTGGAATGGCAGATTCAAAGGAAGAAGAATTTTTCAAAGAATGGGAGGATAAAAATGATGAGGCGTTTGGAATAATAATAGTAAATTTGTCACCTGAGCAGGCTGGCATATTTATAGGAGAGACAAATGCTAAAACTGTGTTGTATGAACTGAAGCGTATCCATACTGGAAATATTGAAGATAAAATAATCGACATTGGACTTGAATTGAAAAATATTCAAATGAGAAATAATGAAGGCATTGAAGCCTACATAACAAGGGCCAGAGATATTGCATCCAGAAGTGCTAACTTGGGACAGCCTATTTCACCAAGGGGAATGGTGTATCATGTAGTGAGAGGTTTCTTGCCAAAATTTGAAAATATAGCAGCGGTTTTACGACCACAACGATCTGCGAGTCTCGAGGAAGTTTTCCAGGCACTTCAAGAGGAAGAAATGAGGCTAAACTCAATGGGATTTCCTAAAGAAGTTCAATTTGAAAAGGCTTTTAAAGCTCGAAATGACCGAGGGATACAAAGAACATGCAAATTTGAAGGGAAATGTCATACATGCGGAAGATTTGGGCACATTTCAAGAAACTGTTGGCATCGTCAAGATAAAGCGAACTACAATAAACCAAAATGCAAATATCCACAAAATAATAGGCAAACTAAGTCTTCATCATCTTGAAAAAATAACTCAAGGGAACCAGCTAATGTAGCGAATGGTTCTGCTAACACTGAAACATGCGTTTACTTCAGCGGAAATGATCTACTTTTCTTCACATCTACCTGAGGAGGATGCACACACATTTGGAACCTTGATTCAGGATGCACTTCACGCATGTCTCCTAGAAAAGATTGGCTTATCAACATGATTCCTATTGACAATGAAATTAACCTTGCAGAAGAAAAAGGTTCATAAAAGCTGAAGCACAAGGTGACGTGAAATTGTCTACATACACAAGTGAAGGTAAGCAAGATATTTGTGTTAAGGATGTACTCTATGTGCCTAGAATTAAATCTAATCTTCTTTCTGTAAGATGTCTGGTTAATAATGGAAATAAAGTATATTTTGAGAAAGGAATAGCTAATATTTATAACTGCAAAGGAGATTTGATAGCTGAGGCTAATGAAGAAGATAGAATGTTTATAATTAAAACTTTACCTAGAAATTTGTTAAGCACTAAATATAACTGTTTAAAAGCAGAAGATAATGTTCAGCTAAGACAATGTGGCATAAAAGACTAGGACACTTGAACGAAGAATATTTGGATAAAATGATGAAGAATAATATGGTAAAAGGACTTAATTTTGATTGTCAACATCTCGAAAAATGTGAAACATGTATCCTTGGTAAACTAACCCAAAACCCTTTCAAAGGCCATTAGAACTTATACACATGGATCTCTGTGGTCCTATGCCAACCAAATCACTGGGTGGTGCAAAATATCTGTACGTTATTGTGGATTCGTATAGTAGACGTATCTTTGTATACTTCTTGAAATCAAAGGAGGATGCATTTGATTTTTTTTTGTAGAATTTAAAAATCACCGAGAAAATGAAACTAATGTTAAAATCAAAAATGTTAGATCGGACAACGGAACTGAATTTGAAAATAAATATTTCCATGAGTTTTTCAGAAATGAAGGAATACACCATCAAAGAACAGTTCCATATTCACCACAAAGCAACGGAATTGCAGAACGAACCAATCGCACCCTTCTAGATTGGGCTAGAACTATGTTATTTGATGCTAAGTTACCAACTGAGTTTTGGGCGGAAGCCATTGCAACAGCCGCTTATTTGAAGAATCGCACACCGGCCAAGAATGATAACATGAAAACTCCCATAGAGAAATGGACTGGGCAGAAACCATCAGTAGCACATTTAAAAATCTTTAGAAGTCTTGCTTACTATTACATTCCTAAAAATCAAAGAAATAAATTTGACTCTAGAGCAAGAAAAGGAATATTCACCGGTTACTCCAGACAAAGAAAAGCTTATAGAATATATGATCCACAAGATGAAAAAATACACGAAGTTCAAACTGTCAAATTTGATGAAATTTCAAAAGGCTCTGATCTCTTGACTTCTAATGTTTTTGACCAACATGTCCAAGATCATATTATCTATAGAAATGAACAACATGAATCAGATTTCTTTAAAATTACACATACCATGGGTTCTACTCCAGAAGAACTAGATACTCCAGACAACCCTGAACCAATACCTGAATCATCAGGATTACCCCGAACACCCGGACGTATTGCAGGAAGAACTAATGAAGATTTTCAGGCAAAGCATCTCATCAATCTACAAGAGCAGGAAGAGAGGCTGAGAGCAAGTGGTGTAAGACGATCTGAAAGAATAAAAGAAAGAAACGCAGCCAATGTAACCGAACTATCTTCAACTTCCATGAACATACCCAAAACATATCGAGAAGCCATAAACACCTCATTTTCCGACCAATGGAAAGAAGCAATGGAAGAGGAATTGCATTCACTAACTTCACATAATGTATGGACCCTTGTACCCAAACCAGAAAATGAAAACCTGATAAAAGGAAAATGGATTTTTAATATAAAAATGAATCCAGATGGAAGCATTGACAAAAGAAAGGCTAGATGTGTTGCAATGGGGCAAACTCAAAAGCCTGGCGTTAACTATGAAGAATCTTTTGCTCCTGTGAAGTAGCTGGACTCTTTAAGAATATTGATTGCCATTGCATCACAACAAAATATGAAAATTGAACAATATGATGTTAAAACTGCCTATCTCAATGCGGAACTAAAAGACGATGTGTACCTGGAACAACATGAAGGATTTGTTCAAGCAGGACAGGAAAATAAAGTGTGTAAACTAAATAGAAGTTTATATGGTTAACCACAATCCGGAAAATGCTGGAATTAAAAAATTAACCAAATTTTTAATGATATTGGACTCAGACGTTTAGAAAGTGAACCATGTGCATACATCCTTCAAGAGAGAGAGAGAGAGAAGGGGAGAAAACTCTAATAATTGGGATTTATATATATGATTTTCTCATTATTGGATCGGATAGTACCATAATTAACAGAATAGTTAAGCAATTGGATAAGCAAATTGTCATTGTTTGAAAAGAAAAGCCTATATTTTTTCTTGGAATCAAAATAAGGAAAAAGAAAATTGTTTCGAACTTTCACAAGAAGCCTATGTAGAAAAGAATTTGAAGAAATTTAACCTTGAAGAATGTAATCCAGTATAAACCCCTGGTGTTCTTAATCAAGATCTGGATAATCACCCAGATTCTTCTCCTGTGGACCCTAAACTTTACCAAGAAATGATAGGTTCCTTGATGTATTTATCAGTGGGAAAAAGGCCCGATATAACATTTTATGTTAGTCAACTCTCCCAATACAACAAGGATCCCAAAGTCATTCACCTTACTGCACTTAAAAGAATATATAGATACTTGAAGGGAACAAAAAGCTACAAGTTATGCTTTAACAGAATAAGAGGGAAAATTGAAGTCTTTACAGATGCTAGTTGGTCCTCAAATAAAGACTCAAAATCTTTTTCAGGATATTTAACTAAATTAGGATCTTCACTACTTAGTTGGAAATCTCAAAAACAGCCACTGATAGCCCTTCAACATGCGAAGCGGAATTAATGGCTATCTGTGAGGGCACTAAAGAGTGAAAATGGTTTATGAACTTTCTTTCTGAAATAGGTCATCAATCATGTGTTGAAATACCACTTATTCTGAAGACAGACAGTAGATCAGCAATAGACTGGATTAAAGGAACATCTCATCATTGTAGAACCAAGCACATTAACAGAAAATATGTCTTCGTGAAAGATGAAGTCTCAAAGGGAAATTTGAGGATCTCCTTCGTGAATTCAGAAGCTCAAGAAGCGGATCTTCTCACCAAGAGGCTGCCGGGAGACAGAATTCAGAAACTGCTTGTAAATATGGGACTTCTTTTTGGACCTAATTTTGATTTGCTTGTCAAATTATATTGACAAATATTCGCACGCTTATCTTATCCTATTTCTTTAGTGCGAAGAACGTTGTTTTATCAGATAAGTAAACCGATCTCTCCAGCATTCTAATTGGACGAATGTGGTCATGTTTGTATATAAGGGGGGCTATGGTATGAGTCGAGGCCAGTGTGGTGGATGATCTTGTGGGGACACTTAAAGTGTTCTCTGTGTGCTATATCCCTGTCTGGCAATCTCGGCGCATACCTGAGTGACCCCGGTCCGATCCCTACCTAAGCAGCAATAAAGCTAAGTACTGTTTTTTATTTTATTTAACAAATTGTGGTTTATCATTTACTTTTTTTTGTTGTACTTTTGAGTCCACGATTTTTCTGTGTTTAAGTTACTCTTACTGTAGGCCCTAGTATATTGTATTTGTGTGTTAACCCGTAAATAGTAACATTTGTCATGCTCACCAAAGGGGGAGTTGTTGAAATTGGTAAACAAATCAATTTAAAATAATCTGTGATGTGAAATATGTTCCTTTTTGACTAAGTTTTTTTTTGTTTATGTGGAGTAATAGCTTGGAATATATTGAAGCTCAATTTATATTTTCATTCGTTAAGTTAATTAGTTTGTTTAACCTCTCCTTGTATTTGAATAATAAATTTGTTTAAATTATTAAGCTGTTGTTATGCTAAATTAAAATTCAAAAATACAACAGTTAAAGAATGAGCAGGAAAGATTTCGTCAAAATTCACTTGTGAACTGACAGCAAGTACAAGATAATTCAACAAAATATAAGAAAAGATCAAATAGGCGAAATAAACTCTGAGAAAAGAATCACAAAAACAATAACAAGACTTAGAACGAAACACTTTAAAGGAATGATAATACATTCAGATAATTCAGAACACAAGAACCTATAGGACAAGCAACAGCTGTCCTGGTGTAGAACTAACACCTACCCACATTTTTTTGTGGTGTATTTAGGTCAAAAATCACTCATTTAGTCACCAACTGATAATTTTATAAGTCATAATGGCAACAGTTACCTTTTATAATAATATACAAGAATTACTTATGCAAATCATACACCACAAGTCAATGGTCACAATACAATAATTAAATAATATAAATACATATCAGCTCCTTTCCACCTTCAAAAACCAAATCTCTCGGGAGGTCTCCTGTCCCTCATAGGATACCGTCGCTGGGGCGTCCTATACTGGTCCGACGCCGAAGCTGCGGAACCGGGCTCCTCTGGTGCAGAGATTCCTGAAGAGGAGGGAATGTTCTCTTTACTGGGAGAGACTGGAATCTCCACAGAACCATCCTCTGCACGGCTCTCATTTCTTGGATAATTCATCGGTTGCTCCGGCAGAAATCTCTCGGAAGCTGGACTAGGCGCGATGTAACTTTTTCTTAATTGGCATACGTGCCGTCTCCATAATCTGCCGTCATTCAATTTAACAGTGTGAAAACACTTTCCAAGTCTACTTATAATTTTCACCTCCTTCCATTTATTTGGACCCAGAAAGTCTCTGACTAAGATATCCTCGTCCTCCTCAAAATCAGGGAAATATCCCTTTTTAATTCCTGGTTTGACTTCCAATTTTGGCTTCAATAGGTTCCACCTACCTTTAAGCATCCGCTTTAAAAAAAGGACTGCTGGGGCTTCCCTAGTGCTCGAATGTGTTACTGTTCTCTATGTGAACAGAAAATTTGCCAAACTCTCATTCAATTCCCTATTTCTCATATTCGTTAAGCTTCTTTTCAGAGTTTGTACAAAACGTTCTGCCAAACCATTGGTAGCTGGAAAATAAGGAGCAGACCTCAAATGATAAACTCCATTTGATTTTTAAAAATATTTAATTTCTTCCGAAACGAATTCAGGGCCGTTATCCGTGACCACTTGGTCAGGGATACCATAGCGCGAGAATAAGTCTCTCAGAACTCTAATAGTATTTCCCGCGGTCGTGGAATTCATTATAATAACTTCCGGCCACTTGGGAAAACTGTCAATGACAATTAGGAACATTTTGTTCATGGATGGACCCGCGAAATCCAAGTGAATTCGATACCATGGTGTAGGAGCAGATTCCCACCTGTGAACACTTTCTTGCTTTAACGTATGTTTATTTATATTACACTCTCTGCAGACTCTAGCAATTTCCTCTATTTCACGATCTATTCCAGGCCAACAAATAAAATTTCGCGGCAGTGCTTTCATTTTTACAACACCTAGATGTCCTTGATGCAACTCAGTTCTAATTTTCGCTCTGAATTTCCTTGGAATAACTACTCGTGTTCCCAAAAGTAGTATTCCTTGCTCTACAGTTAACTCTTCTCTTCGCAAATAAAACGACAGCAAATCGGTATTTGAAGGGTTATCTTTCCAACCACACAATGTGTTGTGGTATACTATTTTCAAGATTGAGTCCTTGCAAGATTCTCGCCTAATGTGACTCGATGTGAGCGGCAATTCTTCACATTGTTTAATCATATGAACTGTATTTACAGCAATTTCTTCCATTTCTCCATATTGTTTTAATGGGAATCTAGAAAGTCCGTCGGCATTGCCGTGGTCTCCAGTTTTCCTGCACTCAATTGTGAAGTTATATGAAGACAAGATCAATGCCCATCTCTGTAGTCGTGCAGACAGGTTCGATGATATTTACCGCTTGGGGTTTAATATATGGTGCAAGGGTTTGTTATCAGTTATTAATTCGAATTTTCTTCTAAAAAGGTATTTTTTAATTTTCTTTAAAGCCCAAATTATACTCAAGCATTCCTTATTAATCTGTGAATATTTCTTTTCAGCCTAAGATAAGGTCCCTGAGATAAAATATATGGGGCGTTCATTTCCGTCGACATCAATTTGAGACAACACAGCACCGAGTCCGTAGTTGCTTGAGTCTCACGACAGACGGATAGGCAATTTAGGGTCATAAGCAATCAATATTTGATCTGAAGAGATATTTTCTTTGATTTGCCTAAAAGCCTTTCGGCATTCTGTTGACCAATGCCATTTTGTTTCCTTTTTTAGAAGAGCATATAAGGGCGATAAAACATCTGCAGCGTTTCTGATGAATTTGTGATAATACAAAGGGGGATCAATAAATAAGGTGAATTATCTTATTTCTTAAAAATTAAAAAAAAAACAAAAATAATTTAAACCCCAGAATATTAAAATATAACATCAAGAGACTATTTAAGGTGTTCTGTTCTTTTTTTCCACGCGCGGCGCGAGACTTATAAATAAACTAAAATGGAAGCTCCCTTTAAGGATTGCATCACTCTTGAACAACGTGCAGTTATTCGTTTCTTGAATGCAGAAGGTATTCAAACATCTCAAATATTCCAAAGAATGAAAAATATCAATGGTGAGTCTTGTTTGTCTCAAAAAAACATTTATAAATGGGTTAATGAGTTCAAAAATGGACGAATTACATGTTCCTCAGGTCTCAACGTTCGGCCGGTAAAGTTTTGTTAACAATTTTTGGGGATGTTGATGGACCAATCTGTCTTGATTTTTTATCCTCTAGGTAACGTATGAACAGCGACCTTTAGTGTGACATTCTTGTAAATAAGCTAAAGCCTGGTATAATAAACAAAAGAAGAGGGAAGCTTAGTAAAGGTGTTCTCTTCCTTCATGATAATGCAAGGCCGCATAAATCATGTAAAACTGTATCTACAATCAATAAATTAGGTTTTGAAGTTTCAGAACATCCTGCATATAGTCCAGACCTAGCGCCCTCTGACTATTTCCTTTTTGGACTACTAAAAAAGGAGTTAAAGGGAACGCGATTTGACTCGGATGAAGATGTCCAGAAAGTGGTGCAAGATTTTTTTCACACGCTTCCTAAGAGTGCCTATAAAGAGGGTATTTACAAGTTGCCAGAACGATGGATACGATGTATAGAAAGTCAAGGTGATTATTTTGAATAAATCAAGTTCTAATTTCTAATATCGTTCTTATTATTATATTTTAATAAATTATAATTCACCTTATTTATTGTTCCCACCTTGTAGGTAATTTATCCCAAAAACGCTCGTAACTGAGTTACATTTAGTGGTTCTGGAGCATCCAAAACAGCCCTTATCTTATCATTTGTTTTTTGCAAACCCATTTTATTGATCACATGACCGCAATATTCAAGATTTTCTTGAAAAATAAATTGCATTTTTCTCTTTCAGCCTTGAGGTCATATTCATTTAATCTATTTAAGACTGCCTCCAAATTTCTAAGATGATCAGCCTCTGACGCTCCGGTAATTAGTATATCATCCAGATAGACAAGTGTTCATGGTATGCCGGACAATATTTGTTCAATTATTATTTGCCATATTGCTGGTGCAGAAGCAATGCCGAAAGAAAGTCTATTATATTTATAGAGTTCTTTATGTGTATTTATTACAGCCATTTCTTTTGAATTTTCGTCTAATTCTAATTGTATATATGCCTGGGACAAATATATTTTACTAAACATGGCCATTCCTTTTCATTATAGGAACTATAGGCGTAGCCCAATCGCTTCTTTCTATTTTTGTAATTACTCCTTTGGCCACAAGATTTTCCAATTCTTTTTCAATAGCGTTTCTCATTATATAAGGAACATTTCTCGCCCTGAAAAATCTAGGATTAGCATCTTTTCTAAGAATTAGATGCGCCTTATGATCCTTAATTACACCTACATTTGATGTGCAAAAAAAATATCTGCAAATATATTCACCAAAGAGGAACATGTTGTTTCTTGAACTAAATTTATGCCCGAGAATTTTAGAAATTTAGCAGGCAAGCACTTGATCTAAGTAGTGCCAAGCAATACAGGCCTATTTGCCTCAGTTATAATCAAAGGAAGACTTTTGTTGGCCTCTGCTACGAACACTTCTCTTTTGACAATAACATCAATCTTCGTATATTTGGATATGATTTAAGATGTAAATTTATTGGAGTTATTTTCTTATTCCACAATTTCTTATATAAATTTATTGGCATCAACGTGTGACAACTACCTGTATCAAATTCAAACTGTATATTTTTGTTGTCCACATTTAACGTAATAAAATATTTTCCATTTTCACTTGCTTCAACCACATTTATTTTTCCAGTAGCTTTTGATCCATGCTGTATTTATGCATATTTAGTTTTTCTAGTTGATTCCCCGCTAGGTGGCCAACGGATGCGCAGCAAGAAACGTCGGCTCCAGCTAAGTACTTTTTATCTTTGTATTTTTATCTCTTTTTCTAATTTTAATACTTAGACACTTAAAATAAGCTAAGATAGCAACTTAAATTAACTTTGAAATAGGAATAGGGGAAATAAATGATGAAACTTACTATAATTTTGATATTACTTAATTTATACTTGATTAAGAAAAGGCTATGCCCGACTTCTAACTATGGAAATTATGTCAGTAACGATAAATATGCAAATCGGACTATTGAAGTTGACCTAACTTACATCAAAAATACAATTACCAAGATAGATACTTTTCTAGAAAATATAATCTTAGACAAATAATATATATTCTCTTACTTATCTCGGGTATTGAACAAAATCCTGGACCTAAAAGCACTAAGCAGACAACACTTGATTCCAGCTCGGATAAGAATATCCGAGAACTAATTGTTGCCCTCTCTGACAAGATGGAAGATTGGCATGGTAAACTAGAGACAAAGTTATCTTCTGTTGAACAAGGAATAGAGAAATTGGATAGTCGCATACAACAGTTAGAAACAAAGATGGATAACACTGCGAAATCAGTCTCGATGAACTCGGAGAAAATACGAGAAATGGATACTCGAATAGAATTTTTGGAAATGAAAATGAGAGAAAATAACCTAATTTTCCATGGAGTAGAAGGAAATGAGGGTGAGGATCCCGAAGAATCCTACTCCACTATAAAACAGATAATTGCCGACAAGATGCAGATACCGGAGGAAATTAATATCTTACAATGCCGTCGGCTGTCCAAAAGGGCTAGGGCTCCACTCCTTGTTAGCATTCCTGACCACAACGAAAGAATAAAGCTATTTAAGAATGTATTTAAGCTTAGAAACTTTAAAATATACATAAGTAAAGACTACACTCTTGGGATCAGAGAACAACGTAGAATTTTGATCGCCAAAAGAAAAGAACTTTTAACAAGTGGAACCTTTGCGAAATTAAGAGACAACAAGTTGATTGTCGCAGGCATAAAGTACCAAGTTGTAAATGGAAAAATTGTCAGTCCAAATGGGGCTGAATTATAGCTAATAAACAAAAATAATCTAGAGAAAAATGTAATTATTTAAAAATAAATAAATCTAACCACCCACTGACAAATCCCCAATCCTCTGTAAATAAAAATACTTATGGGCAAACTACTGTAAATAGACAATCTTGTTTTTCGTTCAAAGACGACACACAAGTGCTGTGTTGGAATGTTAATGGTTTGGAAAGGATGTTGCTGCAATTCGACCTATTCACACATTTAGAAAAGTGCAGCATTTTTGCACTCACAGAAACATGGAAGGATCAACATCTGAAGAATAAACCAACAGGATTTCATTTGTATGAATCACTTGCTCAGAGAGACCACAAGAAGGGTAGATCATCGGGGGGAATTATTGTTGGAATTCGAGAAGCTATAAAAGACAAGATTGAAAGGACTGAAATTGGAAAACAATGGATTATGATCTGTCTGAGGTTGGACGGTGAAATGCGAGTGTGTATGATCTTTGCTTACTTGCCACCAACTATTTGACCAACTGCAAAAATTTACTCGACCAAATAGAAGGGAAAATAGTTGAAGGATATGAAGTTTTACTGGCTGGTGACTTGAATACACGAACGGGTGCAATGGGAATTCTTCATAATACATTATACCTTCCTTGCTACTTAACTCCTAGACGCACTTCTAAAGATCCTGTAATATCTACGCATTCAGAACAATTCATAGATAGATTGGATAATAATACTCTCACAATTTTGAACGGCAGAACAAGGGGTGACAGAAGTGGTAACTACACATACATATCAGCACGGGGATCCTCGGTGGTAGACTACTGTATTGTCTCCCATGGGCTGTTGGGTTACGTACATGACCTATACATCGAGGGATTACCACATTCAGATCACTTACCTCTAATTATAAAAATGGATATGAGTTGGGGACCGAAACAAGTGACGAACCCGACTTCACGGGTAAAGAAAAAATATATATGGTTACCCGAAAGAGTAACGCTATTTGTAGAGGACTAAGGAGGAGCTTATGGATTTTGGAATAACTCGATTGAGAACATAATGAACAACATGTTTAATCAGATCAAAAGCGCAATGGTACAAAATGGTATGCAAATTGAAATAAAAGCGAATAACTCACTGTCGAAGCCCTGGTTTGATCATGAGTGCTACATAGCGAAAAAGATTATGAAAGCAACTCTGACAAAATATATTAAATCTAATAAGGATCTAGATCGTTTGGAATATGTTGAAACAAGGAACAAATATACATCGATTATTAACAATAAAAAGAAAAAATACTTTTGTGAAATACAAGAAAAATTAAATAATACATACGATTCAAGTGAATTCTGGAAAACAATAGCTCTCTTCAGAAAAGGAAACTATACACAGGGCAATATCTCAATATCGGACTGGCAGCAATTTTACAATAAACTCCTGGATACAGAATCAATACCAGATTACGAACCCGTTACTATGACCTTCCTAAATACAGATAATGAGCTAACTAAATGCATAACTCTTAATGAAATAAGCAAAGAAATTTCTCGAATAAGGCATGGCAAGGCGGCTGGTTTTGACGACATAATGAATGAAGCAATAAAGGCCCTCCCAAAAGACTATCTAATTTCCTTAAAGGATATATTCAATAGAATTTTGAGAACGTCTGAATTTCCGACAACATGGTTGAAATCAGTTATTCAACCAATTTTTAAGAATGGTGATCCAGACGACCCCTCTAACTATCGAGGCATAGCGCTCTTATGCAATATAGCAAAATTATTTACATCAATACTCAAATCTCGTCTAGGCAGTTGGATCGAAAGGAGAAATATAGTTCCTGAGAACCAGGCGGGATTCAGGGCCGGCCACTCTTGTCAAGACCATTTATTCACTCTATTATCCCTGATTCAAATGACTCTAAGCGGAAAGAGAAGGAAATGCTACATGTTCTTCGTGGATTTGAAAACGACACAGTGCCCCACTCATTATTATGGAGAAAACTGGTAGATGCAGGTCTCAACCACCGTTTTGTTAACTTAATTAAAGATTATTACACAAATATGACAGCGGTAGTGCGATGGAACAATTCATTCACTGCGCCAATAAAGGTGCGTTCGGGAGTTTTACAAGGGGAGCCGATGTCACCTTATTCATTTATACTTTTTATAAATGATTTAATCGGTCTCTACAATAATTCAGATTTACCGGGAATATATCTCCGAAATTATGGATATGTTCATATTCTACTATACGCAGACGATATTGTCTTGATTGGAGAATCCAAAAATAACCTTCAAATAAAAATCAATATGCTAAGAAAATATTTTGAAACAAATTTATTAACCCTGAATGAAAATAAGTCAAAAATAGTAGTTTTCAGAAACGGCGGTCGATTAGCACAAAATGACAAATGGTTTTGGGGTGAGCGGCAACTGTCTGTTACCACGAAATATTTATACTTGGGATATCCGCTTACAAGTGCAAATTCACTAAACAAGGTAGCGTCACACTACAAGGGCAAAGCCCTGGCAGCAATTGGCGCTGTGTGGCAAGTTCTGACAAAATCCAAGATGAACTCTCTAAATGCGGCAATGAGATTACTTGATTCGACGGTCTTGCCTCACATGCTAT
Organism: Cordylochernes scorpioides; assembly: GCA_030710605.1. Taxonomy (NCBI): domain Eukaryota; kingdom Metazoa; phylum Arthropoda; class Arachnida; order Pseudoscorpiones; family Chernetidae; genus Cordylochernes; species Cordylochernes scorpioides. The sequence goes on along the minus strand of CP092886.1, from coordinate 79,372,177 downwards.
ACGCCGCACCCTGCTGGGCACTCAACCAAGTGAAGGTAGTTGACCAGGTTCCGAATATTTTCCTAAGACGCTACCTAAATTTACCAAAGTATACTCCGGGCTTTATGCTAAGAATGGAGTGTGGACGAGTATCACAGGAAGTTACCATAATTAAACAGGTCCTGAGATTTTGGGTGAGGATTATGAAAATAGAGGAGAGTAGGTTGCCCCGGGCATGTTTGTCACACCTCTGGACATTACACAGCAATCAAAGGGCTGGTTTAACCTTTGTCGAAAACCTGTCAACCATTTTAGACTCAAACGGTTTTTCGTTCCTGAAGGGTTGTCCGGATTACACTGCAATACTGACTGAAATCCCTGCTATTATTCGAATAGCAACCGAACAAAGCATCCAAAGCGACATGGCGAAAATCCTAAATACTTCACATTACAGTCACTTCAAATACCTAAAAAATTCAATAACAGCAGAACGATATTTATTCACAACTATTCCTCTAGCAATTAAAAGATTTTTTGCACAACTGAGACTCCTATGGACGATCTTCCCAGAAAATCGTTCAAAGCGCTGGAAGATTGATTTGATTCTAACTTGCGATCTGTGTAAAAACAGAATCCAAGACGAAATTATGCATATAATATTTGGATGCTCTTGCTTAGAGAAACAGAGGAAAGAAATTTTGGGTGACTTACCCTGGTCTCAACCTGACTGCCAACAAATTTCCAGCTGGATGAACACACTGATGGTTGATCGGGGTCTCAGCCTCGGTTTATATAAATTCTACAAGGCCGCAGTCAATGCCCGTTGGAGAATAATGGATTCGCCGAATGTCGTGGTTTGCTTGGAGGAAGAAGGCGAAGATTGAACGCGGCTGATTCCACACTAGCCCTCTCAATAATCTCCTAACCTTGACATATCCTAAACATTGGTACTTTAATTTAAATATTTAATCATGTATGGTTCCTTTTGCTCTGTATGTTTATTTTTTGTATATATGGCTATATTTCTTTTTGTTTTTTTTTCTTTCTTCTCTCTTTTCTTTTTCCTTATTACCTCTTGTATTCTAGTTTTTACTTTTGAAATATCTTCCTTTGCTAAATCCTGTAGAGGGGAATCATGTATAGGGCTGGCTGCCCCAATAAAAAAGGCTTATGTGTGTGTGTGTGTGTATTTAGTTTTTCTATTTTTACAAGCCGGCTTTATATGTCCAATTTTGTCACATTTATGACATTTTGCATTTTTAAAAAAACATTTATTTGATAGATGATTATATCTACCACAATGAGAACATGCACTATTTAATTTATTAACATCATGAACATCTGCATCTGCATAATCTACCTCTTTCATTGACAATAAATCTCTTTCTGCGGCTTCGTATGATAATGCGATATTATAAATTTTGTCCAATGTTGCGTCATCGCCTTCTTGCAATAGGCGTTTCTGTAAATCTTCGGATCTAACGCCAACCACTAATTTAACTCTTAGCATTTCATTTAGCATGCTTCCAAATTTACAAGGCTCCGCTAGACCCCTCAATTTTGCCATAAATTGAGATATTGTTTCATCTTCTTGATTTGACTTTAAAAATTGATATCTAGCTGGTATGACGGTATGGTGTAGGTGCGAGATGCTATTTAGATGTGCGACAATTTCATCAAATGATTTCGTTTCTAGTTTTTCAGGCGCTACCAAATCTTCGGCCAATTTAAATAATTTTGGGCCTATCACCGCCAGTAAAACTGGTACTTGTTTAGATAACGAAGTATCATTAGCAACAAAAGCAAAACTTAAACATTCCACGAAAATTTCAAATTCTTGATCTGGCGTTAAAACTGGAAACGGAACAATATTTGCCATAATTTAACTTACTTTTTATCCTCGTCGCCAGCTGTGGTGTATTTAGGTTAAAAATCACTCATTTAGTCACCAACTGATAATTTTATAAGTCATAATGGCAACAGTTACCTTTTATAATAATATACAATAATTACTTATGCAAATCATACACCACAGGTCAATGGTCACAATACAATAATTAAATAATATAAATACATATCAATTTTCATACCCAGAAATGGCCGCAGCCTTGCAGAAAATTGACATGGACCCAGAGCAGCACCTATACACACAAGATAGTGGATTTTGCGACTGCTGTGATAGAGAGATGTATGGGAACATCTGAGGCTCTTCATTGGACACGACAACAAAAACAAAAACATTGAAATATTCTATGGTCCGATTCTACTATCATTATAAAAACCAAAATTTATTATAGCTTGGTGCTTAAGATTTGGCAACAACTGCTTTCATATTCAAGAAATAAGGAGCTCTTAACATTGAGTGAGTAAATGATGCGCTGTTGACAGTTGTTAAGTGCCTTCAATCTTCTAAATCTACCAAAAATAAACACATTGCTTATTTCACAAAACAAACTCGAATAAGAGCGAGCTATACAATTTATGTCCTTTTTTATTTTCAAAGGAAATCATTAGAGTTGATGGACGCTTAAAAAAGGCAAATTAATCTGGTGATTGTTTTATTCAAATTTTACTTCCAAGATCGCATCATCTTACTACACCTATTGTAAACAATAGTCATATCCATATCTAAACTCAACTCACGCGACGCTTCCATAAAAAAAAATCGATTCTGGATATCTTCTTGTAAAAATGAGGTACAGAAAAATTTAAAAACATGTAACAAATGCACTAAATTTCGAAAGGAATCTCCTATTCAATTTATTGAAAATGAACCTTTTGCACGGCTAAATATTAATGCCATTTTTTGTTACTGATTTAGATTTTGCAACACCTTTCTAATAAAGGAAACATCGGTCGTGCAATTTAACTAAGAATTCTTGCATTGTTAATGTGTTTCAGCACTCGGGAATTCGTTAAGAATTGATCAATAGTCTGACCATATATGCTCTCGCATCTATAATAATAAGATTCATTGCACGAAAAGGTAAGTCGACAATAATTCAAAGCGACCATGCCACTAATTTTGTTCGTGCACAAAAGGTCAGTAGAACACTATGTTGTAATGCCCGTGAAGTTCTTATAAAGTCAGAGAGAATTCATTGGAAATTTATTCCACCATCACCACCATTTTGCTGGGCTGTGAGAAGCCGGAGTTAAGTCTAATAAACACTATCTCCTTGGAGAACAAAATGGGTTGCACATTTTTAAATCTTGAAGAGCTAAAAACACTTTCAGCTCAAATTGAAGATTATCTGACTTGGCGGCCTCTTTATCCTCTTTTTGAGAACCTTGAAGATTTACATACATTGACTTCTAGTCATTTCTTAATAGATAAGTCCTCAACAGCACTTCCCAATGAAGATGGCATCGTATCAATGATTCTTCCAAAAAAAAAATATTTTAATTAATTTTGAAAAATTAATGAACTATTTATGAAATATATAAATATTTTTCGATATATGGGTATATCAACATTTTAGATACATTGGCTTCTTTAACTATATTCGTTTTACTTGTACCAATGTGAATTTTTGTGTGTGCTGTCTGTGTGGTTCAATTATTTCTAATCCATATTCAAAGGATGCTTAGATCTTAGATATTCTGGCCTGTTTTGTTTTATTTTAATTTTATATTATCACATCTGGTCTATTATACTGTCAGGTAGAGTGTTCAACTAGAAATAGGAGGTTAATATAATTTATAAATACTGTCACAAATAGAAATCTTTCAAATGTAAGAATTAAGATATATATTGAGGATTCCTCTTAAACCTGCGGGATAAAGGTTTTCCAGAGAGGGAAGTGTGCCTCCGTGGCACCATGTTGTCCTTCCCGGGATCGATGAACAGGCCCGGATGTGATGGATTAGACAGCACGCCCATTACTCTTCGCCAGATTGAGTCGTACTGGGAGTTCTGGCCCCTGGACGTCGCTTTGTCATCGTTATCCATCCATAAGGTTGCCATCATTATCCAATCTCGAGCGACCCCGATCTGATGGCAGCATATACATCACACCTACTTTGAGAGACTTACCGTGTTTATCATGAAATAAATTTGTCGAAATATATTATAAACTCTACATAATAAATAATATCTTCTATAAAAAATCTCTAAATATTTCATCAAAAAAATGTATAAATATATTTGTTATTTTTTAAAGAATTACTGAGGGAAGAGCTTTTTATATAACGGCAATACAAGCTTTCGGGCGCAATAGCCCTTCGACATGTATAACCACGCTACTAATATCTTTTGAAATTGAACAAATCCATATATATATTTGGAATTTTTTATATATATATATATTTATACGAGGAAATAGGAAATATGAGATATATATGCAAATACTGATTAACCTAATATAAATAAATAAAAAACTAGATTATTAGTTAATGATACTGCTCTATTGAGGTTATGTGTGATTATAGGAAAGATACAAATTGGGAAGCCGGAGATTATTTAGGTAGGAGGCTCCGGGATTATACCATCATAAATCTAGAAAATCTATGGATCTATTGAATCCTCTGAGTTTCTTGGTTAGTAAACCTTTCAGTATCAGGTGCTAGTTCTTGTTATTTATTTCGTAATAAAAAGGGTTGATGGTTGACTAATATTAAACGAATTACCTGTGTTGTGGATATGGTGGTATACGAGAGAAAGGATCCTCGTTCTCTCGCATACCAGCATATCAACAACACAGGCCATTCGTTTAATATTACTGGACCCTCAACCTATTATCATGAAAGAATGAACAAGCACCAGCGCATGGTACTGGAAGCTTTACTAACCAAGAATCTCAAAAGAATCAATATAGGGGGGTCTATAGAATTTCAATATTTATATGATAGTATAATCCCGGAATCTCCTACCTAAATAATATACAGCTCCCCAATCCAGGCCAGGCAAGCTTCTCTGTCACCGTCTTGCAGGATCCACACGCCTGGAGGCAATTCGCCGCGCCTTCCACCTGCCGCAGATGTGACTAGACTCTGTCCTCCCCCACACTGAAATGTCGTTTTTGGCGCCTGTTCCCCTCACACATGGCAGCTAGAGCAGCTGAAGTTCACCTATCTTTCCCCAACTTTACTAAAGAATCTTGGCCTCTCAGATAGCTTGTCATCCATTCTACATAATGTTTCACGGGTAGATATTTTTAGGGTCATTTGTAAAGGAGGGATTCATTTCACATACACATCATTAAATGTCTTAACATATCTATGAAGACTTCCTCAGTCACACACTATGTTGACGTTTCGTACTTATCTATCAAAACTGATTAAAGAAGTGATTTTCTGAATTAAGAATGGAACATATAATTGAAGATATACATTGAATGGGTAAACATGTAAATTAAAAGCGTTGAGTATTTATTTGAGGATGGAACTGAAAATGTTTTTATTTAAGAGCTTAATAGTTTATATATATTTTATATGCTTCTCGTGGTTATACAAGAATTACCCTGTGCTTCAAATATAAATATTCTCCAAGTTATCTCAAAATGTGTCGTGTGAGCAGAGACACCATCCGTTCTGTTTTACAATGACAACACTGAGATAAGCAGAGGTTTCATAGATTAGATAGCTTATTCGTGAGTTACAATAAAACACCTTTGTTAGATATTATGCTAATTCACTCTCTTTTTATATTTATATTGTTACATCAGGTTTGACACGCCAATTTTTAATATCAATCTACATAATCATTTATTTTTATATTGGAAACATTGTGATTATACACTTCTTCAAAGATCGAGGTAAAAATAAAATTATCATCTTGGGCTACATACAACTATAGTTGTCTTATTATTCACTTATATATAATATTTTGAGATGCTTGAAAGATGCAGGAAATGTGTTAGGAGAAATATAAGGCTATGAAATAATTCAGAAAGTAACCTAATTCAGAAAGTAACCTGATTCAACAATTAGTCGCGATGCAAGCGCTGATACAGTTGTCTTGAATCCCAACACAAGTGTGATGGAACAAAAGACCATCTTCCCCACGGATAGAATTCTTTGAAGAGGTTGGCTTCCTCTACTACTGGGCAGGATATATAATCTCTCGCTATGCAGTCATTACTATGAATTGTAGCGTCAAAACCTGACTCAATCTAACCAAGACAACCTTCACCAGCTAGGAAAATACTGAGAGCCGCTTCATTCGAAATTTTACTTCGGATGCCAACAAAGAAGAATGAGAATGAGGCTAAATCGGAGGCAACAATGAGATGAACCTGAAATTAGGTTTGTAGAGGATATTCTTGTGTTAATGCAAAAAGGTTGATCGTCGAACGGAAGAATAAATAATAAACTGGGCTGTTTGGGAATTGAATAAATGATATTTTTTGCCCTCTATCTAAACCCTCTTAAATATACCAAAGCGTGAAAAAAAAAGAGAGATTAGTTTCAAAAGAAGTATCAATAACGTGTAGAGAGAGAGCGAGAGAAATCCGAAGTTTACATGATGCGATATGATTTATTCGATTTAATTATCAAGAGCAATATAATATATGGTACCGACTGTTACAAGACTCTACCAGGACACTTTCAAGTTCCAGGTCCTGCTGACAAACAATACTAGACATACCAATTCTGCCTTAAATACCTCAATTCAAGCACAAATTAGCGTCCAGACAGAACTACCAAAATAAATTCTAAAATAAAGAGCCCAGCTGCAAGCAAAGGGAGGACGGGGACCAATTTGAATTGAGTGCAACAAGCCAGGACGTATTGCGCGTTATTGTAGAGTCAAGCTTGCGAGTAGCGTAAAATATGATCCCTCAATTAACCAAGACAAGATTAAAAATAATTTTGAAATGTGTAAGAAAATAGAAAATTTATGTCCTCGTCTCTATGTGTATGTTTTAAATGGCACACAAACAAATATTCCTAAACGGAATTGTTATCCAAACGCTGAAAAACGCGTTAATAAATTCACGAATATTGAGTCACGTTGACCCAAATGCACCTACTTACATTCACATATACAGGACACTTCTAACACGGTTTTGGTGCAACGTTAGTTCAAAATATCGATTGTAAAAAAAAGGTAATCTCATATTTGAATCGAACTCTAAACAAACACGAGCAAATTATTCGTCTACCAAAAAAAGAATGCTTACCCTTTGTGTGGTCGATTTCAAAATTAAGGACCTATCTATATAGAAGGAATTTCAAAATAATAACAGATCATTGCTCACATAATAGAAAACACATAAAATAATCGTCTGGTTGATTATCAAAACGGATACTAAAGATTTAGGAATGCAATTTCGAATTAATACACAAATCAGTAAAAGGCAATTGGACTTCGATAGGTTGACTAGAAGACACTTAACGGAGGCCAACTGGTATGAAATAAAAAACAAACAGAATGATTTTATTATAAATATTAAGAAGGATATTAGTTGAAGCAAAATATCAATTACACGGAAGTTTATAGAAAAGCATGTAGCCTCTATAAAAAACCCAAATCTTAAAGGAATGGCGTGGTTGCTTGTCGTTCCAAACAAAATAATGAAACAATTATGAGTGTGATATTATTATAATCATGTGTTGAATGGCCATCTGGATATCACTATAACTATGTAACGAATACATAACAAATAATAATTGGCCTTCAAGGTTAAAGGATGATTCAGAATTCGTGAAAACATGCCATCTTTATCGAAGTAGAAAAGGCTCAAATCACCTTTTAGACTACTACAGCCTATACTCCATGCTAAATATCCATATATAGATAGACCAAGACCCTCTGATAGTTCATGTGTCTCGACTAAACCATATTTTGAGAGAATTGAAGAGAGGTAATTCACGAGGACATGGCAGCCTTTGGAGAAGGAGAAGTGTTGCTTAAAGTTTGATGCGCTTATTTTAATAAAAATAATTTTAAAAATATGTATATTTTCATATACAGGGTGTCCCAAAATTGTTTATATTATCTTAACACGAAAATATTGAAACGTAATAATTTAAATATTTGTTTTGTCAGTTTCTACATGTTTTTATGTACCATTATTGTAAGTTTACACTTTACCCTAACATATTTTGTGTCGTATTTTTAGAATTTAAAACAAATGTAGTGAAATTATTGAGGTGTTTCTTAAAGGAAAACGTTAATGTGAAATTGTCCGGACGCTCAAAGTGGCTCAATATATTGTGTTAAGGTACGATAGGTCAGATTGAAGAAACCTCCTCTTAACAAGTAAGACTTTTACCCAAAGTCTTGATATTGATTGGACTGCCTCGGGTGATCAAGCAAGAAAAGAAGAATACCGTAGACAAAACCCAGCGGCTACACACGTGAAGCTCTTGCTCTACTAAGAAACTCTTTTATTTCAACAACACGGCTCAGTTTTATACAAAAGGGAAATTTACATAATAATAATCCATTCAAAATATATTTGACATAATAATAATTCATTTAAAAGAAATTTACATTCCAAGTTATACACTCAAAAAGATATTTACATATTCTATGCCACGACTTTTAACATACCCCCACCTTTCTTTTTTGTAAAAAGAAAAAAAAAATCCGTTCCACCGCGATGGGGGGATCCAGGCAGGTGGGACACCGTTGCAGGGAGCCCAGGCTCTCATCCAGGAAAACCATCCTCTCCTCGGCACACTGCGGCACCCTCTCCATACACACCACCGGAGGTTGCCCCATAAGCGTCCATCTTCTTCTTCCAAAGAAATCGGAGGTAGTCCCAATCATTTTCCCTGATGGCCATCACCTGGAAATATCTCCTCACGTCGGCCAAAACTCTGTACTTATTTTCCGAAGTTTTATCCCTATTTCCGGTATTCTCCTCAGTAGATTGGGTATCTTTTTTAAATATCGCCTCAAGGATAGTCCGCTGCGTCCTCGACAGGAAGCGCCGTCACATACTGGCCGTATAGGCGTCGTTTCGGACTCACACCCAAATACAGGGCGATCAGGAAACCAGTATCCTTTTCCCTCAGGTGGAATTTCATCAACTCCTTCGATGAACCCATCATTCAACCAATCCTTTGTATCAATAATCCCTTCCTCCATCCTTGATTCAGTACCTTGTTCTGCATCTGGGTTTTCTTCCACCCTTGAATCAGTACCCTGTTCTGCAGCTGGGGTTTCTTCCACCCTTGAATCAGCACCCTGTTCTGCATATATCTTTTCTTCCACCGCTGAATCAGTACCTTGTTCTACATCTAGCTTTTCTTCTTCCACCTTTGAATCAGTACCCTCAGCTACTGCTCTAGAATTTCTCACCGGTTCATAACTTTTAATTGCAGTCTCTGAATCCTTTACTCCGTCGCCCTTAGGCTTCGCTTCAGAATCTTCCTTATCCTTTAAATTTGCCTCTTCATATTTTTCATTGGCATTATTTCTACCAAATTGCCCCCACCTTGAGAGCCAATCCCCTGGGTTGCCCTTAAGTTTTTATAGATCTCCCTTATTCTTTATTTTAGATTCCGTATCTCCAGTCTTCCGCTTCATTTGCTTTGTCTTTAGCCTCAGCTTCCTTCACACCTACATAGCTATCAACTGCAGTTTCAGAATCCTTCACTTCATTGCATTTAACTGCCTCGTTCAATTCCCTTTCTTTAATAGCATTCACAGCACCTTTTTTGCCCTCATATTCAATATCTATTATAGAGGGAGCTGAACAAGCTTCCTTTAGCATTCTAGCTTTAGCTAGAGCAGGCTTCACATCCGTAGCTCTAGCAGTTTTTACAGAATCCTATTTTTCTACGCCTTCAATTCCATTTTTCATGGACTCTTCCGGGCTTTTCGATAGAGACGTAGAAGTAGTCTGAAGTTTGATAACTTCTGATTATCGGTTTCTGAATTCTGAGAGGCACTAGACGCCCCTGGTGGAATTTGAGAAGTCTTGACCTGAGCATCCCTATCCTGCTCACGCATTACGCGAATTCTAGCCTTCAAATAATATCTTTCCGTGATGTAGACTTCACAATCCTCAAATTCTTCATCAATTTCATCGTCAGTAGCCTCATCCTTGGCCAATAAAATTGCCTGGCATCGTTCATTCAATGCCACCAGCTCCAAATGGAGAGATTCTAATCTATCAAATTTGGCATATATGCCACTTTTATCAATAAGAGGATCCCTTAACTCTGTATTCATATCATTTACCACCTCGGTAAAAACGCCTCTTATCGCCTTTCTACGCCTTCTGCTAACTTCCTCCATCTCACCTTGTAGTTATTCTTTCACCTTGTAGGTAGACTTTCACCTTGTAGGTAGCCTTTCACCCTGTAGCTTCTTCAACTTCTTTGCCTTTGAGCTCCTTTAAACCTTGAGCTTCACTGAGCTCTTTTTAACCTTTAACAAAGGGCTTCTTGAGCTCCTTTAAAGCTTGAGCTTCACTGAGCTCTTTTTAACCTTTAACAAAGGGCTTCTTGAGCTCCTTTAAACCTTTAGCAAAGGGCTTCTTGAGCTCCTTTAAACCTTTAACAAAGGGCTTCTTGAACTTCTTTAAACCTTTAACAAAGGGCCTCTTGAGCTCCTTTAAACCTTGAGCTTCACTGAGCTTCTTTTTAACCTTTAACAAAGGGCCTTTTGAGCTCCTTTAAACCTTGAGCTTCACTGAGCTCTTTTTAACCTTTAACAAAGGGCCTCTTGAGCTCCTTTAAACCTTTAACAAAGGGCTTCTTGAGCTCCTTTAAACCTTGAGTTTCACTGAGCTCTTTTTAACCTTTAACAAAGGGCTTCTTGAGCTCCTTTAAACCTTTAACAAAGGGCTTCTTGAGCTCCTTTAAACCTTGAGCTTCACTGAGCTTCTTTTTAACCTTTAACAAAGGGCCTTTTGAGCTCCTTTAAACCTTGAGCTTCACTGAGCTCTTTTTAACCTTTAACAAAGGGCCTCTTGAGCTCCTTTAAACCTTTAACAAAGGGCTTCTTGAGCTTCTTTGCCTTGAGCTTCATTAGCTTCTTTGCCTTTGAGCTTCTTTAGCTTCTCTTCCCTTGAGCTTCTTTAGCTTCTCTTCCCTTGAGCTTCTTTAGCTTGGGAGACAGCGCTACCAGGTCTTCCCGTCACTTGTTACTCGGGAGACAGCGCCTACAGGTCTTCCCGCCTTCTGTTCCTCGGGAGACAGCGCCTACAGGTCTTCCCGCCTTCTGTTCCTCGGGAGACAGCGCCTACAGGTCTTCCCGCCTTCTGTTCCTCGGGAGACAGCGCCTACAGGTCTTCCCGCCTTCTGTTCCTCGGGAGACAGCGCTACCAGGTCTTCCCGTCTTCTCTACTTGACTAGCCCACGCAGCCCACCCGGGGACGCCACTAAATGTTAAGGTACGCTAGGTCAGATTGAAGAAACCTCCTCTTAACAAGTAAGACTTTTACCCAAAGTCTTGATATTGATTGGACTGCCTCGGGTGATCAAGCAAGAAAAGAAGAATACCGTAGACAAAACCCAGCGGCTACACACGTGAAGCTCTCGCTCTACTAAGAAACTCTTTTATTTCAACAACAAGGCTCAGTTATATACAAAAGGGAAATTTACATAATAATAATCCATTCAAAATATATTTGACATAATAATAATTCATTTAAAAGAAATTTACATTCCAAGTTATACACTCAAAAAGATATTTACATATTCTATGCCACGACTTTTAACATACTGTGTGCAAGGCCATCCATCTCTTCAATGAGCTTGGCCATGAAGGCTACCGCCAACACTGCCGCCAACCGTAAAATCATTAAAAAAAGCGACTTCAACGAAATTCGAGGGTGTCCATAAGACCGGCGTAAGAAGGTCATCGATACATCGAATAGCGAAAAAGGAACTAAACCTCAAGGCGTACGAGCTCTAAAAAGTTAAGCTCCTCACGGTTGAAAACAAGGGCGTATGGCTGGAGAGATTCGCCAACTCAAGCTTCGGGCCATTGGTTAGTGATCGGAGCCCATCCTCTTCACGGATAAGAAGATTTTCACCTTCGAGCAGGCGTACAATCATCAAAATGATAGGATCTGGTATTCTGAGGCTCCCGGTACGTCGGCCAGCGTCGAACACCATCAAAATCCGCAGTCGGTTATGGTATGGGCCGGGATTTTCGCCAGTGCAAAGACCCCCGCGTTTTCATGAATCAGGAGAACAAAATCATCAAAAAAATGTATCGCTGCGACATTCTCGAGGCCGTCGTACTCCCGTGGGCTTAACAACTCTTCAGCGATATGGATTGGACGTTCAAGCAGTACTCCGCGCCGGCTCACAAGGCGAAAGTGACTCAAGACTGGTGCAGGGCCCATTTTCCGGATATCATCACGTCGGCAAAATGTCCGCCCTACTCACCCGATCTCAAACCGTTATATTATAGAGTATGGTCCATTTTGCAGGCCAGGGCCTGTGCTACACGACACAAGAGTTTGAGGTCGCTGAAGCGATCGCTGCACCGAGAGTGAGACTGATTGTCACCGGAGGACATGCGGCCCATAGCCGAAAATTTCAAGTCACGTTTGGAACTTTGTATCGCCGCCAAGGGAGGCCACTCTGAAACCGGTGAATAAATTGTTAATTTCTATGAAAAATAGACACTTTGGCTAGTTAGAGTTATTATACATAGAAATATGAATGCCGGCCAGGCAACCTCTATCTTCAGGACATTGTTAGTTAGTATCCATATTATATTTTTATGTATTGTGTGTGTTAATTTGTTCAATATTTTGTATAATAAAATTATGACGAAAAAATTTCAACTCCGTTATTTTGGGACACTCGGTATTTCGAGAGAGAATATTAATATCAATTTTATATTAATTTATTTTCATAAAAATATATATATTATAAACATGATATATTTGAATTGTAAACAAATTATGTATTATAATATTTTTTAGGGCTACCTAAAAATATAGTTTTTTTTTATTTTTAACTTTTAGAACATTTTAGCAAGGTTGAAATACACTCTAAAATGATAAAAAGACATGTGTGAAAAAAATTGAGGCTGGCGAATATTCCAGACCAGAGACTGATGCAACAATATATAGGAATGAACTATTATAAGCATTTCAAGATTTTATATTACATTGGTTTATTAATATCCCTGGGAAAAAATCACAACTTCAAGACCTTTCGAAATCTCATAAAAGTGCAAATATCTGGGGTCAAGTCGGTGAAATAAACAAACGGATAAGATTATTTTGACAATTTTTTTCCTCTTTGAAACAATATTTTGGTAGGATGCAGACAAATAGTTAATGTATAAATATCGGCGCTCATCAACGATTTTAATGACAAATATGAATTCAAATTTAGTTGATTGATGGTTTTCGAGCTTTCTATTTTCTCCTCTAAATAATCTGTTCTTTTGTTTTGTTCGAAATTATTGAATTTCCTTGAATCTTCCAATATAATGAATTGGATAGCTGTCTCAATGAGATACCCTCTTTCTTAGCTAAAGAACATGGGGCTCGGCCGATAGAGAGAGACATAGAAAGAAAGTGTGTGTAATACTTAATATATATTAAATAAAGTTAATTAATCTTTTGGTAAATCAAATACATCAATATATACAGTTATGAACAAAAATATCTTCATAAATAAAAATGAAATATCATCATAATATATTTATTTAACGAATATAATAGCGCGTATAGTGATAGGTAACATATTGGGTCATCCAAATGGTTCTGCTATTTTTCAAAATCACTCGTGCTTGGGCGATCATTTCGAGTTGAATCTATTTAAAAAAAAAAACATGTTATTTCTCGTCTGATTAGCATGAGACAGTTTTTTTTTTATAATATTCATTTTTTGTTAAACAAATTGAGTAGTAGGTGTTTTTTGTGCTCTTTTTTGTGAAAATGAAGACCAAGAAGCATCATTTTCTCAATATAATTGCTTTTACTTTTGAGAACAAGAATATTTACAAGAGGGCCTAAAATAATGTGCGGTGCATGGACACGTTTTCCTGATTACATGGTTTGGAGTTCGTTCCAACACCGTGATTTTCGTCTATGTTAATAAAAGGCGATCTTAGCGTCCTGTAAGGGAGGATCCACTGAAGAAGTTATCAAATTTTCAATTGTTGCATTTCCCGCAATATTCCCTAAACGGGTTTGAGTTTAATTATTCGGAGGTTGTAAAAACTCACCTCGATGATTTATTCCTCACCAAACCTAGGATTTCCTAAATAAGGCGTTTTTTAAATACCCAACATCTTTCAAAATATTCTAAAACAGAATGGCCCATACATTTTTCATTAAAAGTTGTTACCGTTTTCAAAATGTGTTCTTGAAATTTATTTTCAAAAAAAGCAGGATACCAGATTTGACCCCCCTCAATTTATATAAATTAAATCTATTTTATTACAAGAGTCAAAAATTGACTGTTTGTCCATTTCTTTAGCGCTAAACTTCTAAACTACATTAGGAAATACCACCATATTTTTCATGTCACTCCTTTTCACCCTCAGGATGGTTTGAAAATAATCTTTTTCATAAATTATTTTTTGTTTCAATTCTTTCTTTCTCTATTTTTAAATATCAAATAAAAATATTATTTTTCTAAGAAATTTGAATTAAAAAATATATATATATATCTTAGCTTTATATATATTTATATAGCCTTTTATTTATATATATTTATATAGCCTCTTTTTTCCATGTAACCATTAAAATCTTGAGGAAAGCTTTAGAGATGTTTTTTTTTCTAAAACTAAAATTCCAAAATCAAAGCATTGAAAGTCCCATCATTATCTCTATATACAATACTTCTCTAATTGTTCAATGGCAGAAAATAAAATATCGTTTTCTTTTAATTACATTTTAATAAAAACTTTTAAAGGTATTTTTTATTTATTTAACATTATATATATATATATACTTTTATTTTAGATAGAGTTTCTTAAAATTGATCATTTACTTGCCTCAATATTCTTGTTTGGTATGTAAATTTTCTAAAGTGTCTATAGGTGATTCAACTATTTTTTTGGCTAGTGTATATAGTTATAGTTAGTGCATATATAGTAATAGGCTTATAATTGTATATATATGTTACATAAAAATATTATTTTATTTGAAATTATATATCATAGATTCAAATATTCTGTTAAATCGACCGCCAGAGGTCACGCTTACCCTATAAAAACTCATTGTTGTTGTTCCCCGATGGCCGGCTCAAAACCTTTGTACATTATGTAAATAACTTTTGTTTTCCTTATTCTACTCGCCTTAAGCCAGGCATTATTTTTTATCAAATTATGTTATTTTATATATCCTTTAGTTCAATTAAATTACTGATCAAAATTATTTTATTATCATACTTTCAAGATTTAACCACGACTGCATTACATTACCATAATCCTCAACATGATCAAAAAACAACAAAAATCTCCCTTTTTTATATTTATATAATATATACATAGTTATAAACCTTACTATGTAATAATATAATGTTTTTTACACTTTTGTCTCTCCCTTTCTTTATGATACCCTTTACACCCCTCTTATCTTTTCTGCTCTCCGGCTAAAAATATATCGCAGCGCCATATAGTAATTTTAATAATTTCTCTCTCGGCCGTGCGGCCACGTGGCGCGCGAGCACAGCGTTTTTTAGGCTGAGATGGAGAATATGGAGTTGAGCAACCCCTTTGAAGTATTGTCTGAAGGCCATGAGAATGGGCTGCAAGCGCATGTTAACCTCACCAAAATCTGCCAAGTCTCCGCCGAGAAACCACCAAAAGAATTTGAAATGCCTGAAAGTCATTCAGATTTAACAAATGACAAAAACGCAAATAATAAGCCGGCGGCGGAAGGCGGACATGCAAATTCTTGCCGCAATTGGTTTGATTGTCCGGAGCATGAATACTAGTTTATCGAGAAACGATGTGATTTTCACCTCAGTTGGCGGTTCCAAGAAGAGGCCATATGATCCAGAACACACCAACTCGGGGACCAAAAAGGGATGCATCCAGGCACCGAGAATCCCTCCCAACAGAAGCAGGCCACGAGCCATGTCAAGGCCCAGTAAGGTGCACAATTCTAGACCACCAAGCAGGAGCAGGCTACCTTCCGAGCCCGGTCGTCAGCGGGGCAGGCGGGTCAATGTGTCTACCCGGAGTTGTGCCCAGACTTCAAAAAGGAGAAATACTTTCAGGCTTTGGGAGAGAAGCTGGGCAAGGGAATCATCTACCAGCTGACAAAGATGTAGGGAAAGATCCTGGTCGGCCTCCCCAGCGTGCAACTCGCCGACAAGCTGATAGAAGAAGGACTCGACATCGAGGATGCCACTCTGCGGGCCTTTCCTCTGTGAAAAAAGGCCGAGGGAATCGTGATCGGAAATGTGTTCTTCTTTGTGGGGGACGCCGAACTCGTCGCTGCGCTGCAACCCTATGGGCTGGCGACTTCAATCGTCCAGAAGATGAAGATGGGCTAAACCTGTTGGGCTGATGCCCGTCATCACTCTACGAGACGGAGTGAAGCTCTCCCAGATACCTGCCCGGCTGGATGTCAAGTCTAAGGGGATTGTCTTCCACGTATACGTGACATATGACATCAAATGCTCCCTTTGCTACAAGCAGGGGCACAAGCGCGCCAACTGTCCACGAAAACGGGCCTGCAGGAGAGAAACCTGTTGCTCCCCGTGGATGCTCCCTTGTATCCACGAATTCCGCTAGCAAGCCGCCCCACAAGTCGAACGCCCCTCTTCCTCCTGTTGCAGCTCCACCACCGGCTGATACTATCGTCGCAGATCCAACTCCTAGCGACACAGTGAGAACAGAAGAAGCGCTCAACCTAACTCCTTCTCCACCCGAAAATCAGAGCGATAATAAATTGTCTGGATCTTCCCAGAAACGGCGCAATTTGACTGAGACCCAGGTTAACGTTCTCTTGAAGAAATAAAATGCGTCAATAGACATTGAACGTGTCTAGAAGCAGGGCCTGGAGAGAGAAAACCTCTTCCAGGCTCTTACGCACAACGGGAAGATGGACCGGCTCATCGCCCAATCTAGCGCCGAAGAGAGAATGGTCATAGACACCTTGGCCAGCACGATCATGGCTCTTACAGGGAGCACAAGTAGCACCCTGTAAAGGAAGCTGTAGCGTGCCAGTATCTCTGCTCAGCAGCCTAAATGAAGCCACATCCTGAGCGTCCTGCCTCGAGGCGTTCCACCTGTGCCGCCTGTGAGTCCAGCGACGGGTCGCTGACCCACAGATATTGGAGTTGCCGAGCTGTGCGACCCCTGCTCCGGGAGGTGTTAGCCTCCTGCGAAAGAGCCCCTGGATTATCAGGCATGGCTGTTCGGCGTCGGCCTCCATCCTGAGGCAATGAAGTTAAGCTTTGAAGACCAATGAAGACTATATATTATATATATATATGAAAAAACAATAGAAAAAAAAATAAAAGATAAGTGGGTCAGGTGTTGATATTAAAAATAAAGAAGGCATCTCCTGACCACGAGCACATGTGCTTTTTAGATGGCAGAGCGCCATCTAGTGGAGCAAAAATAAACTAAACGTTTATTTAGCTTGCTCCGTGATATTTGGCCAACCCAATTTCTTGATAAATCAAGAAAAGCCATCCACGAACGCGTTTCGCGCTGTTGGCGCTCGTCAGCGTGGAGAAGGCTGTAACCACTGCGACCAAAAAATATTTTTGGTCCCAATGGCTTCCCGAAAAATCAAGAAATGGGTATTTAAGGCCAAATTTACTAGATGGCGCTCTGCCATCTAAAAAGCACATGTGCTTGTGGTCAGAAGATGCCTTCTTTATTTTTAATATCAATACCTGACCCACTTATCTTTTTTTTTTCTATTGTTTTTTCATGTGTTAAGCGTCTTTACGCAAATTTGGCCTTAAATACCCATTTCTTGATTTTTCGGGAAGCCATTGGGACCAAAAATATTTTTTGGTCGCAGTGGTTACAGCCTTCTCCACGCTGAAGAGCGCCAACAGCGCGAAACGCGTTCGTGGATGGCTTTTCTTGATTTATCAAGAAATTGGGTTGGCCAAATATCACGGAGCAAGATAAATAAACGTTTAGTTTATTTTTGCTCCACTAGATGGCGCTCTGCCATCTAAAAAGCACATGTGCTCGTGGTAGGAGATGCCTTCTTTATTTTTAATATATATAATATATATATGTATCTTATATAAAGAAAAGGAATTTTGATTTTCTGCTTGTATTTTTGATTCAAATGATCTATTTTTGATTGAAATGAGCTATTTTTGTAGGTGAAATTTCTATTTTTGATTGGAGAAGAATTTGAATATTAGTGAATGAACTATTTTTAGTTGAAGAATTTGCATAGTTGAATTTGAAATTTTTGCTTTAGTCATTTTGAAACAAACAGGTAAATATCCTGTCGACTAATATTATATTATTTAAAAAAAGATAAGATTTTATTTCTGTTGTTTTTGATCATGTTGATGATTATGCTATGGTGGTGCAGTCGTGGTTGAATAATTTTGAAATAATAATAATAATATGGTTTTGATCAGTAATTGCTTTTATTGTGCTTAAGGAATATATAAAACATAATTTGGTAAAAAGTACCGCCTGCTTTAAGGCGTAAGAATAAAAAAATGAAAAGCTTATTTACATAATGTACAAATGTTTTGAGCCGACCAGCGGGGAACAACAACAATGAGTTTTTATACGGGAAGAGTGACCTCTGGCGGTCGATTTTAGAAGAGTATTTTATCTATGAAATATTATTTTATTTTAAAATTATATTTCATAGATAAAATACTCTTCTAAAATCGACCGCCAGAGGTCACTCTTCCCGTATAAAAACTCATTGTTGTTGTTCCCCGCTGGTCGGCTCAAAACATTTGTACATTATGTAAATAATCTTTTCATTTTTTTATTCTTACGCCTTAAGGCAGGCGGTACTTTTTACCAAATTATGTTTTATATATTCCTTAAGCACAATAAAAGCAATTACTGATCAAAACCATATTATTATTATTATTTCAAAATTATTCAACCACGACTGCACCACCATAGCATAATCATCAACATGATCAAAAACAACAGAAATAAAATCTTATCTTTTTTTAAATAATATAATATGTATATTTATCAATTTTATATTTTACATTTATTTATCTATTTATTCTCCTAATTAATCTTATATAAACGATTAATAAATCAGTTTCAGCCAAGTCTCTCTCTCTTTGCATATGTTTACACAATATTTGTATATATAATTTGAAAAGAAATTTGTAAGATAATATAAGTAAAAAAACAACAACGTGAAATGCTCAATAAAGTAAATAAAACCTAAATGAAGTATGTATATATATATAACAAAATAAATATGAAGTAAAGTCTAAGTAGAATATATATAAAATTGATATAAAATTCAAATAAGCAAAATTCTGTAGCTTATTTAATTAGGATTGTTTCTTTTTAAGTTTTTTTTTGAGTTCTATAATTCTTAATTTTTTAAATCCGCATCATATATGCCTGGTAAAAAACGAAACTACCTCCCAGATGAGACTTCTCTTTTTTTATATAAAACGCAATGGTTAATTAGTTTTGCGTGAGAATATTTTATGTTGTTGCCATTTGTTATATTCAATCATCTATTATTTAAATAGTCATATTTATTATGTTGGGGCTAGTTATTTTTCTTGAGTTACTGCTGGGTCGTAATTTGTCACTTATTGAAAGGTTGCACTTGTGTAAATATTTTCGAAGATATTCTTGGCCTATCTCTATGTAAATATTCAAGTTAAAGGTTTGTGGCCTACTTACGTTAATATGGATTTTTCATTAATATACGTATTTATAAAAATTCGGGAGTTTTATTTCGGCAATATAGAATATTAGGAAATATTTTTGTTAGCAGGAGAGTTTTGTGTGGGACCAAGTTTAATGTATAAATTAACTCTGAAAATAGGAATAGGGAAAATAAATGATGAAATTTACTATACTTTTGATATTACTTAATTTATACTTAATTAAGAAAAGGCTGTGCCCGACTTCTAACTATGAAAATTGTGTCAATAACGATAAATATGCAAATCTGACAATTGAAATTGATCTAACTCACATCAAAAATACAATAACTAAGATAGATCCTTGTTCTAGAAAATTTAATCTTAGACGAATAATACATATTCTCCTACTTATCTCGGGTATTGAACAAAATCCTGGACCTAAATACACTAAGTCGACAACACTTGATCCCAGCCCGGATAAGAATATCCGAGAACTAATTGTTGCCCTCTCTGACAAGATGGAAGATTGGCATGGGAAACTAGAGACAAAGTTATCTTCTGTTGAACAAGGAATAGAGAAATTGGATCGCCGCATACAACAGTTAGAAACTATGATGGATAACGCTGCGAAATCCGTCTCGATGAACTCGAAGAAAATACGAGAAATGGACGCTCGAATAGAATTCTTAGAAATGAAAATGAGAGAAAATAACCCAATTTTCCATGGAGTAGAAGGAAATTAGGGTGAGGATCCCGAATAATCCTACTCCACTATAAAACAGATAATTGCCGACAAGATGCAGATACCGGAGAAAATTAATATCTTACAATGCTGTCGGCTGTCCAAAAGGGCTAGTGCACCACTCCTTGTTAGCATTCCTAACCACAATGAAAGAATAAAACTATTTAAAAATGCATTTAAGGTTAGAAACTTCAAAATATACATAAGTAAAGACTACACTCTTGGGATCAGAGAACAACGTAGAATATTGATCGCCAAAAGAAAAGAATTTTTAACAAATGTAACTTTTGCGAAATTAAGAGACAACAAGTTGATTGTCGCAGGCATAAAGTACCAAGTCGTAAATGGTAAAATTGTCAGTCCAAATGGGGCTGAATTATAGCAAATAAACAAAAATAATCTAGAGAAAAAATGTAATTATTTAAAATAAATAATTCTAACCAACATATACCTTTTGATGAAAATCAAAACAAAGCCTGTCCATCCAATAAAACTCTTAAATCTAATATAAACTTTACAATTACACAGCCACGAATCGATGTTGACAGCTCAGAAACTTTACAGCCATTACAAAATGATATACATACAAATAAATGTTCACAAAAAAGTTCTGAAAACAAAAAGATAAAATATACCACTATAAAAGCTAAAAAACATTATACATGTAATTCTAATTATGTAAATCCAAAAATAAGGATATCAAATTCTAAAATAAATAACATTGAAATAATGTGTTGGAATATAAATGGTTTAAATAGAATTTTAATAACGAAAAGATTTAAAAAGGATAAGTTTCTTTATTTGAAAAATAAATTCGAGCTTTCGGGCGTAAGCTGCCCTTCTACAGGAATAATAGAAGGGCAGCTTACGCCCGAAAGCTCGAATTTATTTTTCAAATAAAGAAACTTATCCTTTTTGAATCTTTTCGTTATTATAATTATTGAAAGGATTATTCGTCTTAAATAGAATTTGTTCCTCGTTTCCGGTTGTTAATTATTGTTTTCTTGGAAACCTGGTGTGACCATCAGATTGACTTTCCACTGGGAACATTTTGTATTTATGAATCATTGGCTTTGAGGACTGCAAACCGTGGAAGATGTTCGGGTGGAATTATTGTTGGTCTAGGAAACGAGGTTCAAGCTTTGACCCATTGGGTGGAAGTTGAAAGATTTTGGATCGCAATATCCCTGAAACAGAATTCAATTCCAGAATTTCCATCTGCTTGTTTGATTTTCGTGTATATTCCACCAGACAATTCGCAAATGGAAAATCTTAACAAATGATGGTTACGGGATACTCCTGGGTGGTGATCTGAACGTCCGTACCGGTAGCCTGGGAGGGTTTCACAACCTAATGGAAAATCTGACAGTACTTTCAACCGGGCGTCTGTCTAAAGACACGCTAATACACCCTCTTGCTGAGACTCTAACTAAACTTTTAGACAATAATCTATTAACCATAGTTAACGGCAGATCGAAAAGTGATAATTGCGGAAACTATACATTTATTTCTGATCGAGGATCCTCGGTTATTGATCTAGTGATAGTTTCGCCGGCCATGCTTGAATTCATTGTCGATTTTTACGTCGACGACATGCCTTATTCTGACCATCTCCCAATTATAACGACTATAGGTCTAATGACTAAAACTGACAAAGATAAGAGAAGGAGATTGAATAGTATTAAAAAATATTACTGGTCCCCAGACAAAGCTACAACTTTTAGACGCAGTATGGACGAGCTGGATACTACTCAGATTACCCCGAGTGATACTATATATTCTCAGATAAACTGGCTATCCAACAAAATTACGACAGCAATGTCACAAGCAGGAATGCTGCGCACTTCAAAACTGGGTGACGAGAGGTCAAAACAATGGTTTGATGGGGAATGTTACCATGCAAAAATGACAATGAAGGAGAGTTTGAAAAGGTTTATAACAAAAAATGAAGCTGAAGAAAGGGATTGTTATGTGAATAAAAGGAAGAAATATCAGGCATTAATCAAATTAAAAAAGAAAAAATTATATGAAGATATATGTCTAGCCCTTCAGAAGACCAAAGATTCTGCCGGATTTTGGAAGGCAGTATCTCTGTTTATAAAACGGAGCAGCATAACGAGCAAAATATCGATCGCATAATGGGCGAACTTTTTATGCTCAACTTCTCTCTACAACCTCAAATCCAGAGATAAATATATCACTTTATATTAGATATTCTGATCCTCTACTAGACGGTGAAATCACTGATGCAAAATTAGAGACAGAAATCTTGAAACTGAAAAACGGTAAAGCTCCTGGAATAGACTACATTCCCAATGAGGCGATCAAGGCCCTCCATAAAGATCAACTAAAAAGGCTAGTATGCATATTCAACCAAATTATAGAAAACGGTTATTTTCCATCGTTATGGTCCAAATCAATTATTCACCCTATCTTTAAAAACGGAGATATTGAAAACCCCTCAAATTACCGCGGTATTGCACTTGTTAGCAACCTCTCCAAGCTTTTTCCATCAATTCTTATAAACATAATGACTAAATAGATAGAAGACAAGGGAATATTATTTGAAAACCAGGCTGGGTTTAGAAGGGGACACTCTTGTCTGGAACACATATTTACTTTGACTTCTTTGATAAAACTTACATTAAGAAAGAAGAGAAGGCAACTTTTTGCTTTCTTCGTTGACAGAGGAAAGCGTTTGATACAGTCGCACATTCACTTTTATGGGGAAAATTGACCGAATTGGGCATAAGTAGCCGTTTTATTACTGTGATACGGAATATCTATGAAAAGATGGAAGCGGTTTTGAGAGGGAAAGGCTCTTTTGCAGAACCAATTAGGATTCGATCTGGAGTGCTGCAGGAAGAGCCGTTGTTTCCATATCTTATTATCTTATTTATTAACGATCTAATCAGCACGTATAATGGCTCTGATTTACCGGGAATTTGCCTTCCGGGTTTTGGAGAGGTCCACTTGCTTTTGTATGCTGATGACATCGTTCTCTTGGGGGAGTCTAAAATAAATCTGCAAACCAAAATTAATATTCTAAAGAAATACCTCGAAACGAACTATTTAATACTTAATGAAAATAAGTCTAAAATAATGTTTTTTCGCAATGGAGGTCGACTCGCAATATCTGACAACTGGTTCTGGGGCGAAAGATCACTGGCTATTTCATCAAAGTAGAATTATCTTGGCTATCCTTTGTCAACAACGACTTCATATACACAAGTTGCCAAGCATTTCTAGGGCAAGGCACTGTCTGCAATAAGTGCGGTGTGGACAGTCATGACTAAGACTAAAGTTAACTCCCTTCAGGCACCTTTAAGGCTATTGGACTCAATAGTTGCAACGGTACTCCAATACGCAGCTCCGATCTGGGCTTGTGATCAAAAGGAGTTACTGGACAAGACTCAGGATGTTTTCCTGCGTCGGCTTTTAAACCTGCCCAGGTATACCCCAGGATATATCCTTCGAATGGAGTGTGGACGAACTTCTCTTGCAGTCACCTCCATAAAACTTACAATGAAATACTGGATCAGAATCCTCAATATGGAAGCTAACCGATTACCATTTATATGCTTAACTGAACTAATGAATTTGTCCCGAAATTCAAATATCCACATAGGTTTTTTTAAAACCATTAATGACATTCTGAATTTCACTGGTTTTTCTTATCTGATTAATTGCACCGATAAGGACTTTCTTCAACATGAACTGCTACTGATTACTAGCACAGCAATAGACCAATCCATACAAGGTGACTGGGCGAGAATCAATAATACAAAACAATATCCTCACTATAGAAACCTGAAGAAAACATCCCTTCCTGAAGGATATCTGTCGGACAATCTTCCATTCATTGTTAAACGACACATTGCCCAACTGCGAGTACTTTACACATTCTTCCGGGAAAATCACAAGAACATTTTCGGAGAAGCGGAACTGTTATGTAAGCTCTGTAAGCAGAAAATGAACTCCGAAATATCTCACTATTTTTTTCACTGTACACAAATTTCAGATGAAAGAAAAACATTTATTTCGAAACAGGATAATAGATTCCCGGACACAGTTGAGGATATCTTAACAAACTACATAACAGATAGAACGTTTTCACTGGATCTATGTGGGTTTTACAAGGCAGTGAATAAAAAGGAATCGTTACTGTTACTTTGAATTGAGTGAATGTGTATATATGTATGTATATATGTATATATATGGTAATTTAAAACAACAACCTCATATTGTGTAGATAACTTATAACAAGATTGCCATGTTGTATATAGAAACACATCTATAAATAATTATGCGCATGATTAATCTGTGTCATTGCATCACCTATGTAATGTTATTTGTACAAAGTGGATAAATAAATAAAATCTGTAATAGATTTAAAAGTTGAGCTAAAGCAGAGATCGAGCATAGTATTGCCAAAACAACAAAGTCTAAAGAGGGAAGTCATAAATCAGGTCGATTTACAATTCCCACAAACAAGGCCACCCACACTGTCACATGTGGTGGAATGCAGAGACCCTCTCACACCTGGACAGGTAAAGGCGCCCTTTCTCAAACGCCCCTGTCACATAAGGTCCCCCCCCCCCGTCTTTAACCTATAAATACATCACCTGACAGTGGCTTGACAGTTCAGTACAGTTTAGTTTAGTTCACCCTTAGTGCAAGCCGCGTCGGTCGTATGTTATGTCGATCTCATCCAACATGTAGTTAGGAAGAACTCGTCTATCTCCATCTTTCGCTCCTTAGCTCAACTTTTATCTGTTACGGGACTTTCTTAGTGCAACTGTGTCTTCGTTTTTTGTGTGGATATCCCCAGCTTTCCACTCTGCCTCGACCACGACTGCCTGTATTTTGTGAGAACTTTTAAAGGTCTTCCAAGATGCAGAGAGGTACTGGAAAACTCTACATCCTGACTGTTCCTCTCGGTCAACACAGTACAACAAGAGCTACCAGGACTTCAACTATTATTTCAGAAGTCGACAGGATCTCTTATTTCAGTAGTCGACAGGATCTCTACAAAAGCTACTGGAAATCTCATCTTATTACATTAGTCGACAGGATGACCAAAACGAAGGATGACACAACTAAGAGGTAAGAAGACTGTTCAGATAAGAGGCGAGAACGAGCAAAGATGGAGGAACAAGCCCGCCATACCAACGAAACGACAAAGCAATCTCTCCCCCCAACAAGAGACGATATTTACGGAAGAAACGCCGCCCCAACGGACTTCCGCATACCCGCTAACCGATCGCCAACGTCGGGAGCAAGCTGACCGCGCCAACGACAGCCCCGATATTCCCGCAAGTCATGGAAACCGAGCAGCGATGTGGCCCAAACCCTGTGACAAGTTCCACACCTTCGACTTGACATCGTCGAGACAATGCTCGAGGCAACAAGCCACAATCAACTTCACAGAAGCTACAAGCGTCTACAAGCTCTACATGGAGCGTCTTCAACGTCAGCAGGAATACAAGCCAAGACCAAGTCTCCTGACTGAACTTTCATCCAAATTGTAAGTTTTTAAAAATCTACCTTAACTTTATCCTCAAGTTCACAACTTGATTCAACATAAATTTTGTATTTATATTTTCACTTTAAGCATTTTAAAATCAATTTTTACCTTTTTTATACCATTTTTAATTCAATTTTTAAAACTTTCACATTCTCATTGATCAAATTTACTTTAATTTTTAATCAGATTATAAATTTCAAGTTATTACTCTCAATTTTACTTTAAAAAAAAAAATTTCGCCCATCACGCATTTTTACCAATTTACTAATTTTACATGTCTATCCAAAATTTATCTAAAATGGTACTATCCAAATCTACGACTTGAAAAAAAAAATCATTATTATTATTATTTTTTAAATCTCATTCATCATAATTCTCAACTTATTTTTGTTTTACTTATTAGTTATCTTTATATCAAAAGACCAATATCTTTATCAATTCTTAAAATTTGGTAATGTTCACCATTTTAAGTAAGCGCCCAATTCAAATTATTTGTAACTCTCACGACATTGCGCCCTTTTATAAGAATCATTTTAACTACCATAATCAACGATTTAAAAAAGTATGTTCAAATTTTAAATATAAATTAACATAGGTTAAACGCATTTTTTTTTAATTGCAAAAATCGGAAGATACAATATCTTCAAAAACACCAGTAGGGAAAACAACTATCTTTCCCAAAACAAGTTAAGAATAAAGATTCACTCCACTTCACCGCCAGTAGCTAATTTAAGTCACAGCCTTCCAAAACGATTACAATCGTTAATATTCGAGGATAAATACACTCCCTCGTCTTTTCCTTTTTACATGCATAGTTGGTTATCAGCACATTTCTTTCAACAAACCTTACAACACCCTCACACATCACTCTCTCCAATTGGCAACAATTAATAGCGCGCGACTCACAACAAATCCAATTTCGAGCCGCACAAGCTCCATATCGTCGCCACTAAACATAAGCGAACACTAAAAATTTTAACATTAAGCGTGCCACATCCACTAACAGTCAAATATTCTCTCGATGTGTTTCATACAACAACCACCCGTGACTTTATTAAATTTGTTATTCCTGGTGAAACAGTTAGATTTGTACCAAACTAAGACTTCACGTGACACCTTTTCATTCACATTTCTCACTTCGTGTCACAGTGCCACACCACAAAACTTTTTCACTTTTCAGGCCAAAGCCGCCTTCACGCCTGTGACACCACATCTCAACTCAAAGCGTGTCCACGTTGAAAGTCGCACTTTCACCACACATCTAAACCTGACATCACCTAATAACATTTTTACTAAGTCTAAACTGATTTCGAGACACAACACTTACGAACATCGAGAAAACTATATTTTCAAATAGGCAAGAAAATTGCCAAACTTCAACAAAAGAAGAGCGAGAAAGTCAGTTTCAAGCAAGACAGAAAATAAACACCCCGCACGTGTGACCAACACAAAAAAAGGATTTCCGTGAAAAAAGGAAGTGGACGCCCTTTTTGACGTCACTCCCTTGGTCACTACTATCTTTTGAGAATATCTTTGGACATGCCCTCTCTTCCCCCTCAAGGCAGATCTCTTTGACCGCTAGCTTCACGACGCCATTTTGAACACATGTGTCACACTACTCATTTAGATTTCCTCGAGAATCTCACAAATCTCACCAACGAGATATCACAACACAACATACTTTAAACATTTTACATGTTAATTGATAACACCAATTAAAACAATTTGGTTAAGTCTTATATAGACTTTTTAACGCGAAAGAGAAATCATTCTCTACATACCAGCATTGAGGACAAACGAAAAGATCCTTTCACATATTCCCAGTTTCAGAGTCATAGAAACACCGATGTTACCAAAGGGATATAATCTAGTCACACACCACAACTGTAACTTTTCGTCAAAAGAGACAATTTTTGTTCAATTTTACACTAAAAATTTATCCAATCATTAATAACCTTCAATTATATTATAAATTTTGTATAAAATCTTGAATAATTATTCTTATTCTTACCTTTCAATTATATGAACAAATTTTTTAATCCAACATTTAAAAAAAAAAAAAAAACCTTTAATCAAATTTACTTTTATTTTTCATGACATTATTTTAGTATTGTAAAACATCTAATTGTTTCAAAAATTATTTTTATTTTATTATTTATTATATATTTTATATATTACAGGTTTAATTTTGTCCACTTACACTTTTTGTACCCGCAATCATATTTCTATATTTCTATTCACTATATTTGTTTAAATACCTTTATTATCTGACAAAGTTTATCATCCACTATCGGGCATCTACAACAATCGTTTTCAACAATCATATTCTTTAACCAATCCCCTATATTTTTCATCACTATCTTTTCAGTCATTGCGTCACGTCAATGTAGAAAAACGACAGCACTGCTTGACAATTTATTTTTTGATTTCGTAATTCAACAAACGCCTTGAACACAGTTCCCCAGACTTACAAATCCAAACTTCTGGTCTGAACAAGCTTCAAGAGTTTATTTCATTTCATCCGCAGAGCAAATCACCAACGCATACACAAAGCGTTCACTTTTTTCAACTTTCAACTTTTTTTTCAGCTCTAGCGGACCACATTCAACCTTTGATTTCGAGTCAAGTCAGATCACCTACTGTCGCTACAATTCTACTTATCGCATGGCTCTATTTCACTCCTTTCTCAATCATATTAATAAGCAACTTTTCTTCAACAACTTTTAACCCAATAATCCTAAAATTGTGACAAAACACTGTAACCCTTATATAGGATCGCAAGTGAAACATTGCCAAGGAAGACAGCTCAAGTCTATATCCTCGCTTTGCACCTGGATCTGAGTATTTGGTTTACATGGGCACTTCTAACAATTACATATTCTTCAACAACTTTTCAACCCAATAACACTACAATTGTGACAAAGCACTGTTACCCTATACAGGATCACAGGTGAAACATTGCCTAGGAAGACGCTCAAGTCCATATCCTCGCTTTGCACCTGGACCTAAGTATTTGATTGCATGTGTAAATCTCACAATTGCTTATTCTTTAACTATTAACCCTGTCCAACGCCCACCAATATTCTCTTAGAATGTGAATTTTTATGTCATCATTTTATTTTAATCATCTTTTTGGTTAATCAAACACAATGTTATTTTTATTTCACTTTTATATATCCAACGAATATCATCTTGTTATAGCCCTTTTTAACCCTCACAGTTTAAATTAATTAAAAGAAATTTTAATTACTTACCTGTGTTAGAGAGGCTTTACCCGCCTAAACCCGGATAAACCCTTTCACTCCCGGGGCCCATCTATGGTAATTTAAAACAACAACCTCATATTGTGTAGATAACTTATAACAAGATTGCCATGTTGTATATAGAAACACATCTATAAATAATTATGCGCATGATTAATCTGTGTCATTGCATCACCTATGTAATGTTATTTGTACAAAGTGGATAAATAAATAAAATCTGTAATAGATTTAAAAGTTGAGCTAAAGCAGAGATCGAGCATAGTATTGCCAAAACAACAAAGTCTAAAGAGGGAAGTCATAAATCAGGTCGATTTACAATTCCCACAAACAAGGCCACCCACACTGTCACATGTGGTGGAATGCAGAGACCCTCTTACACCTGGACAGGTAAAGGCGCCCTTTCACAAACGCCCCTGTCACATAAGGTCCCCCCCCCCCCGTCTTTAACCTATAAATACATCACCTGACAGTGGCTTGACAGTTCAGTACAGTTTAGTTTAGTTCACCCTTAGTGCAAGCCGCGTCGGTCGTATGTTATGTCGATCTCATCCAACATGTAGTTAGGAAGAACTCGTCTATCTCCATCTTTCGCTCCTTAGCTCAACTTTTATCTGTTACGGGACTTTCTTAGTGCAACTGTGTCTTCGTGTTTTGTGTGAATATCCCCAGCTTTCCACTCTGCCTCGACCACGACTGCCTGTATTTTGTGAGAACTTTTAAAGGTTCCAAGGTGCAGAGAGGTACTGGAAAACTCTACATCCTGACTGTTCCTCTCGGTCAACACAGTACAACAAGAGCTATCAGGACTTCAACTATTATTTCAGAAGTCGACAGGATCTCTTATTTCAGTAGTCGACAGGATCTCTACAAAAGCTACTGGAAATCTCATCTTATTACATATATATATTATTTTTTTTAAAATTGTTGTTGTTCACTTTTTTATCTCTTTCTTACTTTGCTTCTTTGATCCTGCAGTCGAGTCTTTTGTAAGACTTTGGGTCTTAATGGGGGCTTTTGTTGTTATGTTGTATATATGTATGTGTATGTATATATCATACTTACATAATCTTTCTTTTTCTTCTTCTGTATATTCCCTTCTTTCACAGGCTTATCTCTCTTGTAATCTCGAGGAGAATCCTCTATAAGACCAGTGTGTCTTAATAAAGGCTTTTTGTGTGTGTGTGATTTTAAATTTGTGATCTATTCATTTTTGAGCCCATAAGAATATTTAGAGAGGATCAAATTAGAAGATTTTAACCGAGGCCTTTTAGTAATTTCTTTTTGAGGTCATCGATATTTGGAACGGCGCCAAGAGCGATTAAATCTGCTGATCTCTGAGCAGACACCTGCTTGGGAGGTTTATTTTTTGTTCACTCGCTGTCTTCAAGAAGGAAATAGTCGATGTCAATATGTCATGGAAATTAAAATAATATCAGTCAGAAGGGATGCGGGAGCTAGGGAAATAAAAGGTAGAACGTAAATAAAATAGAGCTTTGTTATCGGCTTCCTTTCTTCTACGAAAAACGATGAAAACTCGAATCCCGTTTATCGAAGATGAATCAATGGCCGGAGGCTCGCAAATGGCTCTGTCAATATGAAGCTTTGTGATCTCAACTCGCGAGCTGACCTCGGGGCCGCATCGATCCTCAATTAAACTGCTAGTGACCAAGCCCTATCTATCGCTTCTCGTCTCATTTTCATTTGGTTTTATATAGCAATAATTTTATATTAAATATATATGTGATAAATATTATTATCACACACATAAAATCACACATAAAATATTATTATCACACACACAGTTTTGGTTATGAAATAAGATAATTGGTTAAAAATGTCTGTTTTATTCTTTTTTTTTTTGTTATTAATTGTTAATTATTGTAGAAATTGTTGTTAAATATTATTCATTGATGTTATTCTATTCTTTATTGTTAATTTATATAATTCATTGTTTTACATAATTAATTCTTTATTGATTTAATTTAATCTATATATATTTTCATTGAATAATTAGTTTTTTTTTTTGTATTGATTCGGCATTGTGTGATGTCTATATATTTTGTGTTTTGTTTAGTTTAGGGTGCCTTAGAATGCTAACCTGATAGCATGTAGAAGGCGGAACAATTGTCATCATTTGTTTAGTTTAGTCGCTAGTCTAGTTAAATCGAGCCATCAAGTCATGTTAGGCTAATCAAATTAATTCATGTAGCTTTTATTTTTTCTGTAAAATTATTCTAGAATCATTAAATCGAAATTCTTTGTTCAATTACGTAGAGTTCCATTATTCAAGTTTACAGAACTCATTCAAGTGGATCATCGCTATACCGCAGCTCATAGCATTTGAGCTAGGTAGTTAACGTGAATGTACATTTTGGTGCCCCGTTTGAGGACTGTGTTCAGCTTTGCTGTTAGCAAATTTATTTGTTGCGGTGAAAGAGTAATTGAGTTTGCATTTTGATCAAATTTTCTTGTGGAGCGACTCCGCCATTGCTCTTAATTGGATAAAATCAGAATCTAAAAGATGTAAGACTTTTGTTGCTAATAGGGTTCCAGCTATTCAGAGAAAGACACCACCCCATTCATAGTTCCATGTACCAGGTTCGGAAAACATTTCAAATTGTAAATCAACTAATAAATCGTTAAATCGATTCCTATCAGCCTCAGAAATTCATAATGCAACGGTGAAAATTATCATATTAATTAAAAATCTAGAATTTACTCAGGATATTGGGTGGCTTCGAAATAAGGGCTCTGTGTCGAGGAAAAGCAATCTTAGATTTCTAAATCCTTTCTTTGATGCTGATGGAATTCTTAGAGTTGGAGGAAGACTTCAACATTCAAATCTTGACTATAATCAAAAACATCCAATAATCCTACCAAAAAGACATCATTGTACAGATTTGATTATCGAACATTATCATAAGCAATCAATACATTCGGGTCTACAAACAACATTATCTATGGTTTCTCAGAAGTATTGGATTATTTATTGTAAAGCTGCAGTGAAGAGAGTTTTAAATCAGTGTATTACCTGTTTTAAGCACCGATCCAAGGTCGTTACTCAAATTATGGGTGAATTGCCACTTGAAAGGGTGGTGCCATCCCGGCCTTTCCAACGAGTCGGAGTAGATTTGGCGGGCCCTATCATTACTAAGCCAATGTTAAAAAGATAAAAAATACTGTTTAAAACTTGTATTGTTTTATTCATTTGTTTCACTACCAAGGCAATACATCTTGAGGTGGTTTCTGATTTCACTGCAGAAGCATTTATAGCTACTCTTAGGAGATTTACTTCGAGACGCGGCTTGCCTTCAGATTTTTTCAGTGATAATGCTAAAAAATTCAAATTGGCCAATAGAGTTTTGTTGGATTTTTACAGGGAGTTAAATATTCAAAATTTCTGTGCGCAAAAAGGGATTAGGTGACATTTTATTCCTCCCTCCGCTCCCCATTTTGGTGGGCTTTGGGAGGCAGGTACTAAATCTGTTAAAAGTCATTTAATCAAAGTAACGAAGTCGGCGATTCTTAACTTTGAAGAATTTTACACGTTGCTTACTCAGATAGAAGCAATTTTGAATTCGAGATCACTTCTCTCCCTTGATTCCAACTTTGATTTTTATGAAGCACTAACTCCTTCACATTTTTTATTGGTTCCCCTCTTCTAGCTATTCCAGATGAAGTTGTGGATAATTTAAGTCACATTTCCCGTTGGAAATGCATTCAATCAATTAAGAATAGTTTTTGGGAAAAAATGGTCCCAAGACTATCTTAATCTGTTACAAGCACGTTCAAGGTGGCTTAAGACTCATCAAGATCTACAATCTGGACAGCTTGTACTCATGAAATAAGACTCCACACCGCCTCATCATTGGCTTCTGGCACGAATCATCAAGACCTATAAAGGACCAGACGGACACGTGCGAGTCGTAGACCTTAAAACTCCAAAGAATGTCTTCAAGAGTCCCATCACCAAGATAGCTCCACTGCCATTCAAGGAATGAATTTTATTTTTGTTGAACTTGGCAGTCCAACGGGGGGGGGGGGAGTATGTTTGGTTAAAAATGTATGTTTTATTCTTATTTTTTTTGTTATTAATTGTTAATTATTGTAGAAATTGTTGTTAAATATTATTCATTGATGTTATTCTATTCTTTATTGTTAATTTATATAATTCATTGTTTCCATAATTAATTATTTATTGTTTTATTTTAATCTGTATATATATATTTTCATTGATTAATTTTTTTGTATTGATTCGGCAACAGTGTGTTTTCTATATATTTTGTGTTTTGTTTAGTTTAGTCGCTAGTCTAGTTAAATCGAGCCATCAAGTCATGTTAAGCTAATCAAATTAATTCATGTAGCTTTTATTTTTTCTGTAAATTTATTCTCGAATCATTAAATCGAAATTCTTTGTTCAATTACGTAGAGTTCCATTATTCAAGTTTACAGAACTCATTCAAATTGATCATCGTTATACAGCAGCTCATAGCATTTGAGCTAGGTAGTTAAGGCGAATGTACATACAGTTTTGGTTATGAAATAAAATAATATATTTAAAGTATTTATTAATATTCTAAGTGCCTTTTTATCCGATATTCAGAGACCTTTCAATTTCTAATAACAGCCGTTTGGTATCTTTCGACGTTGAATCACTCTACACTTCCATCCCACATAACGAAGCTATTCTAGCACTTCAAAAATTTACAGAAACCCATCAAAATCTAGATTTCCCTTTCTCCTCAGAGGCTTTGATTGATTTAATTAAACTTTGTTTGGAACACAATTATTTTAGCCACCAAAATAAATTCTACAGACAAATCAAAGGCTTACCGATGGGAAACCCTATCTCATCGGCTTTAGCCAACCTTTTCATGGACCAAATTGATCAAGCTGTCACTGAATCAAAACAACTCAAAATTTTTTGGAAAAGGTACATGGATGACATTTTTTGCATAACAGAATCAGATTTTGTAGACATTTCAAAATTTTTAAATAATGTAAGACCATTTTTAAATTTTACACATGAAATTGAAAATAATAATTCTCTGGCATTTTTAGATTTACAGCTCAAAAGAAAGTTTAATCAAATAGAAACTAGTATTTTTAGAAAATCAACCCACAACGGAAATTATTTGAATTTCGATTCTTTTGGCCCAGTTCATCATAAAATCGCTGTGGTTAAAGCTCTCTCCAAAAGATTAGATACACATTGTTCTTCAAATATTAATGATATAGTGGAGAGAAATAGAATCTTCAGAGAATTAAAAAACAATAATTACCCTAGCAAATTTTATAAACCAAAATCTCCACCTTTAAATAAAACCCCTGATCAATCAAAAAAAACTTTACTGCTCCCTGCCCTACAGCTACGGCTCTGAACGCATCGCCAGAGTCCTAAAGAGATACAACATCATAACTACCTATCAATCTTCTTTAAATTTAAAAAGGCCTTACGCCATCCAGATACTAAACAAATTAACAAAATGGAAAACAAAATCAACGTAATTTACAAAATTCCTTGTAACAATTGCCAAGCTAATTATATAGGTGAAACCAGCAAACCACTTAAAGATCGTTTAAATCAACACAAATCAGGACTAAGGAATTACAACCCACTATCTCTCCTTGTAGATCATGCACTAAAAAACAACCACACTCCGGACTTTGAAAATACAGCCATTATATACCAGAACATTAAAGAAAAACACTGCCGATTGTTCTTAGAAAGCTGGACCTCTGCAAAAGACAAAGAAAGCATAAATAGGAAAATTGATTTACCAGACATTTACACACCATTTAGATCTTCTTAATTTTTTAAATTTCATTTTGTTAATTTTTTTAAATTGACTTATATTATACTACTTTAAAGGGAGAGGTGCCGTTTTAATTACATGACATTGTTTTTATTATTTTTTTTTTTTGCTTTAATGAATTTTAAAATATTGTAATACCCGCGATTTCTTAAATTCTATTGTCACACATTAGTAATAACCTGTAAATTATACACACCATTTGTTTAATTTTTTACATTTATCACTTCAAAACACAAAAGTATTGATACATCTATATATATAAAAATGAATGTTTGTATGTTTGTATGTTTGTTTGTCTGTGTCTTTGTTTGTATGACTCCTATACAAATTCGCAGTAGATCACTAATTCAAACCAAAATTTCCATACATAGGTAAAAAATAACGAGGATGACGATAGGCTATTTTAAAATATATATAAATCATTTATTAAAACTATATATTCAAATTATTCAACTTAGCTCACGAGCAGCGCCCTCTAAAACACTCAGGCGGGCGATGGCGGCGCGCGACGATTGGCTGCCGGCGCAGCACGTGACTTCCCTTCCCCCTGCCCCCCCCGCCGAGTAAATAAGATCTCCCGGCTGACGGCCGGAGCAGCGCCCTCTAGAACGCCTGACGATTTTGACGGCGCGGGGCGCTCCCAGTTGGACAGTTGCGCGGGGGCAGAGTGACCTCGCGGGTGCCCTCCGGGAACTACGTCCATCTTCCATATGTAATATACATTTAATCGTGTAAACCCGGGCGTTGCCCGGGTCATTCGTCTACAAATTCTCAGTAGTTCACTAATTCAAACCAAAATTTCCATACATAGGTAAAAGAATACTGGGAAGACGATAGGCTATTTTAAAAATTTTGCTTTTTAAAAATTTTGCTGTATCATGTTTGATTATCAGATACAAAATTATATCGGGAAAAATTCCAAAAAACAGAGACCACGGGTGAAACAGGGTACATTTAATAGGGTAAAACCCGGGCGTTGCCCGGGTCATTCGGCTAGTTATACATATAACATATTACATGCAATACATTAAACATTTTCAGTTTCCATTTTAAAAAATTTATTTTCCTCATTTATTTATTCTAAATTATTTTAACTTCCATTTTGATGCATTTTTATAAAAACTTTTACTTATAGATGAATCGATCTCGAAAATATTTTGAAATGAATTTTTAAATACACACATTTTATTGTTAAACTTTGAAAAAAAAAAAGATTCTTAGTTTTTGTTTAAATCATTTAAAATAATTTCAAATGTTTTAATAGATACATATATTTTTACATTTATCTCTTAATCAATTATTAAGGAATTATATTTTATGTACTTTTTACAAATATTTTAAAATATAAGATAGGCCTCATTATTTTTCCTTTAATATTTTAAAGATATTTAATTTATTCTGATTGTAATTTTTGATTATTTTTTCATGCACAAAATTCCCCCACCTACTTTATATTTTAAATGATTTCAACTGTGATATTATAACACTATGTGGCGCTGAGTTTAGGTATACAAAGATGTAATGCCTCGATAAAGGTTGGCGTTCAGCCAGCCGAAATATTGGCAAAATAAATAATTTATTAAATCCAATATATGCCTTTTTATTATCTAATATATATATATATATATATTAGAATATATAGTGAACGACTAAACGCCACGATTACTGACAAACTTAAACTGTTGCGCCTCCAACAACCTAAGACGGCCTGGACCAAACTACTACCTCAGGTCCTTCAGGCTTATAACCATACCCCACATTCTGTGACCGGGTTTCCACCGTCATACCTTTTGTTAGGTATTTCCCGCTACAACTATCCGAGCATGTACAAAACTACCCAAAAATCGACGACGCCAGAGAATTGGCCTATCAAAGGACACACGAACGACACTTACGCGACAAAGCGAGATTCGACCAAACACATAGAGCTTCCGATTTTGAAGTAGGCGATCTCGTTTTGGCAAAAACATACCACCATCCAGACACTGGTAAACTAGCACCTTTCTTCTCAGGACCTTATGAAATACTGGAGATAATTTCCCCTCAAATCGTACGGATGAACCGCTCCAACCGACCTCTAAGTCGTGAGACAGATACAATTCATGTCAACAAATTAAAACACTATACGGAAAACGAACAATTTATTTCACCGCCCGTAAATGACCGAGACCAACCCAAAAATACCTTCAATTTCCCATATAAACACTTCAATCACACTCTAATCCATACTAAAACGGCTATTAACTCCCGAAAGCAACATGACTACACTTACAATCAAGATGATCAAAGATATTTGAACCACTTATCCCCTGAAATCTTTACCAATTACTAACCTGACAACAAGACTTTACGAACCCAGTAGTATATAAATAATTAAGGTAGAGTGGCCCAAAGCAAGTTTCCCCTCGCTCTGTCCGCCTATATTCTACCTTTGCATCTAGAGCTATTTTATCTTCGAAAATTAAATATAAGTCCATTCGACTTCCTCACCTACACACGGGACTTTTCCCCTCGGACTCGCTACACAAGTAACTACATAGATAAGTTAGATTGGCCCAGGGCAAGTCTCCCCTCGCTCTGTTCGCCGAGGTTCTAACATTGTATGTAGTTTTATATTTACCTCAGTCCTGAGCTCACACAATTGTCAAACTCAATCTCATTTCTCGTACTCTACACTTATAGCATAGAAAGCCCATGACAAGTTTCCCCTTGCCATGTCCGCCTGAAAAATATCTTAAAGTGTAGAGTTCCCCAGTCTTAATGATCTTCAGAATTTCACCATATGTATGTGACTCTTCTTCTCGTTGTTCACACTCCTCCATATCACTTCCCTTATAGTATATTAGATTTTGTTGTATATAGCCTTTTATAACCTTGATAATTTCAAAGATTTCCTTAAATGTCAAACTCCCCGGTGTTGTAAAACTGCTTGTAAATAATATTTACTTGTCTACTATACAATATTTTATTTACATAAAACTATGTCACCATTACCTTAACTAATTTTAACTGTAAAATTATTTTCTCTATTCCTGGCTTCTCCAGCTTTAAATATAATTAAACCATGTTCAGCCTTCTTCAACGGGGGCCATATGTCATAATATATGCTCTTACAGGAATAATAAAGTAAATCTGCAGTCGACCAGAGAGAGAGAGAGTCGATAGAACGCAGCTAAAGTACGGACATTTGGGACACCAACGACCACATTCCTGAGGGGGGCGTCACCACCTGGCGACTTTCCTGGTTAGCTCCCGGTTGTGTACACAGGGAAAAAGGGTCGTTCAGCTGATAACGTCTCGCTCGCTCTCTCGGCTGGCTGCCTAGATGATTGCTCTAACAACTCGTCGTGTGATTATTTCTACTCCTCACCACATTTACCACTATATTGTCACATTGAAAATGTATCACATGTATCACATAGAAAAATATAATATAAGTGGGTCAGGTGTTGATTTTAAAAATAAAGAAGGCATCTCCTGTCCACGAGCACATGTGCTTTTTAGATGGCAGAGCGCCATCTAGTGGAGCAAAAATAAACTAAACGTTTATTTAGCTTGCTCCGTAATATTTGACCAACCCAATTTCTTGATAAATCAAGAAAAGCCATCCACGAACGCGTTTGGCGCTCGTCAGCGTGGAGAAGGCTGTAACCACCCAAAAAGATTTTTGGTCCGAACGGCTTCCCGAAAAATAAAGAAATGGATATTTAAGGCCAAATTTGCGTAAAGACGCTTAACACATGAAAATACAATAAAAAAATAAAAGATAAGTGAGTCAGGTGTTGATATTAAAAATAAAGAAGGCATCTCCTGACCACGAGCAAATTTGGCCTTAAATACCCATTTCTTGATTTTTCGGGAAGCCATTGGGACCAAAAATATTTTTGGTCGCAGTGGTTACAGCCTTCTCCACGCTGACGAGCGCCAACAGCGCCAAACGCGTTTGTGGATGGCTTTTCTTGATTTATCAAGAAATTGGGTTTGCCAAATATTACGGAGCAAGCTAAATAAACGTTTAGTTTATTTTGCTCCTCTAGATTGCGCTCTAAAAACCACATGTGCTCGTGGTCAGGAGATGCCTTCTTTATTTTTAATATATATATATTAATATATATTTGTTATCAAATTTAAAGCATAAAAGGTGTTTTCTTTCCCAATATTCAATAAACATTTATATATATTAAAAAGATAAAGGAAAAACACTTGCGGATCTTCAGCAATTACACATCATATGCTGGGTAGAAAAAGGAATAAGTGAAGAGAGTTTTCGAAAAGAGCAAAGTCAAAACCATGAAAATATCGTATAATTAAATATAAGCTGAGGTGATTAAAAATAAAAAAACTTTTTCCCTATCTTCTCTCTTGAAGAGGGATTATGTTTTTTAATTATTTATTTTTAAATTCAAATTTGTAGTATTAAAGCTCATACCATTGACACACAATCTAGTGTAAAAAATATGAATATTATATATTATACATATATATATAATAGGAACCTAAAATATATCCTATCTGATATTCAATTTTATCAAATCAGATGCAATATAATAACGAAAAAAATGTATCTTCATTCCAGCAAGTCACTACAATTAAGTATTTGTATATTATTATTATATTTATTAAAATATAGCAAACGCATACTTATTTTGATTACAATACTTTCGCTGATATTTGCATTTGATGGATAATTAAATAGGGTATATTTTATAGGGGTTCCTATCAATATAATATCTTATATCGTATATTTCTCCATTTTACACTGGATTTTCATTAGTACAGGTTTCGAAAATTACGAAATTAATTTTTTTCAATTAAATGAAAAATTATCATCTCTCTTCAAGAGGTAGATTGAAAAAAAATATTTTTCTTTATTTTCTCCTTAGCTTCCATCAATAATTATTGGAAAATTATTATCATAGTTCTGTCTTTTTGCTCTATTCTATAACCCAATCTCTTCACTTATTTCTTTTTTTACCCAACATATGACACGTAACTTCCAAAGATCCGCTGGAGGTTTTTCTATATTTTAATTTATGAGGTTGTCCCAAAAGTTCGTGAATATATTTTGATTATGAAAAATTTGCATATTTATCGTCGGGCGGACGTGTTTTTGCAGCGCTCCGCGAATTCCGGTAAATATTACTTCAAATTTGTTTTTAGAGTTGTTTTTGAAATTTAAAATCTTTTATACCTTACTTATATTATTATACATATAATAACTGTTTGGCTCTTAAGTATACTTAAACATTTTATATACAGCTGATTTGCATATCAGCAGACGGCGCGGCGCGACCGCTTGCCGCTTGTTAGAACAATATGGTCGATAAAATTGAAAAACGTACTGAGGAATGTAGGATTCAGCATAAGATCATCTCGGAACAAATTGCTGACACATTAAAATCAAAGTACTCATCTACAAATAAAAGCATAAATCAAAATGATCTTACAATTGTACAGGGTTTGCTAAAGCAATTGAATATATTGATGGATACAATGGGAGATATCGCTGTAATCAATGGCTCTATCTGTGATAGACTTGGTAATCTGGACGAATCAATAAAGAAAATATCTCCTTCAAGTCAATTTTATAATAGGTCATATGCTCAAGCTACGAGAGTTACTAGTGAAGACGATAAAATAGTTATGCAAAATCAAAACGTAACGGATAAAACAATAATATTTAAATCCAAGTTAAATGTTTCCCCGGCTGAAGTATTAGGCGAGGTAAATAATGGTATTAAAAAGATGAGAAATGATAGATCTAAAGTCAAAATAAATAAAATAATAAAATCAAAATCTGGCGTAATACTTAAAGTTGATTCAGGTGAAAATTTGAATACATTGATTGAAGAGTTTAAAAAGATTGATGAGGTAAATCAAAAAGCATTAATTTATGCACCAAAACCACTAGATCCTACAATTGTTCTTAAGTCAATTACTAAATCTACAGATATTAAGGAATTGCCTTCGATTTTATGCAATATGAACCCAGAGTTAGAAGGTCGAGAGAAGAAGATAAAGGTTCTGTTCCCTATGAGATCAAATACTGATGTACAGGATGTTGTTCTCCGCATTTCCCCGGCAACATACCAAATTATGAAGAAATTACAACGTATGTATACAGACATACAGGTTACATATATGAAGGATAAGGTGCTTGTACGTCAATGTCAAAACTGTTTTAGTTATGGTCATAGTAAAAATTCATGTAACATCATAAAATGTAAAAATTGCGGAGACAATGACCAACATGTTAACTGTCAATCCTTGCCCAAGTGCATAAATTGCTCTACACATCCTAAATATAGGAATAGCAATAATCATCGTTCTAATGACAAATTATGTCCTGTGTTCCTTCAACAAATGAAATATGAGATACAAAGAACATGTTATGCAGATTTAGATCATGATATTGTTACTTTGGATTAGAATAGACTTCTTTTTTTTTTTTTTTTTGGCCAATGTTCAAATTAAAAATTCTACAACAAAACACGCGGAAAAGCAATTTGGCTAATAATGAAATAAGGGAATTTATTTCTAAAGAAAAATATGATATGATTATAGTTCAAGAACCATATAGTATAAATAATTAAGTAATCTTTAATATGCGTTCAAAAATATATTATGCAAATATACCGGGATTTCCAATATATACCGCAACAATCGTTACAAACCCTTTCTTATCATGTAAATTAATTAAAGAGTTTTTAAATTCATTTGCAACCACTATATCAGTACAAACTACTAAACGGCAAATTATTCTTTCAAACATTTATATACACCCTAATAAAACGGATACCTGTCATGTTCAATTCCTTGATAAATTAATTAAAAATTTTAACACAAATCCATTGATTTTAGCTGGAGATTTTAACGCTCGAAGTCAGATGTGGTTTGATAATATTATTAATCAAAACGGTAGAAGACTTCAACCTATAATTGATTTTCACAATATGCTCATACATAACAATCGAAACAAAACATGTCGAGGATTAAGTATAATAGATCTTACTGTTACTAATAGTCATGCTCATGTACTTGTTAATGGATGGAAAACGTTAAATCTTTCGCAAATCACAGACCATCACGCAATCTCATTCGACATTAGTCTGGAAACAGAAAGTTTATTACATGAAGATAATTCTACATGGTATTTTCAAGAAAAAAGAGCCAATTGGCAAAAATATGAGCAGGCAATCAACGTGTCTAGGATAAATGAGGCAATGATGAAATTAGGTAAAATAGTAAATATAAACGATATAAACTGTGTAGTTTCTCTCATAACTGACATATTAATTGAAGCTGCATATGTATCTCTACGAGTAAAACCAAAATATTTAAATAATAATCCATTTAATTGGTGGACGGATGAACTGGAACTTTTTAAAAATCATTTTAAATATGTTCGAAATCTATATTATCGGGGTAAACGGTCTAATAGACAGCTAGTTGATGAAAAAATGTATAAAGAAATACGAAATAAGTATATGAATATTATTGAAAAAACAAGAAATGTAAGCTGGAGGGTATTCCTGGAGGAAGTTGAAAATACATCTCCTTTTGGTAAAACTTACAAAACTTTTAAACAAAAAATTTCTCCTAGGTCTTTTGATTTACCAATTCTAGATGTATCTCAAGATGTGCTCGAATCAGAAATGAAAAATCTTTTATCTTCTCTATTTCCGAATGACTGTCAATCTTCTGACACAAACTATCATAAATTAATCAGAGACAAGAGTTATACTTTTTCTAATGATAAAATCATTCATTTTGATAATATTCAAATCTGTTCAATAATTAAAAAACTTAAAAATGGCAAGGCTCCAGGAATAGATCATATAAGCAATCAGATGATTAAAACGGCAGTTCATCATATATCTCCTGTGTTAACAAAATTGTTCAATGCTTGTATTGGACTTAATTATTATCCGGAGGCCTGGAGAAAGTCAGCAGTAATGATTATAAAAAAAACTAATAAAGAAAACTATAAAGATCCGAAAGCCTACCGCCCTATAAGCTTGTCTTCTAATTTAGGTAAAATTTTTGAAAGTCTAATTCATATTGAACTTTTAAATCATATTAATAGTAATAATGTTGTGCATCCTGCTCAACATGGATTTACAAAAGAAAAATCAACAATCTCTGCTTTACAAGAAATAACTAAATTAAGTCTTCTGAAAAGAGAAACAGAAAATACGGCAATAGTAACAGTGGACATCAGCGGAGCTTTCGACAACGCATGGCATCCGGCAATTCTCCAACAATTGGACAAGGCAAATTTTCCAGCGGTACTTATAAAAATAATTAATTCTTACTTTGAAGACCGGAGTGTAGAGTTTAAATATACTAATGTAAAGTGTATAAAAAAGATAAATAAGGGATGTCCCCAGGGTGGTATTATTTCTTCTATTCTTTGGAATATATTACTTAATGATTTCAACTTATCTTTTAACGAAAGTTTTGCAAGAGTAATTGCTTTCGCGGACGATGTGACATTTGTGGTATGGAGCTCAAACATCTATGATCTTCAGTATAATATTACCAAATGTTTAATAAAAATCAAAGCCTGGTGTTAAAAGCTAAAACTTTCACTAAGTCCAAACAAAACAGGTATACTCTATCTACATAACTATGAAAAATTGCCCATTAAATTTGATGGAAAAATAATTCAACCATCAGAAACTGTTAAAATTTTGGGAGTTATTTTTAAAAATCATAGACAAAGGAATAAGATTAATTTTGGAACACATGTTGACAATATAATTATGAAAGCTACGAAACTTAAGAACATATTATTCTCATTATGTGCACGTACTTGGGGCATTGATACTCGACGTAGATTGATCTTATATAAAGCTATGATACGCTCTACAATAAGCTATGCATCAAATATTTGGTTTCCTTTTATCACTGCAGCAAAAAGATCCAAGTTGAATTCTATACAATATCAAATTCTTATTAGATGCATTCATGCTTATAGGACTTCATCTTCTTACATCACACATATACTAGCGAAAACCCCTTTACTGTCCGATTATCTTGAATTATTACAAACAAAGTATAATATGACAAATTCTCTCACAGATCGAACACTCAAAAAATCCCTTCAAAAAGAATTAAACAAACTATATCTGGATCTAAAATTTAAGTTTTATCTTTCTCAATCTAATGAACTGTTCAAGAAATTCTTTCCAATTGCTGTCCCAAATTTCATTTCTTCTGATAAATTCACTACTTTATTCTTAACTGGCAAAGGACCCTTCTTAAGTTTCCTGTTCAAACTGAATGCTATCAATGATCCAACGTGTGAATGCCGCTTAGATGTTGAATCACCAGAGCATCTTCTTTTATCTTGCCCTTTGACTAATCAAATTGTATGTAGATACTTTGAAACATTACCAAATTCTCTTTGTGTATATACTCTATCTTATGAGAACTTTGTTAAGTTTAGAACTATTTGTACAATAATTTACAAAACAATACTAATCCATCGTGTAAATAATTAATC
Organism: Cordylochernes scorpioides; assembly: GCA_030710605.1. Lineage (NCBI taxonomy): Eukaryota > Metazoa > Arthropoda > Arachnida > Pseudoscorpiones > Chernetidae > Cordylochernes > Cordylochernes scorpioides. The sequence continues at coordinate 79,327,668 of CP092886.1, read as the reverse complement.
ATATATATGTAAATAATACTAGCACAGCACAATAGTCCTTTGGACTTCGTGCTTTTGTAACAATAAATAAATAAAAAATAAAATAAAAATGATTTATAATTTGCAAGTGTTCACGAATTTTGGGACAACCTTGGTAATATTGGTAACCTTGGTAAAATTATATCAGAGTTTTTAAAGAAGAATGATTTAATCTCTGATGTTTTTTTATATCAAGGGTGGACAATCAGCAGATGGGTCAAGTTTCAAAATTACAAGCTTATCCCAAAAGTTCGTAAACACTTGCAAATTTTAAATTAATCATAATCATAATATGTTTACGAACTTTTGGGACAACCTTATAATGTGAAAAAAATGATGTCAAGCATTTTTTCTTAAATATAGGGACAATTCAGAATTTGACAACAAAGTAATAATGTAGAAAAAATTTAAAATCTAAAATATTCGTTAGTAAATTGTTAAATCATGTACTATGCAATAATTTTAATAAACTTTAAGATGCACTAGCGCGCCATATGTTATCAAAATTCGAAACTATTTTGAAGGCGTAAGATTCTTTTTTGAAATTAAACAATTTCTACTGCCCTTACTGCAATGGAAAAATTAATGGGAGGGCCTGGCTCATCAGTGGTGAGCCCTCCCAGCGGTTTCGCCAGTTTAATCTACCATACCGCCGTTATATTGTATTTTTGGAACTTCCTTTTATAGTGATACTGTAGCTAGACTCTTGGAATGGGTATTTTAGAAGAACTATGGACATAAGCTTTGAGGACAGTAGAATTACATACAATTATAAATATATAATATGCTTCGAGCAATCGCTCTTCCGCAAATATCAAATTGTGTCTTTTATTAGAACATTTATAATATGATGCACTAGCGCGCCATCTGTTATCAAAATTCGAAATTATTTTTAAGTCGTAAGATTCTTTTTTGAAATTAAACAATTTCTACTGCCCTTACTGCATGGAAAGATTAATGGGAGGGCCTGGCTCATCAGTGGTGAACCCTCCCAGCGGTTATAAAAAGAAGTTCCAAAAATGCAATAAAACGGCGGTATGGTAGATTAAACTGGCGAAACCGCTAGGAGGGTTCACCACTGATGAGCCAGGCCCTCCCATTAATTTTTCCATTGCAGTAAGGGCAGTAGAAATTGTTTAATTTCAAAAAGAATCTTACGCCTTTAAAATAGTTTCGAATTTTGAAACTTTAAGATGTTGCCTTAAAATATAAAAATAGGTAAATTTTATAACGATATTTGAAAATTGTAATATTTTGATATCTATATGAATATATATATTAAATCAGATATATATTTATTAAATCGATATATTTTAAATTGAAGCATCAAAATGTTTACACAATATTAATTCCACAATTTTATAAGTAACGCACAATTTAATTTTATACAATTTACTTATTCTTTATAAGAATAAAATATTGCAATTATTTAAAATGGAAAATCAAAATTTAGCATATAATTTATAGTTATTCAAATTGTATATTTGAACTATAGACTCTTTTTTTCATTTGATTTGTATCTATATACGTTTAAATATCGTATATGTTGTTTATTACACAATTACTTAATCTTTTTAAAGTACAATACTTAAGAGTCCATATATTTCTTATACTATCTAAAATTATAAAATGAAAAATATTTTAAATGTTAAATCTACAACCTTAAGTATAATAAGGCGTTCAGAAGGCTTCCTGCCAACAACGAAACCTATTTCAACCGCAGGATGGGAGCTGGTTGCGAGTAAAATTGATAAATTTGCAATTAGCTCAAAGATTATTCGAGATAGAGACCTGAAAATGTGATTCTATAAGTTTTTCCAGATTTAACTTTATATACTGTTATAATCTCAGACAGATTACTTATTGAGGACATGCATTGCCGACAAACATATATATATATACAATATATATACATATACACATATAAACATATATATATACGTATATCAATTTAAGAAGTAATATTATTATCATGAAATCATGAACAGTTTGGCCACACCAATCTACTTTATTCAAATCTTCGCCACTCGTGCATCACGTGAATGATTTGTTTACAGGGTTAGAATCCCCGAGGAAGATAGGCGAACAGCTATATCGAAATATTGGAAGTTATAATAAATAATTTGATCCAAAAAAATAAGTGTTAAACATTTTATATATATATTGACTTTGTTGGGGCACGTTTTTGTAACCATACCCCAACAGAAGATGTATGTATGATCAACGTCAAATGGATACATGGCTTCCCTCCCACATAGACTTATAGACCACCTTTTTGCCCAGAAACCTAGACTCTTGATGACACCAGACTTCCATGCCGAAAGCTGATGCCTGGTAGAGAAGAAGACACCAGTGACATCCAGAGATATCCGCGCTGGAAGCTGTTGTATCATATGTACATATATGCCCCCCATTTGAAATCTAGGTAAAGGTGACCAGAAGAAATGGAGAAGGAAGATTTCTAAAAGACTAAGGCCATATAAATATCTTTCCCGAAAGAGGGAAGCATCGTGTTACAGTCCAAGGGGAAGGGGGCTCGTTATATATACCTTCCCGAGAAAAGGGAGGATCGTATTTCAAACCATGTGGAGGGGGGCCTGGTGTCTGATGAAATTTTACACTAGTGCCGTGGCTGTTTCTCTCTTTAGATTTTTTTTTGTTTTGGTAATACTATATGTTCTATTTTGATGGGAGAGGCCTGGGGCGTCTGTGAAATTGTATACTGGAGCCGTTGGCCATTTTGATTGGTGTTTTTTTTTCGACGAATGAAAATGCCAGCCAATAGAAACTTTGGCGCGGCCAGCGAATGAAAATGGAGGGAGACAAAGATAAAAGAGGGTTTCGTTGCCAAAAAGAGATCAAATCTGAGTCGCTCAGTGAGAGGACAGTCTTCAGTCGGGAGACCAGACCTTTGCCGGCACTTTCGAGAAAAGGTAAGCCATTTGTCATTATGACTTAGCGCCCCCCCCTTTTTGTGTAGTAACCAACCTAGATTTCGCATGGGCCCTAAAGGGCTTTAAGTAACTTAAGGTCACCTCTATCTAGATTACTATGTAAATAGCATATCTCGTCAGTATAGACATGTTCCCAAATTTTAATTTATTTAAATAAATATCTAGAGAAATTTTCTTGTTTCCTCTCATACATATTTCATTCCTTTTGCTTTATGGTACTACCCCACACCTTAATTTCACAAATTGTACTAAATATAGAACTACCGACTCTGTTGGAATAGAGTTGTATACTATATCTTTGCTGTGATATATTGACACAGCAACAGTTGCAAAATACGACTTTATTAGGGCTGCTTTGAGGGTATCTATCTGTCAGGTTTTAGTAATGTTTGTACTTTTATGTGTTTCAGTGCGTTATTCCATCATATTTACCATTATTCCATATTTTCTGATTCCTCGGGCTATTGTTACGCTTTATTTTATTTATGCTTATGAGGTGATACAGCAACGTCTTTACAATAAGAGAGGAGACAAAATGAATCAAATCTAGAAAAAAGAAGTGAGGACTTCTCGGTCATTAAACACCATAGAGGTCCGTACGTCTCTTGACCTCACGGACAGTACAGCAGCTACATTATGCACCCATGATATTGTTACGCTGTTAGGAGGGTACGGCATGATGCAAACAGATTTGTATGTTTGACTATTGTTTGTGTTATTTGGGCTATAAAAATGCCTTAATATGAATCTATTTACAGTTGATCTGTAGAAATTATAGAGATCTGTTGCTATAATTTTCCTCTATGAAATAGCTCCCAGCGTCTTCAGTGGGTTGCTAAACCTCCAGAAGGAGTCTTTTATAGATTGTCCAATTTAATAACGATTTCATGGGTTGTCTGATGAAATTGTATACTAGTGTCGTGGCTGTTTCCATCTTTAGACCTTTGTTCTGACAATATTATATGCTCGATCCCTGCTTTAGCTCAACTCTTAATCAATTACAGAGTTTCCCCCTCTTTTTTTATTTTATTTATCCTGTTTGCACAAATTGCATTACATGTGATGATGTAAAGACATATGTCGATAGTGCATCATTGACAGCTGTGCTTCTATTATACAACATTAAGGTCTTGCTGCGGGTTATATACATGGGGTTGTTGGCCTAAATTGCTATATATATATACTTAAGTAAGGAAACTTTAATAAGTCACATCGTGTATCCTCCCTTTTCATCTATCCAAACCGGGAACGCAACAATGTCGCCCGCCGCGGGGCTCGAATTTAGTATATGTTTCATCCCCTAAACTTTAGAAATATATACCTAATGAAAAGCCATACTATTTTTAAGTATTGGTGAAGTAGTCCACGCATCCTGAGATTAACAGTCTATTATAAATCGTGAATTTTAATTTATGCTTTCCGTTTCACTGGCATTTTATCAGGCAATGAAAGTTATGTTGAGGCGGTGTATACCGCATCACTCGCCGCGGTCATTTACGATTCACATTGTTTGTGACAAAGCCTTAACAATTTATTGAGTACATTTTTTATTTTTATTATTTTTTTAATTATTTTACACAGTATGAGAAATGAGGTTGGATTGCCATGGTTCAAATTTAGAACGGTGATCAGTGTTTTACAGTAGTCTACTGAAATGACTTAGCATTTTTTTTCATCATACCTCTGATATAATTTTCTCACAGCAGAGGTAAGTTCTGATAATTATTGCTGAATACAAATATCTTAACTTCATTTTAATAGCGCTTTCTATCAAGTCATACTAGCCTGTGCATCCAGATTAGGGCTAACATGCTGAATGATAGTTAATCGATTTTATTTTTTTTTAACGCATAGTGGATTGGGAGAGTGGCAAATATATGAGCCTTAAGGTGAAAATAGAATTGAAGATCCAGTTAGCGTACCCGTGAAGAGAGAAGTTTGATCACCATAGAAAGACGCACCTTTTTTTTTCTCTTCGTAAAACCTTTTTTATTTGAAATCAATAATGGATAGAAATCTGGTTTTAACATTCCAATGGCAGAATCTCAAGGAGTAGATCTGGTGACCAATTTGCGCGAGTACCTTTTAATCACTGTGGAACTATTTATTAACTTATGACAACTACCTGGGATAATCTTTTAAAATATTCAAAGGAAAGGAGATGACTGGAGCTTGTGTCTACAAGACAGCTGAGATATCCCGAGGTGTGCTTGGACAGTTTTAAGTTGATGACAAGGCAGCAAAAAAGCCACCTGCGTTAGAGACAGGATCTATCTAATAATGGGGGTATAGGAGACAGGAGAGTTTATCGAGGCTCGATTTAACACTTATATATAATGAGGAAGTTAGCGGAATGCGAGTCTCCAGTGCGGAGTAATATCACCTAAAGGCTGTGAATAAGGATTGATAAAGTCGGGACACCCGAGCAAAAATATTACATTGAATATAATTCGGAACCTGTAGGCGTGAGGCGGTATCGTGATTGGATTAGATGGCTAGCACGCGAGGAGGGTGGCCCCCTTGACGACGTTTTCTGCCAAGTATGATCACTGGATACCGATAGACCGCTTAAAGGGTGTGCCCCCCGCATTGGAAATGTCATTGAAGATGTGCTAGCATGCAGAGAAGAAAGGTCTAGGACGAGATGACGTTTCCTAAAATTGACATTTAAGGTGATACGCCTGGACTATAGATGAGGCAGTGAAGTCCATCTAGAATATGGCGCTAATTCCAGAACAAAATGTGGATGGATCGAGCTGAGGTGACGACTCCATATTAAATATACCTCTATAAATTCTTAAATGTCCACATATATTTCCACAGTGAATTATACAAGTTGCACACCTATCTCATGAGCCAGGAATGTAATTATCAGACTGACAGTAAGGAATAATATAAAATTTCTAACCCAGGAACAAACAAGACCCCTGATATGCAACAAAGTCTACAAAATAATTTCCCTATCAAATTCTCAGTATATCATCATAACTCAACAGAAAACCCAGTTACAATTGGTATCATAAAGGGCGAAATAACTTTGTCCTTTCCCAATCCAATGTGCACCTGTTACCACATAGACAGTGAACTTATAACTACATTTGATTTCGTTTCAGCATGTTGTGAGAGAATTGAACTCATGGAAATGCAGCCTTTTAATTACTATGCCTCATACTGTATAAATACAAGAAGGAAATTTCTAATAACAACCGCTAAGTGACAACCAGAGCGAACTCAGAAGTAATGAGCCGAGGGGAAATTGACAGAGTTAGTGTAGACAGTTTAACTTTACGCAGGTCTATAAGGGTGAAAAGGCCCACACAGTGTAAATTCTACTTAGACTGTCGCCACTAAATAGGATTTTGGAGTGTGTACGAAGAATCAACCCAATAGAATGAGAAGTTTAGAGATTTCAATCTTTTCTTTTTTAACCTTTTTTTTTCTCGAAGTAAGACTTCATTAGGATTTTTTTTTCTCAAACTATTTCTTGTTAAATCCCGAGTTTCAAAGACCAGTGAGAATAATGTATACCATTGTGAATTAATTATTTAGTGTAAATCTGAAATTTTAGTTATTATCGGGAGTAATAGGTAAAGGAAGGTGTAGGAAATCACAACTTAGAGGGGGGCTATGTCTAAAACAACAAACCTAATAGGCATCCTATGGCTTGTGTTGGGTAATTTAAAAAAGAAACCCTATAATCCCTGGCTTTCAGGTAGTAGCTTTGAAATAGGTTTCTAATGAGGACATGAAAGGTCAATCTCTCAGAGTGAAGTTGTGAAGTATAGGGACCCTAAGCCAGGGGTAGAAGTTAAGTAGACCCAGACTGTAGTTGATCCTTGGAAAGCACTTGAGAATGTTAGAGTTGGGTAGTGAATCATAAACCCTATAAATCCATCTTTCAATAGAGTGTTGAGGTCGGACTACTGCAAAGGGGACAGACGCAAGATGAAGTAGGAAGAAAGTGAATTCACCCACGGTGGCTAGGGGAGTGACTCAATTCCGCTTTTATGAGGTGTCACGTTTAATGGTCCTTTATTCGCCATTATAATTTGTGTGTGTCTTTATAGAATTGTCGTGAATAGTCACTTAGTGTCAAAGCAAGGGCAGTTTTTGAAATTACATTTTTTTTAGGTAGGTTAGCTTTCACATTATTTAGAATTGTTAACCATTTTGTTAACAATCATTTATCGAGTATAAAGTATTAGTATATATAGAGCTTGTACAGAGGCATTTTCTTTTGACTAACCTAGGGCTTTAGTTCCCAATTTGTTTTAATTTTATTATTTTATTTGATTTCACATTGTGTCCTGAAAGATGTTATCATTTGTTAGGATCTATTGATATAGATAAATGAGTATTTTGGCCTTTGTAGCAGCTTTCAACCTTAGATTGTATGCGTACCGCGAATGATAGGGGGGAGGGTGTATGAATGAATTGGTGCATTGAATGTAGAAAAAGGTTAAAAACTATTATATTGTGAGCCCAAATTACATTAGAATAAGGTTGAGGACTTTAATAGGATCGATTTTTTTTTATTTTGTCAGAACGAGAAGCCTCAAACAGGACAACTACAAACTCTATCTAGATAGAAAATATTCGCTCCCTTTTGTTTGGTCCCTCGTTAGAGGATATAATTTTCTTTTGATTTCCTTTTATTTTAATTTAGCTTGAATTCTAAGGATTGTGGATAAATGATCCCTATCCCGACCCTCAGACTTGGAGATAGTGGAAGGCAGGGATCAAGCCGACAGCCCACTCATCTCCTCCTCGCAAGAGGAAGCGAAGAGGTATAGATTGAATTTTATGCAGGATGGGGGATTTGTTTTAGCCATGCCATATAGCCTGGGGTATAACGGCGCGACCTTGGGTAACCGATCTGACACCGTAGTTTCGACGCTTTTAGCGTGGCTGGAGCGAGGGTGTTTCAGACGGGAGGTCCTGTAAGAATAGCATGTAGGCAGAGATTGCCCAGTTATTCTAGACGAAGTAGTTTCCGTCTATTGAATTTTTTTTTGGTACCAGTTTGATCCCCCATAGCTAGCGGAAGTTTCTTCTAATAAAGGATTCGCCCTGCCATACGTTTTGTTGGAATGAATTCGAGCATAAGACCGATTCGAGAGGCAGAATAAGTAATTATTAGGACCTTCAACGAGTTCAAACTCGTTCCATGATAGGATAAGATTTTAAAGTATTAGTTAACTATAAGGACCGCGAACGAGACGCCAGAACGAGCCAGTGAGTCAAAGTTTTAGAAGTGTTGTATTGAGGACAGTAGAATTAAGAGCAGTTATACAGGGAGTAGAATTCTGAAGGAATTTGTAAAAGGAACCAAAATTTCAGATTGATAAAATTCAAACTTATAAGATGTAGATTTATAGGATTCAGGTCAATGAATAGAGAGTATATTAGTAGATGAAAGTAATATGGATTTCTTGGAAGGGGGGGGAGGTAGCTGAACTGTACACACCCCAGAGGCAAGGTAAACGGAGCCACAGACAAATTAGTAGAAATTGATTAGTCGCTCTGCCAAAACAGAAAAAATTCTCTTCATACGATTGTCACCCTAGATTTTAATGGACTGTGTAGTTTAATAGAGGACTGGGCTATGTTCCATTTGACCAAGATTCTAAATGACGTACCCATCTGGGTTGAGTATTGTAATTTGAGGAATCTAACACACAAGAGAGAAGACACCCTCCAATAGGATCGGGATAGACGAATATTACCCAGTGACCAACTCGTGATTCCAGACTGAATAAGATTGAAAACTTAACTGAGATACTAAACCTTGAACCTTCAGCGCACAAATATATATAATGTGTTTTCATTTTCTTATTGAATATGTTATTATTTTATATCATATATATTATATTATAATCATATACTATTCATTTCAGCAATTTTATTTCCTTTGATATTCATGATATTAGTAATATTTACCTGCCATGTTGCGATTTTTTTTTTAACATGTTGTTATGGCTTATTCTTCCCTCAAGGCATGATCTATTTTATCTATATTGTCTTTTATCCGCCTTACTTGTATATGTATATATATTTTGTCATCATATATAAATTTGTAGTAGTTTTCTTTATCATCTATCATGGGATGATTTTTATCATATTTAATCACTATCTGCATGATACGTGTTTTCTTCAATATATATATTATACCCATCATATAACATGGAAGGATTCATTTTATCATTACATATTTCGTGCCTTATTTAATAATTACTTTCATAATTTGTTTCTATAATTTTTTTAATTTAGCAAAAGTCATCATGTCATAGGCTAATCATTATATACCAAGATATTTCTTTCAGCTAACTATAATTATCCTTTCCTTTGATTGTATATGTATAACTATACCACACGAATGTCTTGATTGGTACTTAAATAAAGATGCTGGCATGTTTTAGGAGTTGGACTAGTCAGTTATTTCTAAACGACTTCTTGGCGCCCAATTTTTTTATATATAATATGTAATAGGGAAATGTTCTAACTGTATTGTTAGCAGAAAGAAGGTAGCAGTGAATCCAGCACCCCAAGAGGCAAGGATGGGGTTGAGAGGACCTACCACAAGGAAGGCCTACTCCTCAAGACCAAAGAAGAAAGTGGAAGGGTGGTATATATACCCATGAATGGTAAGACAGATGACCTTGCTTACTTCCATACATATGATATGACTCTCCCCAATGGCCTGTGTTCATAACAGTGGGCTGACAGAATAATAACAAAAGAAACCCTTTGTCAGGATGCACGATGCCCACTAATACTCAGAATAATAAACATCTAGAATGACATACCATCATTTGATTAGCCTTATTTTCCCTATAGGTTTCGGTACATCTGGCTTCACCTAGTAATGGAAAATGCATTTTGCTAGAAGTGGGCCTGCTTTCATAGTAACTGATGAAAAGCAGATGAATAATGAGTAGCATAAACGCATTTGTCCATTACTTGGCAGGGGGAGGATTGTTGGGGCACGTTTTTGTAACCATACCCCAACAGAAGATGTATGTATGATCAACGTCAAATGGATACATGGCTTCCCTCCCACATAGACTTATAGACCACCTTTTTGCCCAGAAACCTATACTCTTGATGACACCAGACTTCCATGCCGAAAGCTGATGCCTGGTAGAGAAGAAGACACTAGTGACATCCAGAGATATCCGCGCTGGAAGCTGTTGTATCATATGTACATATATGCCCCCCATTTAAAATCTAGGTAAAGGTGACCAGAAGAAATGGAGAAGGAAGATTTCTAAAAGACTAAGGCCATATAAATATCTTTCCCGAGAGAGGGAAGCATCGTGTTACAGTCCAAGGGGAAGGGGGCTCGTTATATATACCTTCCCGAGAAAAGGGAGGATCGTATTTCAATCCATGTGGAGGGGGGCCTGGTGTCTGATGAAATTTTACACTAGTGCCGTGGCTGTTTCTCTCTTTAGATTTTTTTTGTTTTGGTAATACTATATGTTCTATTTTGATGGGAGAGGCCTGGGGCGTCTGTGAAATTGTATACTGGAGCCGTTGGCCATTTTGATTGGTGTTTTTTTTTCGACGAATGAAAATGCCAGCCAATAGAAACTTTGGCGCGGCCAGCGAATGAAAATGAAGGGAGACAAAGATAAAAGAGGGTTTCGTTGCCAAAAAGAGATCAAATCTGAGTCGCTCAGTGAGAGGACAGTCTTCAGTCGGGAGATCAGACCTTTGCCGGCACTTTCGAGAAAAGGTAAGCCATTTGTCATTATGACTTAGCGCCCCCCCCCCCTTTTTGTGTAGTAACCAACCTAGATTTCGCATGGGCCCTAAAGGGCTTTAAGTAACTTAAGGTCACCTCTATCTAGATTACTATGTAAATAGCATATCTCGTCAGTATAGACATGTTCCCAAATTTTAATTTATTTAAATAAATATCTAGAGAAATTTTCTTGTTTCCTCTCATACATATTTCATTCCTTTTGCTTTATGGTACTACCCCACACCTTAATTTCACAAATTGTACTAAATATAGAACTACCGACTCTGTTGGAATAGAGTTTTGTACTATATCTTTGCTGTGATATATTGACACAGCAACAGTTGCAAAATACGACTTTATTAGGGCTACTTTGAGGGTATCTATCTGTCAGGTTTTAGTAATGTTTGTACTTTTATGTGTTTCAGTGCGTTATTCCATCATATTTACCATTATTCCATATTTTCTGATTCCTCGGGCTATTGTTACGCTTTATTTTATTTATGCTTATGAGGTGATACAGCAACGTCTTTACAATAAGAGAGGAGACAAAATGAATCAAATCTAGAAAAAAGAAGTGAGGACTTCTCGGTCATTAAACACCATAGAGGTCCGTACGTCTCTTGACCTCACGGACAGTACAGCAGCTACATTATGCACCCATGATATTGTTACGCTGTTAGGAGGGTACGGCATGATGCAAACAGATTTGTATGTTTGACTATTGTTTGTGTTATTTGGGCTATAAAAATGCCTTAATATGAATCTATTTACAGTTGATCTGTAGAAATTATAGAGATCTGTTGCTATAATTTTCCTCTATGAAATAGCTCCCAGCGTCTTCAGTGGGTTGCTAAACCTCCAGAAGGAGTCTTTTATAGATTGTCCAATTTAATAACGATTTCATGGGTTGTCTGATGAAATTGTATACTAGTGTCGTGGCTGTTTCCATCTTTAGACCTTTGTTCTGACAATATTATATGCTCGATCCCTGCTTTAGCTCAACTCTTAATCAATTACAGAGTGTCCCCCTTTTTTTATTTTATTTATCCTGTTTGCACAAATTGCATTACATGTGATGATGTAAAGACATATGTCGATAGTGCATCATTGACAGCTGTGCTTCTATTATACAACATTAAGGTCTTGCTGCGGGTTATATACATGGGGTTGTTGGCCTAAATTGCTATATATATGTGATGATTTAAGACCATGGAATTGTTGTAAATAGTCTAGATATCTACTACCACATGTTCCACCCCATGACTGTATATAACTTCTTATGTACTGCACATAGAAAGCCTCAACTAACATCAATCTGTACCGCGTAAGAATCTAATAAAGTATTGCAACTGCACAGATAGAAGGAATGGAGAGAGACAGGAGAAAGTTAAGGTTAAAACAAATCAGGCTTAGAGGATCGTAGAAGTCAAACCTAAGAAGTAGGCCTAGAAGAGAGCCCGACTATTAATAAAGTCACAGTTAACCTTCTGACCCCGGAAACCCTGCGAGCTAAGTTTAAGCCAATATTTTCTGCAAGACAGGACGTATCTGGTAACGCAGAAGTTATAAAAGTCGAGTAACGCCCCGTACTTCCTGGCCAAGACCGGTCGTATTTTCCATCAAAGAAAGCCGCAAGGCCAATCAGAAGACATCACCTAAATAGGTCAACCAATAGAAAAAGGCCACGTGGCATGGTCCCGCCAATTGGGAAAGAATCACCTAAATAGGTCAGCCAATTAGAAAGAAGCAAGGTCGTGGTGTTAAATCGAGGACCTAGAATTGTGAGTCTTCGCTTGGATCCCAACGGTAACACTTGCTCTAAAATCTCTCTCTCCTCATCCCATTCCTTCTTGACGTCAGACGCTTTTAGTGGAATCTCTGTTTGTTTATTTCACCTTTGGCCCAGCTGTGTCGCCTTCCACCACGACTGCACGGGAGAGTTGACATCGAGGTTCGTCGAGCATCAGGTAACACTGGTCTCAGAGGTCCCAAGATATCACATATATACTTAAGTAAGGAAACTTTAATAAGTCACATCGTGTATCCTCCCTTTTCATCTATCCAAACCGGGAACGCAACAACTTCTATATATATATAGATATATTATTGCAAAATATTCGCCAACGCTTGAAATGTCGATTGCTATGAAAACTCGGCAGTGCAGCAATTAAAATGAAGAACAAAAACATTTGAGACTAGATGGAATATAAAAAAGCCATTGAACGTGCTTCTGGCGGACTACCCCAACCTTTAAATAATTTTGAGCATATTGCAGAGTAAAATAAGTTAAAATACTTCAAGGCTCGGAGAACAACACTTTAATGTATATACGACAAGATACAGAAAAGCAATCGCACAAAGAATGATGCTGCTAATTAACTATTCTTTTATAATGGCAATACATTTACCAAATTTTCAATTACCTTTCACAAATACTCTCCAGGTTGTTGACCGCGTCCCAGCTACCATCTGTCTCCGGTTACTAGCTGTTAAACAGGATCTCTATAATAAACATTTAAAAATTAATGCTTAGCCCCGCTTTTATAGGCGGTGGTTACGTCGAAATATTGTAGTTTGAGATCCCATCCCATTTAAAGGGCCTTCTATATACCGTCGACTCTCGATAATTTGAAACTCGTTAATTTTAATATCTCGATAATTTGAAATGTTTTCTCGGTCTCTTTGAAAAATACTCGATATGTTGTATAAAATCAATATAAATTGGTCCCTTTAGTAATTTGAAGTTGAATGAATGGTATCTTGCCTCAAATGAACATTTGTGAATAACTGTAAAAATGTTTAAAACAATAAATCAATCACGAATTTTGATCAAACTCTTGTTTACTTGATTTTATTAATATGTTAGATTCTATCTGAAAATTAAAATATGAGAGAAAATGTTGCCGGCAACTTTCTTAAATCAGACCAGCCCGCGAACAAACTAAACAAAGTTAGACCTCAAATTTCTCACGCCGACCGGGCGTTGATGAGAGCTTGGTTAAGTGGTTTCGCCAGTGTAGAGGACAAAGCGTTCCCGTCGACGGTTTCATGTTGAAGCAAAAAGTCAAGGATTTGCAGCAAGTGAGTAGTTGCTCTCAAATTTCAAAAATCGACACGGCATATCATTTTTTAAAATATGCGGAGAGTGCACCAGCGTGGATATTTCTATTTGTTCTCAATTGATTGAAGACCTAAACCAACCTTTGAATGGCTATGACCTTAGGAACATATTCAACAGAGAAGAAACCGGGCTTTTTTATAAATATCTTCCTAATCGCACTCTGACATTCAAAGACGAAAGTTGTCGTGGAAGGAAGCTCAGCATGGATAGATTGACTGTTCATTTAGCGTGTAACATGGGCGGTTCTCAAAATTTGAAACCACTTATAAAAGGAAAATCTACGAAACGACGCTGTTTCTAAGACATAAAATTGCGGCACACAGTTTATAGGTCAAACAAAAATCGTGGTTGACGACAGAGTTGTTTAATGAATGGCTGAACTCAGTTAACAGTAACATGAAAAAGCAAAAACGTAAAATCTCACTGTTTTTGAACAATTGCACCGTGCATAATAACCCAACACAACATTAGACCACGTTAAATATGATTTTTTTCAGCCAATATGACATCAAGATGGCAACCGTTTGACCCGGGCATAATTCAAAATGTTAAAACTCTCCCCCGTTGAGAAATTGTTTCTCTTGTACTGGATATAATTGAAAAAAGGGAACATAACAATTTTACCACTATAATCATGATTGATAAGGCCTGGAAAATGTCAACCCTACCACCTATGTGCGGGTTTAAGCACACCGGAAGCTTAGAACAGTCATCGGAGCCCCCAAAAATTACAAATTCTGACTAAGGGTGGGTAGTCTACCTAATTAGGGAGAATTAACATTTGAGGATTATTCTCATGTCGATGATGACATCACTGTCCACGGTGCCCTAACCGATGCCGAAATATTGAATTTAGCTCATCTGGATGAGGACGAGGGAGACGACTAAAAACAACCGCCAATTCCAGTCAAATTGAGCGAGGAGAGGAGATCTCTTACTACCCAACGCTTCTACGCCCTCAGAAGCGACACAAGTGACGATTTCTTTGCAGCTCTCATTTCTATCGAAAATTCATTAGACAATGTTAGACTGAAGTCCCTCACAATTTTTTCTGGTCCCCTGAGTTTCAAATTATCGATAGTCGACTACAGATATAAACAAAATTTCCAATTACCCAAGAAATTATCGTTCGGTGGTGGAGTAGCTCTTTTCTGCTTTGGGGAGTATCCTCGAGGCATAAGCAATAGGCTTCTTATCAATTCTCCTGGATCTGTACCAGAACAGTACCCAAGCCGTAGCAAACGTCCTTTTGGTTCTCGCCTAAAATTTATAAATAATTTTCAATCTACTCAAAATATTTTTAGAAAATTTCTTTACTATAAACAATAATAAAAATAAATGGATATATGATAAGGCCCAATTTGGATTATAGATTATAAACACAAGGTAATAAGACCAAATCCAAATAAATAAATAGTGTGTGACGTTTCGGTAACAGCGTTGTTACCATCTTCAGACAAAAGTACTGAATGAGAAATTTTACCACAGCATGTTTTAAATAGTTACTGTAATCAACTGTGTAAACAAGATAGCAGATATGAAGAAGATAGTTTTCTGAGAAACACAGAATATTATTCTTAGAATTAAAAGTGGAAAAAACCTACTTTTTTTAGATATAATTAAAAGCATATCTATAAATATCATTTATATTTCCTCTTTCTTCCATTCTGTTAATTCTAGCACATTTCTTTTGGATGAAAAAGACTTCTTTAAATTGTCTCTTAAAATAATTTTTCTCATAATCTAGTATCTTTGTTTCTTTTATGTTAAAATTATTATGCCCTGTTATATTTCTATTTTCTACAAGTGCAGAATTCTCAGTTTTATCCCATTTTAGAACATATTCATGGTTTTTATTCTTTTTTTTTTTAAGTTCAGCATTGGTCACATTTTTGACATTTCACTTCATAAATTAAACCTGCTCTTTTTGGTAATTGAGTGTTTTATGTTTGTTGATATATTAAGAGATAGGGTTACATGGTTTCCATGCAATTTTCATTTTTTTCAAACTTTTTGAATATATTAGTAAAATTTCTCTCTCTCTCTCTCTTGCAAACCTTTGGTTTATAAATGGCAATGTGATAAATTTGGCTTCTTTGTTTTTGCACTTTAGATATTGAATTAAATTATTATTCTCATATTTTTGGTTCATGTCTTCTATTATTCTATCTATCAATTTGATGGGAAAATCTTCAATGATTAGTTCTTTTTTGATGTTGTTAATTTCTATATTTCTTTTAGTTGTATCATTAATGAGCGTAAAGTTCTATATATAAGAGCTTTTACTAATACTACTTTTTGGCTGAAATGGTGCTGTGAGCTATAGTTCCAATAAGTTCCTGTATGTGTTGTTTTTTGTATATAGAGGTTTTAATATTGTTATTATTGTATGATAAGTTCATGCCCAGGAAATTTATTGATTTGTTGTTATTTACTTCTATAGAGTAATTGATATCAGGACATAGATTGTTGAAAGTATTTAATATTTTTTGTTCACTTCCATGATTAATAAATAAAATGGAGTCATCCACATATCTTTTAAAATAATAAACATCATTTTAAGTGAATTTAGAGCTTTGAATTCTAATTGGCCTATAGTAATACAAGCTGCATTTGGTGATATTGGACTACCCATTGTTGCACCTTTCATTTGGAGATATATTTGGTCATCATAAATAAAGTATGTTGTTTTCAAACAAAATTCTATTCCAATTAAAATTTGAGATTTTGGAAAATTATTTATTTTTGATTTTTTTATCACATGGTTAAATGCATCCATAATTGTGGGTATAGAGATTGAAGTAAACATGTATTCAAAATCTAAAGCTATAAACCTTCGATTTCCATTCAGCTTCATGTCAATAATATCTTATTTGAATTCATAGGAGTTAACAATTTCGTTTTCATTAAAATGTTGGTAGATTTTAAATTGTTGTGCTAACCATTTTGCCAAGGAATATGTTGCTGAAGGTCTATTGTTTAATATTGGGCGTAATGGACATATTGGGAACATGTGCATCATAATTTTTCAACTTGGTTAAAAGCCTGTAATTTATATATTTGTTTTTTCTCCAGTTTTTAAGTATGGTATTCAATTTATTTTTGAAGTTTTTTGTTGGATCATTTTGTATAAGAGAATAGGTGCCATTGTTATTCAATAAAGAAAACATTTTTTGTTTATAGTCTTCTTTTTTCATTAAAACAATTCCATTTCCTTTGTCATATTTTGTTATTGCATATTTTGTTTGCAGGTCTTTAAGTTTGGAAGTCAATTTTTTGTTTACATTATTTGATTTATAATTTTAGGTGTATTAGTAACTTCGAATCTAATATTTTCTGCCTCATTAGGATTAATAATTTTGCATATTTCTTCTGTTTTTGAAATAATATCAAATTTTTCATTTTGTTTCAGATTTCCCCCCAAAGCATATTTATAACCTTTGCTAAGCAAGTCTAGAACTTCATTTGAGATACCTTATCCAGTTAAATTCATTATGTTATTTTTTGGTTTAATTTCAGAGTTGAGAACTTCATGTTTCTTTTCAGGGAAGAGTTTTTCATTAATAAAATCAATTTCTTTATATTGGCATAATAATTTTAACATGTCATGTTTCTTTAATGTTTCTATCTTTTTAAAATGCCTTTTGAATTTTGTTTAGAAATGTAGTTTGATTTTATTTTTAAATAATACTTTTCATTTTTCTAAAAGATCACTATCCTTACTGTCTGCTAGCACTTTGAGATTTGAATTTATTGTCTTAGTATTGAAATGAATTTTTTCCAATTAAATCTAATCTCTCCATTTATAAGATCAAGTGATATTCTTTTCAATTTTGAATCAGATTTTGGAAAATATCATCTATTTGTAATGATAAATGCATTAAAAATTACTTGATGCTCTTTGCAGAATTTAAGAAAATCTCAACTTCTTGAAATAGAGGAGAGCTTCAGATCCTGAACTCTTCAAAATAGAATCCTCAAGTGATGGCTTAGCATCAACATTGAAATTCACTTTGGAATTCATTTTATTCAGCTCACAGGAAGAATAAATTCTTAGGTCCATTGAAGTCTATAAAAATGATAAGGCACAATTTGGATTATAGATTATAAACACAAGGTAATAAGACCAAATCCATACACATACATTTCAGCCAAAAAGTAGGATTAGTAAAAGCTCTTATATATAGAACTTTCACGCTCATTAATGATACAGCTAAAAGAAATATATAAATAAACAACATCAAAAAAGAACTAATCAATGAAGATTTTCGAATCAAATTGATAGATAGAATAATAGAAGACATGAACCAAAAATATGAGAATAATACTTTAATTCAAAATCTAAAGTGCAAAAACAAAGAAGCCAAATTTATCACATTGCCATTTATAATCCAAAAGTTTTCAAAAGAGAGAGAGAGAGATTTTACTAGTATATTCAAAAAGTATGAAAAAAATAAAAATTGCATGGAGACCATGTAACCCTATCTCTCAATATATCAACAACCATAAGAACACTCAATTACCAAAAAAAGCAGGTTTAATTTATGAAGTGAAATGTCAAAAATGTGACCAATGCTGAACTTTAAAAAAAAAAAGAATAAAAAACCATGAATATGCTCTGAAATGGGATAAAACTGAGAATTCTGCACTTGTAGAAAATAGAAATATAACAGGGCATAATAATTTTAACATAAAAGAAACAAAGATACTAGATTATGAGAAAAATTATTTTAAGAGACAATTTAAAGAAGTCTTTTTCATTCAAAAGAAATGTTCTACAATTAACAGAATGGAAGAAAGAGGAAATATAAATGATATTTATAGATATGTTTTTAATTATATCTGAAAAGTAGGTTTTTTCTACTTTTAATTCTAAGAATAATATTCTGTGTTTCTCAGAAAACTATCTTCTTATTATCTGCTATCTTGTTTACACACTTGATAAACAGTAACTATTTAAAACATGCTGTGGTAAAATTTCTCATTCAGTACTTTTTTCTGAAGATGGTAACAACGCTGTTACCGAAACGTCACACACTATTTATTTATTTGGATTTGGTCTTATTATCTGGTGAATGGATATATATTATAGATGAATGAACTTAACAGGAAAATATCGATATAAAATGAAATTTTCTCTTAAAAGCTCGAACAACACTTGAATTTCGGAAAGAAAAAAATCAATCGACGGCTGGAACCTCCTGGGACTAGTGTAGTCTGGGACTACAGAGAGGATCTAACTGGGTGTGACAGAGCGGGAGCTCTGTTGTAGTGCGACAAGACTGGATGGTTGAAGCACATTGCAGTTGGTGTTGGCGACGAGGCTGAACGGAACGGTACATGTTGCGCTACAGGAAAGTCCGACGGTATTGCCTGTGACCAGGAGATCCCATGTAATGTGTCAGCACCACCGTCTGCACTCCAGACCGAGAGGTAAGCCACGGATATCCACCCGCCATCTTCGCTTCTTTGATCAAAAAGGTGCAAGTCAGACATCCGTCACTGGTAGTTATGCTGTAATTGAGACTACCACGCTTCCAGCAAATTCCCAGAGCCCAAAGTATCGATAAGGTCAGCGCAAATTAACCCGAGTCTAAATTTTCAAGTAAGAGAAAGCTTCAGAGAAAATTAGAGACCAACAAAACTTCCTCTGAAAAAAAGAACGCCCCGACAGACTTTGGGAGACTAATAAAATCGAATATGTGGTTCGCAGACACGATATGTAGAGCAATTTACAGCGCCGCCTGAGCAGAATCGACGAGGGTGTGCACTAAATAGGTTCCCATTGATACGGAAACGGCGAAGGCGGTTACAAAATGTGCGCAAGAAAGAAACCAATCCATAGACGATATCATCGAAAGAAGTGATATATGGTCCCCATAATGTGGAGAACATCGTCCTGTGCTAAGCGGTTTGCTCAACAACGAGAAGAGCCAATTGGGTCGGTACTGATTGAGGATAGAGATATGGCCCGAGTTGTAGCGTGGTTCAACAAACAAAGTGTAACGCTAGTTCTAGCGTTACGTTTTAGAACGGAAGACTAGCCTCATATCGCCATCACATTCAGGGGTGTAATGGTCCTCCAGAAGACTAGAATTAATGTTTGCCCTGTTTGAAACAAACGACGACGCCCGAAGGTGCTTAAAACCGTCCACAATCTGTGGACCGAAGGACATATGGAAAAATAAAGAATAAAGAAGTTCAACTGGTGGCAATCAAGACTGGCTCCCCCTTTTTGACGTCGTTTTGGATGATTTTTTTCCTGTCTGTTACACTTGATTTATCTCAATAATCCACGTAAGTAAATAAAATTAGTCGAGCAGGGATCCTTAGCAGGCTCGCCTTTTAATTTGTCTATCCTTGATGCGAAAAAGGCGTAACAATATTTATGCATGACATTTATGACAAAGCTAAATACTAAGGGACTTTCCTTTTCCAGTATAACGCTATATCGTACAAAACTAAGAATATTCGTTTTTTTTTATTTAAGAAAACCAACACAAAAATATTAGAAAAGAACGATATTTATTTGTGTACCTCTGAAAATAAAAAAATAAAAATGAGTTATCTCACTATATATTTCTCTTTTTCGGCCGTTCGGCAGCATTTTAGGCGGAGGAAATAGAGAGAGAGATATTGAGATTTTTAAAAATATTATTCACCACGCAAGTCAATGGAAAGAGACAAAAACAACTATTCAATGTTACAGTGTCTGGTTGGCACTTTAGAAAGAGTAAAATAAAAAGAAATAATATTCTAAAAATAAAATTAAAAATAATAAAAATATATACAATTATGTTCCATCGAAGAAGCTCTTCCATAGAGGTAGAGTCCTCCTCCAGGCAATCAGGGGGTTCTCACGGATGCCTCTAATTTCCAGATACATGTGTGAAAAACCTCTAGATTCTCAATTTGGCTGAAGATATGTTGGCGATGTCAAAGTCTTGAAGGCCAACCCCGAAAGAGAGAGGTAATGGTAACCCCTATGGAATATTGGCCGAGAGCAGGGGAATGTCTTATATGATGTTGTAGTTTGATTGAGGATGCAGAGGAGCACGTTGAGAGAGATTTATTGACGGGAAATAAATCAATCAATATTCGTTGGGAGGGAACTGCTAATTCGTTCGTGATGCGCGTCGGCGATGCAAATCAGGCAGTGGGAAAAGTGCAAATTCTGACGATCAGGTCGAGGTCGCTGAAAAAAAGATAGGAAATCTGAGCCTTTCATCACAGTAACCCGAAAAAAGAGATAAGGGTCTGACGCTAAAAGCCAGCCACCAAAGATCGCGAAGTCGAACGCCAGAAATCCAAGGGGTTCCGTGGCCTTCAATAACCTCGGTTATCAGAAGACGTTGATCAAGATCAGAACCGCGGCAGCATTGTTCGACCAGTGCTGCTATATCGAATGGTGCGCGGAATTCGATCCCGTGTACCATATCCGGCCATGTTCTGGTACATATTTAGCCGAAGATATTTACTTACGTTACGGGGCTCCTAAATACTATATTAGCGTCAAGGATTCTCAATACACAAGTAAATCAATGAAGGAGGTGACGAAAATGTGTGAGATCAACACCGTTTCACAACAAGCTACCATTCCCAGACGAATGGGCTAATAAAACGTATTAAAATAACATTAAATAACACGATCTAGACCAGAGTAAAATAATTGGGACCAAATCCTACCTTTTACTACCCATGCTTACAACACCACTTCAAGACACCACGGACTAATCTTCTTTTCTACTGTTATTTAGGAGGGAACTTAGTCCCTCTAGGACGATGGAAATATTTCGATGGACACCAGTATAAATTATTATGATGAAAATACATTAAAAATACAAAGATAAAATAGCTAACAAGAGACATGTATTCATTAACCCAACTAAAACTAAGAAAGAATAAATCTACTATGATAAAAACTTAATGAGAGAACTTATGAACCAGGAAATATAGTAGTAATATGGACATCAGTTAGAAAAATCGGAAAGTTTGAAAAATATTTGAAGAAATATTTTGACCTATATACAATACTGAAGAATATATTTAATGTATATTATTTAATAAAATCGAAAGACAATCCTAGTTTAGACCCGTCATTAGTCCATGTGTCAGACTAAAGCCATATTTTGAGAGAATTGATTGAGAAGTCATACACGAGGATGTGAAAACCTCTAGAGAGGGGAAATGTGACAACAAGTTTGATGCGCCTATCCTTCCTTATATCTATAAAAATGAAATCCAAAATCGATGTTTGTTATCGCGTTGCGCAAAATCTACAGAATCAATCATTATGAAATTTCGAATGTAGGTAGCTGAAGATTTCGTTTAATATATAGCCTTTTCAAAAAACTAAAAAGGTTAATGGGCTTTTTTTTTAAATATAAAACCAAAAAGCGTTAGTTCCAGCCTTTTACCGCTTGGCGCCGCATTGATCGCTTCTATGAATGAATATTTGATTGGTTAATAATTTTACACGTAGTTTGTTAGTTTGTTCACACAATGAATGTTTTTAAAAGTTAAGATTATCCAATCGCCGTGAAACTTTAGGATGTTATTTACTATACTACTGGGAAGGTTTTGGGTTTGAATTTGATTCGAAATAAATATTCGTTGCAATTTTATTTGCCAATATTTACTTTCACTCGCAAGCAGCGCCTCTCGCGGCTTCTGGTGAAATTACATTTATAAATTCTAAAAATGCTAAAGTGTGTTCCGAGTATAATAAATTTAATTTGAAAATTTGGTAAAATATTATTCCAATGACGCGTTGTGAAAAACCTGGCATTTCAATATTAATATATTTTTAAAGAAAATATTGTAACGTTTTTGTATTAAATGTTAAAATGTTGTAATGTTAAAATATATTTTACATTGTTAATTTAATTTGATGTTGTTTTATAATAATGAATATGCAAATTACATTCTTGTTGTTTATTATTGTTTGTTTATATAAAAAATATATTGTATGTGATGATGATAACAATGCCTGACCAAACCACTCATTGAATGTCCATGAAACTTTGGGAAGTTATTTAGTATAGTACTGGGAAGGTTTCTAGCAAATAAAATTTTTGAAATAACTTTTTGCCTAAAAATAATAAAGATAAATATTCTAATTTATATGTTTTAATTCAACAATCTGCTCTAAATATTTTCATGATGATACGATGATTTTGTAATGTAGAAAATTAGGAAATACAAAATTCAGGATGACACGGCAATTTATTTGAGACAAGAATAATGATACAATTCCAAGGCAAGATACTATTCCTACATAGTGATCCTAGAAGAATCGAAAATAAATTTGCAACTGAAGATTAACTTACTTAAAAAGTACTTGGAAGAGAACTGCCTAACGTTAAACCAAAATAAATCTAAAATAATGGTGTTTAGAAACGGTGGAAGGACAGCTCGTTCCGAGACATGGTTTTGGGGTCAGCAACCCCTGACAATAGTAACTAAGTATACATATCTGGATTACCCTCTGACTACAAAAATTCGACCCAATATGCTTCCCAATACTTTAGAAACAAAGCACTGAATGCAATTAATGCACTTTGGAGAATCCTTACAAAGGCGCGAATAAAGTCCTTTACCTCGGTGATGAAACTTCTTGACACTATTGTTTTTCCTACGTTACTATATGCGGCACCAATTTGGGCAATTAACCAGCTGAAGACAGTCAATAATACCCAAGATGCATTTCTTCGTCGTCTCTTAGACTTACCAAACTTCACACCAGGATATATCCTCAGAAGAGAATGTGGAAGAATATCAACTGAACTTAATGCTGTGAAACTCGCATTAAAGTTTTGGGTCAGGATCTTAAAAATGGAGACGAGCAGATTACCACATGCTTGCTTAAACTATCTCTGGAAAGTCACCGCGAAAAAGGAAATAGAAAACAGTTTTACTCAAAATGTAATAAATATTTTAGACTCTAAGGGATATTCCTTTCTTAAGGGCTGCGAAGAATACTTAGCCATACAGAAAGAACTGCCAGGCATAATTAGAATCACCACAGACCAATTAATTCAAAACGTTCAGATGAAAATCATTGATTCAACCTACTCTGCTCACTACAAATGAGAGAGACAGAGGAGTACCTACGATTAAATATCTCTCTTCCCAACAAAAGAATAGTTGCACAACATAGAGTTTTATGGCAATTTTTCAGGAAAGAAAGAAAAGACTTCTGCAAAGAAAATGGCCGGAACTGTTCACTTTGTAAGGATCTCATGGATGATAATTTGGTTCACTATTTCTGCCAATGCCCTCTCTTAACAGAAAAACGTACTGAAATTTTCCCAAGCCCTAACTTTGGTCAATTTAGATACCATCGCATATGTCAACTTCTCTCTTCAGCTCTGGATGATGAATTACTGATTGTTAAATACTTTAAGTTCTGCACAGAAGCTGGGCGCATAAGAAAGAATGCAGGGCAAGGATACTGGAGGATGACCTATCTGTAAATAGGTAACTGAATGTGAGACAAACTTTATTTTGTTGTAAATGTTTCCTCTTCCCTCTTCTCTTGTTGATGTGTAAATACGGCGAATCCTATATGGGGCGGAATGCCCTAAATAAAGGATTTTGTTGTTGTTGTTGTTTGTTGTACTATTCCTTTAACTTCCAATTACCGAGGGAACCAATTAATATTGATTTTATTCAACTTTTCGAGTATTTTTCAAGGGAGCGGGAAAAAAATGCTCACTTTATCGAGATATTCGTTAGACAAACCTTTACTCGGGTAAAACCCGGGGCGAAGCCGGGTACGTCCGCTAGTTATTTATAAAATTCACAAACGTGACAATATCTTCTTTAAAATTTACTAAATGTTTTCAAAATAATTATGTGTTTCAAAAATATATTTAAACGCATATAACAATTATTATATTCATATGCGCTTATAAATCTATATATAGGTGGATTGGATGTTTCTAGAATCGTTTTAACAAATGTTCGTTAGGCAAACTTTTACTCGGCTAAAAACCGGGCGAAGCCGTGAACATACACTGCGTGACATTGAAAATGGAACACCAAGAAATAGTGGCCAGAAAGTGATGAAACTCGGCAGACAGAGAGAGACAGGGACGAACAATAAGTGATCTTTATTTCAAAATGATAGTCATGATACAGAGCGAGAACGGCGTCGGCTTAGTAGCAAGTAGGACCACGCGGACGGCGATGCACGCAGCAACACGTCTAGGTAGAGAGTCAATCAGAGTACGGATGGCGTCCTGAGGGATGGCTCTCCATTCCCTCTCAACCATTTGCCACAGTTCGTCTTCTGAACGTGGCTGTGGCAAGGCATGCAAACGGCGTCCAATGATGTCCCAGACGTGCTCGATTGGTGAGAGATCAGGAGAGTACGGTGGCCAGGGAAGCATCTGTACATCTTGCAGAGCTTGTTGGCTAATGCGAGCAGTGTGCGGTCGGGCGTTATCCTGCTGATAAAGGGCATTGGGTACCCCCTGAAGGTAGGGGAGTGTCACCGGTCGCAGCACATCATCAACGTATCGTTGGGCCGTCATAGTGCCCTGAATACGAAGTAAAGGTGACCTGGAATCATACGCGATTGCGCCCCAAACCATGATTCCACGTTGTCGCACGGTGGGGCGTTCCACAATTGCTGCCGGATTGTACCTTTCTCCACGTCGACGCCATACGCGTACACGGCGACTATCACTGGACAAGCAGAAACGCGACTCATCTGAGAACACGACCCTGTGCCATTCCGTCATCCACGTCGATCTAGCCCGGCACCATTCCAAACGTTGGCGCCTATTCGGTGGGGTCAATGGCAGTCTTCTTAGCAGACGGCATGAGTGCAAGCCATTAGCAACCAATCGACGGGAAATGGTTCTGGTCGAGATGGAATGATCTAGGGTGCCTTGCACATGTTGCAGGATGGCGGTACAAGTGGCTTGTGGGGCCGCCACTGCTTGTCGAAGTATACGCCGATCCACACGTGCTGACGTCACTCTGGTTGCACCGACATTCCTATAAATTGCCACATTTAGCTGCGATTTGACGTATGGACCAACCTGCCTTTTTCAGTCCGATCACCATGCCCCTCGTAAAAGCGTCTGTCTGCTTGAACTGCCTCCGTTTACGATGACCTGCATTCTCTGTTATTACACGTGTCTTTTGACACAAGAACAAAATTTCTACAATGATTTTCCTTAAAGAAATAACGACACGAATACTGTCCTTTCTGCAAGTTCCTTCCCTTATATCTTACTCCATGTGCGCACGAGAGCTGCACATTTTACATCATTTGCATAACTCGGTTAGGCGCGTCTACCCTGAAATTTGCATAATTTTCTGGCCACTATTTCTTGGTGTTCCATTTTCAATGTCACGCAGTGTATATACAGGGTGATCCAAAAGGCCCGCACAACTTTAAAAATTAATAACTCCGCGAATATTTGCGCTAGAGCAATGCGGCAAACACCATTGTGTTCAGGATACAATAGGAAATTTTATGGCAAATGATGAAAAATTCGAAATCAATTTTAGTTACAATTTTTTTGCTAGATGACGCTCTACCAGAATCAGAGATTCAGCGGCCAAATTGTTTGATACATTAAAAAATATAACTGATCGACACGTATTTTTTCTTTTTGAATACCAGGAAATAACCCTAATAATATCAAATGATAACTTAATAAAACACCATTTCGCCAAAAGTAGAAGAAATGGTTATCGATTTTTAAATACAATCTGAGATATGTAAAATAGGTATATGCAAATTAAAACATGTAGCAAAAAATATTTATATTTTAGAAGGAGTTTTGTGAAATAGATTGAATATTTGAAAACACTACTGATATCAATGCACGATTTTTTAAAATGTTAATATAGTATCAAAAATTATGATGGCACTACTAATAGGATTTCTTGCTATAAGGAATGTATATTTTTCTTGACTAATTGGCGACCCTTTACTATTTTGATGGATATTTGTCATGATCCAACAAATTAAATATAGAGGGGAGTAACAAAATATATTTGTCGTACTTTATTCCAAATACCCTATTGCTTTTCAAGTGTTTCATTGCTCATTATACTGTACTCAATTTTAAAAATGTGTCCCCTCAAATAAAAATCATTTTTAGATCGACCGCGAAAAGCGATGAACTAAACATAAGGGGTAAAATTGTGCGTACCAGTGTTATTCGAGAAGTTATAACACTTTGATCTGCACGACATAATATAAGATAGAGCAAATGGCAAACAAAAAATGACTGTTCACAAAAAAAAAAGAATCAAGATGTGAGGACAGCATTTATTATTCCCATAACCCAACATAAAGAACTGAAAAATATTGGTAGATAGTATAATACATGACAGCTTATATAACACATGAGGTAACTGCCTTCTCTCTTGTATTAGGTCACAATCCTTGCTCAATGTGGCGACCTTCATTCTCAAACACCGCCTACAGACGATAGATGACAGAATGAACAGCATCGAATAATATTTTTGTTGAAATTTTTAAACGTGCCATCTGATAGAAGCCTTCAACATGGCCAATGTGGTAGGCCGGCATCGATAAACAAGCGACTTAATGTACCCCCATAACCGAAATTGTAAGGCGTCAAGTCTGGTGATCATGAAGGCCACTGGTAAATAAAGTGGCGACTCATCCCGCGATTTTCACCGAACGTATCCTTCAGCAATTGTTTGGCACTGCGGGAGATATGAGGAGGTCCTCCATCTTGCATGAATGTTATTTCGCTTAGTATTTGTCTGTCCTGCAATATGGGAATACCCTTTTCTCTCAAAAGTTGAACATGACGTTCACCAGTTACAGAAACGGTTTTAAAAGTTCTTCCATTGTTTTTTTCAAAGAAAAAGGGCCCAATAATAAAAGAAGAAGTGAACCCACACAAAACTGTAACTCTGTGATGATGAAGTGACATTTCTATGAAAATCCTAGGTTTTCTGTTGCCCAAATGCGGCTGTATTGAATGTTGAATTCTCCGTTTAGAGAAAGGTGAGCATCATCTGTCCATTCGACAGCCAGTTTTCATCAATATCAATTTGCCAGAAAACCCATGCTGCGAATTCTTAACGCTCAAAATCGTTGACTTTCAACTCGTGAAAACTTTGAATTTTGTATGGGTATCTTTTAAGAAAAATTCTAAATGTGTGTTCTCTCCAAACTGTTACATACGAAATCCCAGTTGTCGAGCACTTACTTCTCCATACGTGGATAACGTTTCATTAGCTTCAACATTCTGCAAAACCGTAACAACCACTGACTTGCATGTCGATGGAATAAAATAACACTGGAAAAAAAATTCACAGAAAATCTTGAAGAACTGTGCAACGAAGAATTAATAGAGCATCGATACCTAGAAGAAGACGTAAAGACCTGTGAATACCTTACTGGAAGGACCACAACATAGAATGATTGCAGAGAGAAAGAGACAATATCAACAACTTCTTAAAACAAATAAAACAGAAGAAAACAGAAAGGAACTCATTGATATTATACACAAAATATAACAAGAAATTTGGATATGCAAACAAGAAAAATGGGAGAATTCTGCGAAAAAAATGGATCCAAGAAAGTACAGCCATCACTGGAATATAATTAGAGTGTTAGAAAACAATCAAAACCAAGACCAATCCTCCAATACTCTAACCGATATGAATAGAACAGCGAGAACGAACAAACAGATGGCTGACATAATTGCTGAATATCTTTCAAGCACTTCCGGACTCAGTTATACGAACGAAGACAGCACTCAAAAAATAATTTTAACAAGGTAGTTAAATAAACAAGAAATTACCATCAATAAGTAATTTTCTCGAGAGACTTCACACTGAATGAGCTGAATTCATTAATAGAAAAGTTAAATCCAAGAGGTCTCCAGGATATGATTCAATCTTTGGACAATTGATTGAACACTTTGGACACAAAGCTAAAAATCAACTCCTACGAATACTGAACATTTGATGGCAAACTGATAAACTAGCAAAGAATTGGAAGATATAAATTATAGTGCCAATACTGAAACCAAACAAAGATGCCAAGGAATGCAAAAACTATCGGCCAATTGCTCTTACCAGCATACTTTGTAAAATAACAGAACGAATTTTGCACTCTAAGCTCATAGTCTGGCTCACTAACAATAATAAAATAAACTCTACCAAACTGCCTATAGATCCAGACACTGTACAACTGATCAACTGTTCTACTTCTGTCAATCAATAATTGATGCTTTCCAGGGAAAACCGCCAAAGAATACAACGGCCGTATTTCTGGATATGACCTCAGCTTTTGATTGAGTGTAGAGGGAGAAATTATTTGAAAGGCGGCACAACATCGGAGTAAGAGGAAAAACCTAATCTGGATTGCAGATTTCTTAAGGTGAAGAAGGATAAAGGTTCGGGTCAATTGAGCATTTTCCAAGGACCGAAGAACATGGGCTGGTGTACCTCAGGGATCTGTGCTCAGTCCTCTACTCTTCTCGCTATGATGCAACAATATTAACTGTTATCAAATTACAAAACTATTTTAGAGGCGTAATATTCTTTTTAAAATAAAACAATTTCTACTGTCCTTACTGCAATGGAAACATTAAAGGGAGGGCCTGGCTCATCAGTGGTGAACCCTCCCTGCGGTTTCGCCAGTTTAATCTAGTAGATTAAACTGGCGAAACCGCTGGGAGGGTTCACCACTGATGAGCCAGGCCCTCCCTTTAATGTTTCCATTGCAGTAAGGACAGTAGAAATTGTTTTATTTTAAAAAGAATATTACGCCTCTAAAATAGTTTTGTAATTTGATTAACTGTTGTGTATTTAAATAATGAAGATTATTCGCATTCTTTAAAGCCTAATTATGTAGAAATATATGTGTATATAAATTGGACATTTGCTGTTGGCCAAAGGAGAAGAATAAGAGCTTAATAAGAGGTCATGGTCAATTTTGAGCTGTTGTTTGTCTAATTACGACACAACAAAATTTGCGACGAGGATGCAGGATCTATAGAGCCAGTAAAAAGCTGAGGAAAACGGCGTCTCCGCAAGTATAACTACTACATCTTTGAAACTATCTGGATCAAGAAAAAAAAGAGTAGAAAAGATCAGCATGACAAGTTCAAAGTTAATAGTACCTTTTAGATGATATAGCTCAGTGGAGGATACCTTCGATCTTTTTGTACAAAAATTTGAGGCTTCCTTTATGGCAAACGGTCTGAAGGAGGAGAGTAAAGTGCCGATTTTTACCTCGCTACTAGATTCTGAAACTTTGAAGCTGGGAAACGACATTTTCTTTCCGGCCTAATGAAAGATAACCCTATGATACTATAATTCAAAGAATTAATCTGCATATGGATCCAAAGAAGAAAGTGATACCACAGTTATGCAGATTTTAGAAGAGAATTCAACAGGAAGGACAATCAATTTCTGAATATCTTAGAGAATTGAAACATTTCGCAATAAATTGTAATTTCGGCGATATGCCGAGAACCATGTTGCGAGACCATTTTGTGGCTAGAATCAAGTCGGAAAGCCTGCAAAAGAAGCTACTAGAAGAGGACGACGATGTCACCCTGGTAAAGGTTTTTGCAGTGGCGATCTCATTCGAACTGGCGGAGATAAATACAAGAGAAAAACAAGATCAATTAGTGCCAAGATATCTTCTGTGGATGGAAAGGATAAAAAGGGTGAGTACAATAATAGTACGGCGCAGCATAGGCCTTTCAGGCAAAGAGGAGAAATAATATGGTGAAAGACATTCACACGTGGCCTCTGTTTTCTTTCATAGAACAAAAACTTGTTTTAAAATGTAAAAAACTGGGTTATTTAAGTAGGGTCTGCAAAGATAGTAAACAAATGTGGGGATTATATTTGTACAAGAGGAATCTATATATTCTGTACAGGGCGAAACTGATGCCACAATAAATTCCACAGTAGATGGTTTTTCTTTGTGCTTTACAATAGATACAGGAAGTCCAGTTACGTTAATACCTAAAGATATTTATGAGAATTATTGGCAAGGTAAAAAAATATTTCCAACAAATTTAAGATTAAAATCCTTTTGTGGTAAATCGGCTAATAAAGCAATAGAAATAGATAGGTATCCCCTTCCATCGATCGATGAGATATTTTCAAAATTATCTACAAGCACCGTACTTTCGACTCTAGACCTATCACATGTTTACTTACAAGTAATGTTAGCGGAAGAAGCCAAAGCTGTTGTTAATATAAACACAACAAAGAGGTTGTTTTCTTACAAAAGACTACCATATGGCGTAGCGGTAGCACCAAATAAATTTCAGAGGATTATGGAAGGTCTATTTGCTGATTTGCCAGGTGTCGCCTGCTACATAGATTATATTTTGTTTGCAGGAAAATACTTTGAAGATCATGAACAAGAGTTGGATTTATTGTTTAGAATATTGCTAGAAAAAGGTTTAAGATTAAACAGAGATAAATGTAAACTTAAAAGGGATTTGGTGGAATATTTAGGGTTTAAAATTGATAAATATGCATCCCTTAGAAAATAAAATTAAAGCAGTGATAGAGGCGCCTGAACCGAAAAAATGTTTCGCAATTGAGATCTTTCATAGGACTCTTAATTTATTTTTCTATATATATAAAAAATATAGCAGACATTTTAGTGCCATTCTATCAACTTTTGAAAAATAAATTGTAGATGGAATTGGACGAAAGAACATCGAATGTAATTTTGAAAATGTAAATCATTATTAACTGATAAGTGTTTTGTCACACATCACGATGCAAACAAAGCATTGGTTCTGGCTTGTGACGCATCCAGCTATGGACTAGGCGTAATTCTTAGTCATAGAAAGGAAGAATGCCCTATAGCTTTTGCTTCTAGAACATTAACTGAAGCAGAAAAACGGTACTCTCAACTAGAAAAGGAAGCGTTGAGCATAACTTATGGCATTGAGAAATTAAGACAATACTTACTAGCACGAAAATTTGTATTGATCACAGACAACCGACCCTTAATTCATATATTTTCACCTCAGAAACCAATTCCCATATGTGCAGTATCCAGAATTAAAAGATGGTTCTTAAAATTATCTACATATAATTATACTGTGGAATTTCGAAAAACTAGTGATAATTTCAATGTTGACGCATTGTCACGTCTTCCTTTAGAATCGAGTGTCAGGGAGTCTCTTGATGAAGACCAGGTACTTCTTCTCAGGAAGTTGAATGAGGTACCGTTCTCTTTTAGGGAGGTGGCATATGAGATGTCCCGAGATAAAATACTATCTATAGTATTAAGGGACGTTAGAAAAGGCAACTGGAAATTTACAAGGATACCGAGGGAAAATCCACTAGCTCCTTATTATAAGATCAAAGAGGAATTAAGTTTGGAGTTTGGTTGTCTTCAATGGCGTGAAAGAGTGGTAATTCCCCAAAAATTAGGATCTTTAATTTTAAATGACTCGCATTATATGCACATGGGGATTGTTAAAATGAAGATGATTTCTAGACGGTATTTTCTGGTGACCAGGCATAGACAGTAACATCGAGGAGTTAACTAGAGAATGTACTCTCTCGGAATCTCGGAAAGGACTTGGCGTGGCATCGACTTCATCTTGATCTAGCGGGTCCGTTCATGGGAAGAATGTTTTTGGTTCTCGTGGACGCATACTCAAAGTGGATAGATATTTTTATCCTCAAAGATATTACTAGCAAAACGATTATAAGTCATCTTAGAGAAATTTTCGCCAGATTTGGATTGCCCGAAATTCTGGTTACAGATAACGGAAGACAGTTTGTCTCCGGTTATTTCGAGCAATTTACCAAAATGAATGGTATATGGCCCACTAAGACCAGTCCGTATAATCCTAGTACAAATGGTTTAGCTGATATATATGTAAGAGAGTTTTAAAACCTTTTGAGAAAGAATAATGGGAAGGATGATTTAGAGCGAATCTACAAAGATTCCTATTTGCTCATAGAGCATTCCCCCAAACTGTAATAAAGGAAATCCCCCGCGGAACTGCTAATGAAGAGAAGTTTAAGATCAAGATTCTCGAATTGAATACCAAGATGGGAAATCCGCGAGAGGTATTTCATGAGGTCGTAAGATGGCAGGAGCAGTTTACTACAGGTTGCGAGGTTTATTTCCGCAACTATGCAACTGGACCTAAACGGTAAAAAGGTACCATTTTGAAATTATTGAGCTACCGTCACTACCTTATAAGTTGCGAGGGCCTCGTGTATAAGAGGCATATCAATCAATTGCGACCTGTGAGAAATAAACAAGTGGAGACAAGAAATTTGATACTTCCTCGAACATCAGGAGAGAAGACTGTAGGTGGAAGTCATAAATTAAGTGAAGAGGAGGTTCCAGAGATTACATCAGGAAACAAAGAGGAGACTGCTGCTGTGCACGTGGTCTCTTGCACTGCTAAACCGGAGAGTGCCGCTGTGCAAGTGCCCGTCCGCAGTCCTAGACCTCAGAGAGCCAGGAAACCCCCAGACCGACAGGAGTATTATTAAGGGGGGAGATGTGTTGTGTATGTAAATAGAAGAAGATTATTTGCATTATTTAAAACCTCATTATGTAAGAATATATGTGTATATAAATTGGACATTTGTTGTTGGCCAAACGAAAAGAATAAGATAAAATAAAGAGTCATGGTCAGGTTTGAGATGTTGTACGTTTAATTACGACACAACATTAACGAAATCTATCCTTATCTCACTGAAGACACAAAGGTTGCCTGTTATGCAGATTAATA
This sequence comes from Cordylochernes scorpioides, assembly GCA_030710605.1. NCBI lineage: Eukaryota > Metazoa > Arthropoda > Arachnida > Pseudoscorpiones > Chernetidae > Cordylochernes > Cordylochernes scorpioides. The sequence goes on along the minus strand of CP092886.1, from coordinate 79,294,080 downwards.
GCCATATGGCAAACAAGTATCAGTATAGAATAATTAGAAATAATACTGAACATATCAATGAGAGAACTGGAGAAGTGGGCAATGAAACTCAAAATGACCATAAACCCAATAAAAACAAACCTATGCGCCTTCACCACTGACCAATTGACCACTCACCAATTTAACCCCAAAATAAGCATAAACAACCAAGTCATTGATAAAATTAGATCATCAAAATACCTATGTGTGGTACTTGATGAGGAATTGCGATTTACAGAACACATAATTAGCACCTCAAATAGAGCTACCAAAACCTAAACATTCTGAGAAAGCTATGTGGAACAAATTGGGGAGCAAAACCCAACATTCTAAGAAAAACATATACCACCTTAATAAGGCCAATAATGGAATATGCAACACCCGTCTAGGCTCCCTCAAGTTCATCACTAAAAAGAAGACTAAACAGTGTTCAAGCAAAAGCGGCCAAAATAATCACTGGTGTTGTTTCATCCACCAACAATTAGAAAATTCAGAAAGAATGTGGTCTAGACCTACTAGAAAGCAGTAGACAATAAAAAACAATAAAATTCACCAATATCCTAAAAAGTAAAGAAATCAAACACATATCCCATAAAACCTCGACACAAAAAGAAAGACTTAAAAGATCTTCAACACTTCAGTAGGACAACAATATTAGAAAGAGCATAAATATGAAACATAATGAATTTTAAATTCAAGAAGAACCGATATTCACACTACCCCATTATCATCAAATGTAATCATCATTCTTTACCTGAATGAACCCTGCAATAAAAAATAGAACAACAACATTCTTTAAAAGAAAGGACTTGACACAATTGGTTTAAACGATAAGAGAAATTATTTAACAGCATATACAGATGGATCATCAGACCTTACCCTGAGTAATGGAGGGGCCGGAATTAACATAATACTGCAAGATGGAACACACAATAAAATCAAAGAAGGAGCAGGAAAGATTTCGTCAAACTTCACTTGTGAACTGACAGCTATCTGGAAAGCTCTTGATGTATGCCTTAACCAACCATCCCTTCATCAAGCAGAAGGAATTTTAATATGCAGCGACTTCATATCCGATCTAGAAGCAATTCAGAAGGGCAATACTAAAATCACACAGAAAATACACTCGTTACTTATCCAACTGGAATCATTGGAGAATAACTGCATTCTAAAATGGATTCCCGCTCATGTTGGGATCGGGGGTAATCAAATGGCAGTTGAATAGGCAAAGGAAGCCAGAAAGTTGAGCCAAAGGGAAGAACAAATGTCATTATGTGACGCTAATGCTTTTGCTAAATACAAGATAATTAAACAAAAATTAAGAAAATATCAGAATGTGAAATAAACTCTTAGAGAAAAATGACAAAAACTATAATAAGACTTAGAACAAAACTCTTAAATAAATGATAATAGATCCAGATGGCAGAAGAACCTATAGGACATGCAACAACTGTGCTGGTGTAGAACTAACACCTACTCACATATTCTCATGCCCAACAAAAGCCGCAGCCTTGCAGAAAATTGACATAGACCCAGAGCAGCCACTTTACACACCCAAGATAGTGGACATCGCTGCTGCTGCTGTGATAGAGATGCATGGAGACATCTGAGGCTCTTCATTGGACATGACAACAACAACAACGGCATTCCAGAGTAAAATAAATTATCATATATAGATAAATATTTTTCAAATGAATTAAAATAAATATAATCGATATTGATAGAGGGTTGAATTTGAAAATTATAAATTTATTATCTTCGAAATTTTAATCGATGAGAGGATTCCAGCAAACCGCATCTGAAATATCATTTTATTTTGCTACATGTTTTAATTTCCATTTACCTATTTTACAAATCTGATTGTTTTTAAATATCGTCAACCAATTCTTCTAATTTTGGCGAAGTGGTGTTTTATTAATTTGTTATTTGATATTATTAGGGTTCTTTCCTGGCATTCAAAAAGGAAAAACACGTGTCGATCAGTTAAAATTTTCAATTTATTAAACAATTTGGCCGCTGAATCTCTGATTCTGGTAGAGCGCCATCTGGCGAATAAAATTGTAACTAAAATAAATTTCGAATTTCATCATTATTTGCCATAAAATATCCCATTGTATCCTGAACACAATGGTGTTTACCGCATATTCGCGGAGTTATGAATTTTTAAAATTGTGCAAGACTTTTGGATCACCCTGTATTTTTAAAGTTTCAAAGAATAAAAATACACACACAAAAACGATCTTATAACTCTTATTTCCCTTTTGTAATAATGATTATGAACATTTAGCATATTTTTATTATTATTTTCTCACATGTATATATATATAGTTCAAAATCGAGCAATTCCTTTTTGATACATCAAAATGAAGGAATATTTTAGATCAAATATATTTATTAAAAATTCGATATTTCGATTAGGCTATTCCTAAGCTTATAAGGAGTTTGAGTTCCTTGAAAAAGATAGGCGAACAACCTCGTCTAAATATCGAATTTTTAATGAAAATATTTGATCCAAAATATTACCTTATTTTAATAAATATATGCAGTAATATATATCACTATATATACACTAGAATTTCATATGTACTATAATTATAAATAGTGTAACAACCCCACAATGTAGATAAATTTCAACGCGGCAGCTTTGTTTGTGGCCATCATGTAATCACAAATAAGATAATAAAATTGTATTGAGAGTCCGCCGCGCCAAATACAGGAAAAGGGTCCCCGATTACAGAAGCCGTTAGTTTGCTTTACTTCCGCTCCCCACCGACAAACGGCAGATATTTAGCAGATCATCTCTCCTCCTCATGTAGATCACACCCTTTTGGACCTTGTCCGCGTGTTCGGCTCTGGCATCTCTTCTAGGTAACATTTATTATGTTACCTATTGACGCCTGACCACAAAGCCCATGACTGCAAGTGCTTATTGAACCACACACATATATATATATATTAAGAAAAAGGCATCTCCTTATCGTGCAACAGAAAGTTGCTGATGGCTGGCGCCATCTATCGGAATAAATATCAACTATTCTCGTTGATTTTTAATTATTCCAGAATTGGCCAAATACCCATTCTTGATTAATCAAGAAAAGCTAACCACGGACGCGTTTCGGGCTGTTGGCCCTCATCAGCGTGGTGCAAGCTGTACCTCAACGACCAAAAAATTGGTCATTAAGGCATCCTGAAAAATCATGAAACGGGTAGTTAAGGCCAGAATTGCGTGAGGACGCTACACAATGTGAAAAAATAGTACAAATGTAACATTGTACTGGGATAAGGTGCATAAATTAAGAAAAAGGCATTTCCTTATCGTGCAACAGAAAGTTGCTGATGGCTGGCGCCATCTATCGGAATAAATATCAACTATTCTCGTTGATTTTTAATTATTCCAGAATTGGCCAAATACCCATTCTTGATTAATCAAGAAAAGCTAACCACGGACGCGTTTCGGGCTGTTGGCCCTCATCAGCGTGGTGCAAGCTGTACCTCAACGACCAAAAAATTGGTCATTAAGGCATCCTGAAAAATCATGAAACGGGTAGTTAAGGCCAGAATTGCGTGAGGACGCTACACAATGTGAAAAAATAGTACAAATGTAATTCTGGCCTTAACTACCCGTTTCATGATTTTTCAGGATGCCTTAATGACCAATTTTTTGGTCGTTGAGGTACAGCTTGCACCACGCTGATGAGGGCCAACAGCCCGAAACGCGTCCGTGGTTAGCTTTTCTTGATTAATCAAGAATGGGTATTTGGCCAATTCTGGAATAATTAAAAATCAACGAGAATAGTTGATATTTATTCCGATAGATGGCGCCAGCCATCAGCAACTTTCTGTTTCACGATAAGGAGATGCCTTTTTCTTAATTTATGCACCTTATCCCAGTACAATGTTACATTTGTACTATTTTTTCATATATATATATGAAAAAATGAAACAAAAAATAAAAGATAAGAAGATCAGGTGTTGAAATCGATATTAAAAATGGCATATCCTGACCAGGAGCATTCGTGGATGGCTTTTCTTGATTTATCAAGAAATTGGGTTGGCCAAATATCAGGGAACAGGTTTGAATCAACGTTTAGTTGATTTCTGTTCCACCAGATTGCGTTCTGCCTTCTGTAAAGCACATGTGTTCCTGATCAGAATATGCCATTTTTAAATTTGATTTCGGTACCTGATATTTTTATCTTTTTTTTTTTCTTTTTTTCGTGTGTAAAGCGTATTTACGCAAGTTTGGCCTTAAATACCCATTTCTTGGTTTTTCAAGAAGCTTCTGGAACCAAAAAATATTTTTGGTCGCAGTGCTACAGCCTACTCCTCGCTGACGAGCGCCAACAGCGCGAAACGCGTTCGTGGATGGCTTTTCTTGATTTATCAAGAGCGCCATCTAGTGGAGCAAAAATAAACTAAACGTTTATTTAGCTTGCTCCGTGATATTTGGTCAACCCAATTTCTTGATTTTTTTTTCTATTGTTTTTTCATATATATATATATATATATATGGTTCAATAAGCACTTTCACTCATGGGCTTCGTGGTCAGGCGTCAGGAAATGCCTACTTTATTTTTAATATCAACACCTGACCCACTTATCTTTTTTTGTTCTATTATTTTTTCATGTGTTAAGCGTATTTACGCAAATTTGGCCTTAAATACCCATTTCTTGATATCACAAGAAGCCTCTTGGACCAAAAATCTTTTTGGTCGTAGTGGTTACAGCCTACTCCACGCTGACGAGCGCGAAACGCGTTCGTGGGTGGCTTTTCTTGATTTATCAAGAAATTGGGTTGGCCAAATATCACGGAGCAAGCTGAATAAACGTTTAGTTTATTTTTGCTCCACTAGATGGCGTTCTGCCATCTTAAAAGCACATGTGCTCGTGGTCAGGAAATGCCTACTTTATATATATATATGAAAAAATAGTACAAATGTAATATTGTACTGGGATAAGGTGCATAGATTAAAAAAAAGGCATCTCCTTATCGTGCAACTGAAAGTTGCTCATGGCTTGCGCCATCTATCGGAATAAATATAAACTATTCTCGTTGATTTTTAATTATTCCAGAATTGGCGAAATACCCATTCTTGATTAATCAAGAAAAGCTAACCACGGACGCGTTTCGGGCTGTTGGCCCTCATCAGCGTGGTGCAAGCTGTACCTAAATGACCAAAAAATTGGTCATTGAAGCATCCTGAAAAATCATGAAACGGGTAGTTAAGGCCAGAATTACGTGAGAACGCTACACAATGTGAAAAAAATAGTACAAATGTAATAATGTACTGAATAATATAATATATAATGTAATATTGTACTGAGATAAGGTGCATAAATTAAGAAAAAGGCATCTCCTTATCGTGCAACTGAAGTTGCTGATGGCTTGCGCCATCTACCCGTTTTATGATTTTTCAGGATGCCTTAATGACCAATTTTTTTGGTCATTTAGGTACAGCTTGCACCACGCTGATGAGGGCCAACAGCCCGAAAAGCGTCCGTGGTTAGCTTTTCTTGATTAATCAAGGATAGGTATTTGGCCAACTTGGAATAATTAAAAATCAACGAGAATAGTTGATATTTATTCCGATAGATGGCGCAAGCCATCAGCAACTTTCAGTTGCACGATAGGGAGATGCCTTTTTCTTAATATATATATATGGTAATTTAAACCAACAACCCCATACTGTCTATATAACTTGTAATAAGATTGCCATGTTGTATATAGAAACACATCTATAAATAATTATGCGCATGATTAATCTGTTTCATTGCATCACCTATGTAACGTTATTTGTACAAAGTGGATAAATAAATAAAATCTGTAATAGATTTAAAAGTTGAGCTAAAGCAGAGATCGAGCATAGTATTGCCAAAACAACAGAGTATAAATATGGAAGTCATAAATCAGGTAGATTCACAATTCCCACCACAGGCCACCCACACTGTCACATGTGGTGGAATGCAGAGACCCTCTCACACCTGGACAGGTAAAGGCGCCCTTTCTCAAACGCCCCTGTCACATAAGGTCCCCCCCGTCTTTAACCTATAAATACATCACCTGACAGTGGCTTGACAGTTCAGTTCAGTTCAGTTTAGTTGAGTTCACCCTCAGTGCAAGCCGCGTCGGTCGTATGTTATGTCGATCTCATCCAACATGTAGTTAGGAAGAATTCGTCTATCTTCATCTTGCGCTTCTAGCTCAGCTTTTATCTGTTAACGGAACTTTCTTAGTGCAACTGTGTATTCGTTTTTTGTGTATGGATATCCCCAGCTTTCCACTCTGCCTCGACCACGACTGCCTGTATTTTTTGAGAACTTTTAAAGGTCTTCCAAGGTGCAGAGAGGTACTGGAAAACTCTACACAAGGCTTACCAGAACTTCAACTTATTTCAGTAGTCGACATCAACCTCACCACATCACATTTCTAGTCGACAGATCTCTACAAAAGCTACTGGAATTCTCATCTTTCATTACATGAGTCGACAGGATGACCAAAACGAAGGATGACACAACGAAGAGGTAAGAAGACTGTTCAGATAGGAAGCGAGAAAGAGCGAAGATGGAGGAACAAGCCCGACCATTCCAACGAAACGTCCAAGCAATCTCTCCCCAAGATATTTACGGAAGAAACGCCGCCCCAACGGACTTCCGCATACCCGCTAACCGATCGCCAACGCCAGGAGCAAGCTGACCGCGCCAACGACAGCCCCGAAATTCCCGCAAGTCATGGAAACCAAGCAGCGATGTACCCAAACCCTGTGAGAAGTTCTCCACCTTCGACCTGACATCGTCGAGACAATGCTCAAGGCAACAAGCCACAAACAACTTTCCAGAAGTTACAAGCTTCTACAAGATCTACATGGAGCGACTTCCCCGACAGCAGGACGACCACCAAAGACCAAGTGTCCTGACTGAACTATCTTCAAAACTGTAAGTTTTAAAATCTTACATAACTTTATCCTCAAGTTCAAAACTTGATTCCCTATATATTTTGTATTTATATTTTCACTTTAAGCATTTTAAAATCAATTTTTACCTTTTTATATCATTTTTAATTCAATTTTTAAAAACTTTCACATTCTCATTGATCAAATTTACTTTAATTTTTAATCAGATTATAAATTTCAAGTTATTACTCTCAATTTTACGTTAAAAAAAAAAATTTCGCCCATCACGCTTTTTTACCATTTTTACTAATCTTACATGTCGTTCTTAAATTTATCTAAAATGGTACTATCCAAATCTACAACTTGAAAAAAAAATCATTATTATTATTTAAAAAAAAAAACTCATTCATCATAATTCTCAACTTATTTTTGTTTTACTTATTAGTTATCTTTATACCAAAAGACCAATATCTTTATCAATTCTTAAAATTTGGTAATGTTCACCATTTTAAGTAAGCGCCCAATTCAAATTATTTGTAACTCTCGCGACATTGCCCTTTTATAAGAATCATTTTAACTACCATAATCAACGATTTAAAAAGTATATTCAAATTTTAAATATATATTAACATAGGTGAATCGCATTTTTTTTAATTGCAAAAATCGGAAGATACAATATCTTCAAAAACACCACTAGGGAAAACAACTATCTTTCCCAAAACAAGTTAGGAATAAAGATTCACTCCACTTCACCGCCAGTAGCTAATTTAAGTCACAGCCTTCCAAAACGATTACAATCGTTAATATTCGAGGATAAATACACTCCCTCGTCTTTTCATTTTACATGCATAATTAATCAACCATCCATCTCTCAACAAACGTTACAACACTCACACATCACTTTATACAATTGGCAACAATTTTTAGTGCGCGACTTAACACACAAATCCAAATCTTGAGCCACACAAGCCTCCACTTAGCTCTATATCGTCGCCACAATAAAATAATTTCACATTAAACTTGCCAAATCCACTAACAGTCAAATATTCTCTCGATGTGTTTCATACAACAACCACCCATGACTGTATTAAATTTGTTATTTATGGCGAAACAGGTTAGATTTGTACCAAACTAAGACTTCACGTGACACCTTTTTATTCACATTTCTCACTTCGTGTCACAGTGCCACACCACAAAACTTTTTCACTTTTCAGGCCAAAGACGCCCTTCACGCCTGTGACACCACAATTCACCCCAAAGCGTGTCTACGTCGAAAGTCGCACTTTCACCACACATCTAAACCTGACATCACCTAATAACATTTTTTCTAAGTCTAAACTAAATTCGAAAACACAACCACTTACGAACATCGAGAAAACTATATTTTTCATTTATAACAGAAAATTGCCAACCTCGACAAAAGAGAGAGAGAGAGAGAAAGTCAGTTTCAAGTGAATCTCAGGCCTTGAGAACCATCCCACATGTGTGACCACCCCAAGAATGGAATTTCCGTGAGGAAAAGGAAGTGGACGCCCTTTTTGACGCCACTCCCTTGGTCACTACTATCTTTTGAGAATATCTTTGGACATGCCCTCTCTTCCCCCTCAAGGCAGATCTTCTTGACCGCTAGCTTCATGACGCCATTTTGAACACATGTGTCACACTACTCATTTAGATTTCCTCGAGAATCTCACAAATCTCACCAACGAGATATCACAACACAACATACTTTAAACATTTTACATGTTAATTGATAACACCAATTAAAACAATTTGGTTAAGTCTTATATAGACTTTTTAACGCGAAAGAGAAATCATTCTCTACACACCAGCATTGAGGACAAACGAAAAGATCCTTTCACGTATTCCCAGTTTCAGAGTCATAGAAACACCGATGTTACCAAAGGGATATAATCTAGTCACACACCACAACTGTAACTTTTCGTCAAAAGAGACAATTTTTGTTCAATTTTACACTACTTAAAATTTATCCAATCATTAATAACCTTCAATTATATTATAAATTTTGTATAAAATCTTGAATAATTATTCTTATTCTTACCTTTCAATTATATAAACAAATTTTTTAATCCAACATTTAAAAAAAAAAAAAAAAAAACCTTTAATCAAGTTTACTTTTATTTTTCATATTATTTTAGTATTGTAAAACATCCAATTGTTTCAAAAATTATTTTTATTTTATTATTTATTATATATTTTATATATTACAGGTTCAATTTTGTCCACTTACACTTTTTGTACCCGCAATCATATTTCTATATTTCTATTCACTATATTTTATTTGTTTAAATACCTTTATTATCTGACAAGGTTTATCATCCACTATCGGGCATCTACAACAATCGTTTTCAACAATCATATTCTTTAACCAATTCCCTATATTTTTCATCACTATCTTTTCAGTCATTGCGTCACATCAATGTAGAAAAACGACAGCACTGCTTGACAATTTATTTTTTGATTTCGTAATTCAACAAACGCCTTGAACACAGTTCCCCAGACTTACAAATCCAAACTTCTGGTCTGAACAAGCTTCAAGAGTTTATTTCATTTCATCCGCAGAGCAAATCACCAACGCATACACAAAGCGTTCACTTTTTTCAACTTTCAATTTTTTTTTCAGCTCTAGCGGACCACATTCAACCTTTGATTTCGAGTCAAGTCAGATCACCTACTGTCGCTACAATTCTACTTATCGCATGGCTCTATTTCACTCCTTTCTCAATCATATTAATAAGCAACTTTTCTTCAACAACTTCTAACCCAATAATCCTAAAATTGTGACAAAACACTGTAACCCTTATATAGGATCGCAAGTGAAACATTGCCAAGGAAGACAGCTCAAGTCTATATCCTCGCTTTGCACCTGACTCTGAGTATTTGGTTTACATGAGCACTTCTAACAATTACATATTCTTCAACAACTTTTCAACCCAATAACACTACAATTGTGACAAAGCACTGTTACCCTATACAGGATCACAGGTGAAACATTGCCTAGGAAGACGCTCAAGTCAATATCCTCGCTTTGCACCTGGACCTAAGTATTTGATTGCATGTGTAAATCTCACAATTGCTTATTCTTTAACTACTAACCCTGTCCAACGCCCACCAATATTCTCTTAGAATGTGAATTTTTATGTCATAATTTTATTTTAATCATCTTTTTTGTTAATCACACAAAATGTCATTTTTATTTCACTTTTATATATCCAACAAATATCATCTTGTTATAGCCCTTTTTAACCCTCACAGTTTAAATTAATTAAAAGAAATTTTAATTACTTACCTGTGTTAGAGAGGCTTTACCCGCCTAAACCCGGATAAACCCTTTCACTCCCGGGGCCCATCTATGGTAATTTAAACCAACAACCCCATACTGTCTATATAACTTGTAATAAGATTGCCATGTTGTATATAGAAACACATCTATAAATAATTATGCGCATGATTAATCTGTGTCATTGCATCACCTATGTAACGTTATTTGTACAAAGTGGATAAATAAATAAAATCTGTAATAGATTTAAAAGTTGAGCTAAAGCAGAGATCGAGCATAGTATTGCCAAAACAACAGAGTCTAAATATGGAAGTCATAAATCAGGTAGATTCACAATTCCCACGACAGGCCACCCACACTGTCACATGTGGTGGAATGCAGAGACCCTCTCACACCTGGACAGGTAAAGGCGCCCTTTCTCAAACGCCCCTGTCACATAAGGTCCCCCCCCGTCTTTAACCTATAAATACATCACCTGACAGTGGCTTGACAGTTCAGTTCAGTTCAGTTCAGTTTAGTTGAGTTCACCCTCAGTGCAAGCCGCGTCGGTCGTATGTTATGTCGATCTCATCCAACATGTAGTTAGGAAAAATTCGTCTATCTCCATCTTGCGCTTCTAGCTCAGCTTTTATCTGTTAACGGAACTTTCTTAGTGCAACTGTGTCTTCGTTTTTTGTGTATGGATATCCCCAGCTTTCCACTCTGCCTCGACCACGACTGCCTGTATTTTGTGAGAACTTTTAAAGGTCTTCCAAGGTGCAGAGAGATACTGGAAAACTCTACACAAGGCTTACCAGAACTTCAACTTATTTCAGTAGTCGACATCAACCTCACCACATCACATTTCTAGTCGACAGATCTCTACAAAAGCTACTGGAATTCTCAACCTACATTACATATATATATATTATTTCAAATAATCATCAAAACTTAATATTTATCAAATAGACCTATTTATTTAACAGCTGTTAATTCGACTTATTCAAAATATTTTACATTCAAATAATCAACCCTACAATATTTTAAACAAACTATTTTAAAACGAAATCTAAGCCCAATATAAACACAAATTACATTTAACATAGAATTGCCATCTATTTCAAAGAAGGCCCACTCTTTGTTTAGAGGAGAAATCTCTCAAAAGGTGGCGGAGCCTCCATCGATGAATAAAGTTGAATCTAAATATTTTCTGTGAAAAAGGAAGAATAAATAAAATTAAGGTAAAGAGTTTTTTCTTAATTTTGAAAGCCTGCGAGCAAAACTTCTGTTCTCCAACGGGTGTTCGAAAGCTTGCAAAATCAAAATTAAAAACAAACTCTTTCCTTTATTTTATTTATTCTTCTTTTTTCAAATAATTTCTAGGTAACTATTCCTCGCATAAATATTTCTTTATTTAAATTCTTGAATAGAAGTCAAAAAAGATGTTTTGAAGTGTCTATCGATGAAAAAAATTGTAATACTTATACTTGGCAATGTGCTTCTTTTCCCATATGAAATATTATCTATATATACGTTTGTTGAAAAAAAGGATAGACGTTTAGTACTCCCCTTGACAGGATAGAATGGTCTTCGGACTCAACACATATACGCTTTTGTTAGATTGAATTATGTCTTCACCACGAAGTTTGAAAGATGCAAAGACACGGATTACCAAATCTCAAGACGCTGGGTAAATCTTTGAAATAATCTTGACATAATCATGTCAGAAGCAACAGGATTTGAAGGCTGTGACTTGCCCTTAAGAAGACGCATTTAGGGTAATATTTATTATTTACTAGCGGATGTACCCAGCTTCACCCGGGTTTTCCCGAGTAAAGGTTTCTCTAACGAACATTTGTTAAAACAATTCTCTATAAACTTATAAAAAAATAATAGATATATTTTGATAATTTGAAACTCGTAAATTTGAATCTCTCGATAAAGTGAACATTTTTTCCCGGTCCCTGTGTGCCGTGTCATCCTGAATTTTGTCTTTCCTAAATTTCTACATTACAAAATCATCGTTTTATCTAGTGAACATTTTTTCCCGGTCCCTTGAAAAATACTCGATAAGTTGAATAAAATCAATATTAATTGGTTCCCTCGGTAATTGGAAGTCAAAGGAATAGTATCTTTGCCTTGGAATTGTATCGTTATTCTTGTCTCAAATAAATTGCCGTGTCATCCTGAGATAATCTTACTTTTGATAAATAATCTTTAAGATAATAAACTTAGTGATAATAAAACTTATAGATAAAAAAACTTGTTATCATCGTGGCAATAGGGGCGCTGCTTGCGAGTTAAATCTACAAATCTGCAAATAACTCTAAGGATATTCAAGAAATTATTTTTCAGAAACTTTCCCAGTACTATACTAAAAAACTTACCAAAGTTTCATGGCGTTCCAATGAGTGGTATGGTCAGGCATAAAGGACACACACACACATACATTCATTTATATATATATATATGTGATGATTTAAGACCATGGAATTGTTGTAAATAGTCTAGATATCTACTACCACATGTTCCACCCCATGACTGTATATAACTTCTTATGTACTGCAAATAGAAAGCCTCAACTAACATCAATCTGTACCGCGTAAGAATCTAATAAAGTATAGCAACTGTACAGATAGAAGGAATGGAGATTAACAGGAAAAAATTAAGGTTAAAACTAATCAGGCTTAGGTTCTAGTAGAAGTAAGGCCTAGCAAAGAGGCTTAAAGTTAGAACCACTATTAATAAATTTACAGTCAATTTTACGATCGCGGAGACCATAAAAACTAAGTTTAACGGCCCGTATTTCCGGAGCAAGGCCGGATATATCTTCCGTCAAAGAGATAAGCCAGGCCCAATCAGAAGACAATACCTAAGTAGGTCAACCAATAGCCAACGGCCACGTGACATAGTCCCACCAATTAGGAAAGAATCACCTAAATAGGTCAACCAATTAGAAAGAAGAAAGGTCTTGGTGTTAAATCGAGAACCTAGGTTAGGCAGTCTTCGCTTGGATCTCACCGAGGTAACACTTGCTCTAAAGATCTCTCTCTCCTCGTCCCATTCCTTCTTGACGTTCAGACGCTTCTTAGTGGAATCTCTGTTTGTTTATTTCACTTTTGGCCCAGCTGTGTCGCCTTCCACCACGACTGCACGGTAGAGTTGACATCGAGGTTCGTCTAGCATCAGGTAACACTGGTCCCAGAGGTCCCAAGATATCACAGACTCCCCCGTCCGAAGAGTCGACAGGATAGTGGACGCCAAGGTACAAGTAAGCAAATAGACCACTGTCTGTACAGAAAGATGGAACAGGGAAGAGAGGAGGATCCAAAGGAACCAATGGAGTCCGATCCCGACTCCGAACGTGGCGAAAACACCACTTTTCCAAAGAAAGAAAACACTCTCGGTAGAACGGAGGAAATCGCCCCCAGCCAGGAAGACGTCACGCCCCCGCCGCCGGTGTCAGATGTCCTGGGGAGGTTGACGACGACGCTACATCAGCTTTCTGCCGTGAACGGACATCGCGAGAGGTGGAATCGCTACGATGGTTCGTACGAGGCGCAGAGCTTCTTCACCAACTACGACGCCCAAGCAGATCGGGCCCAACTACAATACTCTACAAGACTGAGAAAGCCAGCAAACCTCCTGCAAGCGCCCCTCCGAGTTACCAACACGCGAGCGTATGTTACCTGCTCCCCCGACCATCTCTAAACCACGAGCCCAGCGCAAGCAGTGAACTCTTAACTGTCCCAATGAACCTCCAACCATGGCACAAGACCAGGACTGTTCCGACATACCAGACAGCACAACAGTAGGTTCCTCCTTCTATAACTTTTGTGGAACAATTGTTCGTTCGAGCTGAACTGTCCAATAATGTAAACCTCCCTCTACTACTTGATACAGGAGCATCTATCGCTATAATTATGCAGAATACTTTTAAAATAATAGAAATCAGTTTGTAAAAGAAAAATACCTGTCCACTCATTTAACTTAACTATTAATGCCATAGCTAACAATATTTTCACCATAGATTATATCTTTTTGATCTTAAAAATAAGTAACATCACGCAGAACCTAAAATTCCATATTATAGATACCCCCTTGCCTTTTGGCATCTTATCCCTTAACGCTATAAAAAGATTTCTACTAATTATAAACTGTCCTCAGCTACTCCTGTATCAAGATAATGTACTTCTATCAACTACCTTACCAATTCTCCTCGTGCAAGCAACACGTGTCCCATGGACAGGTCAATACAACTGTCCCATTTACTAAATTTTCCCCTCCTGTAACGGGTTGCTCACACGTGGTGAACTACAACACTCTTATTTGGCCTCATTATAATGTTCCTAATCCCATTTTCAACGCCCCTATGTCCTTTTCTTTCATAGCTTTAGACAGAAATAACCTTAGTCACAGCCTTCCAAAACTATTCCAATCGTTAAATTCCCACATAACTACACTCCTTCCTTTTACATGCATATTTAAATATCGACAAATCACTCTCAACAAAATAAACAACACCCTCTCACATCACTTTTTCTAATTGGCAACAAATTTTTAGTGCGCGACTTAACACCCAAATCCAATTTCGAGCCACACAAGCTTTATTACGTCGCCCTACTAAACACACACAAAAAAAAAAATATTTTTTTCACATTAAACGTGTCATATCCACTAACAATATAAAAATTCTCGATATGTTCGTACAACCAGCACCCATGACTTTAGTAAATTTGTTATTCATAGTAAAACAGGTTAGATTTTGTACAAAACAAAGACTTCACGTGACACCTTTTCATGTACAATTTTTTCGCTTCGTGTCACAGCGCCACACCACAAAACTCTTTAACTTTTCAGGCCAAAGACGCCTTCATCACGCCTGTGACACATTTAACCACACATTGTTCACGTCGATAGTCGCAATTTCATTCAATTCTAACCCGATATCAATGAATAACATTTTTACTAAGTCCGCAAAACCTCGAAACACAACAACCAGTCGATTTAATATCAACAGATACAATATCCGAATTTTCGAAATACAAACACAAATCGAACAAATGCTTGAACACACAGGATAATTACAACTTCTGTATCTCCCTATGTCAATCCCATAACGCTTGTCACCAAACGTGACAAATCAAAACGCTTTTGCGTTTACAATTATAGAAATAATATCTCCGAACGTAGTTCGAATTAACAAATCCAATAAGTTGGAAGAAAACAAGCAGCCTCGCAAAGGCCCCCTGACCTAAATCCGGAATCGCATTAAAAATAGCCTCGCCCCCCCCCCGAGCAAACAAACAGCCGACATCTTGTTACGGCCCGTCGCCACCCCCGATGTCACTCTAATGGATTTTCGCTACCTATTAAATTAAATATTAGTGCGTACCTTTTACTATATATCGTTCTAATCCCTAACCCCTTATTCTACTCCGATATCCCGTTTAGCTACTAATAACCTGCTTAACACGTTATTTTACATTTACTAACAAATTGTCCACTAACAGAATAAATGCCGCTGTAGGAAGAATCACGTTTTCACCTAAACGTGGCGCAGGGAACGAAAAATCGACAAGATTAGGACTCAGTAAGTTTCACAGTTGGAAACAATGTGATCCACGAGTCGCATCAAACTTAAAACAAATTTGATAAGTTAGAACAACTTAGGCCAACAAGACCAAAGATATCAATCGAGGACAATTTAAAGCTCTCTCTACCCATCCAAAAAAAAAAAAACAGGAACATTACATTTGGCCTACAACTTTCCATTCTTTCACGATATATAATTTCTATGTATAATTTTACTTGCTCTTCTTTCTCGATGAACATTTTTAAAAAATTTTCATTTTAATATTCTTTATATAATCAATATCTAGCTCTTATAATTGTTTTTTTTTTACGTCAACCAATAAGTTTAGGTTATTGTCATTTTATTTTATTTTTCTTTACCAAACCTTATTTACTTTTGCTTTATGACTCTATTCTATAATCAAATTTATATTTTATCTTTCATATCTAATAATCTCAAGATTATATTTTTTGTTAATATAACTAATTTGCCTTTTGTCATTTTATATTTTTTCTCACTTTATAAATTAGATGTTATTTACATTGTTTCATCTTCCGCTACCATGTTCAATGCTATCGAGTACATTATTGCTTTTTTTTTTCATTTAATATTTTCACTGTCTATTACCCCTTATATACTGCTGTAGTGTGTTAATCTTTGTATCATATCATCACTATTTTTACTTTTTTTTAAAGAATACTTTGCATTTAACTTCGCAATTCGATTTTTCAAATCTTTTAACGCTATATGCAAAGCCTTAATTTCGCAATTTCATATCTCAATGATATTCTTTTATAATCAAACTAAAAATCATGATCTAAAAACAGGGCAATCTTCAATAACCTCTTAAACAACCACTTTAAAGGTTACTTCTTAATAAATAATAACATTTTTCCGCAGGAACTTTTAACTCCTTCGCAGGCTAGACTTGACCTACTTTGATTTCGTAATTAACAATATTGACACACCGTCCCCCAGACTTACCTATCCCTACTTCTGGCTTGGATACCTGCAAATTGTATTTTTTTTTATATATTCCAGGGCACTCTCATGCCACACGCTGGCACATCTTTTTTTTATTTTACTCTTTTTCTCGCTAAGCCCCTGACGACTCCAATTAAAACTTTGATTTCTGGTCACTGATCTTCGCCCTCATTTATCCTGCATGCGTACGTCTTAACGACTAACTACTAAAACCCATAACAATCACCCTTATATTACTTTTCGATTGTGGTACTGTAACTTTATTCGGTCCTTAAATTTACATGTGAAACATGGCCTAGGTTCTCCGCGCCGTGCACATTAAATGGTTTGGGACTTGAGTCAAAGTGACATTGCCTCAACCAAGTAATAACTAACCCCTCAACCCTTTCTAACGCCCATCACGAAGAAATCATGATTTTCCCATCCAATCGTTTTTATTTTCACCTATAATCATTATATGTTCTCTATTAAATATTTTATTCATATTTTTATTTTTACTTGTATGTTTAGTATTAGTTGTTTATGCTTTATTATCTCTTATGGATATACCGAAATCAACCCCATGTTATATACCAACTCACTTTAATTAATTTTTAAAAAAATTACTTCCTTAATAACAGTCTTCCTATTCCGCTCTCTTAAATCCCTCCATATGAACCCTCTCACATCCGGGGCCATCTGTGATGATTTAAGACCATGGAATTGTTGTAAATAGTCTAGATATCTACTACCATATGTTCCACCCCATGACTGTATATAACTTCTTATGTACTGCAAATAGAAAGCCTCAACTAACATCAATCTGTACCGCGTAAGAATCTAATAAAGTATAGCAACTGTACAGATAGAAGGAATGGAGACTAACAGGAGAAAATTAAGGTTGAAACTAATCAGGCTTAGGTGATAGTAGAAGTAAGGCCTAGCAAAGAGGCTTAAAGTTAGAACCACTATTAATAAATTTACAGTCAATTTTACGATCGCGGAAACCATAAAAACTAAGTTTAACGGCCCGTATTTCCGGAGCAAGGCCGGATATATCTTCCGTCAAAGAGATAAGCCAGGCCCAATCAGAAGACAATACCTAAGTAGGTCAACCAATAGCCAACGGCCACGTGACATAGTCCCACCAATTAGGAAAGAATCACCTAAATAGGTCAACCAATTAGAAAGAAGAAAGGTCTTGGTGTTAAATCGAGAACCTAGGTTAGGCAGTCTTCGCTTGGATCTCACCGAGGTAACACTTGCTCTAAAGATCTCTCTCTCCTCGTCCCATTCCTTCTTGACGTTCAGACGCTTCTTAGTGGAATCTCTGTTTGTTTATTTCACCTTTGGCCCAGCTGTGTCGCCTTCCACCACGACTGCACGGTAGAGTTGACATCGAGGTTCGTCTAGCATCAGGTAACACTGGTCCCAGAGGTCCCAAGATATCACATATATATATATATATATATAGATAAACAGATCACTAATTCCATAATTTGACTACGGGGCATGTTCATTTCATTGTTTGCCTCTCTAATCTTTTGATAAATACACTCATGAACAAAACTTAAGGAAGTTATACCTTTTAACATGTATAGCGGGATTCGGAAATAACACTGAAAGATATTTGATACACAGTGATCTTTATCGAAGACACTCGAGGTAACCAAGTGTGAACAAAATAGCCTTTGTCTCCTTCAAAAGAAAAATAAATAAACAGACAACCGGCGACATCAATGACTTTCCACTAAGTTTTGTCCCTGAGTATAAAGTTCGAATGTTTGTATAAAATAAATTACCATATTATATATATTTCTGTAACAACTGTCTGCCATATAACTTTGCAAATTCTAATTTCCTCTTCCTCTCCTTCTCTGTATCTCTCTAGAGAATATACTGCATATAGAATATCAAGTCGTAAAAAAGTTGATTGATTTATTTGTTCTATATATTTTATCTATAGGAAATCCTCAAACAAATTTAAAATATAACAATTCATTTAAAAATATAAACGTTTTTCTCGTATTTATAATATTATAAAATATGTATAATGCCGAAGGGCTAAGTTTGTTGTGCGACCTTTTATTTTCAAGCTTTCGGTCTTGTCTGATATTATTCATTCAATTAAATTTAAAAAATATAATAAAAGGAAGCGTTTCCCCAACAAGCAACCTGTTTCACCCCGGACAGACGACAACAATTCACGTTGTTTGGTCGCGCAT
Source organism: Cordylochernes scorpioides (assembly GCA_030710605.1). Classification (NCBI taxonomy): domain Eukaryota; kingdom Metazoa; phylum Arthropoda; class Arachnida; order Pseudoscorpiones; family Chernetidae; genus Cordylochernes; species Cordylochernes scorpioides. The sequence goes on along the minus strand of CP092886.1, from coordinate 79,275,129 downwards.
GCGTGGATCCTAGTAGTGATTGACAACGTGTGTTCAGAGACAACTCAAAATCTCACTAACTAGCCGTAGGGAAGTTACGTGATGCATATATGTTCCAAAGTTTCGATACATTTTTATACTCAATCGTACATATCACTTTATAATATTTTTAGTCGTATTATGTTTAACATTCATATATATGTGAAAATATAATTTAAAATATTTTTAAAAAGATCAGGTGTTGATATTAAAAATATGAATGGCATATCCTGACCAGGCTCACATGAGAATTTCTAGATGGCAGAGCGCCATCTAGTAAAACAAAAATAAACTAAACGTTTATTTACCTTTTTCCGTTGTATTTGGCCAACTCAATTTCTTGATAAAGCAAGCAAAGTCAACCACGAACGCGTTTCAGGCTGTTGGCCCTAAATGTTGGTAGTTTTAATATTTCTAGATTTAAAATTAAAAAAATATATATTTTTATATATAGGATGTGAAAAAAGAAATTAGCAGTAAAACCAATCCACTAAGTTTAGAAGCAGCTTTTAAAATTTATTCCAAATAGCCACTATACAATCTTGTCAAAATATTAGTTTACTTTCAACAATCAACAAGATTTAGATTACATATATATACGATTATTCTTAACAGTAGCATTAAATATACGACAATTGATAGATTCAGTAATTCTTTTTGTACAACTATTGCTATACACTCAGAGAATTTAATACATTATTATTTCAAACTTTTACATTCACCCTAACAACTTCGGTAATACTCACCAAATATTTATTAAAGAACTTTTGGAGACTTTCGGGCTACAGCCAATAATCCTCTGTGGTGATTTTAACTCTCGACACCCTGTATGGTACGACCGGATAATAAACTGTAATGGTTACAAATTTCACTCTATCATGGATGAATACAACTTGTTTATCCATAACTTTAAAACGCCTAAATGGCGAAAATGCCAGTATAATAGATTTAACAATATCAAACAAAAATTCTATAAAGCTGATACAGAATTGGAGCACATCATCTTTTAAAAGTATTTCCGATCATGTAGCAATAACCTTCGACATTCGATATAATTTTAAAGTGCGGAGAATTGGGCAAAAGTCAACATGGAAATTCATTGAAAAAGATGCCAACTGGAAAAAATTTACTGAAGAGATATCATCTCAAAATGTACATAACTTGTCGAATGAAATAAATCAGGCATCTAATTCCACTGATGTTGACAGGATCGTGATGAAACTTACGGACATAATTAGTGAGGCAGCTTATTCGTCTCTGGATATCAAATCAAACTCTTTCAAGCATATATCTAATATAAAGTGGTGGAATGGGTATCTTGAAAAATGAAAAATGATTTTCATTATATTAGAAACTTATACTATCGGCATAGAGTTATCAATAAAATAACTTTTAAATTTGCAAGAATCAAGTACATTAACGCTATCGGAACAGCTAAGAAAAAAAGCTTGGAGAATATTCATCGAAGAAAATGAATCAAACAACCCATTTGGAAACGCCTATTAAATTTTAAATCTCTTAGATCATCCAAAAACAATATAGGACTTCCAATATACAGGATACTTTAAAGAAAGAAAAAATTAAAAGTCTCTTGAATGATTTATTTCCAGATGATGAGGTACATTCAAATAAAGAGGAACATGTTATTATTAGAAACTATGAACCTGAATATATAAACACAAAATAATATTTTTATGGAAATAAAATATGTTGAAAATATTATTTCAAAATTAAATATCAAGAAAGCACCAGGTCCAGATTTTATCAGTAATAATATGATCAAACATGCAGGTACACTTTTAATCCTGATTTTACCACATTTATTCAACAAATGTATTGAATTAGGTTATTATCAGGATATATGGAAAGACTCTACGGTAAAGATCATTCCTAAACCTGATAAAATTAACTATGAAACAAGCAAAAGCTACAGACCAATATCATTGACGTCAAACATTTCAAATATTTATGAAAACCTAATTAAAAACAAAATCAACAAATATTATGAAGAGAACAATCTAATGAGTGCAAAGCAACACGGATTTTCTAAACATAAATCAACGTGCAGTGCAATGGAAGATATAATGGAAACCATATTGAAACACAGGCAAGGAGAACTGACTTCTTTGATTACAGTGGATATAGCAAGCGCATTCGACAACGCATGGTGGCCAGCAATTATTAGAAGACTCTATTTGGATAACATTCCCTCCAAATTAATGAGAATTATAAATCTTATTTAAGCAGTGAAAGAAGGGCAAATTTCACATATGAAGATACAAATGTTGCAAAAAATCTCACAAAAGGATGCCCTCAAGGCGGTCCTATATCCCCAATATTATGGAATATTTTGTCAAACGACTTGCTGAAGAGTTTCAAACATCCGAACGCAGAAATAATTTGCTACGCAGACGACGTTTCTATCATTTGCTGGAGCAAGTCTGTCGAGGATCTCAAAGTATTAAGCGAATATATTCTATGCTATGTGATTCAATGGTGTAATAGGAATGATTTATCAATAAGCCAGAGAAAACGAATTTTCTTTACTTACATAATTATCCTAAAGTACCGAATATTATTTTAAATCCAGTAGATCAAGTTAAGATATTAGGCATAAAATTCTCAAATCATAGAATAAAAAAAAAGATTAATTTTACCCCACATATCAACAACATTTTGTGCAGGATCGTAAGAATGAAAAATTTTCTGTTTTCACTTTGTGGAAAAATGTGAGGAATAAATAAAAAAAAATAAAAATTTTGTATAAAACAATTATCAGGCCAGTTCTTACTTATGGTTCAGAAATATGGCACAATTCATAAATAATCGATGCAAAGAAAAACTAAATTCTACTCATTATCAAATTATTCTTTGGGTGAGCAGAGCCTACAAAACTACATCTTCCAACTGTGTCCGTAGTCTTGCGAACATCCCTCTTCTCACAGATTATATTGAATCTAAAATAAAATATGATTCGGCTCATCTTTCGATAGAGGATCAAAATGCTTATAGACCACAATCTCCAAGTATAAATAGATAATTTTTAAGTGCAAAAACAAATGAAACATTCCAAAGCTTTTTCCCGCTTGGAATTCCAACATAATTTCCGCTCCAATTTTTATAATATCCAGTTTATAACGAACCATGGAAATTTTAAGGGATTTTTTATCAAAATTTGGAGCGGTTGAAAACTCTAGCTGTCATTGTGGCAACGAATTCCAGGACTCAAGACACCTACTGCTGGAATGACCACTCTTCTTCACCTCTAGACAATAGACAATAAATAATGTTGTAAAATAAAAGGACTTAAAAGCGCGAATGTTTCTTTTAAACATAATACAAATTTATACTGTCCTTACTGCGATAAAAAAATATATTGGGAGGGCTTGGCTCATCAGTGGTGAACCCTCCCAGCGGTTTCGCCAATTTAATCCACCAGACCGCTTCTCAGAGCTCTAATACTGCATTGGATCATTCTGCTTTTATATGCTACACTGAAGGATGGAATCTTAGAAATGGTTTTCAAGTAAACTATGGACATAAGCTTATAGGACAGTAGAATTACATTCAAATATTTGCGTCGAGCAATGCTCTTCAGCAAACAATAAAGACAAGGCCAGTTAGGCATAAATTAACACAAGGCAATAACGCGCCATCTTCACATATAAAATAAAAGGACTTAAAAGCGCGAATGTTTCTTTTAAACATAATACAAATTTCTACTGTCCTTACTGCGATGAAAAAATATATTGGGAGGGCTTGGCTCATCAGTGGTGAACCCTCCCAGCGGTTTCGCCAATTTAATCCACCAGACCGCTTCTCAGAACTCTAATACTGTATTGGTTCATTTTTTTTTTTGCTTATCCCTAGTACACGTGGTACAGGCCATGATAATCATGGTGGGTAGTTAGCGACTGCTTTTACTATAAGTGCACCACATGTCTACACATGTGAAAAGCAGTCCGACTTTGCACTTACTAATGCCAGAGCCCCGTTTGGTTGCTTGCACTCGCTGGTGGGGTTGGACTTTTGCAAGAATCGGGGGCCATTGGAGCATTTTTTTTTTCTTTAAACAGAAAAAAGTGTCCAATGCGGGTTCGAACCCGGGTCCTAGTGGTCGAAAACCAAACGCCTTTATATGCTACACTGAAGGATGGAATCTTAGAAATGGTTTTCAAGTAAACAATGGACATAAGCTTATAGGACAGTAGAATTACATTCAAATATTTGCTTCGAGCAATGCTCTTCAGCAAACAATAAAGACAAGGCCACTGATGAGCCAAGCCCTCCCAATATATTTTTTCATCGCAGTAAGGACAGTAGAAATTTGTATTATGTTTAAAAGAAACATTCGCGCTTTTAAGTCATTTTATTTTATATGTATAGATGGCGCGTTTTTGCCTTGTGTTAATTTATGCCTAACTGGCCTTGTCTTTATTGTTTGCTGAAGAGCATTGCTCGAAGCAAATATTTGAATGTAATTCTACTGTCCTATAAGCTTATGTCCATAGTTTACTTGAAAACCATTTCTAAGATTCCATCCTTCAGTGTAGCATATAAAAGCAGAATGATCCAATACAGTATTAGAGCTCTGAGAAGCGGTCTGGTGGATTAAATTGGCGAAACCGCTGGGAGGGTTCACCACTGATGAGCCAAGCCCTCCCAATATATTTTTTCATCGCAGTAAGGACAGTAGAAATTTGTATTATGTTTAAAAGAAACATTCGCGCTTTTAAGTCATTTTATTTTATATGTATAGATGGCGCGTTATTGCCTTGTGTTAAATAATGTTGTAGATCTGTATCAATTTTTGTAAATAGCAGAGAGAATTATCACAGGTTTAACTATTTTTGTAGATATATTTATGATTATCTCTTAAACTTTAAAGGTTCAGGTTCCTAATATATATTATTGTTTCTCTTTTTATTTCGATGACTTTTTATTGTATAATATGTTTATAACTGTTTCTGTTTTAAAAAAATGTAAATAGACGCAATTATCCCTAGCCAGGATATCGCGTTTTGTGTGTTGAAATAAATATCGAATGTTTGATTTTAAGTACATAAATTGATATATTAACATATTCAAAATGTGTGAGATATCAATTTTTTTTAAACATTATACATTTAAATGAATTAATAAAGTATAAGTAATGGATAATTTAGGGAAGATTAATTTATAAGATTTTACTTGAAGTAAAAACAGAAAGAATAAAATATTTACATAGATATTTAGATTATATTTACGTCACTTTTAAAATAATTGTAGTTTGCTCTATTTTATTATGCTGTTAGAGATTTATATATATACACTCATAGACAAAATTAAGGAAGTTGTACCTTTTAGCATTCATATCGGGATTTAGACAATAACTCTGAAAGATATTAGATACACAGTGATTTTTATTGAAGACACACGGGATAATCAACTGTGAAGGAAATTTCCTCTGTCTCCTTCCAAAAAAGACGACCGGGGACATCGAAGACTTTCCAATTCCTTAAGTTTTGAATATGAGAGTGTAAATATATAATTACACATAAGACAAATACGCTACCTATACATAATAAATACAACCATTAAACGCAAAAATATTTTATTTTCTAATAAAACAAACTTTCACTATCTTCACTGAGGGAACCTTTGGGAGGACTTGGCGTTAAAGTGGGCAACTCTCCTTGCGGTTTCGTCAATGTAATACACCAGCCGCTTTAGAGTTCTAATACTGTGGTAGACGATTCTGCTTATATTGGAGACACGGTAGGTCTTCAATGTTGGTATTAAAGCCTACTATGGACATAAGCTTTTAGGACAGTAGAATTGCTTAGAAATATTTGCATCGAGCATTCTTAATATTTTCAACTGCAGTCAGGACAGTAGAAATTGGGTTTATAATTACAGAAATACGCAGTTAAAATAAAATCCTATTAATCAATTCTGTCTAAATTGAAATAATTGCATGTAATTATATATTCTACTGCTTGTGTATGCAGGATGATAAATACGTGGGATTTCTGTCCAATCGAAGGGGGGATAGAACCGCCGAGAGGCTCTTTGATTGGTTGGCCTGCCCGACGCGAACCGACTTGTGTGCGCCTCACGACATTCCTTGACATTTATCATGATTTTTTAGAGACTTTTATTTCTATCATAGAAAATTTATAAATCTTGGTTTCGCACGTATTTTGCATTTTTGAAAATAAAGTATTTCTTAAATAAATTTATCAAAAGACAGATTTTTTGTTCGTTGAAGCACAAAGTATGATGAATGATAAAAGCCAACAGCCTGAAACGCGTAGGAAGTAGGCTTTTCTTAATTAATCTAGAAAGGGTATTTGGCCAAATCGGGAATATTTAAAATTCAAGGATTAGTTTATATTTATTCCGTCAGATGGATCAAGTCATTAACAACTTTTAGTTTTACGATCAGGAGATGTCTTTCTCTTAAAGCTCCATGCTACATTGTGGGTATATATAAATTTTATAAACTGAAATTATATTAAATATATTATAATAATGTCAAATAATTGCATTACAGTGATAAAAGAGAAATAGTGATTTTGTTATTCTAAAGTTTGACCTCTGAAAGAGTCTTCATTTGAAAGCTCGTCTTATTTTACAACTACGAGTAAATAAAAGAAATGTATTGCTTATCAACGAAGTATTTTAATTCACACATATAATATGTTTGTATGTATATAAGCACACATATAATATTTTAAGTAGTAAAAGTTCATAAAAATAGTGGGCACAAATATTTTCGTTTTTTAATGATTCCAATAAAATACAACTAGCATTAGCTGGGGGAATTACAATTACTATATCTTTTAAGCTATTATTTTTATTAAATCTTAATATAAAAAAACAGAGGAAAAATTATTTGCATTGTGCTATATTTATAATATTATTAATGTTTTTATAAATAAATATATAAAAACTGGCATTTTGTGTGTGTTTGATTTTTGCAATATTCACTCAAACTCCGATAGTAAAACTAATTCTGCATTCAATAGGGAAGGGGTTATTTTGAAAATAAACGCTTGGACAATCCTTTGACAGGTTATATAAATATGAAGGAAAGAAAGTGAAAAAATCATGAAAAATATCTTCTATGAGTAAATTCAAAGAAAAAACAATGGGGAGGAAGTCTGGAGGACGTTATTAAATTTGCCCATCGAACCCAACTGCTGGGCAGCGTCAATCGATCTCTAGTGCCGATCTACCACTTTCACTCCCGCTCCCAACTATGGCCGCCGCAGAATGCCAAACAATTCCTTCGACTGGGTTCAAGACATTTCTTTTATTTATGCACAATAATACAGTTGAGACACATGCTTATATAATTATATACTTTTATAAACTTATTTATATGACCGCGATTTTGTTTATTCCAGCCAAATGAGCTATTCTTATATTGATGCCCATTTCCTTCATATTAATATTCATTTCGAAATATTTGTGAAATTTCCGTTTATATAAACATACACAAGTTACATTCTCACCAAACTCCCAGAATATTTTAAATTTTAAAAATGGCCGTGGATAAAAAAAAAATCACATATTCACAATTCGTTAAAAAAATTTGAAAACCACAAGCATCCTTTTCAAGCAATATTCCTACGTTATCATAATATATTTATTTTTTATTCATAAATGCGTGTGTGTTTTATCGGCGATATTCTCATGCCTAATATTTCTTAACAACAGACATGCATTCATTTCTGTGAAAAAATTAAATTCCAGTTACAGAAACGTTCTCAATACTTCGAAAGAAATTCGGTAAGACATGCCTAAAGAAAACCGAAGTTTATGAATGGTAAAGCCGCTTTACAGTGAACTAAATAAGCTCAATCCAAGATTATCCAAAGGTTGGAAGATCTATTGGGAAAAAAAACCCAATGACAGAAAAAAATACAGAATTAATAAATTGTTAACCAGAACCTTCGTTGATATCGGATCTCCATCTGTAAGATTAGTTCATCCCATTGTTCACGACTATCTGCAATTGAAAGAGATTTTCGGCAAATTTAGGGTTCCCAAATAACCCTAATTCCCATACAACTGTTGCAGGTCTGAATTTCTTGATGAAAAATAAAGTTTATATTCTTCCTCAGGCCATTATCACTGGATATTGCCCCCAGTGACATTTTTCTATATGGTAAAATAAATGTCTTTTAAAAAGGGCAGATTCAATTCACGAGGTTCTTCAGAGGCTCAAAAAAAGAGGCAAAAATAAAAAAGATACGAAAATTCATAAGCGAGATAGCATAGGTATTCATATGCGGAAGGGATTATTTCAAATATTACTAAATAAAATTTGATTTTAATCTTTAATTATTTTTGATCATCCAAAATTATGTGATGTTAAAGCAAGTACCTTGCATTTTTTATATTTTATATTAAAAACATTAAATAAAACGGGTTAAATTACATTATTGTTAGCATGAGCTATATCAATGAAGAAGATTTAAATAAAATTGTCATAAAGGTTTCCTAGCACATGCCAAGTATACTTATTTCCTCGAATATATTCACAATATGTTTTACCTAATCGCTAAATACTACTTCAATAAATTAAGTCTCTAAAATATTTCTGAATGATCCATAGAATGAATATGATATATTTTTGGTATTTTGCACCAGATACACTATCAAACGTTGAAGAAACAACTCCAATAAAATATGACCGGGAATATGTGCAACTCTAGGGTTGAATCATCCAAGGATTGGTTATAGGCTATACAAAATTGCTGCCAAGGGAGAAATTTTTGAAATTGTATAAAATACTAGCGGATGTACCCGGCTGCTATTGGGCCTTCGCAAATACATTTTCTTTCTTCATAGGAATCGGCAGGCCAAATTTAGGTTTTGCGTAACCTGGCCGAACATAAGGCACATTTGAAACTCTTGGTCTAGTGTACAAGTTTTCTACAGACAAATTCTCATATTCGGAACATAGCTTCCTATAATCATCCGGGAAATTGTCAGATATTTTTGGCTCAACATTTGAGGGGACGCGTTTTTGGGGGTCGCTATTGTAGGCGCCATCCCGACCAGAGAGCCGCAGACAAACGGAATATAATAAACAGAATATGGAAGCCGAGCTCCCCAGAAAAAAGGGGGTACACCGACGCTGACGTCACGCCACCACTACGCTGCGGACTTTGTTTTTGTGGTTCCCCCCACTCGCTTGTTCTTTTGTAACTATTGTGTTGGAGCGGGTCGCTTCTTAAATAAATGCATGTATTAGTTTATAATTAGATGGAATCCCTTCTTTCTTTTTCGCAGTAAGAGACGCCTACGGAAGCCAACAGAATTCCAGAAGTGGGATGACCCTGAAGAAAGAAGAATTGCTGGAGTGATTAAGCAGCAACAAAGGACGCGCGACGCCATGTTGGATTAACCTAAAGAAGAAGCTGCAGCACGAATGGTATGTACGTAACCTTATTACCATTTATTTGAAAGTATTTTAAAGTATTACCATTTATTTGAAAGTATTTTAAAGTATTACCATTTATTTGAAAGTATTTTAAAGTAAATTGAAAAAAAAGTAGCGGTAAATACGCTGATAACCTAACTTGAAGAAACAAATAGAAGTCATCTCGATAAAAGTATTATCGCAAAGTATCCCGGTATAAATGTTGTCCCAAAATTACTAAAGAAAAGTTTATTTCATTTAGATAAATAATTAAAACACTACGTATCAGGTTTAGTTAGTTTTATTTAATTATTTTTTGTTTTGTTCATACCCTATCTTTTTTGAAAAATATGACTTATTTAGCCGGAGTAAAGAAATGCGATTTGAGCAAGTTGGCGTATGAACTCGGCGAGGTAGTACCGCCAGAGAGCAGGATCGTCGACTTAAAACGCCTTATCCTGAATAGTCAATCTTACGAAGAAGAATTCGCAAAGCAACTGTTGGAGACTCTGATCGAGGAACGGGAACAAACAGAACGAGCAGAACGGGAGCGAATGGAACAAACAGAACGAGCAGAACGGAAGCGAATGGAACAAACAGCACGAACAGAGCGGGAGCAAGCAGAACGAATAGAACGGGAACGAAAAGAACAAATGGTAATGGAATTCGAGATTGAGAAGCTGCGCATCCAGACTATGCATGGAAACAACGATCCGTCTCGCGGTACCAGTAATAACGCACATTGCGAGATACGTAAACTGATGCCCAAGTACGAATCGAAGGACAGTGATTTGAGTTTCTATCTAATTCTTTTCGAACGACAGGCAAAGCGACTAGGGTTGGATGAAGACCAATGGGCATTCAGTCTCCTAGGATTACTACCTTACGAAATGACGCAATTAATCGCTCGTAAGACAGAAGGGCAAAGCGGCGATTATAGATTCGTGAAAAGGTTGCTCCGAAAACGGTACAAGTTGAGCCCCGAACAGTTCAAACAAAAATTCGAGAAGCACGATAAATCTCAAAAGGGTTCCTGGAGAGACTTCGTTTTCGAATTGCGAGGGTTTTTCAACGAATGGATCGAAGGAATGAACGTGGAAAATTTCGACGCTCTAAAGGATTTGTCTGTCACTAACCAGCTAAAGAAAAATGTCCCAAATGTGCTGCGTAATCATCTCATTGACGATTGGACCATGATAAACAACCCAGATGTGTTGGCGGATAAACTGGACGAGTACGAAAATGTTCGCGCCGAGATGGGACCTCCGCATGTCCGTGCAATCAGAAACGACAAGGGAGAACCGAAGTGCTTCAACTGTAATCAGTTTGGACACATTGCCAGAGACTGCCCAGTTCCCAAGGCTACGTTGACATGCCGAGGATGCGGTCAAACGGGGCACAAGGAAAGAAATTGCACTAGACCCAAAGAAGGACTAAAAGTAGCCAACCTGGAAGTCGAAGGACTGAAGACTGTCCCGCCAGATGTATATTTGAAGGACGCCAAGATCGACAACAAGGAGACCGTGAAAGCAATGATTGACACCGGGAGCAGCAGTTGCCTATTAAGAAAATCGGTCGCAAGGAGGATCAACGTCGACATCGAACCAGACTCGACTAGTCTGTACGGCATCGGTAACCAGACCGCACCAGCTGCCAGGACCGTTGGGAAGACGACAGTTGACCTGGAGATTGATGGCGTCGTCGGAAAATAAATCGCTGTATTCATTGTTAACGATGATGCCCAACCTTATGACCTACTAATTGGAAGAACATGGACAGATCTACCCTACGTATCCTTCGCCAGAATCGGTAAGGAACTGCATATTGGCTATTCAACCGAATTTCCGTTTACTAATCTGCAAGAAGAAATCAAGTCAATTCGTTGTTAACCTGGAGGTTTCAGAGGATTATTTTCGGGTTAAAAGTGAAGAGAAGAGGGAAGGACAGGACCAAATTAAACGAAAGCGCCCCATACTGCCTGAGGACATCAGCATCAATCATTCTCTGACTCCGAAAGAGAGACAAGAAATCCTCGACGTAGTGAATGAATATAGAGACTGTTTCGCTCTTGGTATGGGTGAATTAGGGTGCACCGATGTCACCAAGATGGACATTAAGAAGGTTGATGGAAGCAAGCCAGTCTGTCTGAGACCGTACAAGACGACTGCAAGTAAAATCGAAGCAATCAGGGAGATTGTCAGAGAGTGGAAGGACAATGGAATAGTCACGGAAACTAGATCACTCTACGCTAGTCCCGTCCTACTTGTGAGAAAGAAAACTGAAGATTATCGTTTGGTGGTGGATTATAGGAGACTCAGCATTCAAACAGTTAAGGACAAGTTCCCTTTACCGAGGATAGACGACCTTCTGGAAGGCCTAGGGAATGCAAAATTCTTCACCACTCTGGATCTGGCGCATGGATATCTGCAGATACAACTGACTGATAAGGCAAAACTAAAGACAGCATTCATCACCCCAGATGATACAGCTCAATTCGAAAGGATGATTTTTGGACTCGCCAACGCACCAGCAGAATTCCAAAGATTGATGCACACTGTTCTAGGTACGCTGCTGAACAAGAAGGCATTCTGCTATCTCGACGACGTTATTATCCCGGCAAAGGATTGGCGGGAGATGATCAAAAGGTTGAAGGAAGTATTTGAAAGAATAAGATCAGCGAAGTTGACACTGAAACCCTCTAAATGTGAGTTCGGAAGGAGGGAAGTTGAGTTCCTAGGGTATGTCATCAGTACAGGCGGACTTAAGCCAGGCCCAAGAAAGATCAAGGCGATAGAAGAATTTCCAGAACCCAAGAATGTCCACGACATACGACGCTTTCTGGGACTGAAGAACTTCTTCAGACGATTTGTAAAGGACTTCGCGAGGAAAAAAAACACTAAGCAGACTTACAAAGAAAGGTACACAATTTGAATGGAAGGATGAACAGCGAAGGTCATTTGGAGGACTTCGAAATGATCTGGTCGAATATCCGGTACTAGCTCATTACAACTCTGAACTTAAGACAGAAGTACATTGCGATGCGAGTGCTGAGAGACTAGCAGGAATGTTGCTACAGGAGGACGAAGACTGCAAATGGCGCTTGGTCCACTGTGTGAGCAAGAAGACAACAGAGGCTGAGAAGATGTACCATTCAAGCAAATTGGAGCTGATGGCGAAAGTGTGGACCTTGGATCGACTACGTCAGTTCCTTGTTGGAATCAAGTTTACAGTGGTCACAGATTGCCAAGCGCTGGTCTACATGAACGCGAAGAAGACTACAAATCCTCAGATAGCGCGATGGTACAATCTGATTCAGGAATACGATTTCGACATTCGGCATAAACCAGGAGAGAAGATGGCCCACGTAGACGGAATGAGCAGAGCTCCAGTTGACGACCCTAGAGACACGATGGAGGAAATCGTGGAGAAAAACCTCGAAGTATGTTTCACAATCACACTGGAAGAACAAATCATGATGATTCAGCATTCCGACCCTGAATTGAGAGACCTGATCCAGATCTTTCGAAAGGACCCGTGTGATAGAACAGTAGGAGAACAAAATAGAATTAACGACTACAGCTACAAAGGAGGCAGACTTTTCCGCATGGTGAAAAATGGAGAAGAACGAGCCCTGTATGTTATACCCAAAAGTATGAGGAAAAGTTTAGTTGTTAAATTCCATGATCTAATGGGACATTTTGCGGTTGATAGGACTGTCAACAAAATTAAGGAATTGTACTGGTTTCCTTCAATGAAGAGGTACGTTCGACGCCATATTGCTAAATGTGTCGAGTGTTTATTTAATAAGGTTCCCGGTGGAAAACAACAAGGCTTCTTACACCCCATTAAGCCAGGCAAGAGACCGTTTTCCATCGTACATATGGATCACGTAGGCCCTTTCGTGAGAAGTACAATAGGTAACCAGGAACTTTTAGTGATTGTCGATAATCTGACAAGATTTGTCCGATTAAAGCCCTGTATGGAATACATCGACGCAGAACGTCCTGAAGGTAATGAAAGGTTTTGTGAATGATTTCGGACTACCCGACAAGATCATCAGCGACAGAGGGTCATTCAGGCAAGGGAACGGGATGGTCGAAAGAGTGAACCGAACAGTATTGTCCACTATAGCAACCGGTATCGAGGATCCGCGACGGAAGGATTGGGACCTGAAGATCAAGGAGGTAGAGCGAGACCTGAATAATGCGGTGAACAAGATGACGAATAAAACACCGTTCGAAACACTCCACGGCTATTCCCCTCGATTCCACGACGGGATACTTAGAAGATTAACCGACGAAGATATGGATCCGTGGACCGAGCCGGAGAGAATTCAAGAGAGTGTCAGAACCCAAATTGAGAATAAACAAGAAATCATGAAGACGTACTACGATAAGAAGAAGTGCCGTACACTCCAATTCGAAGTAGGAGAAATTGTAGTGATGAGGCATGTACCCAAAATGACTGGTGAACCAACCAAGGCGCAACCCAAGTATCGAGGATCTTTGATAATCACCGAGGTTCTGCCAAGTGACACGTACAGAGTGACTCAGTTAAGCGAAAGAACCGGTGGACGGTTCTACACGACAACGGCCCATATCAGTCAACTGAAGTCTTGGCCCAGTGAAGAAGATGATTCAGCTACAGAAGAAAGTCCGGACGAGGAGTCAGAAGAAGAAGACACCCTCCGACGCAACCCACGACGTTCCTGCAACGCAAGGTTCAATCGAGTACGATTGAAATCCAGGAATGGCCGAATGTAAGCGCCATCCCGACCAGAGAGCCGCAGACAAACGGAATATAATAAACAGAATATGGAAGCCGAGCTCCCCAGAAAAAAGGGGATACACCGACGCTGACGTCACGACACCACTACGCTGCGGACTTTGTTTTTGTGGTTCCTCCCCCACTCGCTTGTTCTTTTGTAACTATTGTGTTGGAGCGGGTCGCTCCTTAAATAAAAGCATGTATTCGTTTATAATTAAATGGAATCCCTTCTTTCTTTTCCGCAGTAAGAGACGCCTACGGAAGCCAACACTATCGTCAAAAGCGAAATATTCGCAGATTTCGAAAGCCGCATCATCAGCGGGGTCAGTGACATTTGACCCGGAGTCCAATTTCTTTACAGTGATGACAGAATCCAGAGGATTAACATGCTTTTTGTCACCATGAGTTGATATTGGAGAGTTTTCGATTTCTGAATCTCTTTCAAAATATTCTGAGTATTTCTTTATATCTTCTTTGGATCCAGAGTTTAGTCGTTGAGCCATTTACTTCCTATTAGTTATAATCTTAGCTGGCGAAAAATATATAGTTTGCGATACAAACACAATCTAGTTAACTGCTGAAAATCTCGTTTATAAATAAATTAAACAATCAAATTTTGATATTAGCGTGAGCTCGTGCACCCCCCCATGTTGATAAATTTTAACATATCAATTATTTTAATAGAATTGATATATTTAATTGATAAATAATATGTATTTTAATATATAAAAGTTAGATATTTAAAATATCAATTTCTAGAGAAAATGTAGGTAAATATATAGGCACAAAACAATGTTGTTTTTAAAGAAGCATATAGCATTTTTATTTCAAAATTAAATAAACCTTTCTCGCTATAATCAATACCAAATTAAAACACTACTCTCGGTTAAGTTTTAAATTTCGAAACAAAACCTTCGTACAATCTAATATAGTGCTAGTGTACAAAGGAAATAAAGGGATTAATTCTTCCTTTTATGCCATTTGTAAACGGAGGATCTTTTTGAAATATTCGTCTAAAATTTGAAGCTGCGTTTGAGGCAAACGAATTGGAAAAGCAAAATAAAAATATTTCCCGTACCGTAAAGATGTAATTTTTTAAAGCGGATGCGCTGTCTAAATCGAACTATTTCATAATACCTCAGAGTCCTAAAGCATCTGGCTATGAACTGAAATTTTGGAGAGATGCTCAAGGTAATGTTTCGAGACATATTTTTCTCAGGGATCAAGTCTGAGAATTTGAAGAAACTATTACTGCAGGAAGACGATGAAGGTATTCCCTGTGGCCTTAGCTTTTGAAATGGTAGAGCTGAATGCCAAATAAATGCAGGATAATTTGGTGGCAAAAGTGACTGCCGTTCCAGAGGGAGGTAAAAATGGGGAAAATATCGATAAAAATAGAGAGTTGGCAGAAGAAAACTACACATAGAATGGTAACCGCTTGTTTCTGGTGCGGCGAAAAGATCCTCATTTGGCACCTTCATGTCCACACAAGAACAAAATTTGTTTTAAATGCAAAAATGATAGTAATCTGAGTTAAATGTGTATAGCTTCAAATTTGCCATAAAAACAATATTTAAGGAGAATATATATTCTCTGTACATAAAATTGATAAGTCGGAGGCTAAAATACATTTAACAATATAGACTCTTATCTGTTTAACTTTATTGTGGACACGGAAACCTAGTTATATTACTTTCCAAGAAAATTTTGAGAAAATCCGGAAAGGGCAAGAAGCTATTCAAGGCTTAAATCATTATGCGGGAATACAATAAAAATAGTCAAAGAACTAAAAATCTTCGTTAAAGAAGCAACCCTATACTAAATATAGGTGATGGTATAAACGCGAGAAAAATTACGGATATTAGCAAGAGAATGGCTGAAATATTTTGATGTCGATTCAAGCAAAATGATTAGGTGTAAATATAATAAATTTCAAATCAGCCATACATTCTATAATTGATAGCTATGCAAATTTGTTCAACAACGAATTAGGATGTTTGAAAGGTGTGGACTAATGGAGTGTGCCATTTTCTTCAAAAGGAAAGTCGAAGTAGATGACAGGTTCTTGGAATTATCGGGAAGTACGGAGTTCTCGACTTGTCAAGAGCGTACAGGCAGTTAGATAATGGTATCAGAAGAGGCCAAGGCAGCAGTGAATATCAACACTACGAAAGGATTGTTCGCGTTTGAAAGACTGCGGTATAAGGTAGTTGCGGCTCCGAATAAGTTTCAAAGAATCATGGATAATATATTCGCCGTTATGTCAGGGGTGGCGTGCTACATTGATGCCATATTGATAGCAAGAAAATATTGAACTATTTTTTCTTTTGGCATTTTCAACAAATAAACAGGTATATATCCCGGCGACTATATTTTTATAGTTTTTGTTGTTGTAAATATGTATAGTTAACTCACCTAATTTTAAATTCACTAGTAGAGAATTAATTTTCTAAATTCTATACAACTGTGAAACTATTTAATGTGCAATTTCTTCAAGTAATTGAGAATAAAAACTACTTGAGAGTAAATTATTATTTTTCTATTTACGACTGCGCCTTCAATTCTTTATTTTTACAACAAAAATATTATTCATAACATATATATATATATTTGTATTCTTAAGATCAACTTTAATCTCTTTAGAATACCAAGACAGAAATAAAGGGCGCCATACAAGCATTTTTTTTTATTTAACAAGAGGCGCAGAATCATAGTCCTCAGAAAAGTTGGAATATTGTTCAAATAAATTACTATGAAAGCGAGCTGCAATCAAAGTACTGTTATAAAATTTGGTCTCAGTAGTCAAAGGATGAGAAAGGTTCATGAAACCCCGGCTCAGGTCGCCAAAGAATGATAATAGAGAGAAGGGATAGGAGAATTGGCGCGAAGGATGGTTCTAGTAGACAGGATAACAACGGTATCAGCAGCTCTACATGTGCAGGATAAATCTGAACTATCTCTGAACACCATTAATAACAGTCTTATCGAATCAGAACTCCGTTGTCGCCGGCCTTTATTAAGAATTCCACTCTCTGCAAGACACAGAAGCGACAGGCAAAGCTGATGTGAAGATAGACGTATTTGAGCTCAAGATTGGCGTTCTGTCATTTTTTCTGGTAAATCCAGATTCAGTTTGGGGGTTCATGACAGCAGGCTATATGTTAGACGTAGGCCCCAAGAAAGATTCCATGAGGACTATTGTGAAAAGGCATACAGCAAGAAATCTCGTGTTTTTTCAATAAAGGTCAATGTGAATCAAATATTTTTCATATCTATTGTCTGAATCCCAATATATACATGCTAAAAGTACACCTTCGTTTATTTTGTCCATGAGTGTAGGTCTCTCCACCTGTGTGTATGATATGAACTATAAAGCGAACCTCTCAGCAAATTTATATTGCTTGAAATTATTTGTAGCCGTGTCTTTTATATAAATGTAAATATGTATCTACAATCATAAAAATCTATTAATATATCATATTATTAATAATGTTTTTTAAATATAATATTATTACTAAATTAGAGAGAGATATTGAGATTGATTTATTACAATGTTCATATAAGATTGTATAAGGTTATATAGGTTTAAAAAAGAGAGAGAGCACAAAATATATATTTCATAAATTCTAACGGAATTATTCTCCTGACAAATCAATAAAATTTTATCGCTCTACTACCTTGCAAAAAATCATTATAATATTTTTATTAATTAATTTTAACTCGAGAGGAAATGATAAAATTGGTTTAAATATATTCAGTTTGTGATATATTTTCTCAGCGCACAGTGCTTCTCTAAATCGCGTCTTTGCTGGAGCTATAGGATATTGTATAAGGTCATGGGTTAGGAGGTCGCAATATAATGGCCGCCTTAAGCTGCGAGGTTAATAGAAATTAGAGGAAAAAGAGAGAGGTGTGTGTGGCCGAAAATAAATGGCCCTCCGCATAATAGCGGCCGAAATGTCGACAGGGGAGGTAATGGCAAAGACAATTTTTCTTAAATATCCAATTAATTTACTTTAAGCGCGTCATTGCCGTTTTTCATGGCTTCTTGGGAAATTGTAATGGATATGTCAGAAAGATTACACGAAACCACTTGACATTTTTCACTAAAATCATTATATAAATACACACAAGATGAAAATATAAAAATTTCATCAAACGGCTTCAACTGGTAAAATCTAAATTTTACGAGCGGGTATAATCTATTTTTATACTTTTCGTACTTTTAAATAAAATACACAATTATTTTTACACAAAATCATTTATTGATTTACAGAGAGAAGAAATACTAAGCTATAGTCCCTCATTTAAAACTTCTAAAAAGTTAAATACCCAATTTGTCTTTTTAATGTCTCCGTGATCTTTTCACTTTTAAATATTTGAAAATTATTAAATTATAAAACTATTTTAGAAGCGTAATATTCTTTTTAAAATAAAACAATTTCTACTGTCCACTGCTATGGAAAAATTAAAGGGAGGGCCTGGCTCATCAGTGGTGAACCCTCCCAGCGGTTTCGCCAGTTTAATCTACCATACCGCTGTTATATTGCATTTTTGGAACTTCCTTTTATAGGTGACTGTTGTAAGACTCTTGGAATGGGTATTTTAGAAGAACTATAGACATAAGCTTTTAGGACAGTTCACCACTGATGAGCCAGGCTCTCCCTTTAATTTTTCCATCGCAGTAAGGACAGTAGAAATTATTTTATTTTAAAAAGAATATTACGCCTCTAAAATAGTTTTATAATTTGATAACAGATGGCGCTCTAATACATCGTAACATTATTGTTCTAATAAAAGACACAATTTGATATTTGCGGAAGAGCGATTGCTCGAAGCATATTATATATTTATAATTATATTTAATTCTGCTGTCCTAAAAGCTTATGTCCATAGTTCTTCTAAAATACCCATTCCAAGAGTCTTACAACAGTCACCTATAAAAGGAAGTTCCAAAAATGTAATGTACTTCCTTCGGGAGGTCGAAAGGTAAAAGCCAGACCTTTGATCTCTGATGATCCCATATTTTTGAAGCCTTCAGTGCCGGAGTTGTGCTCGGCGCTGCCTTGGTTCCCACAAAACGGCGTGCACTAGCCCTCCTCTTCCCCGGGGCACCCACGGCCTTGCCGTCGCCTCTCCAGCCCTCTCCTTGGCCCTCCTCTGCGGCGGGTTGCTCGGAGACACCTAACTATGAGTTATGCCTTAAAAAGCTTACCGAAGCTTGTAGAAGGTACAATAATAGTATATTCCAAAAATGTAATATAACAGCGGTATGGTAGATTAAACTGGCGAAACCGCTGGGAGGGTTCACCACTGATGAGCCAGGCCCTCCCTTTAATTTTTCCATCGCAGTAAGGACAGTAGAAATTGTTTTATTTTAAAAAGAATATTACGCCTCTAAAATAGTTTTATAATTTGATAACAGATGGCGCTCTAGTACATCGTAACATTTGAAAATTATGTTTAAGATAAGATCGCCAACCTTATAGAATTAACTTTTGGCTTTAGAATATTGTATGCATTAAGAAATAAGAATTCATCCTTTATGATAGAAACAATGTTATGGTTCATTTGAACTAGAAATGTGTGTAAATAGACAAAAATGTCGATACCTCAGAAAACCCAGAGGAATTAATATCACCAGAAAAACCATGAAAACCTAATTTTATACGAAATATCTACTTCAATATGATCTCCAATATCTAATTGTAAACGTTGGTATTTTAAATTAAATTGCCATTTATTGCGATTGAACATTCAAGCGACAAGTTTCTATTTGATTATGGTGCATTTGTGATCGTTGGTAACTTATTAATAATGGTGATTCTCCTCTATGCTCCAATATACCTTTTGCTTTACCTGTCCCCTGAATGTACATATTGTGGCATTATATACATGGAAATGTGTATAGGTCTCTTTTCACTGTGGATATTACTGAAATATATAAAATCTCAAAATTATGTAGAAGAATGGGAGTATAACGGATAATCAGTCAAAACAGTTCACAACCTAACTTTCTTGCTTATCATTTATCTAGTTAGAAGTTGTTTCCTTGTATCTCTCATTTTAGCACGAACTCTAATCTTAAAAAAACCACCCTGTCTATAGCGGTCACTCTAGGCAACCCTGTTATCATCAGTGTGTTACAATCACCTGTCTATACAGACCACCCTGTCTATAGCGGGCATTTCAGGCAACCCTGTTATCAGCAGTGTGATACATACACCTGTCTATACAGACCACCCTGTCTATAGCGGCCACCCTAGACAACCCTGTTATCGGCTGTGTGATACATACACCTGTCTATAGCGGCCACTCTAGACAACCCTGTTATCAGCAGTGTGTTACATCCACCTGTCTATAAGACCACCCTGTCTATAGCGACCACTCTAGACAACCCTGTTATCAGCTGTGTGATACGTCCACCTGTCTATACAGACCACCCTGTTATCATCAGTGTGTTACAATCACCTGTCTTTACAGACCACCCTGTCTATAGCGGTCACTCTAGACAACCCTTGTTGAATATATGAATTCAATTTTAGACTTTAATATTTTATATAATATTGTCACTGAATAATTATTTTAAATATTCTGTGGTATATCATCATTAATATTTCCATAGTTATCACTCCTCACTATTCTTATATATTGTTGCACTGGGCTGCGGTTTGGCAGATTCTTCAGTCTTGAGTCTCTCCTCAGACGTGTCTTGCATCTTTCCAGAACGGGTCTCAACCATCTTACAAGGTTAAACCAGTCAATAATAAGACAACTATAAATTTAGGTAGCACCTAGAATCTCTCTTTATTTACCACATCCAAGTTTAAAGCATGTAGGGTATTTAGTGTATCAAAATACAAATGTTTTATAGTACATAATATTTTATATTAATAATCTGTTTTATAAAAATAAATAAATTTATAATTTAAATTTTAAATATATTAAAAATAATATTATAAATAATTTTTAAAATAGGCGCATTAATCATGATGCAACACTTCCCCCTCTCCAGAGGTCGTCACGTCCTCGTGAGTGACCTCATCAATTCTTTCAAAATAGGGTTTGAGTCTTGAGACATGGACAATCAATGGGTCTTGGCCAGGATTATCTTTCGGCTCAATTAAGTAATTTACGTTGGACAGCTTCTTTAATATTCGATATGGCCCAAAATATTTTCTCAATAGTTTTTCACATTTTCCGATTTTCCTGACTGGTGTCCAAACTGCCACTAAATGTCCTGGTTCATAGATTCTCTCGTTGTGTTTTTTGTCATAGTTTCTTTTCATTCTTTCCTGAGTCTTCTCTGTGTTGTTAATGACTACCTGTCTCGTCCTTGCTATTTTATCTAAGTAGTTTTCTATATATTCGTCGTAATCGTCCATGTTACTGTCCGTTGGGATATTCTCGTCGTCTAAGAGGGACATGGGTTCCCTCCCAAACAACAGGAAAAATGGAGAGTAGCCTGTGGTTTCTTGAATTGTGGTATTATATGCGTGGGTGATAAAAGGAAGGATTTCGTCCCAGTTCTTCTGATCCGTATTCACATACATGCTGATCATATTGATTAAAGTTCTATTTAGCCGTTCCGTTAGTCCGTTAGTCTGGGGGTGGTAGCTCGTTGTGAAGCAATGTTTAACTTTGCACATTTTCATAACCTCCTTCATCAAATTGCTAGTGAATTGTGAACCTCTGTCGCTGATAAGAAATCTTGGAGCCCCGTGACGTAAAAATATATGTTCGATTAAAAATGTAGAGACTTCTTTCACTGTCGCTTCTGGTACTGCCTTTGTTTCAGCATACTTGGTATAATAATCCGTCAACACAATGATCCATTTCCTTCTTCTTTTCGTTGATGGCAAGGGGCCAACAAAGTCAATTCCGATTCTTTCAAAAGGGTAGTTAGCTGGGGGAATAGGTTGTAGAAGTCCAGATGGCAACTGATTTGAACCTTTCCGACTTTGGCAAAGATGGCACGTCTTTACAAATTCGGAAACATCTTTCAGCATGGAAGGCCAATAGTATTTATTCTTCAATCGGTATGTGGTTCTGGCGACGCCCAGATGGCCATTCAGCATATGGTTGTGGTATTCACTCATGATTTCTTTCCTTCTCTTCTTTGGCACTACCAGCAACCATTCTCTGCCTTCAGGATTTGGATTTTTCTTGTAGAGACACCCATTTTCTTCTTTAAAGTTCTGTGTAATTGAACGCTTGTTTCCACTAAGGTTCTCCTTAATATTCTCAATAAAATCATCCTTTTCGTCTATTATTTGATTCAAAAATAGTCTTTCATAATCCTCGTCCCATTCGTTTTCTGGTAAGGGTCCTCTAGATAGACCATCAGCGTCCAGATGTTTTTTTCCCGATTTGTGTATAATTTCGAAATTATATTCCTGAATCTTCAGTGCCCATCGTGCTAATCGACCGGTCGGATCTTTTAAATTCTTAAGCCAGCATAGCGCGTGATGATCAGTTACGATTTTAAAGTGCCTTCCATATAAATAGGGCCGTAATTTTGATATCGACCACACTACAGCTAAACATTCCTTTTCGGTGGTTGAATAATTTTGCTCAGGTTTACTTAGGGTTCGGCTCAAATATGATATTACCTTCTCTTCGCCACCGATATTTTGAATTAGTGTTGCGCCTAAGCCGATGTTAGAGGCATCTGTGTGAATGCAGGTGGCTGCATTTGGATCAAAGTGACCTAAAATTGGCGGATTCATAAGAGCTTTTTTAAGGTTTTGGAACGCTTCTTCCTGTTTTCCTGTCCAGATAAATTGCACATTTTTTCTGATGAGACTGGTCAATGGGTCAGCGATTAATGAGAAATCTTTAATAAATTTTCTATAATATGAGCACATTCCTAGGAATGATTGCACTTCTTTGGCCTTCTTGGGCTGAGGAAAATCTCTAACGGCTTTGATATTATATTCGGCAGGTTTTATACCCTCTTGGTTGGTTATATGTCCAAGGATCTCAAGTTCCTCGAAAGCAAATCTGCATTTCTTGGCGTTCAGTTTTAAATTAGATTCGCTGAAGCATCTGAGGACAGCTTCAAGTCTTTTAATGTGGGTTGGAAAGTCCGAGCTGTATATAATTACATCGTCCAGGTAGCAAAGGCAAATCTGCCATCTCAGATTTCCGAGGACATTGTCCATGTTCCTCTCAAAAGTAGCAGGGGCGTTGCATAGACCGAAGGGCATTACGTTGAATTCATATAATCCATGTGCAGTAGTGAAAGCCGTCTTCTCTTTGTCTCTCTCTTCAATTTCGACTTGCCAATATCCCGATTTGAGATCTATTGCTGAGAAGTACTTGGATCCTTGGAGAGTATCCATTACATCATCAATTCTTGGGATTGGATAAACATCCTTCACTGTTACTTCATTTAATTTCCTGTAGTCCACACAAAATCTGTATTTGCCATCTCGTTTTTTGACCAATATAACGGGAAAGGACCAGGGACTTGAAGATTGTCTAATTATTCCTTCTTCGAGCATCTCGTCTATTTGATCCTTTATGATGGTACGTTCCTTAGCGCTTACCCGGTAAGGCTTGTGCTTTATTGGTTTTGCGTCTTCTGTATGAATCTGATGTTTTGCCAAACTGGTCCTACCTAACCTCGATGAGAACAAATCAGTATACTTGGCCAAAATTTGTTTTAACCTCTCTTGTTCTTTAAATGTTAAATTTTTGTTTATTTGAAATTGTATTTCGTCATTTTCATTCTGCTTCTCTTTATTCTCTATAAAATTTACCCGTGCAGGAAGACTTCCATAAGCCAATGTTTGGTCTTTCATTATTTTTAAAGGTCGAGGATAAGGATTCGTTATCCAGATATGGGTTTTCTTATCCGTGACAGTAAGCAAACTTCTTGCCAATCGAAGACCATTTGTTTGAGTCATTCTGTTGTTCTCTTCGATGACATATTCGCCATCCTCTGCTTCTATTGAGGCCCTAATCAATTTAATAGATAGTTTAGGTATAACGGTATCTGTAGTGCTCTTTATTTTTTTCAGATCATAATTGCTTACGTCATGATTACTCATCAAATTATATTTTATTGTTTCTCGTTTACAATCAATTTTAGCATTCATTTTTTTAAGGAAATCTCGTCCAAGAATAAGAGTTCGTAGATGCGCGTCCATTACTACAAATTCGTGGGATAATTCAGTGTCATCAATTTTTAAATCTAAAATAATGCTACCTACCATATCTAATTTTTTTCCATCGGGTCCTGAACACGTTTTAGTGAGACTATTTATTTCACGGCTAGCAAAAAGTGCTGTTCTTAGGTCGACCACTGAAAGATCGGCGCCTGTATCAATCAAAGCTTCGCATAACCCTATCTTGTCCACATTAATATTAATTTTGTACCTAGGGTCCAACTTTCTAATTCCATTTATGGTCGACTTGCTTTGATTGAAGGAATCAGGCGCGACACTTAGTTTAAATCTTCCAACACGGAATATCTATTCCTTGTAGGAATATTCATTTGTGTGTCATTACAAACATCCGCATAGAGGCGAGGCCGTGTATAATCTTTCCTTTCGTCCATTTGAAGATTTTCTTGGCTCTTGTCTTGGGAAACTGAGGGGTCCTCTTCTACGATCCTCACAAACTTGACTCTGCAATACCGCGCTACGTGTCCTGGCTTGTTACACTTGAAACATATTGGTCTCCCGTCTTCTGTCCTATTCCTGTTTGAATCTGGACTCTTATTGTAGGTTTTCCTTGGGTAGACCGGTTTTGGCTCAGGAATGGGAGTGTAAAATCGTCTAGGGGCAGATACCTGGGGCAGCGGCTTGTTCTGGTAGTACCTCGGAGCGGGGGCCTGGGGCTTGGGGGTGTTCTGGTAGTACCTCGGAGCGGGGGCCTGGGGCTTGGAGGTGTTCTGGTCTGGTCTTCTGAACGACGGAGCGTTCTTCCATTGCTCTTGATGGTGGGAACGAGGAGAGCGTGGTCCATTATATAGAACCTTTGATTTTTCTATACGTTCTTGATAATTATTTTCAAACAAATCCATCTTTTTACACAATCTTAGGAGTTCGTTGGTATTCTTAGGAGGGTTTAAGTAGAGGGCAAAAGAGTATTCTTTCTTTAACCCTCCAATAACCCAATTTATTTTATTCTCTTCTTCCATTTGGGGGTCGACCTTGTTGCACAGAACCAGGATATCCTCTGCAAACCTGATTGCAGGTTCATTCCACTGCTGCATTCTGTTCAGCCTCATCTTCAATTCTTCTTTGTTGGCGTCTGAGCCAAAATCCTGAATTAGGCGGCTCTTGAAATGTTCCCAGCTGGTAAAACTTATCTTGTGTAGGTCCAGCCAGGTTTTGGCGCTACCAATCATGTTCATGGCTGCATAGCGAGAAATAATATATTCTGCCCAGTGGTACAGGAAGCCAATTTCTTCAAGGGACTCAATCCATGGGCGAGGGTCTTCTGTTCCATCATATTTGGGGATGTCTATGTTGGGGTTCAAAACAACTGGGTCGGCACTTGCATCTCTACCAATTGTTGCACTGGGCTGCGGTTTGGCAGATTCTTCAGTCTTGAGTCTCTCCTCAGACGTGTCTTGCATCTTTCCAGAACGGGTCTCAACCATCTTACAAGGTTAAACCAGTCAATAATAAGACA
The DNA here is from genome assembly GCA_030710605.1 of Cordylochernes scorpioides. Lineage (NCBI taxonomy): Eukaryota > Metazoa > Arthropoda > Arachnida > Pseudoscorpiones > Chernetidae > Cordylochernes > Cordylochernes scorpioides. Next base: position 79,249,283 of record CP092886.1, on the reverse strand, counting down.
ACTATAAATTTAGGTAGCACCTAGAATCTCTCTTTATTTACCACATCCAAGTTTAAAGCATGTAGGGTATTTAGTGTATCAAAATACAAATGTTTTATAGTACATAATATTTTATATTAATAATCTGTTTTATAAAAATAAATAAATTTATAATTTAAATTTTAAATATATTAAAAATAATATTATAAATAATTTTTAAAATAGGCGCATTAATCATGATGCAACAATATTATTACTGGTAAATAAATGGTAAGATATAGTTATGCATAAATAAACTATTTTCAATTACTAAAATCGTATGTATTAATTTCTAAAATAATATAAAACCTAAAACCATTCTAACAGTGGCAGCATAAAGCGTGGTTAAAACTTAAAATCTAAAATCGTAAAAATAAAAATGGCTGCTGTTATGGAAGATATTTCGATTATAGATAAATTAAAAGACTCTGAAAATTTTGATATTTGGAAATTTCAAATTAACATTATTTTTAAAGCTAATAATTTAATTGAAACAATAAATGGCAAATTGTGTTTTAAAGATCAAAAGGATGAAAAAGAAAAAAACGCATGGATAATAAAAGATGCTAAAGCCCAAAAATATATTATTTCGAGCATCGATAAAACGATATTAACACACATAATACATTGTGAAAATGCCAAATCAATGTATGACACCATATGCAGAATATTTGAAAGAGATGATGAACAATTAAAATGTAAGCTGCTACAAGAATTTCACACTTATAAATTTGATAAAAATGTAGACCTTGTAGCCAACATAAGTAATTTAAGAAATTTGGCTTTTAAACTCAATAATCTAAAACAGAACTTTGATGACAATATTGTTATTTCAAAGATTTTAACAATTTTGCCAGAAGATTATAATTATTTTTGTACTGCTTGGGAGTCAACTGGAAAAGATGAAAAAACTATTGAAAATCTAATATCAAGATTGACCACTGAATAAATAAGAAGAAATAGACAGAGCCAACCAGAAGACCGAGTGGCTATGAATGCAACAAAACAAAAGGTATGTTTTACTTGTAATAAACCAGGACATATATCTAAAAATTGCACCCAAATAAAATTCTGCAAATTTTGTAAAAAAAACTAACCATGAAGAAAAGGACTGTTTCTTTAAGAACAACAGTAAACCTGCTGCTAAAGTAAACAAAGAACAATGCAGAATATGTAAAAAGTTTAATCATAAAGAAAAAGACTGCTATTTCAGGAACAAAGAAAAGCAACCTCCCATTGCTTTCATTGCTGAACAAAGAGAAGAATATGATAAAAGATCATCAGTCACTTTCATTGTTGATAGCGGATCCACCTGTCACATGATTAATGAAGAAAAGTTGCTTGATCATCAAAAAAAGTGTGATGTGAACATCAATGTTGCCAAAAAAGAAGAAGTTATGAGAGCAAAAACTTCAGGACAATTTAAGGGGAGACAATGTAACCTAAATGAAGTAATATTTGTGCCTGAATTATCAAAAAACCTTTTGTCAGTGACCTCAATTGTTAACAACGGAGGAGAAGTAAATTTTAAAGGTGATAAAGTGACAATTTTGAAAGATGGAAAAAAAGTTCTAGAAGGAGATCAACTTGAAAATGGACTTTATGCTGTAAATATTGAACAACATTTTTCAAAGCAAAATGACTCGAACCTTACCTTACCAAGTGAAAACAAAACCCAAGAATGGCACAGAAAATTGGGACACATTGGAATGCAGAATCTAAGAAAACTTGAAAGTTTGGTTGATGGTATGGAGCTTAACAAATTGGAAAAACAGGAAAATGATGTGTGCGAAATTTGCATCATGGCAAAGCAAACTAGGAAGTCATTTGGAAATGAAAGATCTAGAGCTACCCGACCTTTGGAAATTGTTAATACTGATTTGTGCGGCCCAATAGAACCCTTAACACATGATAATAAGAAATATATAATGACATTTTTGGATGATTATACACATTTGTGTTATGTGTATTTGCTCAGCAATAAATATGAAGCAAAAGAATATATTAAAGAATATGTAAATGAAGTAGAAAGATTTTTAAATGCGAAAGTGTCAAAATTAAGGTGTGATAATGGCGGTGAATATGCCAATACACAAGTTAAAGAATGGTGCAAAATGAAAGGAATAATACTTGATTTTACAATTCCATATACTCCACAATTGAATGGAAAAGCAGAAAGGTTGAATCGAACTCTGATTGAAAAAACCAGAGCACTTTTGCTGGATTCCAAATTAAATAAGGAAATGTGGGGAGAGGCCACAAGAGTCGCTGCCTATTTAATCAACAGAAGCCCTTCAAATACAGTACAAACAACACCAGCACAGATGTGGTTTGGAAGAAAGCCTAATCTTTCTAATGTAAAATTATTCGGGAGTGAAGTGTATGTCAAAAAATTGGGAAACCTAAAAAAATTGGATAGTAAAAGTGAAAAATATTCACTTATCGGATACAGTGGAAATGGATACAGATTGTGGGACATGCAGAAAAGAAGGATTATAATTGCAAGAGATGTGGTGTTTACAGGAAAACTAACAAATAAAATGACTAGTGTCATTCAGCCAAGATACAGAGAAGATCTGGATTCTGAAATAGAGGAAAGTCAAGACACTAAAATGGAATTGGATACCCATGATAAACCACAGAACTCGACCAATTCAAGATATATGTTAAGGAATAGAGAAAATATCAATAGACCTGAAAGACTAAAAGATTATGAAGTGTTGAATTCTGTTTCTGAAGAAATAGGATTGTTAACATACAATGAAGCTGTAACCGGAGTAGACAAAGAAAACTGGGTAAAAGCAATACAGCAAGAAAAAGATTCATTGAAGAAAAATGAAACTTGGGATTTTGTAAATGCTGAAGAAGTTAAAGGAAAGAAGATACTCAGTTCTAGATGGATATTCAAGATAAAGGATGGTGGACATTATAAAGCAAGACTTGTTGCTAGAGGAAATGAACAAAAAGGACTTGAATTTTATGAAAGTCGTTCGATGCATGAACCGACAAACCAGGATATACAAAATGTTAAAAGAACTATGAGATATTTGAAACAAACCAAAACTTTTGGACTTCACTATAGTAAACAAGATGAAGATATGGAACTTAATGCATATTGTGACTCAGACTTTGCTCGAGACATGAAAACAAGAAAAAGTACATCCGGATATACAATTTTGTTTGGTAAAGGACCAATAAGCTGGAGTTCAAGAAAACAACCAATTGTAGCCTTATCCACTACTGAGGCAGAATATATTGCTGCAGCTGAATGTGTGAAAGAACTCATTTATATGAAAGCACTAATTGAAGAACTTACAAATGAAACCATACTTGCTAAACTAAATATTGACAACCAAAGTGCAATGACTTTAATGAAGACAGGACAAATGAACAGAAAGACAAAACATATAGATGTTCGATATCATTTTTTGAAAGATCAGATAAGAGAAAATGTTGCTGTTCAGTTTTGCCCAACCCAAGACCAAGTTGCTGATATCCTAACCAAGCCTCTGCCAAAGGAAACTTTTGAAAAACACAGATCTTCACTGCTACAGATGTTTTGATAGAGTAATTAAAACTCTAAAACATGAATTCAAGAAGGAGTGTTGAATATATGAATTCAATTTTAGACTTTAATATTTTATATAATATTGTCACTGAATAATTATTTTAAATATTCTGTGGTATATCATCATTAATATTTCCATAGTTATCACTCCTCACTATTCTTATATATTATTACTGGTGAATAAATGGTAAGATATAGTTATGCATAAATAAACTATTTTCAATTACTAAAATCGTATGTATTAATTTCTAAAATAATATAAAACCTAAAACCATTCTAACAACCCTGTTATCAGCAGTGTTATACATACACCTGTCTATACAGACCACCCTGTCTATAGCGGCCACCCTAGCCAACCCTGTTATCGGCTGTGTGATGCATACACCTGTCTATAGCGGCCACTCTAGACAACCCTGTTATCAGCTGTGTGATACATCCACCTGTCTATACAGACCACCCTGTCTATAGCGGTCACTTTAGGCAACCCTGTTATCATCAGTGTGTTACAATCACCTGTCTATACAAACCACCCTGTCTATAGCGGTCACTTCAGGCAACCCTGTTATCAGCAGTGTGATACATACACCTGTCTATACAGACCACCCTGTCTATAGCGGCCACCCTAGACAACCCTGTTATCGGCTGTGTGATACATACACCTGTCTATACAGACCACCCTGTCTATAGCGACCACCCAAGACAACGTGTTTAAAATATATTCGCACTCGGGTAAACCCCGGGCGTTGCCCGGGCCATTCGTCTAGTCGTATATAAAAGTTTAGAGTTCATCAATGTGGAGTCCTCTCTCTACGATAACAACTGAATCAGTCATGTTGATGAAAAAATGCATTGAAATTCAGAAAAAAATTATTGTTACACACAGTTGACATTTATTTTCTTCAATTAAAATTCCCATCTTGAAAGAATTTTCTCATCGGAGAAGAACCAGAACATACACGCTCTTCTGGATGATTTATTTTCTGAGAAAGCATTGACTGTGGAGAAGCCGTTGTTGATGGTTTTGATCTGAAATAAGCTGTAATATTAATTCATGAAGTAGGAATTTTATCGTAAGTTTTCATGAAGGGCATTCCTCATTGTTCCCACGAAAAAATGGATATCTATGGTGGAACTTACATAATTCTCGTGGATCGTTTATTGCACCTGCGCTGCATGAATCGAGGTATTCTTGTGTTTTCGGTCGCTCGCCAGTCTTCTCCACCTCCTTACTGAATTTTATGAACAAATGATCTGGCGAATCCCCTGCAGAAAAAAAAACTCGATTATCTATATCAGCGTGTTTTACGAAAATAAAAGAACGACATGCCATTTAATCTCTTGTGTGGTAAAATGATATTTAGCATAGGATATCTACAAAAAGAACTCAATTTGAGATTAAACAGTCTGAATTATAAGTGTGATAACTCATGCATTCTGCGTATGAGCATTAGATATAGATTTAGTGTGTGGATAGTTTGAAGAGGAAAAACAATTTTGAAATAGTTTCATGACACTTAATAACTCTTTAATATACAACTGTAAGTGTGTGTGGTCACACACACACACACACTCGGGCGAGCGGCCACGCTTTTTCGAGCTCCGCCGTTTTCGCCTCTGGAGTGCGTGTAGAGGGCGCTTACCATTGTGAATTTGGTACTGGAGGAAAGCCCTCGATCCGATGCTACAGTGCCTGAAAGGCCCAGCACAGGATCTCATACAGGTGCTGAATTAGCGCCAAAAAACGAATTTGAGATGAATTTCTCTAAAGAAAATTCCAATCTTAAATCTCAAAGAGATGCAAATTCGCCGGCAGGCGACGTGCATGTAAATCCGGCCGCCGCGCGTGACGTCACCGCGCCGCCGACTGCTGCTTCTTCCAGCGCTACAACAGCCAGCCCGGCCTCGCTCAACTGGGCCGACAGCGAGATGGTTGACGTGGACGACAACAAGGGTTTCACCGTTGTGAAGAACAAGAAGCGGCGCCGCACTTCAACAACGCCGGAGCGCGCCGCCAAGCAGCCTAGCAGGCCTGCTGAGAAGCCCAGCTCCCAGCAGCTGAGGCGGCCGACAGGGCCGAAAACAGTGCCGCCTAGGGAGATCAAGGCGACACGCGCCAACATCGCTGACGCCAAGAAGAGGCAGGCCACAACCGACCACGAACACTACATCTTCGTGGAGCGGTGCCCAGAGATCCCGGACTACACCTACCTAAAGGCAATGTCCAGGCTGGTCGGGGTGCCGGATAAAATCACGCATTTCGGCAAAATGAACGGCCATTTCCTCGTGGGCTTGGCAACCAAGGATCTTGCGCGCCTTCTGGTGGAGAGCGACTTCGAGATCGGGGGAACGACCCTTAGGGTCTTCCCCTACCGAAAAAGGGCCGAACGGATCGTCGTCGCCGGCCTGCCAGGCTTCGTGGATGACTTCACCATCGTGAACGCCCTGGGCCAATACGGGAGGGTCACCTCCATCGCCCCCATCCTGATCAAGCTGGGGGAGTTCGCCTTCAACGACGGCCGCCGGGAGGCGTTCATCCTGCTCCACGAGGGAGTCAGGCTGGAGACCCTGCCCGCCCGACTGACCATACAGTCCAAGGGAGACACCCTATCTGCCTACCTCTCCTTCGGAATCAAATGTTCCAAATGCGGAAGGCAGGGCCACCGCAGAGCTAGCTGCCCATCGCTCGCCAGGCGGAACTTCGACGCCCCAAAGCGTGTGGACAATCCTGCTCAGGTTCAGGCTTCTCCTTCTCCCCCCGTGCCTAAGCGAACTGGTCCACCAACACCCGTATCCTCTCCACCGGCGCCTCCAGCTCCATCAGAGGAGGCACCTAATAATGCCCCAGTGACGCCCGCTGCTGCTGCTCCAGGTGCCCCAGCGCTCCATCCTGCGCGACCTCTCCTGCCGCCTGGAGAGGCGCCGAGTTCTACCTGCTCGGCCTCCAACCCGCCCACCACACCAGCCCTGCCTTCACCGGCGCCCGTCGAGCCAATTGAGGTGGAAAGGATCGAGGAGGAGGGCACGGGCTCCACCCAGGAAGGAAGAAACAAAATCAGGAAAGAGCTAGATGCCTGCCTGCAGCAGGCCCCCTCCACAATCTTTGACAAAACCATCCAAGAGGGTCTCGAAAAGAAGAGGGTTTGTCGCCTCCTCGTCTCCACACCGCTCCTCAAAAAGCAACTCCCTAACCTTAAACCCGCCCAGAGGACTGCTTTGTGCGAGCTGGTCGAGGCCCTCTTACGTAGGAGACTCGACTCCAGCGGCTCCATCTACAAACGCCTTCGCCAGGCCCTGCCCTTCCTCCATCAAGGGACATCATCATAGGCTTCACCATCGCCTCCATTAACGCGCGCGGGCTCGCTATTAGGAACAAGAGCCTAAGCCTTTGCCATCTCCTGAGACAACACCGCGTGGACATTGCGCTTGTGCAAGAAACTAACACCCACCACCTCGACGGCGCCCAAGACCTCTGCCTCGGCTACGATGCTATTACTGCCCCACCCGACGCAATATCGGGTTCGGGCCTCGCCTGCATCTACGCGCCGGGCATCACCGTCTCGCGACACCGCATCCTGTGGCCGGGCCACATCGTCTTGGCCACCCTCAATGTCCACGGCCAGGAGATGACCGTCATAAATGTCCACCTCTCGCACGACCAGCGCGAGCGCATCGAGCAACTCCGAGTCATCGAGGCAGCCGCCGTTGAGGAAGAGGAGGAAGCCTGGGTCCTCGGGGACTTTAATATTAGGGACGACAGGAACCGCGACTCTATCTCCATGGCGGCCCTCGGAGCTCTTTGCGAGTCCGCCGCGCTTCTGGATGCCGCCCCCGAGTTTGACGCCGCCCACCTTCCCACCAGAGTCGCTGCACATGGCGACCTGATCGAGATCTGCCTGGTCCCCAAGGCCCGCGGCGGCGGTCGCGGTCTGGACAGCTACAGACCGATCTCCCTGCCCTCGGCCGACTACAGGGTAATCGGATCGATCCTGCTGGGCCGCCTCAGGCCCCACCTGTCAACTCTGGTGCCGGAGTGCCAGACGTACGCCGTCCCCGGAAGGTCCCCCTCCTGGAACATCGCGCGGGTCACAGACGCCGTCGAGGAGGCTACTGCCCGAGGCACGCCGCTGGCCGCGGTTTCCGTGGATCTGCAGTCCGCCTTCGACTCCCTGGACCGCGGGTATCTAACGTCCCTCCTGGTGTCCCACCTGCGCCTCCCACCGGCCTTCGTGGGATGGACTCTTCTACTCTACGCCGGGGCGGACGCCACAATAAAGGTCGGGGGCTTCCAGACCGTCGCCTTCAAACTACTCAACGGCGTGAGACAGGGCTGCGCTCTGAGCGCGGCGCTCTTCAGCATCGCGACGGGACCGCTGCTGCGTCGCCTGGAGACGATCCTCGGCGTGGGCAACGTCATCGCCTACGCCGACGACATCGTCCTCCTGTTCCATCGCGACGAAGAATTCGAGCGGGTGGCGACCGTCCTCGGGGACTTCAGGCGGGCCTCTGGTATCGCCGTCAACCTCGGGAAGAGCGCGGGCCTTTGGTGCGGAGCCTGGCGCAACCGCGGCGACTCCCCTCTCGGCGCCTCCTGGTCGACCACCTCCATCAGGGTCCTCGGGCTCGACATCGCCCCCAGAAGCTCCGTAGCCCATCAGGAGCAGCATCTTCTCGCCCTCCTGGAGTCCGCCTGTCGCAGATGGACGCCCTTCACCCGCGGCCTATCCCTCGTCGGACGAGCTAGAGCGGCGAACTCGCTGGTGGGCTCCACCATCCAGCATCACCTGCACGGGTACCTGCCATCACCCCCCACCATCGCCAAGCTGCAGGCCAGACTAGCGAGGTTCGTCTGGGGGCCCGAGCACACGGCGTGGCTTCCCGCCGCCGTCATGGCGAGGCCCGTAGCCATCGGAGGCCTCGGCCTCCTCGACCTGGCAACCCAACTCCAGCTCGCCTGCCTCAAGGGTGTGCAGGTCGCGCTACGCGGGGGCAGGAACGGCTTCTCCTGGCTGGTGACTAGCGAGGCCTGGCTCAGACCTCCACCGGACGGCACCACACTCCAGCCCCGGCGCCTCCGGCTGCTGAAGCTCTGGGAGGAGGCCTCCAACATCCTGGGCCTCAACCACCGGGCGGTCCCCACTGCTCAGCTGCTGGACCTCCCCATCATCGGCGGCTGCCGGTTCCTCCGCCCTCCCGACCTCCTGGCCCCCGCCCGCTGGCGCGGAGCCCGAGTCCGGGACCTCATCGAGGAGGAACACCTCATCGCCCGCCCTACGCGCTCGGCCCTGGCTGACGCCGCGACCCTGGGCGCCTTCTGTCGGAGGCTGACCTCCGAGAACGCCGTGGGCTTCGGGGGGGAGTCTCCATCTTCTTCATCATCTTCATTAGCTGCGGCTGTGGTGCTGCGCGGGACGGCCACGCCGTTCCTCAACGGCCTCACGACGCGCTCGGCCCGACGGGCCTTGGATCGTCCACGCCTCGCGGCCACGCCGATCTCCCGATTCCTGGCGAGATGGGCACCCACCATCAGCCCACCATCCAGGATCGACTGGGCCTCGCTCCGGCGCTGCGCCTTCTCGGGGCAATGAGGCCGATGCCGCCTTCAAATTGGCCCTCCACGCTCTACCCCATCCGGCCCATCCTGCCTCGGCCGTCCCCTCGTGTCCTGCCTGTGGGTCCGTCGACCGCTCCCTCGGCCACCGCTACTGGAGCTGCTCTTCCATCAGGCCTCTCATCAGAGAGGCCTTCAACATCATCGGGCGGCCCCCTGACCTGCAGGCCTGGATCTTCGGCGGGTCCGGCTTTGAGGACGACGCCCTGACCATCCTGGCGTCGGCAAAGCTGCGCGTCTATCGCCACTTTGTCCAGGTTGGGCTCGGTGGGGTGGAGGACCCCGCTCATCGCCTGGACGAGGACCCTCGTGCGCAGGGGATGCCTTCCTTCATCACTTTGTAAAAATTATGTATATTTTTCTCTTGCTCTCTCTCTCTCGCTGAATTGTAAAATTGTCTAGATGACAATAAATATTTTTCAATTGTCAAAAATTGTCACACACACACACACAGAAAAGAAAATACATATTTAATACAATATACAATTTTACTAATTTCACACACACAGGAAGCAGAATATTAGGCCTCGGAGAACATGTAATTTAGCCTAGAGAATTTTATATTAAATTAGGCGCTGCAATCAAAGAACTGTTGTGAGGATTTGGTCTCTGTGATCAGTGGAAGATAGAAATTTAATAAACTCTTGCTCAGGCGCCTTAGAGTAATAAAAGAGAAAGAGAGGATATAAGAGAGTTCGAAATATAGTTTAGCAGAAAGGACAAGAATTCCAAAATGATTTAAGCAGCTCTACATGTGCAGAATGAATCTGGATCATCACTAACACCGGTAATTACCGTCCTTTCAAAGCAGAACTCCCTAGTGGCTGACCTTCATTAAGAAATCCCCTCTCTGCGAAATGCAGAAGCGACAAGCTCAGCTGGTGTTAAGAGAGGCATATTTGAGTTAAAAAATGGTATCCTGTCATCTTTATAATGGATCAAGATTATGATCGGTGGTTCATATGACGGAAGGGTACATGTTAGACGTATACTACCGGAAAGATCCCATGAGGACTGTTTTGTGGAAAGGAATACCGCAAAACCCCTGGTTTCATGGTGTGGGGTAGCATTAGCTATGAAAGCAGAACCCCTTTGGTATTTATTAAAGGCATTTTTGACCGCTCAGCTATACATTGCAGATGTGTTGCAACCTTTTGGGTAGCCATATTCTGAGAAAACTAATGATAGAACTTTCTAAAAAGATAATTCCCGATCACATATAGCCAACATCTTCTCGCGAGCTTTCCTTCAAAAGGTTAATATCCTTCTCTTATCCGCATGTTCCCCAGATCTTTCTCAATTGAGCAAGTATGGATCATGATGGAGAGGTAAATTTGTCAATCTTTACAGTCAATTAATTTTACAACATCTAGGTTATAAATTTTAAATTGTTTGAACTAGCATCCCATAAGAAGCCATGTAAAAACTGTATTAAAGTATATCTCACCGTGTAGCTACTTGTATTCGTGCTAAAGGAGGATACGCCCAATATTGATAAAAGCTGTGTATCTCACTAAATTACATCCATTTTTATATATTTCAATCAATTATTTTTAACATTACCATTATATAGCTCACCAATATTCAGAAAATTCACATGAACATTTCTATGTGATGCAATTTTTGCGGCCATTGTATATTCTGGAATGCTTAGCTGCATATAAGAAGCTCGAATTCTCGAGGCAGTTAAACAAACAAATACGTTTTTCTTACCCTCCGAAGATTTCTTTCCTCCATTAGCGTAATTGAAATTAACTCGATTGCCTTTAAGGAAAATGTCATTTGTTTGTTTTAGAAAGGAAATTGTAGAGAATTCTTTCTATTTTCAAACAAAATATATTTTGACCTGAATCCTGACAACTGGTTAGCCGGACCTTTACTATTCGGTTAGCATTAATTTTCAAAATAAGAAGCCTTAAAAAAGTAGCAACATCGGAAAATATGAATTATCAAGCATCGCGATCGTCTCAAATCATTCTTTTTAAATATCAAGTTTGGCCTTCCTGGTTGAACGATATCGAGCTCAAGATAAACTAGATTGAAGCTACTTTCCATCTAGCAAAATATCTTTCCACGAAACTATTAAAAATTTCTCCCAACTAACTACTGGAATCAAATTGTGCTATCTATATTGTATATAATCTAACACAGTGGACGTCTTTTCCAAAATTCGGCCATCATTTACCCAGAAATAAAGAGTACGAATCTGGAATAAATACCCATGGGACATCAGAAACCCTTTAGGTCAGGGCAGCGAAGCGGGACAAGTTGGATGCCATTTTCTCCAAAGAAGTCCTAATTATTATCTGGTGTCGACGAGCTATAAATTGCCCGCGCTCCAAGTTCTGAAGTAAGCAACCGTTAAAACGTTCTCTGAATACCTTTTAAATTAAAGTACAATTTCTTATAATTTGAACGAAATTTTTTTTTATATTGAAAAATACTAATATTGTATCTGTATAAATATATCATCAAAATAAGCAGAATATTTTTATTTTAAAATATAGTTTATTATAAAAACATATATATTTACACACTAATAAACTGAACTTAAGAAAGTGGAAAGTCTTTGATATCGCCGATTATGATATTTTTTTAGAGATACAGGGAATTTTGCTTACAATTAGTTTTATCGGATGCCTTCAAGGTCACAAAGGTCACTGTGTATCAAAAATTGAAACATTAGTGCAGACTTTGCACATCGCATGTATTGACAGGCTGCCAATAAAATTATGTTAATTGTCAAGTTATTGTCTGAATTCCGAAATATATAATATAAAGGTACAACTTCCTCAAGTTTCGTTTGTGAGTTTTTTATAGTCCTAGTTCACATACTACTTATTTATTTTTATTTATATATTTTTTTTGGTCAGGATATGCCTTTTTTTATTTTTAATATTTAAACATATATAGCGCAATTTTTGTCTGCTGAGAAGGTTCACCACTGATGAGCCAGGCTCCCATATATTTTTTCATCATAGAAAGGGAAATAAATAGTTAATTTTATTTATTGAATTAAAGTTTCGCTGAAATTGTTTCAAAGTATTAATTGTGCCGATAGTGCCATATGAGAGACTTGCAAGCGATCTGAGGCCGATATGATTTCAACTTAGCTCAACCTGTAAGGTTGATGTTGTTCAAGACTAAGAGGTATCGAAGTTTGAATGTACCATGGCCAATTAATTAATTAATTATTTAAATGAGTTACACAGTTGATGGTTTTAAACGCTCAAAGTGGTCCGTCCAGAAATGCTTCTTTATTATGTATTCGGTGAAAGCAAAAAAAAAAAACTATCTTTGTACATCTGATACATCAAGTTCGAGAGTTTTGTATTTTGCCAATAGCAACAATAGGCATTAATACAATCTGCTGATCAAAGAGCGAACTACCCTCTCTATTCATCATTCCAATTCGGCTTATCTGTGTCAAAAATGGCCACAAATGTAGCAAAGATTTAGCGAAACAAATCTATTAATTTCTGATAAATGTGAGATGGCAAGCAAACCTGCTCTGGAATTGATAAGGAAATCATCATAACAGATGTGTGAAATAGGAAACAGAATCCATTTTATTGGAAAGTGTTTATCTTAGGAGGTATCTTACGAGAGGATCTGTGCCTATTACTTATGATATAAAAATCGGACTCATTGGAATTTTAAAATAAAAACATAAAACTTCTAGGGAAAAGTTTCTTTTAAAATATTTTTTATTTAAAAAATATCTCAAGCTTTCGGGCAAGTACGCCCTTCTATACGGGAGAAATTGCATTATATGATTAATACGCCAATAAAATATGATTTAAAATTAAATAAAGTCCATTTACTGTTTACATTTGTTTTAAAGCATGATCAACGCGGGCTTCTATTGCGCGTGCTTCACCTGGGGGTTATGGGCTGGGCTCGGGGAATATAATGTTATAAATTTCCGGAATATCTATTCTTCTGTTAATGCTATTGTGTTTTCTGGATATGATGGATTCTATTACAAGTCTGTGTAGTCTATTGGGGATATTGGAGTAATGGGTCTTTGGTTCTGATAGGGAGAAGGAATGGCCTGTTTCTCTTATATATTGGTATACTAAAGATCTACTGTCTTGATTATCGATATTTCGTTTATGTTCTGATACTCTTATATTCAAATGTCTGCCAGTTTCGCCGACATATTTGGTTTTGCATTCGTTGCATTCTATGGAGTATATGGCATTCTTAATATTGGAAGGATAATCAATGGTATTGTTCTTTGTTATGGGGTTTCTTAGTAACGAATTTAAATTAGGTGAGTTTTTCTGAAAAAGGTTTTGATTCCAAATTTCTTCAGATGACGGGCTATAGGAACAGATACTGGTGAATAGGGAATACTGCTAATATATTTATAGACTGGGTAATTCTGAATTTCAGAGGGGCTATAGAAATGTCTTAGAATAAACGATAAAGGATATTGACAAGTCTTTAGATTTCTTATAATATTCTGAGTTTCTTCAGTTTTAAAGGTTTGAAGAGAGCAGTGGCTATGGATACGTTTAGTTAAGGTCTCTACCGTATTGATTTTATGGCTGAGTGGGCAGTAGGAGGAAAAACGGATATAGTCGGGGTTGAAGGATGGCTTATAATAAACAGTTGTTTGGAATTGATTCTGATGCGAATAATTTTTATATCTAGAAAAGGCAGGCTATTGTTTGTTTCTTTTTCAAATGTGAAGTTTAGGTTAGAATGGTAACTGTTGAGTCTTTCCAGAAAGTTCTTGGTTTGAAATTCGGGGCATATACAGAATATGTCGTCAATATAACGGCGCCATAAAACTATATCTGACGGAAAAAGGGAGGTTATCCAACTGTTAATGCGACGCATGACAATTTCGGCGACTGAGGTTGAGAGAGAGCTCCCCATGGGAGAACCTTTAATCTGTTCGTAAGTTTTGGAATCGTATGTTAGAATATTTGTTTCGAGGCATAGGGCTAAAAGTTTAGTTATTTTCCTGACTATGATCTGATCAACCTGATTTCCTTTCAAGAATTCTTCGGTGCTGTGAGACTTGGGTAAAGGGATTCTACGTCGAATGAGATCATGATCTTGTTTGGTTGGGGTTGGTGCTTGAGTATTTCTTCTATGAAGGTGGTGGTGGTGTTGGAAATGGGGAACGGGGAGTTTTGCTGCTTGATTATGGGTTTGAGAAAGGTTGAGATGAACTTGGAGAGAGGTGCTGTTGGGGAATGGTAGAAAGCCACTATGGGTCTTAAGGGGACATTTGGTTTATGTATTTTAGGGAGGCCATATATGAAGGCATCTGTTTGCATATTAGACAAGAATTCTTTCAATTCTTCATTCGAAATATTACGTTCTTTATGCATTTTTCTGAGTTCTTTTTTGAAAGAAGAGTATGTTCGGGTTTTTTTCTTCTTTGGAAATGTGATAGGAGGTATTTTGATCTTCAAGGATGCTCAGCATTTTACTATGGTAATCAGTTTTGTCCAGAATCACTGTTTGACCGCCTTTATCTGATTGGGTGATGATTATTTCTTTTTTGTTTCTTAAGTCTTTAATCAGTCGTTCTCATGAGGGTTGATTGGGGGAAGGGTTACTGGTTCACTTAGAAGATTAGTTACATGATGTCTAATGATATTCTTTTCTTGGTGGTTAAGTTTTGATATGGCTGCTTCGAATCCACTTACTATTCTGATGGGATCTGGTTTTTGCCTATTCCTGAATTTCATACCTTTGGATAAGAAAGCTAATTCTTCTTGGGTTACGGTAGCTTTTGACAGGTTGACTATTTTATTGAGGTTATTGTTTCTATTTAGATTTGGATTATTAAATTTCAGTGCCCAATATTCCAGTTTTTTACTCTGCCTTCTCTCTATTTCTGTTCTTACTTTCGTGATTTCAGAAGTGGTTCGGACTATTAGTTCGTACATTTGTTTTTCTGGTACAATACGGTAAGTGATGCATTAGAGTTCTTTGATTGTTTTCGAAACAATCAAATGTTGGAATAACAGCCCTGTTTTCTGGTCCTCACAACCTATATTGAGTTTTTTTTATTACTTTAGCTGAGAAAGGTTTTTGACAGGATCTTTTATTCTTAAGGATGGGGGACAAAGTTCACCTCTTCACAGAAACGATTGAAACCCAGATGACATCTCCACTTCGTTAGTTGCAATGATATTTTGTGAATCTGGTTCAAATAAAAATTGATTTGATATGGCGATAAATTCATGACTTAACTTGAGTTCACAATTAACGGAACACGAGTAATTGTACGAGAGAAATGTGAAAAGTTTTCGACCAGACAACTAAAGACTCTGATTTTCAGTTATCTTTTTTCCACATTAGTCCATTAACTCATCACATTTGGTTCAGTGTTTCTCCAATATCAGCATTCCTTGTCGAAAATAATAGTCTGGAAGGATGTTAAAATATTCATATACAGCCCTATCAACTTTTCTATTGGACGCGAAAGGCTTTCCAGAAATAAATTTATTTAGGTGTGGGAAGAGTTGGAAGCATGAGGGTGCCAAATCAGGAGAACAGGAGAATTATCGAACAAATCCTGCCTCAAAGCCCGCAGTTTTCCATTACCAACACGCTTTTCTCAGCAGGTGTGTTGTCCTTGTGAAAGATAAATTTTTATCCTTAAGCCAGGACTTTCTCGTGAATTTTAACATCCAACTGGCCAAGAGGTTAGAGTAATATTCATCACAGGTAGTCAATTAACAGGATTCTTTTGGCATCCCAAAACACACTGGCCATGTCCTTTCCTGCAGATACGATCGTTTTCGCTTCTTTGGCTCTGAACCACTGTTGCATATATTAATAATCTGTGTAAATATAAATAAATCTTCGAACAACGTGCAACCACTTTTTAACGGCTGAAATTAAAGTTGCAGAGTTTCCGTAAATTTTTGTCAACTTCGTATTAATTTCATTAGAAGTTAATCTATTCAAAATGAAGAATTTAAAGACTGCGCGATTTTAAAGTTTATCAATTTTAAGGAAACAGGCGAAAGACGTGTACTGAAACTTGTCCTACGAACTATTAACATGCGCGCTAAGGGAGGGAAAAAGTAATATTTTGTTGATTGAAATGCCATCTCTAGTTCAGGCCAAAAATCTTTCACTTAACCCTCATAATCTTAATTTTAAATGTTTTGGAAGGTTCTTGCAGTCGGGGATATATTTTGATTCTAAGGAGAGACATGAGTCTATTTTAAACAGAGCTGCCATTTCAGCTGAAGAGAAGAAATTTCATTTCAATTTTGGCATAAGGTCATAATAACATATTATTAAATTAAAATTGATCACAATGGAAGTGGAAGAGTGAGTATGTGCGATGTATTATATTAAAATGTTTTAAGGTTTATATATATATAACTTTTCAGAACATATTCCTAATTTTTCTAGTACATTTTTAATATCATAAATATAGTATTTAATTTTAATTGTTTTTTGGTTTGATTATATAGCTCATCGATATACATTGTTTTGCCTTTTTTGGATATCTATCAATTATGTTGATAGAAATATTCTATAAAAAATTGTGCTCAGACCATTATGGTTTAGTGCTTTTATAATCTGTCTGGATCAACAGTTATTATAATCTTTCTCTCGCAAATAAGTAATCTAAATATCTGTTGCAAACATGGAGAGCCGTGAGAATATTTACCGCAACATTTCGATTCGGCATCTCTGTAATAATACACTGCTGGCCACTTAAATTGCAACACCAAGAAAGACAAAAGATATCACAACAAAATATATTTCGTAGATAACATGATGACCAAGTATCAAATTATGAAATTCATAGACTTCTGCGAATGTGGTTCCTGCTAGATTCAAGGAGATTTGAATGTTGTTCTTGGGGTACAGCAGACCAAATAGCTTCCACACCTTTTCAAAGTTGATCTGGTATGGCAGCTGGGTATGTAATCTGGGTCAATCGTTGAGCAACAATAAACCAGATGTTTTCTATCGGCGAAAGATCCGGAGAGTGAGCCGGCAAGGGAAGCAATTCAATCTGGAGACAACGGATTTTGCGTTACAAACTGAACGTGCTGTGCTACGGTTCGTTATGTGACTGAGCGATCTGTCACTGCCATGCGCACAATTTGCCTGTCAGCACGTGAAGTGGTGCACTGAGGTGGATGCGACCGAACACGTCGGACGGTCGTACCTTCCTGCATTCAGCGATCACATATCAGCATTAAAGTTATTTGGTTTATTCCAACACGACTACCGATTTCCCTGAAAGATAATCCACAATCTCGGAAGGCCACTATCCTTCCTCTGTCGAACTCGGATACTTGATCAAAAGATGATCGCTGTCTTCTACGAGGCATATTGATCGTTTTTTTTTTCGAAAAAAAAAACACAAGAAAAACACAATTACCGAACTTGAAATCTCTACGCCCTAAATAGTGCTTTGAAGTGGAGTCTGCGCTGAAATTCTAATCATTTGCATATCTCACCTCTGCTAATACATGTTGTAGATTTCATGTTATTTGCATGCTTCTTTCAGGGTGTTGCATTTACGGTGACCAACAGCTTATATTACAAACAATTATAGACTACAGATACCGTTTCATGATCTATAACGGTTTTTATTTACGCGCACCCAGATAAAATTGTATCCATTTATAATCGTTTAGATTCTTTAAATCTGGCATAGGGGTTACCATCAATTATCAGAATCAGTAGTTTAAATTTATGGCAGCCGCTTATTTGTTTCTCGAAATATCAGACTACAAAGTTTTACTACATATTGATTTGGTATATTCTCTCAACGCTGTACTATGATTTATATGCACATTTAGCAATATATTTCTCAAAAAAGTTGATGATGCAAATTCATGCAAAATAGAATATAATATGAAATCAACGTATACATGCCAATATTACAGTTGTCGTATCATAATAAGGAATATTTAAGCTGCAGTAATGAGGACAATATAACACACTTTACAATGCCTTATAATTACTCCCACATAATGGTATAGAATGGCATTCATTGTACTGGATTGGAATGGCAATCATTGTACTGATTGTGGGGGATCTCTGTTCAGAAGTTGTATTATTTGCGCCAATAATGATAGTCGTGCTGGTTCAGAGGTGTAGATAGCTGCTAAAGCGGATATTGTCCGGAACAATGGTCGCTCCTGAGCTTGTTGAATTTATTTTCGCGAATTGAGAAGCCTAGAGAATTGCAACGAGTCCAGCTTGATAATCAGTGCAGCCTGAATGAACCCCGTAGATTATTTGGATATTTTTCTTGGTAAAGGAATATAATTTCAGCACAAAATGCTGATTCATTTTCACATGATATCGGACGAATTTGCCAAAGGGGGTTTAAGGGGGTGAAGTCTCAGGGGCGATTTTCAGGATAGAATACAATTAAAGTTGCGGGAGGAGGGTGGTATTCGTGTGCCAAATGAAGAACATCTCTTTTAAAATATGTATCATCACAATGCTTTTTATAAATTTTGCCGGTGGGAAATTGATCTATTATGACCAAAATATAAATTGATATTTGGCTAGGAGGAAATTGATCAATAAAAGCATAAGGCGCCTCTATGGCGTCTTTTGACGTTTATTGGATTGGGAATATTCCATTAGGTCCTATGTGAATCTCATGCAATAAATTCCGCCCTGGGATGACATGGGCCATTAGACCGAAACCATGGTCTCCAGGTGGACGCTTCTCAGTTTCCCAAAACCTGTGTGGTGGCTTTGTCACCGACCCTAGACCTCTGGTTTGCGGCGACGGTCAATATATGACGTATAGTTTAAACTTTTATTTTGACGGGAGAGGTGCCCTATTTTTTTTTTTTTTTTATAGAACAATGCATTTTGGTTATCGCCCCAGTAAAAAACTTAAAGGTGATGAGAAAGGTTTGCCAAAACATCAGTCCTGACGTTTTATATATAATTATAAAACATTAGCCTGTCCCAAACGTAAGGAGAGTTTTTTTCTTTTTCTCTCTCTCTCTCTCACGTTCAATATTTATATTAACTCAAATTTTGTTTGCAAAATATATCCAGAATTTTAAACCAAATGCAGATGGATTCGAATATATTACTAAGACATTATTCCTATTTTTATTATAGGCCATTTTTATTATCGTGTCAACATTTTATTATAAAATAAAAACGCTTTTGTGGTGTTTTTCCTTTCTGGAAGACAAAAAAGAGGGGAAAGAAGCATTAGAGCCCATTAGACATCGGGCAAACGCAAAATAAGTGCTGTGAGGGCGAATACTTTGATAAAGGCTAAAAAGGGAAAATAATCAATGTTTGAGCGGCACCTTGCCTGCGGCCACTCCGATATTCTCATGGACCAATCATATTTGCTGTGGTCGATACACAGACCAATTTATTTCCAGTTTCCCCTTTTTTTATTTAGATTTATATGTGGCTTGTTTGAGAAAATATAGACTCTCAATGGGAAAATTATATTTAACTCTGAAGATTTTATCTGAAAAATAATAAATATTGAGTGAGAGCCATCCATTTATTCAAATAAGTTATCAACGCCGTTTAGGTTATTTGTATAAATAAGTTATTTACGCCGTAATGTTAATATGTATATATGGTATCAGTTTTACCCGAGCCCTGTTGGCGAATTAATCTCATGTGACGGAAAAATGATTGGCCATTCACTGACAGGTCAATTAATCAGTGAATCAGAGTTAAGCTTAGAGGCATCTTAGAGGCATTAAAATCGAAATTCTAAATTATTATAATATCGAGGTTTCGATTCTAGGATGCTTAATGCTCAAAATTATAATATGGAAAACAGTATAATCAAAATCCACCAAAACCAATCATTTCCACCAGACACGCAAGTAAAACTAACGACTTCTAAATCGGACATCTTTTTGCCTTTGGTTTGCGGCTGTATCAATAAAACTTTGTTGTGATTAAATTATGGCGAAGCTGGCGCGTAGAATGGTATTTAAATTTAGTGTGTTGTTACACTATTTATAATTATAGTTCATATGAAAATCTAGTGTATATTGACAAATATTACTACAACACTAGTGTCCAAAATTAAGGTAACAAAAACTAAATCCTTGATAAAAAATAAAAATAACAAAAAATAATAAAAATCATTATATGATATGCAAATTACACCACACAGTTTAGCTATCAAATAAAATTAATTTATATGCTTCACCTAATATACTAATTTGGGTTATTCTTTAAAATGTCCACTTTGCGTGCCTTTTTATCCAGCTATAAAATTTTATTTAAACAACATTTCCTCCGTTTTATTTATCCATGAAATATCATAAACGTTCAGAAGACTCATTGAGGTGGAGGGCCATTGGTAGAATAGAAGCATTAATGTTCCAAGCAGAAGTTGTAAGATGGCTCGAAACGTCAAGAAAAGTGGTTTCGAATCTACGCAAACATCTCCAGAAGAGAAGGACATGGTCGCCTGCGAGAATCATAACCTCTTCAGAAGAACGTTATCTGAAATTAACGGTCAAACGTAACAAAACCAGGACAACCAGACAGCTAACAATTGAGCTCCCTTCGGCCACAGGAACCATGATATCAAGGCAAACAGTTTACAAAAGACTCAATGAGAGAGGGATGTATGCAAGGAGGCCGAAGGTTTGTATCCCTCTCACTGCCATACAAGAAAGGGGCTCGTCTAAATTGGTGCAGACAACATCAGTTTTGGACCCAAAATCAGTGGGCTCCTGTTCCTTTCAGTGAAGAGTCAAGGTTTGGTCTTAAAACACGAATTTTAGCGTGTACTGATCTGGAGAGACACCGCGGGACTCGAAACCATCCCTCAAACATCAGAGAAAGAGACCGTTACGGTGGTCAAGGTGTCATGGTCTGGGGAGTCCTGATGATAGACGAATATCTTGAAATTGAGGGTGTTCAAAGGATAGAGTGGCCTGCCAGATCACCAGACCTCAATCCTATAGAACATGTTTGGGAAGCATTGGAGAGGAGAATTGGAACTTGTTCACCCCCACCCAGGACCACCCAAGAACTGAAAACTGCTTTGGTTGAAGAGTAGGATTTGTTGCTTCAAGAACTCTTAATTGCCTAATAAGCAGCGTGAAATATCGTTGTGACAGCTATTTAGCTGTTAGAGGCGACCACGCACCCTATTAGGACACCAAATAATGGTAAATATCTACCTGACCTTTGGACTAATTAACATAAATTCGCATACCTCTGTAAAAAAATACCACTACAGCCACACTCCACTGAGGTGCCCGAACATTGTGGTCACTCCACGACTGACACAACCTGCAAATGTTTCATGCTACCTCGCATTTCTTACACGCCGCATGTGTATATACACTGCGTGACATTGAAAATGGAACACCAAGAAATAGTGGCCAGAAAATTATTCAAATTTCAGGGTAGACGCGCCTAACCGAGTTATGCAAATGATGTAAAATGCGCAGCTCTCGTGCGAACATGGAGTAAGATATAAGGGAAGGAACTTGCAGAAAGGACAATATTCGTGTCGTTATTTCTTCAAGGAAATCATTGTATAAATTTTGTTCTTGTGTCAAAAGACACGTGTAATAACAGAGAATGTCAGGTCATCGTAAACGGAGGCAGTTCAAGCAGACAGACGCTTTTACGAGGGGCAGTAGATCGGACTGAAAAGGGCAGGTTGGTCCATACGTCAAATCGCAGCTGATACACACCTTGGTGCGTCCACGGTGCACCGACTGTGGAGAAGATGGTTGGAACAAGGAAATGTGGCAATTTATAGGAATGTCGGTGCAACCAGAGTGACGTCAGCACGTGTGTATCGGCGTATCCTTCGACAAGCAGTGGCGGCCCCACAAGCCACTTGTACCGCCATCCTGCAACATGTGCAAGACACCCTAGATCATTCCATCTCGACCAGAACCATTTCCCGTCGATTGGTTGCTAATGGCTTGCACTCATGCCGTCCGCTAAGAAGACTGCCATTGACCCCACCGAATAGGCGCCAACGTTTGGAATGGTGCCGGGCTAGATCGACGTGGATGACGGAATGGCACAGGGTCGTGTTCTCAGATGAGTCGCGTTTCTGCTTGTCCAGTGATAGTCGCCGTGTACGCGTGTGGCGTCGACGTGGAGAAAGGTCCAATCCGGCAGCAATTGTGGAACGCCCCACCGTGCGACAACGTGGAATCATGGTTTGGGGCGCAAACGCGTATGATTCCAGGTCACCTTTACTTCGTATTCAGGGCACTATGAGGGCCCAACGATACGTTGATGATGTGCTGCGACCGGTGACACTCCCCTACCTTCAGGGGGTACCCAATGCCCTTTATCAGCAGGATAACGCCCGACCGCACACTGCTCGCATTAGCCAACAAGCTCTGCAAGATGTACAGATGCTTCCCTGGCCACCGTACTCTCCTGATCTCTCACCAATCGAGCACGTCTGGGACATCATTGGACGCCGTTTGCATGCCTTGCCACAGCCGCGTTCAGAAGACGAACTGTGGCAAATGGTTGAGAGGGAATGGAGAGCCATCCCTCAGGACGCCATCCGTACTCTGATTGACTCTCTACCTAGAAGTGTTGCTGCGTGCATCGCCGTCCGTGGTGGTCCTACTTGCTACTAAGCCGACGCCGTTCTCGCTCTGTATTATGACTATCATTTTGAAATAAAGATCACTTATTGTTCGTCCCTGTCTCTCTCTGTTTGCCGAGTTTCATCACTTTCTGGCCACTATTCTTGGTGTTCCATTTTCAATGTCACGCAGTGTATATACATGTGTGTGAAGATTATATAGAAATATTAATTTCTCTAAGGGTAAAGTCATATTCTAATTGTTTTCTTATTTTGTTGGAGTTTGCTTTCAAAAACAAAATATAAGGTGTTTATAAATTTCAGTTTATTTAAAAGCTTTTATTTAACTTGCTCTTTTCCATATCTGTCTGTCTGTCTGTCCAACACAACACAAACAACAAATCTTGTAATCGATTTCAGTATACTTATAAAGCACGTAGAAATATGATTTTTTCCAATTGTTAGAACCTGATAACAATGCAAGTTGACAAATCTTCAAACTTCGGGGTTGTCAGAATGGCCAGAGAAAAGAACAAATTTCCAAATTGGCTTCTGAAATTTTTAATTTTAATATGCCTTTTCAGTTCACATAAAGAGGTATGAAATTTTATCACTCGCAATAAACAAATTACAGAAATATTTCAGAATTCTGGGTGGTAGGAGTGGCCGCGAATTAGCATATTTATATATTTTTATATCATATGTGTTGCATGAAGTCAAGTCGGAAACTGTTGGGAGTTGCGAATTGATTATTTTCAGAATATTTTCAAGACCACAAAAGCAAAAGAGCTGTCATTAGTCAATAAATATAATAATTCATCTGTTATAACTTAGTAATTTTATTTCAATGTCATCACGCATTTATTTATATTCATTATATATATTTATTATTATTGATATATATATATTTATATATATAAATAAAAAGGGCATATCCTGACCAGGAGCACATGTGCTTTACAGAAGTCAGAGCGCCATCTGGTGGAACAGAAATCAACAAAACATTGATTTAGCCTGTTCCCTGTTATTTGGCGAACCCAAATTCTTGATAAATCAAGAAAAGCCATCCACACACGAGTTTCGAGCTGTTGGCGCTCGTCAGAGTGAAGTAAGGTGTACCACTGCGACCAAAAATATTTTTGGTCCCAGTGGCTTCTTGAGAAACCAAGAAATCGAGCGCCAACAGCGCGAAACGCGTTCGTGGATGGCTTTTCTTAATTTATCAAGAAATTGGGTTGGCCAAATATCAGGGAATAGGCTAATCAATGATTAGTTGATTTCTGTTCCACCAAATGGAGCTCTGCCTTCTTGTAAAGCACCTGTGCTCCTGGTCAGGATATACCTTTTTTATATATTTCAATATACCTGACCTTTTTATTATATATTGTTTCTATTGGTTTTTCATATTTATATATATGAAAAAACACGAAAAAAATAAAAATGGCCAAGTGCTGATATTAAAAACGAAATTGGCATTTCCTGACCGCTCACATGAGCATTTTAGATGGCACAGCGCCATCTAGTGGAACAAATACCAATTAATAGTTGATTTATTGGCCAAATATCTTCGGAACAAGCTAAATGGCGATCTGTCATCTAAAATGTTCATGTGAGCGGTCAGGAAATGCAAATTTTGTTTTTATTTAAATATAAAATAATATAAGACCACACATTTCACGACACCGTTATAAATAATTCCCTTGGTCAATTAATTTCCTTTTTACTCATAGCTAAAATTAATCAATTAAATAGTCATTTCCCATATAATTATGTTCCAACTATCCCTCAAGAATAAATTAATGTGTGTGTAATTTTATAATATAGTTTACAATAAATTTAGGGTTCCCCCAAGCCAAAAAAGTAAAGAGACCTATTTAGTTAGATTTTGCTTTCGCCTCGTATTTTTCACCATCTATTTGAAGCCTAATATCCAGTTATAACGATTTTTAAAAAAATATTTAACTTGCTTTTTTTCTGTCAGTTCTCAAATATTTTAATCAATTAGCACGCAGAATTATGGAATTTTGTACACTTATTCGAACCTGATGACAATTCAGGCTGACAAATTTTCAGACTTCTGGTTGGTCAGATGGTTCGAGAGAGAGAAACGGACTAATTTCCGAATTGACTTTCAATTTTCATAATTCAATTTTAATATGCTTCCAGACCACATGAAAGTCTTATATTTTGAACACTCGCTCAGTCCAACTACCATTGCAGGTGTACAAATTTTCAGACATCTGGTCAGACAAGGCTGGTCGGGAAAACTGTTGGAAGTAGAGGCTTGAAATAATGCGTGATTATTCAAAACTTCAAAGAAGGAAGAAATCTAATATTCACAGGTTCTAATAGAAACCTCTTTGTAATTAAAAGTAAAATTATGTTATAAATGATATATATATGTTATGAATAAATTTGTTGTTGTTAGATAAAGTAAAGTCTTTTTAAAACGATGATAACAAAAAATAAAATTATCAATGAATAAATAAAGTATATATTTTTAAAATATAGAAATATTTGAGTTTTTAGATTATATTGTCACGGTAGTGATAACGAGTATAACAAAAGTTTAAGTAAAAATAATTTATTTATAAAATGCCAAACTATTTCTAAAAATTATTTACAAGTAATAATATACAAGAATGGTAAGGGGTGTTGACTATGCAAATATTAATGATGATATACCACAGAATATTTAAAATAATTATTCAGTGACATTGCCCCCCTTCCTAGATGAACAGCGTCCCGCTGTAATTATCACTTGAACAGATCAGCTTGGTCCTCAGGGTCATGGTAGGGTTTCATTCTCAGTACATGGACCAGGTCTCTTGTTTTGCTTCTCCTGGTTAGTTGGTCCACAGGTTCAACTTCGAAGGTCACGTCAGAGAGTTTCCGAGTAACCCTGTATGGCCCGAAGTACCTTTTCATCAGTTTTTCTGAGAGTCCCACCTTTCTTATCGGGATGAAAATCCATACCAGGTCACCGACGTTGTAATCCATTGCCTCGTGCTTTGAGTCATATCTGGCCTTGTCCTTTTCTTGGGCTTTCAAGGTTTCTAATCTTGCTAGCTGCCTAGTTTCTTCGACTCGCAAGGCAATCTTCTGACTGTAATCCTCTTGGAGATCTTCATGCGGATTTGGGAAAAGAGTGTCTACAGTTGTTTCGGCTTCGCGTCCATGAATCAGTTTAAAAGGGGTAAAACCTGTCGTATCTTGTTTTGCCGTGTTGTAGGCGAACGTGACGTAGGGCAGGATTACGTCCCAGTCCTTCTGTTCAACACTTACATACATAGCGATCATGTTGGCTAAGGTTTTGTTTAACCTCTCCGTCAGTCCATTCGTCTGGGGATGATACGCTGTCGTGAACCGATGTATCGACGAGCATTGATTGGTGAGTTCCGCAATCAACTTGGATTGAAATACTCGTCCTCGGTCCGTGATGATTTCTCTGGGGCTCCGTGCTTGAGAATAACATCTTCCATTAAGAACTTGGCTGCTTCTTTTGCTTCCCCTGTGGGTAAGGCTTTAGTAACGGCAAATCGAGTAAGATAGTCGGTACAGACTATGATCCATTTATTACAATTATCAGACTTGGGAAATCTTCCAAGGAGGTCCATTCCAACTGTTCCAGCCTTAAATATGCAAAATTGTTAGAATTTACTTTTGTTAATTATTGTTAAATTATGTAAATTTTAGAAATGTATATAATCTTGATTTTAGAAAATAAAGATAGTTATAGAGTTATTAAGTATACGTGGTTGAGTCATTAGAGTTAGTGAGACGAGACAATAGCAGTTATTCAAGTTTGAATGAGTTAGCTCGCTGAGTCAGGAAGCATAGAATTAAAACCAGCGTTAAAATAAGAATTAGGCGGTGATTCCTCCTTAGTGTCAGGAGGCCAAAGCTAATTGAATTCATGGTCCCTCAAGAGCCTGATTAGGATTTGAAACAGAAGAAATTTAAGCAGAAACTCAGTGAGAATACAATTGCAAATGTCTCGAGACGAAAGGATCCTCCAAAGAAAGTTAAGTTGTCAGATAAGGAGAATTGATGGATTTATTGAAAGTGTGGATTCAATTATTGAGGCAGGTGAAACAATACGCTTAGAAATAATGAGTGAAGAATTAAAGGAGATCAAAGAGAAAATTGAGAAACTCTACGACGAGCTGTTTTCTTTGGATGAAGTTGATATAGATAAAGAAAGTGAGGCATATGATGGTTCAATGAACAAGATTGGAAGCTTGAGGGTAAAAATAGAAAATGAGAGAAAACTCAAAGACAAACTGGCGGACATAAAGCCAAATGGCTCTCAGGCAAATATAAAATTGCCTCAATTTGACTTACCGATATATGATGGAGATAGGGGCAATTGGATCAACTTCAAAGAGCTATTCCTCACCACCATCGATGCACATCCAGGGTTAACTAATATACAGAAGTTACAATATTTGAATTCAGCAGTAAAAGGCGAAGCGGCCAGATTAATAAGGGGTTTCCCTTTACTAAGTGAAAATTATGGCCAAGCATGGAGTACACTGTTATCAAGATATGATAACCCGAGAGAGCTAGCTTATGCCCAGGTGTCAAAAATCTTTTCTCTCCGGGCAATTAAGAATCCATCGGCTAAGTGTCTCCATGAATTCATGGATGTTTGTAATGAAGCCATAAGAAACTTAGAAACGCTGGAATTGAAGAGGAATCAATTAGTGGATGTGATCTTGGTGCACTTCCTCCAGCAGAAGTTGAGTGAAAATCTAAGGTTGGATTGGGAACTGTCAGTGGACAACACTCTTCCTTCTTATGACAAGTTCATAGCGTTCATTTCCAGACATGCGAGAAGCATGTCTTGTGCTGTCAAGGAATGTTCAAAAAGGGAAGAAACCACCGGATCGAGATTTCCCAAATGCCAAAGCTACGGGATGCTAATTGAGAAATCGGACACTTGCATATTATGCAAATCTAAGCATCATCCACTATACATGTGCAGCTTATTTTGCAAAATGCCTTTAAAAGAAAATTAAATGTAGTAAAAGGTCATAAATTGTGCTTCAATTGCTTGAGGAAAGGCCATTTCTCATGGAATTGTAGGCTGAACCAACGATGCAAAGTATGCAAGGGGAAGCACCACACAATGATTCATTATGATAAACCGAGCACGGAAGGCGCTTCGGCCCAAGTTGAGAACACAACTCCGAAGGAACATGAAAGTGCTATCAATTTAACTAATACTCAACAGGCAAACTGCAATGATAGCCACGTACTACTCGCAACGGCTAGAATCAAGATAAAAAATGGACTCGGAAAGTTATGCACCTGCAGAGCCCTACTGGACAGCGGTTCCCAAGTCACCATGATAACAAAAGGATGCTGCGAAAGATTGGGACTTGTCCAAAGGAAATCAGATCGGATGATTATAGGGGTTGGAAACACACCAGTGCAGCATTCTTCATCGACAGTAAGTGTGACATTTTGTCCACTGAATAATTCTGAGGAATTCTCGGTAGAGGCAGTAGTCACGGGAGTGCTCACTTCAGAAATTCCGAACTTCAGGTTGAAAGACCCTAATTGGCCAACTTTGAAGAACCTCAAATTGGCAGACCCAGAGTTCTACATACAAGCCCCAATAGATATGATATTGGGAGCAGATATATACACTGAACTTATGTTGAATGGCTCTATATCTCTCGGAGAAGGATTGCCAATGGCTATTAATACAAGACTAGGTTGGGTACTTCTAGGAAAACTCATGGGTACATCGGAGAGTAATACAGAAGTCTGTAACCTGAGTTTACAATCTGAACCAGAACTAGAATTCGTATTGAAAAGATTCTGGGAAACTGAATCTGTGCCGTCACCGGATCTTTGTACACAGGACGAAGATTGTGAAAGGTTATTTTCGAATAACCATGGCAGAGATAGCCATGGAAGGTATTGGGTAAAATTGCCATTCAGACAACATCGACCGCTTCTGGGTGAATCAAGAGAAAAAGCTTTAGGAAGGTTCCTTTCGTTGGAAGGAAAATTGTGTAAGAATGTGAAATTATATGACCAATACCGGGGATTCATGAAGGAATATGAACACTTAAACCACATGGAAAGGGTCCCAATTGCAGAAGTGAAGCGAGAATTGTGCAGATGCTATTACATGCCTCATCATCCAGTAATTAGAGAGCAATCCACTACAACAAAAATGAGAGTTGTGTTTGATGCATCAGCTAAATCTGAAAATAATGTTTCTTTAAATCAATTTTTTGCACAAGGGACCAAAAATTCAACAGGATGTATTTTTCATTCTCCTCAGATTCAGAACGTATCCTGTCGCCATAACTGCTGATATAGAAAAGATGTACCGCCAGATAAGAATTCATCCAGAAGATGCGGACTATCAGAGGATATTGTGGAGACCATCGCCAGAAGAGCCTGTGGTGGACTATCGACTGCTGACTGTTACCTATGGTACAACTTCGGCTCCATTTTTGGCAATGAGAACATTACAACAGTTAGCAGAAGATGAAGGCCATAATTATCCTGAGGCTTCTAGGGTGACCTTGAATGATTTCTATGTCGATGATCTGCTAACAGGAGCTCAAACGATTGCTGAAGCCAAAGAACTAATAGACCAATTAACAGACTTAATGAAAAAGGGAGGGTTTCACTTAAGAAAGTGGAATTTAAATTGCCACGAGATAGTGTCTCATGTCGAGGAAATAAACGAAGAGAAGAAAATTAACTTGGAGAAAGGAGCCATATCCAAGATTTTAGGAATTATATGGGATCATGTACAAGATACGTTTAGAGTTAATATAACTCTTCCTGAAGAAGTTGTTACCAAAAGAGATCTTCTCTCCAATATTGCGAGGATTTTCGATCCACTTGGTTTCCTCTCACCTACTACAGTGGCAATGGCGAATCTCCAGAGGCAGACCTCGGTCAAAGAAGTCGAGGATTTAGAAGGGCTACCAGTCTACCACCGCGCCATATTGAAGGAAAATGGAGAGTGGCCAGAAGTTACCAAAGCCATCCAATGTAGCTACCCGAAGGTCTTTGTCTGCGACGGAACTCATCTTTACCTCCTCATAGAAGATGTGGAATCTCTAGATGGCCCGAATGTCCGCTCGGTATTGTACCAATACCACATCCCTCACAAAAAATGGATCTGGAGAAAAGTGAATGGTTTCGCTCCAATAGTTATTTCCAAGTCTATCGTTTATGCCTCTCACGATAAAAGGGTGTACTTTGTAGGAGGGAGAATACACTCTAGAGGGAATAAGGTAACTTGCACCGACAATATTGTCCGAGTGAAACTTAAAGAGGGTCGGGCTTCTGTTCTAGTGAAAAGCAGGAAGTCGCCCCTAATTGACCTCTTGGTCCTGGCAATGACATTTGCACCATCGGCGTTCTTGTTTATGCTTGCAGAGACCCGCGACCACTCTACTTACAAGGTTTTCTCCTATCATCTCCTAAACAAAGATTGGCATCTGATTGGATCAGACAAAATATTTTGGAAAGAGAAATTTCTCTCTCTTCAGATTTGCTATACCAACAAGAAACTTTTACTATTCCCTCGAATGCAGTGGGAACAACACTTCTGTAATCTGTATAACTACCGACTTCAAACAGATTCCTGGGGGTGTTATACAACTATTCCGATTCTTGGTGAGAAAGAGGGCTATCCAAAAAATATCAATCACTTTACTATTGTGCAGGATTGGGTAAGAGCTGTATTTGTTCACGCCGGGAAGGAGTCGAAATATTTATGGAAGTTGAACCTGAAGTCTAAACAATGGACTGAACTACCAACCTATGTCAAATACAGAGATAGTCAATACACTGCTGTAGCTTTGGACCTGGTGTTCATATTGGGACCAGCTGATAAAGAACACGAGACTGCAGAGACGTATTTGTCGTTCTTCAAGACCAGAAGGTGTGAGTTGCCCAAGTTCGGGCTGCTACCGGAGTCTACCTACGACCTATTACGAAGTTGGCTCCGCTTCCCTTCAAATCTGAACCAGGGTTCAGCGGCCGGGGGGAGTATGTTCCAGCCTTAAATATGCAAAATTGTTAGAATTTACTTTTGTTAATTATTGTTAAATTATGTAAATTTTAGAAATGTATATAATCTTGATTTTAGAAAATAAAGATAGTTATAGAGTTATTAAGTATACGTGGTTGAGTCATTAGAGTTGGTGAGACAAGAGTTATTAAGTATACGTGGTTGAGTCATTAGAGTTGGTGAGACAAGAGTTATTAATATATACGTGGTTGAGTCATTAGAGTTAGTGAGACGAGACAATAGCAGTTATTCAAGTTTGAATGAGTTAGCTCGCTGAGTCAGGAAGCATAGAATTAAAACCAGCGTTAAAATAAGAATTAGGCGGTGATTCCTCCTTAGTGTCAGGAGGCCAAAGCTAATTAAATTCACCAACTCTCTGAAAAGGGGAGGTTGCAGGAGGTATGGCCTTAAGTAGTCCGGGTGGCTTTTGAGTTGATTGTTTCTTTCTTTGGCACTCTTACAATGAGCGACATACTTCCGTATGTCCCGGAGAAGTCCTGGCCAGAAATATTTATTTTTAACTCTCTCATATGTCTTCGAAAATCCAAGATGACCTGCTGTGGGAGCGTCGTGTAAACTTTTCAGTAGTTCTAAGCGTAAGTGCTTGGGAATAACTAAAAGGTGTTGGTTTCCCAGGGGGTCGAAATTCTTTTTGTATAAGGTTCCTTTTAACATTTCATATCCTTTCGATTCGGCACCAAATCTTTCTGTTTCCTCTATCAATTTACAAATTTTAGGGTCTTTTCTTTGTTCAGCCTCGAAGCACGTCAGAGCAGTTATTGAGGGTATATCATCATCCTCATCATTGTATGCTTCTTCCGATTCAAGTTGGGGAGGATTTCGAGAAAGACAGTCGGCATCTTGGTGTTTGCGTCCACTTTTATAAACAACCGTTACATTGTATTCTTTGAGTTTTAAAGCCCATCTTGCTAGTCTTCCTGTCGGGTCCTTCAGATTAGATAACCAGCAAAGAGCGTGGTGGTCAGTGACGATGACAAACTCACGACCAAAAAGGTACGGTCGAAATTTGTTGATGGCCCATATTGCGGCCAAGCATTCTCTTTCCGTTGTTGAAGTAATTCTTCTCCGCCTTAGATAAAGTTCTTGAAGCATAACCAACTGGCCGCTCTTTCCCATCGTTGATCTGTACGAGGATAGCTCCAATTCCATAACCGCTGGCGTCAGTATGAAGCTCGGTTGGCAGTTGTTCTTCGAAATAGGCAAGAACAGGTTCAGACATCAATGCTTTTTTCAAGGAATCAAAAGCATCCTGTTGGTCAGAGTTCCACATGAATTTATTATCTTTTTTGAGGACTTCGTGTAAAGGAGCAGCTTTCTCAGCAAAATTTTCGATAAATCTACGATAATAGGAACATAGGCCAATGAAGCTTCTCACATCTGTTATAGATTTTGGGGTTGGAAACTTGGCGATAGCTTCAATTTTTTCTGGATCGGGATAAATACCTTTGCTATCGACGAGGTGTCCAAACACTCTGATTCGTTTGGCTCCGAAAAGGCACTTTTTTGGGTTGAGGCGTAGCTCGGCCTTGTCGAGACATTGTAGTATGATTTCAAGCCGGTGTAAATGTTCGCTGAACGATTTGGAATACACCACGATGTCGTCTAAATAACAGAGGGCCATCGTCCATTTCAGGCCTTTCAATATCTTGTCCATCATGCGCTCGAATGTTGCAGGGGCATTGCACAGGCCAAAGGGCATGACTAGGAATTCGTAGAGTCCGTCAGGGGTGATAAAGGCAGTTTTTTCTCTATCTGCTTCGTCGACTTCTATTTGCCAATATCCTGAACGAAGGTCCATTGATGAATAAAATTTGGCTCCTTTCAGGGAGTCAAGTGTATCATCGATTCGGGGTAGTGGGTAAACGTCTTTTTTAGTAACTTTGTTTAGTCGTCTGTAATCCACACAGAAACGCCAGTTACCATCCTTCTTCTTCACTAAAATAACCGGCGATGACCATGGACTTTCTGAATGACGTATAATACCGGCGTCTAGCATTTTGTCCACTTCCGTTTGGATTGCTTGGCGTTCTGTAGGGGAGACTCGATATGGTCTATGCTTAATAGGCTGATGGTTTCCAGTTTCAATTTTATGTTTGGCTAATGAAGTTTGCTTTACAGATTCATTATTTTTATCAAATATTTTATCATATCGTTTTAAAATTGAAAAGATTTGAGACTGCTGCTCTTCTGATAAATCATCACTAATTAAATTTTGTAAAAATTTAAAGTCACTTTTATCAGCATGACTGGCATGATTCGCATTTTTCACCTCCTTATTAGATTCAGAAC
This sequence comes from Cordylochernes scorpioides, assembly GCA_030710605.1. Classification (NCBI taxonomy): domain Eukaryota; kingdom Metazoa; phylum Arthropoda; class Arachnida; order Pseudoscorpiones; family Chernetidae; genus Cordylochernes; species Cordylochernes scorpioides. The sequence continues at coordinate 79,216,192 of CP092886.1, read as the reverse complement.
ATTCTGAAATAGCCGTCAAGTTATTTTCTTCAACCCTTTGAATTTTTCCTAGGCACATTCCCTTAGGGACTATTTGAGCTGTGGTGCTAGAATTTACGATCCAAAGTTTTCCTTTATTATGGGAAAGCCTGAATAATGCACAGGGAAGTGTTAACCCTTTTCCTATTAATACCTTTTTCGAAGGTTCAAAAAGTACCTGATTTTGCCCATTAAGCTCTTCACTCATAACATTTATTAGTTTGGTAGATTCGGCTGGGATTACGACGCTTCTGCTAGCCACAACCTTTCCCATGGAAGATGGTGAATTTAGTACATCTTTGGCCTCTTCCAATCTGATTTCGGCGCGTCCACAATCAATCACGGCATTTGATGCCTCTAGGAAATCCCATCCGAGGATAATACTTGGGTTACTATTAGGGAGGACGATAAACTCAAGCGGCTGTTCCAATCCATTGATGCTCAAGCTGATTGTGCATCGGCCGATCGATGTAACATTCTTGCCATCAGCAACTTTCAGAGTCATTCCGCTATCTTTGAACATGGTCTTTTTTAATTGTCGTCTTAATCCATCAGAGATAACTGAAAAAGAGGAACCTGAATCGACCAGAGCAGAAAATGCAATGTCATCAATGATGATTTCGACATAATTTTGTTGTAATTTAGCGGCTGTCGACGATGGAGGGTTTTTCACACCCGCGGCTTCCCCCTCGAAAGAAGACGCGACGCTTAGTTTTTTTCTAGATTGTAGCGGCGTGGGGATTGGCTTGTATGGCGGCCTGGGGAAATGGACTGGCGTCTTGGGGATCTTCCTCTGTTTGGATACGGCGATTGTCTGCGGTAGGTTTGGCTTCTTATGGCTTGGTGGTTACCCATTTGAGGTTCTTGGGTGCTTGGTGCATGTCCTTCGGGTCTCTGCGTCCATTGTCGGCGTTCTCTACAATATCGCTTAACATGGCCTGGGCGGCCGCAATTGAAACATATTGGGATGTTGTCATGCGTCCTCCATTCATCCGTTCTTCGTTGTGGTGGCGTTTGGTTATATATGGGCGTTTGGGTAGGGTACTGACGTCGTGGAACCTGGTTGAATGTACGTGTTTGGTTGGGGTACGACTGTCATGGCGGAGGCCTTTGAATAGGCTTCGAAATTGCAGCTACGTTTTTTTCAATCTCTTCTCGGATAATTTCTTTCAGAGAAGATGGTTCAGGGGTAGTTGACTCCGGATTTAGTGCGCGATGAACTTCTTCACGCACGATGCGTCGGATTAAGTCTTCCATTGATTCAGAGTCTGCTGAATCGATGGCGGCAACATTCGGTAGTCTGTCAAATACTACACGTTTTTTTACACGTTTTTTTATTTGAAGCCTCGATTTTTCGGCACCATTTGATGAACTCATCGATACTTGCAATGTCTAAAATGATGATTGACTGATATATCTCCTCCGATATTCCTTTCGTCAAGTGTGCAACTATTTCATTTTCCATCATAGCCGGATTCACTTCTCTGCACAGATGGAGAACATCTTGAATGTAAGAATCACTGGTCTCCTCCTTCCCCTGAGCTCGAGTTTTGAGGTTCTCTGCGAGTTGATCTTTTTGGGTGACATGATGTCCGAAATTCTGAGAAAACATTTTCACAAAAATATCCCATGAATTAATTTTCTCTTCAACATTTTCGTACCATCTGTGCGCTGTTCCTTGGAGGAAAAAATAAACATTTGCGAGGCACATTGAATCATCCCAGCAGTTGTAGCGAGCGACGCGATGGAATTCTTTCAACCATTTTTCTGGATTCTGGTTGCGTTCTCCAGTAAAAATAGAAGGGTTTCTAAAAGGTTGAAAATGGTACTCACCCATTTTTGTCTGTGTCTCTTGCTTGATCATAGCGATGTTTTCTTGAGGTTCTAGTCCTTGTAGTCTTCGGCTTCTTTTAACGGCTTGGGCGTCGAGGGATTATTCCAGCTTCTCCACCAGTTGTCACGGTAGTGATAACGAGTATAACAAAAGTTTAAGTAAAAATAATTTATTTATAAAATGCCAAACTATTTCTAAGAATTATTTACAAGTAATAATATACAAGAATGGTAAGGGGTGTTGACTATGCAAATATTAATGATGATATACCACAGAATATTTAAAATAATTATTCAGTGACAATATAATATTTTTAGATAATATAATATTTTTAGATTATATAATATTTCCCCCCTGTGAAAAAGATTTTAAAATATTAAAATTTTAAAATAAAATTGGTAATTAAAAATAATTAATTAAACGAAATCAATAAATCTATAGAAATAATTAAAAATGAAAACAATAAAAATCAATACGCACATTTTTTTCAAAATAAACAAAAGAAAGTTTGTTTACAAATAATTTATATAATTATGAAATTATAATAAAAGTATATATAAGAAATATTAATGAGTGAAATAAATCAAAAATGTATATGAAGCAAAAAAGGTATTTAAAATTTGAATAATTATGACATTATGGTAGTTACACTTCAAAGTATCAAAAGCAGTAGAAAATGTTATTTTTACATGGTTGAGTAATGAAACGCTAAAAGATGTATGGAGTGACATTAAGTTATTTGTGAAGGCTTAAGAATTGGTGCTGATATTTGTTCTTCATTGTCCATGTCCAAAATATGGCCGTCCTGTAAAAAACATGGTTTATCATCAATATCTATTAACTTTGTGTTAGAATTTTGATTTGCTATTGAGTCATTTTCTATGTTAGTGCTATAGTGAAGTAAAAAATCTGTTTCTGGGTAAAATAATTTAAGCTTATTTGAGTGTATAATTTCTGTTTGTTTTCTTTGGGGTAAATTGGGTTTATTAATTTCATATGTGACTGGAGAAAGTTGTTTTAAAATAGTAAATGGGCCTATATATCTTTGTGTTAATTTACCAGTGTTTGGATAAATAAAGGTTTTTACTAATACCTGATCTCCTTCTTTAAAAATGGGTTCTGGGTGTTTAATATCATAAAGTTGTTTGCTGTGTTCATGGGATTTTATGGTTCTTTCAATGGCTAACTTTCTTGCCTTTTCTATTGGTGTATGTGTTTCTGTGTCATGTTCTATATACTGTGGTTGTATTCCATAGTATAAGAATTTAGGTGTAAAGCCTGTTGTGGTATGTACTGTTTCATTATAGCTTTCAGTAATTTTAGGAATATATTTTGTCCAAGGAATCTTTAAATTAGCATTATATTCACATCTTAACCTATTAATGATAGTGGAATTTAGTCTTTCTACTTTTGCATTTGTTTCTGGATGATGGGAACTGGTGAGTAGATGCTTATCATTATTTCTTTCTAAAAAGTTTTTAAATTTTCTGCTAAGAAAAGCTGCATTTCTATCAGTTATTAATATTTCAGGCTTATTAATTTGGAATAAATTTCTTAGACAAGTTATATAAGAATCAGTTGATACAGATTTTGTTGGAAAAGCCCAAAGGAATCTACTATGGTGATCTACTATCATATGGATACTGTGTCTTGTTGTCCCATAATTATGTAACCCGCCCAATGTATCTAGAGAAAAAATGTGATTTGGGTGTGTGGATATTGGCATCTGTTGTAGTGGTCCATAAACAATTCTGTTATCCCTAGACTTGTTAAACTGGCAAGTTTCACAATGTTTGGTGTAATTAGCAATATCTCTAGTCATATGTGGCCAATAATAGTGTGGAGAAATTATTTTAGTCATTTGAGTTGTTCCAATATGTCCATGCTTTGTGTGTACTTTGCTTAATAATTTGTGTCTTAGTGTTTGCGGTACATAAGCTCTTTTAAAACCTCTTCTATTAATAATGTAGAGGCCATTTTGTATTTTAAATTTAGCACTACTAATTTGTTCTGTTGTTTGGTGTTCTTTTAACTCACTATATGTTAGGTAAAATGAGACAGGTGCTCTTGACAGCATGTCTGCTTCTATATTATTTAATCCTTTAATATGTTTTATGTCAAAGCTATATTGAGATAGGATTAAGGACCATCTAAATAATCTACCTTGTGGGTTTTTTACATTTTTGATCCATTTTAAAGGTAAGTGATCTGTGTGCAAGGTAAAATGTATGTTGTGTAGATATGTGTGAAACCTTTGTACTGAATTAATGATGGCCAATGTTTCAATTTCTGAGGCAGTATAATTCTGTTCATATGGATGAAGTTTTCTTGAAAAATAACCTATGGGGTGTAAAATGCCTTGTTCATCTGGTTGTTTAAGAACTCCTGCTACTCCTAGACTTGACGCGTCTGTGAATAAATGACATGGTTTTGATGGGTCATAAATATATAGTACAGGTTGTGATATGAGTGAATTTTTAAGTGTTTGGAAGGCTTGTTCATGTTTCACACTCCATAACCAAGGAGCATTTTTTAACAAAAGTTCATTCAAAGGTGCCCTAATTTGTGCATAATGGGGAATAAATTTATTATAAATATTTATGGTGCCTAAAAATCTCTGTAAGGTTTTAATATTATATGGTCTATTTAATTTTAAAATTGCTTCAATATTTGTGTTATTTGGTGTATATTTTCCTGAGTTAATAGTGTATCCTAAGAATTGTATTTCTTTTTGTAAAAATTTGCATTTATTGAGATTCAGCTTTATATCCTCTTGTTCGAATATACCTAATATGTCATCTAAATGTTTAATGTGTTCTTCATAAGTTTTAGAGTGTATAATAATATCATCAAAATAATATAAGGCATAGTGTATATTATGCTTAGTGAAAACTGACTTCATAATCCTTTCAAATTGTGAAGGTGCATTTTTTAGACCATATGGAAGTCTGTTCCATTCATAACATCCTAATTGTGTTACAAAGGAGGTTTTATGTCTATCTTTTTCATCTATGGGTATATGCCAGTATGCATTTTTGACATCTAGAATAGTATATATTTTTGACTGTGATAACCTATCTATAATTTGTTCTATAAGTGGAATTGGGGTATGTTCTGGAACTGTTTTTTGATTAAGTTTCCTATAATCTATACAGAGTCTTGTGGGGTGATTTGGGGCATCAGATTTCTTATTCACTAATAATGCAGGAGAACTATAGGGGCTAGATGAGGGTCTAATAATATCATATTTTAATAATTCAGTTATTTGTTTTTGTATTTCAGCATTATTGTAAAATGATGTCCTATATGGCTTTTGTGCTATGGGAATATTATCTAAAAGAGATATGCAAATTGGGTTAGTCTTTATGTATCCTATATCAAAATTGTGCTTAGAGAAAACATTCTTATATTTATGCAATATATCTGAAATTGTTTGATTAGAGAAATTTGGATTAATATCTACTTTACTAAGGTCTAAATATGAATTATAATTTGTTATAGAGCCCGGTTGTCGCATACTGTGAAATGGGTTAGAATCAGTAATGGGATTTGAATTAGGATCTATAAGTTTAACATTTGTAGTTGGTATATCAAAAGAATTGAAATTACACAATGGGTTAATATTTAAAAGAGATGAATTTTTAACATAGTATGGGTCTGGAATACATAGGGTAGTGGCATATGACTTCTGATTATCAGTTTTTGGATTAAAAGAATACAAGAATTTATAATTTTGGAAAAGAAGGTTTTTTGAGAAATCTATTTGTAACTTAAATAAATAAAATGTTGGTAAACCTAAAATAAGATATTCTATTGAACTATTGCAAACAAAGAATTCTTGATATTTAGTGATTTTTCCTAAAGTAAGCCTAACTAATATTTTGTATAATGGGTAACTAAATCCTTCTACCTGACCTATTCTTTCTTTTGGGGCAATATCTAATATTTTATAATAAATATGATTTAAGTATTTTAAAGGGATAATAGATATGGATGATGCTGTATCAAGTACACAGGGTAAAGATATTTGATTTATAAATATAGAAAATAATAATAATGTTCTACCTGGGTTGATGCGCTTCGGATGATTATTGTTCTTAAGTGGGCAGTCTCTATGGAAATGGTACTGGTTGGGTAGCTGGTGAGATGCACATATCTTGCAGGGGTAGGGTGGTAAATTGATTGTTCTACTGGATGCTTCCTGGTGATGAGCTGTGGTTGATCTTGGAGATGACCTTGGAGGTGGCTGGGATTGTAGACTTGGAGGAGAGTTGGGGTTAAGCCTTGACCTTGCTGGGTAATATGATCTAGTTTGAAAATTCTGCCTATTATCATTACTTGTGGATGGTTGCTGATTATCTGAGTTATATTTACATTGTGGTTCCTGTTTTTCTTGATTGGTAGAGTATTTTAATTGAGTGGCTATTTTAATCCAATCTGAGGTTTCCTTAACTCTTGCTGCAATTAAATATTTCTTTAGGTAATTTGGCATCCCATCTGTAAGAGCTTCTAATAATAGGGGTGTATCTAAATTAAGTTTTTTTGCTAATGAAGATTTTTCTTTAAAATAAATATCAAGATCATCCTTATCATTATATTTTAAATTTAAGAATTTACTAAATAGATTAGAGTCTTTAACTGTAAAATATGAAAGTACTTTTTGTTCTAGTTCCCCCCAATTATCTATATCTTGTAATTGTTCTATAAAAAAATTAAAAGCTTCTCCATCAAGATAATTTGAAATATTCTTTAGCTTATAGTCTTCATCAAAATGGTTTTGTTGGCATTTTTTGTTAAAGAATTTGAGCCAAGATGTTATGTCTAAATTTTGACCATTAAATTTCGGTATTTCTATAGTATTTGGATATGGCGTCATGGCGTGCTCTACATTCCTTTGTTTGCGAGACATTTTGTAAAAATAGTTTTATAAAATTTGAATGATTTATAGAGCAATTAGGTTGAGAATTCAGGTAATCCTGTCGACTTATTGTTATGAATAAATTTGTTGTTGTTAGATAAAGTAAAGTCTTTTTAAAAACGATGATAACAAAAAATAAAATTATCAATGAATAAAATAAAGTATATATTTTTTAAAATATAGAAATATTTGAGGTTTTTAGATTATATAATATTTTTAGATAATATAATATTTTTAGATTATATAATATATATATATATATATATATATATCCAAAGAGACAAGGGCCGCCTCTCCCGTCAAAATAGACGTCTAAAACCAGAGGCCATCGTCGCAATCGACCGTCGCCGCAACTAGCGGCCTGGGGTCGGTGACAAACCCACAACACTAGCTTTGGCAAATTGAAAAGCGTCCACCTATAGACCATGGTTTCGGGCTAATGGCCCAGGTCAGTCTAGGGCGGACTTCCACATGGGATCTAATGGAATCTTGACAATCTGCCAAAGAGGTGTTTAGCTGGCAAAGTGGCTGGGCCATATCTATGGCTAAAATATAGATAGAAATTTTTCCGTGCGGAAATTGATCCAAAGAGACAAGGGCCGCCTCTCCCGTCAAAATAGACGTCTAAAACCAGACACCATCTATTGACCGTCGCCGCACCGGTGTCACCGACCCGAGGCCGCTAGTTGCGGCAACGGTCAATAGATGGCGTCTGGTTTTAGACGTCTATTTTGACGGAAGAGGCGGCCCATGCCTCTTTGGATCAATTTCCTCCCGGAAATATTTCCATCTATATATATATATATATTAAAAATAAAGAAGGCATCTCCTGACCACGAGCACATGTGCTTTTTAGATGGCAGAGTTATTTTTAATATCAACACCTGTGACCCACTTATCTTTTATTTTTTCTATTGTTCTTTCATATACTCGTATATATATATATATATTTATCTGTTCTGATTGAGTAATTTGTTTCCAATATCATCATGCACACATGTATATTAAATATACCTATATATAGGGGTCACAACGTATATAAATATATCTTTATTTAAAAAGGCATAATTTGATCCAATATAGGCCTTTTTAATTAAAGATTTACAATACAATATAATGCGGCTTATGATTGTAGAACGATGCTATACAAATTTTACCGCAAATGTTTATTTTAAACGAAAAATCGTAATTTATTTTGAGGAGAAATAAATATTATTTCTAACCTTAAGAATGAAGTATGAAAGGATGAATTGTGAAGAGTATAATGATGAACGGAAAAATAAAAGTGTCCAGAGATGGGAGCCGAATTAAAGATTTATTTATGGATTGCTCTATTTTCGAAAAATATATAAATATATATTTGGGTAATACTTTTACACAAGAGGGATTTAGAAATAATTATCGTTTCAGACCGTTCATAGAATGGAATAATTATTTAGTTCTTAATATACATCTAGAAAATGTAGATGTCTGGTATACTATAGGCTGTTTCATTACTGCTAACAATGCAAGTTTTCAAATTTTCAGACTCCTAGTTGACCATCATGGCATGGAAAGATTAGAAAATAGAAATTGTTAATCTCCTTTCAAATGAAACGCTTCAAATGATGTAAAGAACGGCCAGCATTCAATAAAAATGTGGTCGGTAATGGACTAATTTGCATGCTTCGTTTCAATTTCTGTGATCTATTTTTAAAATAAAATAAATATCAAACTTTTAGTTGACTGTGATGTCTTAGGTATAAGGCAGAAAATATAATTTTTATATTCTCTTTAAAATAAAGAAAATAGGTGCAACAGCTTCTGTAGCGTAATGAACGGCTGATATCACGAATATTCAACATTTCAAGAAAAAACCCTAGTTCTATAGGCGACTAAAGTTACCAGATTTTCCCCTCTGTAAACTTCCGAATTGCTTCAGACTGCCAATTTCCTCTTTCTGTTATAGGCAGTCCACCCCACTGTACAACCAGTGTTCAACTCTGCTGTGTCAAAAGCACAGCAGCATTCTGGGAAATAAACTACTAGACCAAAGAGCTGAGCCTGCTGCACCTTCTAACTTATATACTCCCTTTCAAAATCTTTCCATAGAGCGTTACCCACACTAAAATAACTCAGATCACACAGAATCTATCGATATATCTATACATTATGGATTATACAACCAGCCAAGGTTTTGATCTCCGTGCTTTCAATAATTTAACATGAGTTAAGTTCAATAACCAAACTAACTAGTCATGGTCAGGCACAAGTTTTCTCAGCGAAATTTGAAAAGAATCGGTTTAGCCCAACTGCTAGAATGAAGACTAAACAGAGTGGGTCATCTCCACTTGATCTGCTCAGATTTCTGATAACTGCTAAATTGAATGGCCACTCTCCCCTATGAAATATAAATATCAACCTGGCATAAATGAAAAATATCCCTAGAAATAAATCTGCTTCACACTATTGATATCTTGGACTTCTCTAGTCATTGTAAATAAAACCAAAGACTTAAGTCTTTATCTGACTGACAACACGTGTGGTTAGAGAGATAATTGGAAGGATTAAAGAACCTGAATTAATTACATATATATAAATATATATATATTATAATATCATAGCATGTGAATAGATTATAAGTATATAATAATTCCTTACTTGAATGGTTTCCTCTACCAAGGGTGGGTCACACGGTCTCTCCATACTTCCCGGTCGCTAATCAGTTGCTGCATATTAAATTATTTTAGGGTCAAAATTCATGATGATCGTCCCCCGCCGCTTATTTTCACTCATATAAATTTAATTGCTTAATGACAGAAGATAAAATATTTGATTTTTTCTTTTTTATTGCATTTAAATGAAAGCTTTTTTGAAAATATATTTTTATTTATTAATTATTGTTTATTTTTTATAGTGATATGTGAAAGGGGAAGAATCCTACAAATATATTAAATGAAAAGTTTGATTGAAGCAAAATAATAAAGCAATCTCTATCAAATATCGGAGGCTACTTCGAGCACTAACATATTTTTCGCTTTTAGGACCGAATCTAAAATATTTGGTTTTTATGAGCAGCTGTTTATTTTTTACTTTATTTTCCTCCAATTGGCGGTAAGCAGTTTCGCGACTCTAAGTATGTAAGGGTTATGAAACTATCTCTCGGCTATATGTTTTAACAATATTATGTATTATAATGTGAATGAAATCACATTTTTTTAATATTTCATTTTTTTTAGTAGATATCAAAAACTTCTGATTTACATAATTAATTTATTTTAGGAGAGTTATTAACATTTATTTATTTTTAAATATCAAAAATTTATTTATTTAAAATAATATATCGTATATTTAATACAACAATATATATGTAGTATTGTAGATTGTTGTTATCCTATGGGATGAATGCAGAGTGGCATGTTGGTTGCAGTCGTGGTGGCCACAATGATTAGAGTGGGCTCAGGCGTGATTGGGATTACACAAAAGGACGAGGCATGTTAGATGTCACCACAGAAATTGCGAGAGAGCAAGTGTAGCCGACACCGGTCAGGGGAGAACTGTCTAAAGGGGTCTGTCCATCATCATGTCTTAAAGCGGACTAATCTGTTTGCGTAAGAAGGGGGCATACCCGACTTGTTTTTCGGACCCTTTTCAGGCTTTCCGGCGCCGACTGTAACTCACTCGATTTTATTTGGCACTTTGGCAATTACACTACTTCTATACAACACATGGAAACATAGATATATATTGGAATATATTAGAACATATATTTACTCTTTAACAAAATATCGACTTACCAAGAAATATTTTCCGATTTGGACAAAAATATGTGTATGTAAAGAACGTGTAGAGCGTAAAAAATGATGGGAATTTTAAAACAATTAATTGTTTTATTCCAGAGTCTGAACGTCACAAATTGATAGAATCAATATGTCGTAGGACCCTCACTGGCCTACCATATGCAGGCTACCACCCGGCGTGTCATGGAATGATCTATTTACAAGGGTAAATAAATTGGAGGCTGAGTTGCTTGAAGTTTCTTTTTTCTTCCACACTTCTGTTAAAGACCAAAAAATCAAGACCTTAAAAAAAATGAATAGTTAAGATCGAATTTGCCAAATTTAAATATAATATTATTCAATAATATTGATCAACTCTTATTTTCATGATAAATCAAGAATGGCCAAACACGTACCCATTTTCTGATATCTTCAGGAAGCTTCTTGGACGAGGGCCAACTACCCGAAACGCCTACGTGGTTAGTTATTATTGATTTATCAAAAATAGGTTGGAAAATATTATGGAATAGACCTAAATCAAAACTATAAGTTGTTACTTATTTCGCCAAATGTATCTCTGCTATATAAAATGTTTATTTGAGTGGTCAGGATATTCCTATTTTTCACCTATATATATATATATATAGAAAACATGATAAAATAATCAAATATCTTTAAATCAATTTTTGCGATATATAATACAAATATTTAAAAACAATTTAATATATTATCTACGTTTATTCCACCTAAAGAGAAACAGCGAAAACATATGATAGAGAAAAAGTGACAGAGGATTAACCAGGTTCTATTCTGACATTCAGAAATAATTGGTTCTCCCCCTGGTGCCATGCAGCGCCCTCTGCTTGTCGATCCGCCCGCCAGTTCTCGCCGGCGGTGGCATGCCGCGCTCCTTCCTCGTCAAGAAGTCCACAGAGCGCTGGGGTCCACCCGCCAGCCCCTCGGAGGGCGCGGTAGCGCCCGCCATATACTCCGGTAGGTCCCTCGATTGACACTTTACATTTGCCCTTCCCCGTATACCTTATTTAGGCAAATCTTGATTCAAAATAATTGAAAGCGCTACTAATTTCTCAAAAAAAAAATATAATATTCATGTTAAGTTAAAATTAATTATTTTGATTCAAAAGGTAAATAAAATAGGTTTAATTCCAATTATAAATTATCTTAAACTCAAACCCAATAGAACAGCACCTCCAACCATACATTAACCTTATATGTTATTCTAGACGTATTCGAAGTGGCCAGCTCGAGGTGTCTGGTACAGTAGATTGAGGTCATTACAAACTGAGGCGCAGGGGAGACAGCAGATCGAACAAAACCTGTTGATGACAGGACCTGTTGCCGTTATGTGCGTGTGTAACTGACATATGTGTTCACATTCGGATTTCTTCATAACACCTGTTAGAGTTAGGAACATATTTAAACTACTCAATTTATGTAAAATACAAATTGCTGTGTATATAGACATAATTATAATTTGGATGCTGTCTTCAAAAAAAAAAACAATCTATTCAATTTAATGAATATAGCTTATTATGATTTTTTAATATATATTGAGTACAGAAATTGACAATTGGGAACTATTTTCTCAAATGAAATACTAAATTTACTTCCTATTTCAAGTTGTATAATGGATTTTTTAAAAGTGAAAAATCGAATAACTTTGAATCCAATTTTTGAATGAATATAATATTTTATTCAAAATATATAAATACATGTCGTACGGTATTTAGCTATCTTAGTAGTGATATGGAGAAGTGTTGCGGTAGGCGACACAGGTGAAGCCCAGGAAGGACGAGTCAAATTCGACTTGGTGTACGTGAACAAAAACTCGGCTTTTAGAGAGAAAAAAGCTATGTCCAAAACTGTCCACATCCGCGGTCAACTCTGTGATCTCATCTGATGAGGAAAACCCGATCCATCGGGGTGGTATATTATAAGCGTCCCTAACCGCTCTAGGAAGTCGTGTTTACTTGAATAATACATTCCCTCTAAGCCACCGCCGTGCCGCTAGTTAATGAACTTCAGAGATGACGTACAAAATGATTCGTTGAATCGAAAATATGAATAAAATAATTAAAACAATATGACAAATTAATCAAACTTAATACAAACATTGTTAAATGAATCAATATTATGACATATATATTCCGCAGAATTGAGAGAGGATGGCATTCTTCTACGAAAAGATAGGCTCCTCTCAATTTATAACGTGAATTAAATGGTGAATTTTGCTTATAGGCCCTTTACATAAAGCACAGGGGAAATAAATGATTGCTCCACAAAACCAGATTTGGGAAATTCTGACAAACGCTAACCAGTATATCATGGCTTTGTGCTATAGCTCTAATCAGTACAGGGGGGGGGGGACTTTTTTCGTTATGCAATCTCCTGGTACACATTAGAAAAATTGAGGCATATATATATAACCCACAATTTGTAATTATAAAATTTTATTTCAAAATATAAATGCATATGACAAGGAGTTTTCTAAAGTTTTTAATTTCTGATTTCGTTATGCATGCCCTCACGTGGGCAAGTAAACATTTGATTTCTACAAACAGTTTATATTTCTTTGTTTTGTTCAAATCATTAAGCTTGAGGGATAAGTCTCTTTGAAAGAGACTTATCCCTCAAGCTTAATGATTTGAACATAATATTATGGGATTGCCTATTAATAGTTTATATTTCTCCGCTTGAATTTTATAAACTATTTAAAGAGCGTCGTTGCTCGAAAGCTCGCTTTTTAGAGAGAATAAATAAGATACATATTATTATTATTATTATTATTTTAAATTAATTTCTGAAAGGTTTCGTTATTTATATACACTTTTAAATTTAGAGGTGTCTGCGTTTGACACATAAAATAAATGTTAAGAAATTTAAGATTCTCTGAGCTGATGTGAGCCATAGCCCGAAGAAATGGTATATAGGTTGACTTTTGTCTTAATTTGCCGAAACTGGCGTTGTATCTGATTCTTTATTAACACCGTTAAATTTCCTACTGAGGGGATAAATAAAATTCATTGTTCTAATGCATATGTAAAGGTATAGTTGCAAATTTTGGTACATAAATACAATTTTATCTTTGCTTTTATGTTGTATTATAGTCTGAAAATCGGCCAAACTCTCGTAGAATATTATGAAATCTAATGCGCCTTTGTTTTAATGAAGACCATACCCCAAAACTATGATATAAAGGTTGACTTCCGTCTGAATATTCTGGAACTATTGTTGTACTACTCTGGTTCTATTACCACCTTTAAGTTTTTTACTGGGTTAATAAACATAATGCATTGTGTTCTAAAGCATGTGCAAAGGTAGAGGTGCCTCTTTTGGTACACGAATATCATCCTTCCGTAACTTTGTTTATGTTATAAATATATATTCCTCCAAATCGATTATATATTTTAAAAATTATATATATGTTTATTAGAAGATATTTGCTAACACCAAAAAAACATTTTATTAAATATAAATATAATTAGTAAATTAAATTTTATTGCCATCTATCGTTAAAATTTTACACAAATAAATTTACTGATATTTAAAAAGAAACGCATTGCCAGTAAATTTATTTGTGTAAAATAAATATAATTGTTTAAAGTGTATATTAATAATACAATATTTTTTGAACAAACAAAATACTACATTCTTCCTGGTTTATATAAGACATTTATCCTATTCGTTTGATGTAAAAGAAATTAATTCATTCTCACACACATGCCACACTCAGTTCTTGAATCATGGACTTTCCATTTCAATCCCATTCAAATTATGTTATATATATATATGAAAATATATTTTACTACATTTTGTTATTAACAAAGTCCTATGTTTTATGTTTATCGACATATGTGTGTGTGCACATATGCGTAAATTAATTATATTTATACTGAGAAGTAAAAGTAAAAAGGTCGTTTCAAATTGCAACCTTCTGTTTAACAGAACCACTAGGTGCGAGATAATGTAAATAAATCAGAAATAAATTAATATATATAAATATATTATAAAACATATTTCTGCTGATTTATGAATATTATTAAGATATAGAATTATTACTTGCTGATTATTTTTCGAATACATGAGTTTGTTTGTGATATTATTTTGATATATGAGCATTTCATCTTGTTGGAGCCGTGGTAAAAATAATAAAATCAACTTTGAATCAAAATTTGCTTTAATTAAGTTGATAAAACAATTAAGAAAGAAATACCTGATTTGTGAGGAGTAAAGAGATTAAAATAAAATATTATATATTTACATAATTACAAAAAGATTTGAGCCGGCCAACGGGAAACAACAACAATAGGTTATATAAAGGAAGATGTCGCGACATCTGGTGGTAGTCTTAACAGAGTAATTTGATCTGGGAATTTTAATTTTAAAATTAAATACAATTTTGTATACCTTATATATAATGTAAATTAATTCTTATATTGATGGTTATATATAATAATAATAAAATATTTTACTGTATATAAATTACTTTACTGTGTATAGGAATTATATATATAATATAAATATGTGCTGTAAGTATAGCAAGTTTGAATGAATATTAAATATATTGATATTTTAATATGTATTTTTACGTAAAAATAATTAAGGCAAACTTCAGGGTGATACGGAAGTTTATTTATGGCACAAGAACAGATTAAAATTTATAAATTCAAGAGAGGCACTGAATAAAAGTGACAGAGTATCAAAAATATGAATATTGAAACTGTGAAATTCTGTTAAGGATATAATAATTATATTGCTACATAGCTCCATTCTGTGGAAGCTTTGATCCACAGCTTGCAAATCTTGTTGATTCTGACATGGGTCAGAAATGCTTCTGCCAAGCATTCCCTCAGAGCCTGGGAACCTATTCCCTAGTGGTTTTTCGTTCTTTCTCTTGCGATTTGAAGAGTGTCTTTGTCGTCTTCTAAGAGTTTTGAGTGCTAGTTTGTACAAGGCGGTGGATTCCTGAAGCCAGTCTTATAAATATGTAGATCATCGCCTCCATTGCCTCAAGGCCTCCTGGAAATCTTCAGTTTGTCATCTCTAATTTACCAATCATCTGCATCAAAATGTTATGTAGTTAATTAAATAATATAAACATCAGGATGACAAGGCAATTTATTTAAGGCACAAGAACAAATTATAATTTATTAAATCCAAGAGAGGCACTGAGGGAAGTTTACAGAATATCAAAAATGTAAATAGAAAACTGATTATCTGTTGATAAAAATAAATATTTCACTACAATCTGAGAAAAATAATTTGAAAAATTTTGAATAACAACAATTAAAGAAAGGGGGGGGGATAAATAGAGAATGACAAATGAAAGATGAATAGAGGATGACAAAAAAAAATCTAAAAACACGTTATATTACAATCACGGCAGAAACTTCGGCATTGCGCGACTAGTAGTAGAGAACATGGAAAGAAAAAATGAGTTAAATAAGGAAAATTGGGCTAATGGCAGAACTATTATAATATTTATTCAAACTATTTGAAAGTTTAGGGAGTTATTTGAATAAATCTTATATTGTTGCTCTTTTATTCCACTTTATATTTTTTTCGCGTTCCGCATATATGACGCTTAACTTTCTAAATCTCCGGGTAACCGTCGTTAAGGCCTTTTTCAAATTTGGAATAGATTTTATATGTTAAATAAATATTTTCTTTCTACCCCTTTTCCAAAGGTTTTTCTTTATTACTAAAAATATTTTGAGATTCTTCTATTTCAATATATATGAAGTTCATTCTCGAACTTTTGAAAGTATTTCCGTTTTCCTTGTCGTTGACGTTCAAATATTCAGATTTTATTCGTTTAAACCACTCTGAACAGGTCCACAACGAAGGGGCAATGTTTTCATTGACGCTATATATAGAACATTTGATGAGCTTCGGTTGCGCTTTCCTTGATGTTGAATATGAAAAGCAAAGCTTCCTGCAAATGAGACTTTCCTGGCACAAAAGTAGACATCGGATGAGCTTAAAATGAAAATGCGCATAAGATTTTATATCAAGTATCACATATAAATAGCTAGATTTTAAGACGCGAAGTCGTTCCAAAACAAAGCAATAGGTAAAAGTTTATATGCAAATTTATAATGAATTAAATGAAAAACGCGCGAAATCATGTTTTAATATACAGGGTGATCCAAAAGTCTTGCGCAATTTTAAAAATAAATAACTCCGCGATTATTTGCGCTAGAGCAATGCGGTAAACATCATTGCGTTCAGGATGCAATGGGATTTTTTATGGAAAATAATGAAAAAATTCAAAATTTATTTTAATTACAATTTTATTCGAAAGATGGCGCTCTACCAGAATCAGAGATTCAGCGGCCAAATTGTTTGATAAATTAAAAATATATATTTTTACTTTTTGAATAGCAGGAAAGAACCCTAATAATATCAAATGATAAATTAATGAAACACCATTTCGCCAAAAGTAGAAGAATTGGATAACGATTTTTAATACAATCTGAGATATGTAAAATAGTTATATGCAATATAAAACATGTTGCCAAAAATATTTATATTGTCGCGACTGACCCCTCCGGTTCTTCGCGACGACGGGCTTCTTCCGCCGTGGATCACCTACCCGGGCTCCCCTTCTGCAGCTGGAACCTGCAGAGCACTTAAGGACGTCCGAGAACAACCGCTTAAGTGATACTCCCTTCCTCTGGCAGTATCTTTCGGCCTTATCACTGGTGGGGGGACACGAGAGACTTACCAGAAGTGTAACAGCAGCAGCAATGTGGCGATGGCGAGAGGAACAACAACAGGTGGCGCCAAGACTTCAAACACTACTTTTATTGTCATTTACTACTGAACATTACCTATATTTTGAATAATAAATAACGGGTATTTACATTACGCCACCTCCTGGGGCCAGCATGAACATCTATTTACATACATTTTCCCCAGGAAACAGGATCACAGCAGTCGGCGATTCCCACACCAGTTTCAGTTGGAAACAGGAAAAAGCGCCATCTATTGGCGGAGGTTGTAGTCCTCAAGGCGGATCGTCCTGATTCGGTCTCATCGGTTCTGTCGCCTAGATGCCACGTTTCTTTCGCTGGTGCCGATTCTCTTGCCGGAACTGCCTATCTCGCCGGAATCGTCTTTCTAGATGGAACTGCCTCTCTTGCTGGAACCGTCTTTCTCTCTGGAGCCGTCTTTCTTTCTGGTGCCGTCTTTCTCTCTGGAGCCGTATTTCTAGATGGAGCCACTCTTCTCGCCAGAGCCGCCCCTTCGCCAGAGCCGTCTCTCTCGCTTTCGCTGGTACCGCTTTTCACGCCGGAGGCGCTTTTCATGCTGGTGCCGCTTCTTATGCCGGTACCGCTTCTTATACCGGTACCGCTTCTCTCGTCGGTACCGCTTTTCGCGACGAAGCCGAATCTCTCGCCGGTACTGCTTCTCTCGCCGGTACTGCTTCTCTCGCCGGGACCACTCCTCTCGCTGGGACCCCTACTCTCGCCGGGACCACTTCTCTCGCAGCATTGCTCGCCGGTACCGCTTTTCGCGCCAAAGCAGCTTTTCTTGCCGTTTCCGGTTCTCCCGAGGGCACCGCTTCTTTCGCTGGGGCCGCTTCATTCGCGGCTCTGCCTGAAGCAGATTCTGGGTCTGTCCTGGAAGTTCCACAATCGGGCCTTCTACTCTATGGAATTCCTCCATGTGACCCGGCTCGACCTCCATCCCTCGGGACTCCGCCCGGCCCTCGCTGACATCACCCCCCAAGGTTGACTGGGCCGTACTTGGCTCCCTCTGTATATGGACCTCCATTTGACACAGCAACTGCTGTATTTCTTTGCTTCTAAGAAGCCTCCTCTCCTCGAGTTATTTTTGTGTAAGAAGTCTTTCTTCTTTTATACGACGCTTTGCCTAGTCCCTCTCCTCCTGATGTCCCTGTAGCCTCCGGACGATCTCGGACAATATTACATATACCTTGAATAATAAATAACGGGTATTTACATTACGCCACCTCCTGGGGCTAACATGAACATCTATTTAAATATATTTTCCCCAGAAAACAGGATCACAGCAGGCGGCGATTCCCACACCAGTTTCATATGGAAACAGGCGAAAACGCCATCTATTGGCGGAGGTTGTAGTCATTTCGACGCCTCATACGCGACAATATTTTAGATGAAGTTTTGTGAAATAGATTGAATGTTTGAAAAACACTGCTGAAATCAATACCCGTTTTTTTTTAAATGTTGATATAGTAACAAAAATTATTATGGCACAACTAATAGGATTTCTTGCTGTAAGGAATGTGCAGTTTCTTGACTAATTGGCGACACATGATTATTTAACTGGATATTTGTCATGATCCAACAAATGAAATATAGAGGGGAGTGGCAAAATATATTTGTCGTACTTTATTCCAAATATCCTATGGGCTTGTCAAATGTTATCATTGCTTATTATACTGTACACAATTTTAAAAATGTGTCCTCTCAAATAAAAATATTTTTTAGATAGACCATTTGCGTTGAATAACGGGGTAGTAAAATCATTTCGTATTATTTTTTTGCGCCAAATTTATAAATTTGGGGGTGTAGAGAGAATATTCCTTATGCTATTTCTTCTAATGAGCGAAAAGCGATAAACTAAACATAAGGGGTGAAATTGTGTGTACCATTGTTATTCGAGAATTTATAACACTTTGGTCTGCGCGACATAATATAAGATGTGAGCAAATGACAAAAAATATTACTGTTCACACACACAAAAAAAGAGTCAAGCTGTGAGGACAGCATTTATTATCACCATAACCCAACACAAAGAGCTACAAAATATTAGTAGATAATATAATACATGGCAATTTATATAACACATAATGTATCTACCTTCTCTCTTGTATTAGGTCAAAATCCTTGCTCAATGTAGCGCCCTTCATTCTCAAACACCGCCTGCAGACGATAGATTATAGATTGTACAGCCTTAAATAACATGGCCAATGTGGTAGGCTGTCATCGATAAACACGAGACTTAATGTACCTCAATAACCAAAAATCACAAGGCGTCAAGTCTGGTGATCTTGGAGGCCACTGGTGTATAAAGTGGCGACTTATCACACGATCATCACCGAACGTATCCTTCAGCAATTGTTCGGCACCGCGAGAGATATGAGGAGGTCCACCATCTTGCATGGATTTTATTCCGCTTGGTGCTTGTCTGTCCTACAATATAGGAATAACAATTTCTCTCATAAGTTAAACTTAACGTTCAAATGTTACAGAAACGGTTTTAAAATTTCTTTTATTGATTTAAAAATATATGGACCAATAATAAAAGAAGAAGTGAACCCACACAAAACCGTAACTCTGGGCTGATCAAGTGGCATTTATGTAAAATTCCTTGGGTTTTCTGTTGCCCAAATGCGGCCGTTTTGAGTGTTAACTTCTTCGTTTAGAGAGAAGTGAGCATCATCTGTCCACAAAACATTCGACAGCCAGTTTTCATCAATATCAATTTGCCAGAAAACCCATGCAGCGAATTCTTGACGCTCAAAATCGCTGACTTTCAACTCGTGAAAACTTTAAATTTTGTATGGGTATCTTTTAAGAAAAATTCTAAATGTGTGTTCTATCCAAACTGTTCCATACGAAATCCCAGTTTGTCGAGAAACTTGTCGAGCACTTACTTCTCCATACGTGGATAACGTTTCAATAGCTTCAACATTCTGTAAAACCGTAACAGCCACTAACTTGCATGTCGATGGTCTTCCACTCCGAGGTTTTGCTTCCAGAGATCCAGTTATCTCGAAATTTTCAGTCATTCGCCTTAGAGAGTAGCAACTCATGGGTCCTTTACCGCTTCGAATACCTTTAGAGGAACGAAACGCTCGTGGAGCTTCAGTGGCAGATTCTGATTCGCAATTAAAAAAATTCACCAAGAGTGCTTTGTGTAGCGACGGCATTCCAGGGAGGGGGGGGGGGTAGAAATCCGACCACACCTCCCTGCGGTCCCCCCTGGACCCTTGGAATATTTGAACAAATTCTAGTTCCTTTCCAAGGTGACTAACCTTTCAACGGCACCCATTTTCCAATGAAGAGCAAAACCGATATCTCCAGTAATGCTACCGCGTCCAGAGTAACCGCCTCGTCAGGAGCTGCAGCCCGGACTCCTGATGAGAAATCTACTACGAGAACACAATTCAATCTACTACAGCTCAATATAATGGGCACCCAGAGGAAACCTGAAGAGGTGACTTGTCTTCTCCGTGACAACAATTTACATATTGCTTGTCTTCAGGAGACAAAATTGAATCAGAATCTGAGATTCAATATCAAAGGTTATACAACACTACGAAAGGACAGACCGAACACAATCGCAGCCACAACACAATGGAAAATCCTGAAAGGTGCAATCAGTGACCACAGACCAATTTTAACAACTCTAAACTTCAAAATTGAGAATGTCCAAATGAATAAAAGAACATGAAACTTTAGGAAAGTCGACTGGAAAAAAATTCAAAGAAAAGCTCGAAGAACTGTGCAACGAAGAATAAAATTACAGAACGCTTGACAAAAACTTGGAAAAATTCTCTTTGAACATATCCAAAGCTGCAAAAGCATCAATACCTAGATGTAGACGTAAAGACCTGTGTATATCTTACTGGAAGAACCATAACATCGAGGCAATGATTGCAGGGAGAGACAATATCAATGAACTTCTTTAAAAAAATAAAACAGGAGAAAACAGGAAGGAACTCATTGAAATTAGTCACAAAATAAAACAAGAAATTTGGATACTCAAACAAGAAAAATGGATAGAATTCTGCGAAAAAATGGATCCAAGAAAGGACAACCAACACTGGATAAAAATTAGAGTGTTAGAAAACAATCAAAACCAACCCCAAAGACTGACCTAATTGCTGAATATCTTTCGAACTCTTCCAGACTCAGCTATACGAATGAAGACAAGAATCTTATAATAATATAAACAAGTTAGTTCAACAAGCAAGAAACAACCATAAACAAGATATTTTCTCGAGGGACTTCATACTGAATGAGCTAAACTCATCAGTAGAAAAGTTAGATCAAAGAGGTCACCAGGAGATGATCTAATATTTGGTCAAATGATTAAACACTTTGGAGACAAAGCTAAAAATCAATTCCTACGAATACTGGAATTATAATGACAAACTGGAAATGAATTGAAAGATATCAATTATAGTGTCAATACTGAAACCAACAAAGATGCCAAGGAAATCAAGAACTATCTGGCAATTGCTCTGACCAGCATACTTTGTAAAATAACAGAACGAATTATCCACTCTAGGCTCATAGTCTGGCTCACTAACAATAATAAATTAAACTTCTACCAAACTGCCTATAGATCCAGACACTGTACAACTGATGAACTGTTCTACTTCTTCCAATCCAAAATATATTCTTTCCAAGAAAAACCGCCAAAGAAGACAGCGGCCGTATTCCTGGATATGACCTCAGCTTTTGATCGAGTGTGGAAGGAGAAATTACTTGAAAGGCTGCACTACATCAGAGTATGAGAAAAACCTTAATCTGGATTGCAGACTTCTTAAGGGGAAGGAGGATAAAGGTTCGGGTCAATGGAGCATTTTCCAAGGACTGAAAAACATTGGCTGGTGTATCTCATGAATCTAAGCTCAGTCCTCTACTCTTCCTTCTATATATTAACAACATCCATCCTCACTGAAGAGACAAAGGTTTCCTGTTATGCAGATGATATAACCATAAGGCACACAAGTAGCAGTATAAAAAAATCAGAAAGAAATACTTTAAACATCAATGAAAGGACTGGAGAAGCGGGCAATGGAACTCAAAATGACTATAAACCCAATAAAAGCAAACCTATGCGTCTTCTCCACTGACAGGAAAAAAAGGCATAAACAAAATAAGCATACAAAACCAAATAATTTATAAAATTAAAAATCCAAAATACCTAGGTGTGATACTTGATGAGGAATTGCTATTTACAGAACACATAATTAGCATCTCAAATAGAGCTACCAGAAAACTAAACATTCTGAGAGGCTAAGTAGAAGAATTTGGGGAGCAAACTCAAAATATTCAGAATAACATATACCACCTTAAAAGGGCCAATAATGGAATATGCAACACCCGTTTGGGCTCCCTCAAGTTCATCACTAAAAGGAAGACTTGGCAGTGTTCAAGCAAAAGCGGCCAAATTATCACTTGTGCTGTTTTATCCACCAACAATGAGAAAATTCAAAGAGAATGTGGTCTAGACCTACTCGAAAACAGAAGCCAATAAAAACATTAAAATTCACCAATATATTTAAAAGTAAAGAAACCAAACACATATCCGATAGAACCTATTTCAACTGGAAACAAAAAGAAAGACTCAAAAGATCTTTAACACTTCAGTACGACAACAATATAAGAAAAGGGCATAAATATGAAACACAATGACTTTCAAATTCAAGGAAAATCAATATTTCCTACTCCATTGCCATCAAATTTAATCATCAATCTTAACCTGAATGAACCCTGCAATAAAAAAAGAAAACAAAAACATACTTAAAATGAAAGGACTTGACACAATTGGTTTATGCGATCAGATAAATTATTTAACAGCATATACAGATGTATCATCAGCCCTACCCTGAATAATGGAGGGGCTGGAATTAACATAATAGTGCAAGATTGAACATACATCAAATCAAAGGAGAAGGACAGATTTCGTCAAACTTCACTTGTGAACTGACAGCTATCTAGAAAACCCTTGATGTATGCCTTAACCAACCATCCCTGCATCAGGCAGAAGGAATTTAAAGATACAGCGACTCCATATCCGCTCTAGTAGCAATTCAGAAGGGCAATACTAAAATCACATAGAAAATACACTCGTTACTTACCCAACTGGAACCATTGGAACTGAATTCTACAATGGATTCCTGCCCATGTTGGGATCTGGGGTAATGAAATGTCAGTTGAATAGGCAAAGGAAGCCATAAAGTTGAGCCAATGGAAAGAACAAATGTCATTTTTGACGCTGATGCTTTGGCAAAATACAATATCTACTTATATATTTGCCTTATTCTGTCTGTTTGTCTGTTTGAAGCTCACGGATGGGATTTTTCATAACCATCGGTGGTTCAGTGGTAGAATGCTCGCCTGTCACGCGGGCGGCCCGGGTTCGATTCCCGGCCGATGCATTTTTTTTTTTTTTTTTACAATTTTTAAAACTCATTTATATATTATACAAGAATGACATCCACGGCGCCAATTTATATTTGTAACGAATAGTATTTGAACAAAAGCATTTAATCGGGTAAAACCCGGGCGTTGCCCGGGTCATTCGTATATAATAATTGTATAAACGAATGCAAGACAAAATCACCGCGAATGTTTCTTTTTTTTTAAGGCAATTATCGTTATTTATCGTTAATTTTTGTTCGATTTTATTGAAAAAAAAAAAAACGATATGGTGCCTTTAAAAAATGATCTTTATTACTATGCAGTTTTCTATTTAGTCAATATACCTAAGTTCATGTTGCAAATGTAATTATCTCTATCGATTTAGTAGGTGAAATGCAAAAAAAAAAAAATCGACATGATATAATCTTTATGAAAATTCACATTTTTATTATTATATTTTCAAGGCACACACAGCTTGGGGCGGGACGTTTCACAAGAGAGACATTCACGGCGCCAATTTATAATTGTAACGAATAGTATTTTAATTAAAACGTTTTAAAAACACACAGTTTGGAACGCGACGTTTCACAAGAGTGACATCCATGGCGCCAATTTATAATTGTAACGAATAGTATTTGAATTAAAACGTTTTTAAAATATATACGCACTCGGGTAAAACCCGGGCGTTGCCCGGGCCATTCGTCTAGTAATTAAATAAATAAATAAAAAATCAAAATGCGAAATAAACTCTTAGAGAAAATGACAAAAACTATAACAAGACTTAGAACAGAACACTATAAAGGAATGACAATACATTTAGATGACACAAGAACCTATAGGACATGCAACAAATGCCCTGGGGTGGAACTTACACCTACCCACATATTCTCATGCCCAGCAATGGCCGCAGCCTTGCAGAAAATTGACATAGAACCAGAGCAGCAGCTTTAAACATCCAATATAGTGGACATTGCTGCTACTGCTGTGATAGAGTTGTATGGAGACATCTGAGGCTCTTTATTGGACACGACAACAACAACAACGGCATTCCACAGTAAAATAAATTATCAGAGATAGATACATATTTTTCGAATGAATTAAAATAAATATAATCGATATTGAGAGAGAGTTGGATTAAAAAATTAGAAATTTATTATTTTCGAAATTTAAATCGATGAGAGAACTCCAGCAAACCGCATCTAAAATATAATTTTTTTTTCGGTACATGTTTAATTTGCATTTACCTATTTTACATATCTCTGAATTGAAAAAAGAGCAATCCATAGATAAATCTTTAATTAAAAAGGCATATATTGGATCAAAATAAATGATATTTTTATCCAATATATGCCTTTTTAATTAAATATATCTCTGAATGTATTTAAAATTCGTCAACCAATTCTTATACTTTTGGCTAAGTTGTGTTTCAATAATTTGTTATTTATATCATTAGGGTTCTTTCCTGGTATTCACAAAGTAAAATTACGTATCGATCAGTTATATTTTTCAATTTATCAAACAATTTTACCGCTGAATTTCTAATTCTGGTAGAGCGCCATCTGGCGAATAAAATGGTAACTAAATTCAATTTCGAATTTTTCATTATCTCTATACATATAAAAGTCAATTTCTGTCTGTCTGTTTCGCGATAAACTCAAAAACTACTGAACCAATTGGTACCAAATTTTGCATGTCGCTTTTTATAAACCTGAGGAAAATTTTCGGCTGCATTTTGATTAGTATTTTTGGCTATTTCTTTTTTTCATTTGAAGAACTTTTTTTACGCGGACTAATCCGGAATGGAATGAATACCTAAATATGGCCATTTTTTTAAAGCATCGGTGGTTCAGTGGTAGAATGCTCGCCTGCCACGCGGGCGGCCCGGGTTCGATTCCCGGCCGATGCTTTTTTTTTTTTTTACAATTTTTAAAACTCATTTATAAAAAATATAATATAAAAATATATTATTATATCAACTATATTAATTAAATAAAATACCTAAACACTAATATAATACAATTTTTGCCATCACACACACTTTTTTCCTGTAGTTTATGTGTTACTTCTGTATTGCTATTCTATGGCACTTCTAATATTTATTATTGATATACTTTTAGTATGAAGGAAATTACACCCAAGGGATTTCTCGTCAGCGTATGTATGTATGTATGTATGTTTGTTAACTATACACGTCCACAATACGTAACTAATCTGACTGAAATTTTAACAGTATATAAAGTAGAATCTGGAAAAACTCTTAGTGAAAATTTCAGGTCTCTATCCCGAATATCCGTCGTGGTATTTGCAAATTTTCTCTTTCGCTCGCGCCTCTAGCGGTGAAAATGGGGGTAATGCCAGCTGACCTAATGTACAATTAAAGTTTGAAGCGGGACGTATCACAAGAGTGACTACACGGCTCCAATTTATAATTGTAACAAATAGTATTTGAATAAAAACATTTAATCGGGTAAAACACGGGCGTTGCCCGGGTCATTTGGCTAGTCTCTCTATATATATTAAATTGAATGTCTGTCTGTACTCTATTGATTCAAAAACCATACATCCAATCGCCGTGAAAATTTGTGATATTATTAGGTATATCCCCGGGAAGGTTTTTGAAAAATAATTTCTTGGATATCTTGAATATCCTTAGAGTTATTTGCAGATTTGTAGATTTAACTCGAAAGCAGCGCTACCATTGCTACGATGATAACAAGTTTTTTATCTATAAGTTTTATTATCACTAAGTTTATTAACTTAAAGATTATTTATCAAATGTAAGATTTTCTACCTATTAATTGCGCACAAGTCAAAGTTAGTTTTTCATATATCTATAACATATATATTGGGAGATTAGATAAAACGATGATTTTGTAATTAGGAAAGACAAAATTCAGGATGACGCGGCAATTTATTTGAGACAAGAATAATGATACAATTCCAAGGCAAGATACTATTCCTTTAACTTCCAATTACCGAGGGAACCAATTAATATTGATTTTATTCAACTTATCGAATATTTTTCAAAGGGACCGGGAAAAAATCTTCACTTTATCGAGAGATTCAAATTTACGAGTTTCAAATTATCAAAATATATCTATTATTTTTTAATAAGTTTATAGAGAATTGTTTTAACAAATGTTCGTTAGACAAACCTTTACTCGGGTAAAACCCGGGCGAAGCCGGGTACATCCGCTAGTTTTCCATAAAAATAACTATTGCATCCTGAACACAATGGTGTTTACCTCATTGCACTAGCGCCTATATTCGCGGAGTTATTAATTTTTAAAGTTGTGCAAGACTTTTGGTTCACCCTGAATATATATAGAGAGAGTATAGCCATAAATTATGTTAAACATTATTAAAATAAAATATAAATCACAAAAACAAGTTAGAATATAATTACATAGTTTAATATACATAAATAATGAATAAAAATAAATAATGTATATGGTATTATATTTTTTAAGCAAAATTCTTGAATTTTAAAAATGTTTCTTAAAAATATGTTTGAGAAATAATTAAATATTTATATTTATTAGATAGTTAATTTTCAACTTTCCTGGTAGAAATATACAATGAATTTACAATAATAATTGATATATATATTCATTTCAAACCTATATTATTTGCTTATGTTAAAGATAAATATTTACATATAATATTTAACGAACTAATTATTTAAAATATATATTTATTTTAAAATACATGGTCAGAATTTTTAAAATTTTCTGACTAAAAAAATAAAATAATATATACTTTTATTATATATTTCCACCCAATGAAATAATGTAATATATTGGTGCGTCTTTAATATTTGTAAAAAAATGATTTTAGTAAAAAATTTAAATATAAAAATGATCAATAAGTGTATAAAGGTGTCAATAATTGCAAGCCAATTAATTTTTTCCTTTAAGATAAACAAATATTATTTTCTAACAAGGCATAATATAATATACATATAATACACTGCGGCCTGTGATTGTAAAACGGAAAATTACGTCCAGGGTAGCCTAGTGGACATGGCATCTGCCCGGTAAGCGGAACATTGTGGGTTCGATTCCCATCCCTGGACACTTTTATTTTTCCGTTCATCATTACTCTTCATATTTCACCCTTTCATACCTCATCCAAAAGGGATAGAAATAGTCGATATTTCACCTTGAAATAAAAATTTTGATTTTTCGTTTAAAAGAAACTCATGCGGTGTAACTTCAAGGGTCGTTTTACAATACATAATATACATTAGGTCATTTTTTATTCACAGATATTTTGTTTGTATGAAATAATGGCATTTTCATTTAATAAAGAAGCTATATTACATCAATAACTTAACGGATAATATACCGTGTGATCCAAAAGTCTTGCACAACTTTAAAAATTAATAACTCCGCGAATATTTGCGTTAGAGCAATGCGATAAACATCATTGTGTTCAGGATACCGTGGGATCTTTTAAGGCAAATAATGAAAAATTCGAAATTGATTTTAGTTACAATTTTATTCGCTAGATGGCGCTCTACCAGAATCGGAGATTCAGCTACCAAATTGTTTGATAAATTGAAAAGTATAACTGATCAACACGTATTTTTCCTTTTTGAATACCAGGAAAGAACCCTAATAATATCAAATGATGAATTAATAAAACACCATTTCGACAAAAGTAAAAGAATTGGTTGACAATTTTCAAATACAATCTGAGATATGTAAAATAGGTATATGCAAATTAGAACATGTAGCAAAAAAAAAAAAAGATATTTTATATGCGCGGTTTGCTGGAATCCTCTCAGCTATTTAAATTTCGAAGATAATAAATTTCTATTTTTTTAAAAAATTAACTCTCTCTATCTAAGTATCGATTATATTTATTTTAATTCATTCGAAAAATATTTATCTATCTCTGATAATTTATTTTACTCTGGAATGCCGTCACTACAGGATAAAGCACTCTTGGTAATTTTTTTTAATTGCAATTCAGAATCTGCCATTGAAGCTTTACCAGCGTTTCGTACCTTTAAAGATATTCGAAGCGATAAAGGACCCATGAGTTGCTACTCTCTAAAGGGAATGATAAAAAATTTTGAGAAGACTGGATCTCTCTGGAAGCAAAACCTCGGAATGGAAGACCATCGACATGCAAGTCAGTGGCTGTTACGGCTTCGCAGAATGTTGAAGTTATTGAAACGTTATCCACGTATGGAGAAGTAAGTGCTCGACAAGTCTCTCCACAAATGGGGATTTCGTGTGGAACAGTTTGGAGAGCACAAAGAATTTTTCTTAAAAAATACTCATACAAAATTCAAAGATTTCACGAACTGAATGTCAGCGATTTTGAGAAGCGTCAAGAATTCCCTGCATGGGTTTTCTGGAAAATTGATTTTGATGAAAACTGGCTGTCTCATGTTCTGTGGACAGATGAAGCCCACCTTTCTCTAAACGGAGAAGTTAACACTCAAAACAGCCCCATTTGGGCAACAGAAAACCCTAGGAATTTTACAGAAATGCCACTTTATCAGCCCAGAGTTAAAGTTTTGTGTGGGTTCACATCTTCTTTTATTATTGGGCCATTTACTTTTAAATCAATGGAAGAAATTTTAAAACCGTTTCTGTAACTGTTGAACGTTAAGTTCAACTTGAGAGAGAAATGGTTATTCCTATATTGCAGGACAGCCAAGCACTAAGCGAAATAACATCCATGCAAGATGGAGGACCTCCTCATATCTCCCGCGGTGCCGAACAATTGCTGAAGGATAATGCAGCGGTGCAGCAAAGAAGATGAAGATAATAAGTGGGCAAGCCAAGAAAAGAAGGTATGCAGGGACCCCTCCAGAATAAAGTGTTGACTGACAATTTCCAGAGGAGGGGGCGGCAGACAAACAGTCCAGCTGGTGCCGTAGTGAAGGAAGGAGCCGAGATAGCGGTCGGATGAAGGGGGTTTGTGCGCCGAGAGGACATCACAGTGTCGGGAGAAGTCGTCTGGTGATATCGAGATCTGCGGCAAGAAGAAGACGGCGAAGAGTTACCTCCAGGGCGTGTGGATGATCCTGCAAGGCGGTGCCAGAAGAGACTGACATCGGATCGACCTACAAGGCGGTGTAGTCCTGTGTATATAGTGTGGAGCGGAACGCTTCACAAGAGGACATCCACGGCGCCAAGGATATTTCTGACGGGGAGGCTGAAGGTAAGTCCCACTGCTGTATTCCTTCTTTTAAGTAAGCCATAATAAAGCGCTAACTTTAGCTATAATCCCTTCGAACTCACTGTGTATGTGACATCCTGAGTAGACAAGGTACACGGATAGCGTTTGGGTACGACGTAGCAATACGTTCGGTGAAGATCGGAAATATATTTATTTACGGGGCTGCTAACCAGAATGAATGATTTTTGAACCCCGATGGACGCATAAAGCAGAATATATACAAAGCACTGTTGGAGGGGCCTGGGGATGGGTGGCCAGGGGATCATCGCTGGGTGAGGCAAGGAGAGCCGGGATGGGCATCAGAGGGGCAGGTTGGTGATCCGCGAAGTTCAGGGGGAGGCAGTGACGGGTCCAATAGTATTGAGCCCAGGGGTGACCGTGAAGAGCAGACAGGCCGCAATGCTCTGTTGCAGCCAGAGCGGATAAAGTAAAACTCTCTCTCTCTATTTCCCTCTACAAAGTAAAGAAAGAGATTGAGATTGAAACTAATTTATTTCAATGTCCATATAAGATTATATAGGGTTAAATACAGATAAAATATAAATATGATAATATAATGATAAATATATAAATAAATAGATATCTATATTAATAAAATGGAAATCTCATAAGTGGACATCACTAAAAACTTTCGTTACAATGCATCAATTTCAACCAAATTTTCAACATTTATGTAAAACGAGATCGAGCAGGTTTTGCTTAACATCAAAATATATTTCCAAACATTAACATGCGTAACTTCGCTGTTATCGATTAAATACAAAAAAAATCAACAGAGTTAATTTTATTTATATATAAATACAAAATTAAATTTCAACAGAGTTAATTTTTTACATACTAGCTAAGAATCTCAATCTAAAAAATATTCAAAACAAGCAATTTTAGATAACACCGTATGTAAAACAGACGGCCAAGAAAACAACAACGATATTACATCTTTCTCACCTATTCACACACAATCTTGATTAATAATTAAAACTAATCTTTAACATTGTTTATTATACTTCAACTTTTATTTCTACATTTGTTTTTAAATACCCAATTGTTTTATCATGTTTCTAATTTCGCCTAACAAATATACAAATTTATAGTGACCAACATATGCAAATTTTATCTTTGTTTTTATTTAACTTGATATCGTAAACATAACATCCATTGTAAGCATTTTTCTGTTCACCTTCCGTGGTTTCTCTTTTCTCTGATAGTTTTTAGGTGTAGTATATTTTCTTATTACTAGACTACAAACATTCCCTCGAGAAAAACCTAGGCGAAGCCGGGTATACATCCGCTACTAAAAATATAAAATTATTGATAAATATACATATATATGAAAATATATACAAGTCGTCACTGGTGGCGCTCACCGCGGAAAAGACTTCGCCACCAATGGACTGCGAGAGTTCTTCCCACAAAGTGGGCAGGTCGATGAAGTGAAGAGAGAGAGAGAACATGGTTTTACGGGCTACTAACTAAAGTGTATGATTTTTAAGCCCAAAATAATGTAGCAAGCAGACAAGCTGCAATGTACTATATTAAAGTACCAAGGTGCTGCACACAACTAAGGTTGTTCAAAAAGGTTAGATTCCCCAGGCCAGGGAAGATAAAAGAAAGACAGCTGTTGATTAGATAAGTGTATTAGATAAAGCTGGAATGTATCAGCAACTGATGGGAAAAGATAGATTTTCTTTTTGTAAAAATTAATATATAAAAGGTTTTTGATAAAAATATGTTAAAATAATAAACAAAAAACTTTCGTAATATATAAATAATTCAAATTCATATATTTTATCAATAATTGCTAGTGAGAATACCAGTACTAAGACAACCAACCACAAAAGTACACCATAGATTGCATAGCGCGTTCAAATGGGTCGCTGCGTAAGTCGATTTCTCAAGCAGCTCGCGCCGTCGAATCGTCAAACCATTTTCCCTCTGTCCTGGGGTTACAGAGACAGCGTCAGGGGCGATCACATACGCAGGGCAGGTCGCGAAACCGATCTTAAACAGCGGCACATGCCAGAGTTACGTCTACCAGCAGCCGCTAATGACCGGCGTTAACCATGAGGTGATCGGAATCCTCCGCGCGGACGCGTGGCTTAAGTCTATCAGAGGCCTTTAGGAACTCCAGGCAGGCACGCCAAGTGCTCCTGTTGAAAATAAAGTATTTGAGTGACCGCGGTGTTAGCCCCAAATCTTCTGCACAGGTGGAAAGAAGGGAGAATCTAAGGGCATCAAGGCTGCTGCACTCAAGCACGATGTGTGACAGAGTTTCTTCCCTGTCAGCGTCGCAGTAAGAGCAGGAAGGATCGTCATTGACGCCTTCCTGTGGGCGAAACTGTCCATCCACGTGTGTCCCGATAGCAGGTCAACCACAACGTGCTCGCTTGGGACGATGTACGCATACCTTTTGTATAAAAGACTCATTGGAGTAAGGCCAAAGCGGGTGGGATAGAGAGAGCTAGAGAGAGGAATCGGTGAAGATCGTGTGATAAGTCGCCACTTTATACACCAGTGGCCTTCAAGATCACCAGACTTGGAGCCTTGCGATTTTTGGTTATGGGGGTACATTAAGTCGTGTGTTTATCGATGCCGGCCTACGACATTGGCCATGTTGAAGGCCTCTCTCAGATGACACGTTTCCTCAATTTCAACAGATCTGTAATTTAATGCTCTTCAATCTGTCATCTATCATCTGCAAGCCGTATTTGAGAATCAAGGGCGCCACATTGAGCAAGGATTGTGACCTAATACAAGAGAGAAGGCAGTTACCTCATGTGTAATACGAGGGGTGTCCCATAAGTTGGTGGCCCGACATATAAAGGAATTGACTAATTGAATGATTATGATTTATCAACATAGTCCGCTTCAAGGTCTATACACTTTTTTCCAGCAATGTTCTAATGCTTTTATGCCCTTCAAAAATACGATGTTTCAAGTGACTCAAAAAATGAGGTTATAGCATCAATAACCTTTTCATCTGACCTAAAATGAATGCCAGAAAGTGATTTTTTTTTTCAATTGAGGAAATAGGTTGAAGTCAGACGGAGCTATATCTGTTGAATAGGGTGCATGTGATAAAATTTAAAAGCCAGAATCATAAATAGCAGCCATGGCTTGCAGCGCCGATGACTCGGAGCATTGTCTTGAGGATTAAGCCACGTTGTCCAGTCGGCGGAGGGAAGCATTACCCTATTATGTGTCCTACTTTGGAAGCCAAGAATATTTCTCAACCCTAAAAAGCGGGACTAAAGGTTTCAAAGGAGTGTCCTGAAACAAAGCATGAGACTGAAAATCAATTCACGTCAACAACTTTAAATAACGCTAACGTGGGAGGAGTCTATCTTCAAACGCTGATAGTGAAGATAAGTGGACCATAGGGGAAGCATAATGTTCGAGTGTTGCTCGACTATGGATCTCAGCGGTCCTATATTTCAAAAAGAGCAGTGGACGCACTGGGCCTCAGGAGAGTGCAGCAAGTTACACTTACCCACAGTCTGTTTGGAGGCGGAGATATTTGTCAAAAGGAGCACAACGTGTACAAAGTCAATGTCTCCAGCCTCAACAATGAATATACGAATGATTTCAAATTCTTGGACCAGGAAGTGATTTGCGGACACATCAGTCAAGTACGGGATCGTGCTATACTCAATGAGTTAAAGCTCGAGAGATCAACTTAACTGACGTATACCAAGGTGAAGAGAGACCGATCCACATGTTAATTGGTTTAGACTTTCTTAGCAGCATTCTGACAGGCAAAATGCAAATATTGCGAAGTGGAGGTGTGGCAACAGAAACCAAGCTGGGGTGGGCAGAATGGGACCAGCAATAGGGAACATGGAATATTCATGCCTGATCGTGACTTCATTTAACGTTAACAGTTTTGATGTACAGGATTTATGGAAATTGAATACGCTCGATATCATGGATGCAGCAGAAGAAAAATTTAGAAAAGATCTGATCGAAGCCTCCAACCCTCATGTCAAGGACATCACAACGCTTGTTAAATGTGAGATTGGATCCATATCACAGGGGAACATAATCCAGCTGATCTCTCATCCCGTGGTGAATACCCATCCAAATTCATCAAATCCGGATGGTTGGAGGGACCAAAATGGCTTCAGGAAAAGAAGGAAGACTGGCCAGTATCAAAAGTACAGTATTATCTGGAAGTCATTGAAGAAGAAAGGAAGAAGCCTGTGGTGACTGGTTTTATAGCCAAAAAGCCCAAGGAGAATCCGTGGTGTATAAATAAAAACAAGGGGAAGCGTGAAGTGACTCTAACACAAATACTGATAATAATCCCGTGGATGCTACGTTTCAAGCCCTCTAAATACAAAGGAGACACCATCATACAGAGGAGCTAGACGGTACTAAAAGTCCCTAGTTAAGATAACACAGAGTGATTCGGTCAGTGAGGAAGATTCCAAGATGAAGCAGCTACACGCGTTCCAAGAAGGACTGTGGAGAGAGAAAACGAGGATAGTGATTCGAAATGACGATGAACTGTTCCGATTGACAATTTTGATCCTAACAAATCATCTGGTCACAGAGCTAATTGTGAAATCAGTCCAGTTCGTTCGGAACAGTCTGTTCCAGTGCAGGAAAAACTACTCCAGGAAAAGTACAGAGAGTTTACACACATTCCGGAACAGAGGTTAGATTATCTAATACGAGGGGCGTCCCATAAGTCCGTGGCCCGACATATAAAGAAAATGACTAATAAAATGATTATGATTTATTTATCAACATAATCCCCTTTAAGGTCTATACACATTTTCCAGCGATGTTCTAATGCTTTTATGCCGATGTTTCAAGTGACTCAAAAAATGAGGTTACAGCATCAATGACCTCTTCATCTGACCTAAAATGAATGCCAGAAAAAGATTTTTTCAAATGAGGAAATAGGTGGAAGTCAGACGGAGCTAGATCTAGTGAATAGGGTGCATGTGTTAAAAGCTCAAAGCCAGAATCATAAATAGCAGCCATGGCTTGCAGCGACCGATGACTCGGAGCATTGTCTTGATGGTAAATAATCTTCCTGGACAAATTTCCTCTTCTCTTTTCTTTGATAGCTTCTTGTAGTTGCTTCACAAGATTTGCATAATAATTTCCGGTGATGGTTTGACCCTTATTTAGAAAGTCTACAAGAAGTACACCCTCGGAATCCCAAAAGACAGACACCATAACCTTCCCTGCTGATGGAACTGTCTTGGCTTTCTTGGGGGGAAGGGGAACCAGAGTGTCTCCATTGCATGGATTGTTGCTTGGACTCTGGTGTGAAGTGATGGGACCAAGTCTCATCCATGGTAACAAATCTACCAGCAAATTTCTCTAGATTGGCTTCAAATAACGCAAGATTGTCCGAATATAACTTACTCCTTACAGCCTTTTGATCGCGTGTCAAAAGTTTGGGAACCCAAGGGGCAGAAAGATTCCTGAGGCCCAAGTGTTCTCTCATGATCCGATCCATTGTTGTTTTTGGAATACCCAAGGTCTCTTCTATCTGAAGAACTGTCATTATTCTGTCCAACATAACAAAATCATGTATCTTGCCGATGTTTTCTTGAATAACTGACTCAAAAGGTCTTCCTGGTCGATGTTCGTCTTCGGTGCTGATCCTCCCTAATTTAAACGCAGCTACCCATTTTTTTACTGTGCTATAGGAAGGAGAATCTTCCCTTAATGTATTCACTATACCCTCATAGATTTCCTTCGGCGACATTCCTTTCTTACAAAGATATTTTATTACAGCACGAATCTCGTTTGTCTTCATTTTAGATGATTCCTGTTTCTTGTCCTCTTTCAGAATCTATAAAAAAAAATAAAAAAACGGTTAGTTGTAGAAACTTAAAAATTTACATATCTTTATAGAAGGCTTTGAGGTATATATGGTAAAATTTATTATTTTCTAATATTTCGTTCTCATGGTCGGGCCACGGACTTATGGGACACCCCTCGTATAAGCTGCCATGTATTATATTATCTACCAATATTTTGAAGCTCTTTGTGTTGGGTTATGGGGATAATAAATGCTATCCTCGCATCTTGAATCTTTATTTTTTTGTGAACAGTAATTTTTTTGTTTGTCATTTGCTCACATTTTATATTATGTCGTTCATACCAAAGGTTATAACTTATCGAATAACACTGGTATGGTACACACAATTTTACCCCTTATGTTTAGTTCATCGCTTTTCGCTCATTAGGAGAAATGGAATAAGGAATATTCTCTGTACACCCCCAACTTTATAAATTTGGCGCAAAAGAATAATACAAAATGATTTTACTACCACGTTATTCAACGCAAAAAGTGGTTCTAAAAAAGATTTTCATTTGAGGGGACACATTTTTAAAATTGTGTACAGTATAATAAGCAATGATAACATTTGACAAACCCATAGAATATTTGGAATAAAGTAAGACAAATATAGTTTGCCACTCCCCTCTATATTTTATTTTTGGATCATGACAAATATCCAGTTGAAAGGTCAAAGTGTCGCCAATTAGTCAAGAAACTACACATTCCTTATAGCAAGAAATCCTATTAGTAGTGCTATATCAGCAGTGTTTTTCAAACATTCAATCTATTTCACAAAACTCCATCTAAAATTATTATTTTTTTGCTACATGTTAATTTGCATATACCTATTTTACATATCTCAGATTGTATTTAAAAATCGTCAAACAATTCTCCTACTTTTGGCGAAATAGTGTTTTATTAATTTATCATTTGATATTATCAAGGTTCTTTCCTGGTATTCAAAAAGGAAAAATACGTGTCGATCAGTTATATTTTTCAATTTAACAAACAATTTGGCCGCTGAATCTTTGATTCTGGTAGAGCGCCATCTAGCGAATATAATTGTAACTAAAATCAATTTCGAATTTTTCATTATTTGCCATAAAATAATCCTATTGCATCCTGACCACAATGGTGTTTACCGCATTGCTTTAGCGCAAATATTCGCGCAGTTATCAATTTTTAAAGTTGTGCAAGACTTTTGATCACCCTGTATATAAATTATTTTATGATGCATTTACGCGCGCCATCTGTTATGAAAATTCGAATCTATTATAGATGCGTATGAAATTGTTTTATTTTTAAAAGAATCATACGCGTCTATAATAGTTTCGAATTTTCATATGAAATATTTGGATTAAACTCGATGTTAATTTGTTTAGGCTATTATTTTGGCTTGCTAATAGATCATTCCTATTATATTTTCATTTTGCACTGAATTATCTGTTACAGGGTAAAATATATTTTTTATTTGAATGTATAAATTTGTGTTTGTTTATTTTGAAGAAAATATTTGTTTTATTAATTTATTATGTTTTTTACTAGTAGAAATGTTTTTTCAAGATCTTAAATGGTTCTCTAAATATCTTTTCTTAAATTTCCTGTGTTAGGAAAAAAGAGCTATTATCAGAGCTATTTTTGGTTTAGTATTGTATTCTCATCTTAACATATTTAAAATGGTTGAATTCAATCTTTCAATATTGGCATTTGTTTCTAGATAATGTGCATTAGTGAGCACAAGCTTTAATATTGATTTATTTCTTTAAATGTTTCCATTTTACTACTGAGAAAATCTGCATTTATATCTGCGTAATTTATATTAAGGGCTTATTCATTTGATATTTTATTTCAAAAAGATGTATAGATTTATATATATAGAATAAATCAGGTTGAAATATCTATAAAAATATGCTATGCTGGTTAATTATATATATGGGTACTATTCTTTATTATTCTGAATAATTATGTTAACCTTCCATTGTTTCAAGAGTGAAATATGGTCAGGAAGTGTAGCTCTATAGGCATTTGTTGTAATGATCCTTAAACATGTATTGTCTCTTGGTTCATTAAATTGACCAGTCTCGCTATATTATTAAAATGTATCAATGTCCTTAGTTATCTTGGCCAATAATAATAAATTATTATTATTTTTGTCATTTGTGATGTCCTAATGTATCCATGGATTGTATGTTGTATATTTCAGTATTTGAGGTACAAATGTTCTTATTAAACCACTTTTAAGATTATATAAATGCCATTTTGAATTTTTTGCTGTTGAAGGTTTTGTGATGAAAAATGTAGAGCTTATCAGTCTGGAAGTGTATTTATGATTGAGACAACCGAGAAACACAAGTCCCAAAGGAAGAGGGGAGTCTGGCAATATAAGCGCTGCTGACCTCATTTCACGTCCACAAAGGCGTCTGATCAAACTGTCTCACAGGGACCCTTTGGCCCGGGCCGAAAGAGACTGGCGTCCTAACTGTACGAGGTGTCTAGATAAAAATGGCTGTAGGTTCTGAATATTTCGATTAGCCTAGATGTACCTCTTATGCGCCACAATCGTTTGGTTTTTCATTTAATAATCAACCAATTAAACAATTAGATAGCAAGTTGGAATATAAGGCGTATAATGTATAACAGTGCCTCTAGAGGGCGCTGAAGTCTTCAACAGGGTGGCGATAGTGAGTTCAAAATCATTTTCATATTCGTATTAGACTGATCGTAGCTTTAGTAGTACTTACTTTAATTATTTACCTTCTTTTTTGAACCTAACCTTTCCCTGAAGTTCTATTTTACTGTTGTGATCGCCTTTGACTCTGGGAGCATTTCTAGATAAATTACTCTTCAGGATTAAATAATTGATGATTGAATCATTTGAAGCATTTTTTATTTTGAAGTAATATTCTGTTTGAAATCAATATATAATTACACCCATGCACCAAACCTGTTTTAAGGGCATTTCGGTCTACAAAATTTCACTTGAAATATATAAAACGTAGGAAAAAGAAAATTATTGAAATTTATTTATATTCTATATACAGTTACGAGCGTCATGCGTTCTTCATCTCTGTCACCGTTTGCTTTTTTTTTTTGGAATGGCGCTCTCCTATTGGTTCGCTACGACTTTGACTTTGCCCCCCCCCCCCCCCCCCCCCACTAGCTTTTTGTAACTATTGTGTTGGAGCGGGTCGCTCCTTAAATAAATGCATATATTAGTTAATAACTAAATGGAACCCTCTCTTTCTTTTAACCAGTAAGAGACGCCTACGGAAGCCAACAGTACATAGACAGATAAAGCACATAGGCTATAGTTATTAACTAATATATGCATTTATTTAAGGCGCCAATTTATGATTGTAACAAATAGTATTTGAATAAAAACATTCAATCGGGTAAAACACGGGCGTTAATGATCCAACAGGTCCACGTGTCTAAATTAAAACACGGGCGTTGCCCGGGTCATTCGGATAGTATAATATATACACAGCCTTGTGTTATGGTCATTAACCCTTTATCGGGTTCTCCTGGGGCAAAACTATATATAGGGAAACTATCTAAAGAGTTGTCTAGTTATATTGTATTTTCTTTATAAACTTCCAAAAATGCAAACAAATCTAACATGAAAGGAATGAGTGTGAATTATTGAGAAGAGATGTGCATGCACTCACAAAATAATTTTAATGTGCCAATCCATATTCTACATTTGAATACTTTATCTTTATAGTTATATTTGAATTACAAATGCTCGAATAGATTTCAAGTAATTCATACATTTATTTTATAAGAATATCTACAATATATATATTTAATTAAAAAGGCATATATTGGATCAAAATATCATTTATTTTACCAATATATGTAATATGTATGTGTGTATGTGTAATATGTTACCAACATATATATGTAATATTGTTGCAAATGCCGACTATGGATAAGCTGGCAGTCGTGTACGCGAGGCGACTGTTGATGGTCTTCCCACACGCGGACAACAAGAAGCAGAGGCAGGGCTAGATGTTAACACCGAGAGTGATCGGGAACAGCCCACGAGACAGAGGTAGAGGCCATGACACAAACTTGGATGCTTATCCCCGAGACATGGAGGGAGAGACTGTGTGAGAGACAGGCTGAAGCGGACCGTCGATGGCCACTGCTTCTCTGCTATGAGAAGAAAAACAGAATAATATATCGCATCGGCAATTGTATGCTGCTGTTTATTGATTTGGGATTCTTCAGTTTATCTCTCTTTCTCTTTTTTTTTCTCTCAATGGCTTCAAGTATTATTCTTCTGTCTTGAATGTTAAATTTTAATGGATGATTCTAGTTTTTCTAAAATATGGAATATGGCCCGTTTCAATATATTGTATGATTAGAAAATTAGGGTTGTGGTTATTTGCATTTCTAGATGTTCGATTCTAATGAAAATTTCACGCGAGGTCTTTCCA
Source organism: Cordylochernes scorpioides (assembly GCA_030710605.1). Taxonomy (NCBI): domain Eukaryota; kingdom Metazoa; phylum Arthropoda; class Arachnida; order Pseudoscorpiones; family Chernetidae; genus Cordylochernes; species Cordylochernes scorpioides. Next base: position 79,176,055 of record CP092886.1, on the reverse strand, counting down.
TTGTAAGCACAAATTATATTTTGGCAAATTATTCGATAAACCCTATTTTATCTGGTTTGTGAAAGTTATTTTGGTTATAGGAATTCTTGGGTATGCATTTAAACTCAACAAAATTGATTATATTTACAGTTTTCGAATGTTCTTTGCAGAGATTGTAGACAATAGATTTATATTCCGGTAAATTAGGTTGATTTTCAAACAAACAAAGGTTTCCAGTGTCAGTATTTGGTGCTTGTTGAAAATGTTGCTGTAGCCCCCTTCTCCCCAATATAAGATATCTGTTATCTCTAGCCGTCCTTCTCTTAAAAACCTCTATATCATATCTTACCCTTTAACCTGTGTTGTGAAAGTGCAACCCTTTTCTCTCTATTTCAAATATACCTGACTTCATAGTAGAGTTAACCAGTCTTACCCCTTGTTCAAATCGTGTAAAATGCTATTTCGACGGTAATTCTATGTACCAAACCCTACTGAATCTCATCATATTGGGCAGCAGTAAAATTGCTAATAGATTTCAACATGGACGCCTCAAACATAAGATAAAGCGTACAATCAATCGGGAATTGCAAAGCCATATACAAATTTTTTCAAGCAGCTATTTAAGAAAATTCGAGGCTCCTCAATGGGTAGTTTCCTTTTCAACCAGTACATCTAAAACCGAGCTTATAGAGGATTGATCAAAACTCGAAATTACATTCTATATTTACAATAGAATAAATTATTTGTAATATTTATTTTCGTGTGAATAGTATATAAATTTGAAAAATATTATATATCTAAAAGTCAACAAAAATGTTATATTAGAAATATTCAAAACAAATTATTCAATTTTTATTTTTAAGCACCATTGTGTGTGTGTGTGTTTTGTCGTGCGCGCGTGACGGTATAAAACTTCACATTGTATATATTAATAATACTTTTATAAAATTAATTATTTCACAAAATAAATTCATTTTTTCTCTAGAAATCCACTTTTCGTTTTATTCCCCTATAGAAATTTCAATCACTTTTAGTTCTTATATATTCACGAAGCAGTGTGGTGACATTTTTCCATTTTTCATAATATAAAAATTGTAATTTTCATGGTCGCGCCACACACATCTTTTTTTTTTATCACAACTAATCAATTTTTCTTGAATTCATTCTTTAAGAACCTCATACTCCCGGTGCTCTTTTCGCGTCAAATCCGAAAAAAAGACCACAATAGAGAAGTGATAAATAGTTTTAAATTTTATGTGCAACAATATATTTCTAAAAGTTTGAAAAGTTTCAGATAACTATTTTTAAACAATTCACGAAAAAAAAACTGATCCTAATAACAGTCACTCTCAGACAATAATTCGATATTTCCTGTCTCTATTTGTTGTTCTAAAGTCTAAGGGGATATGTAGGGAATATACGCATTACCTGTGTCAAAATATATTCAGATTTATAGTCCTTTTTAAGGCACACGAAGATCCTATCATTCTTATAGATAACACGAGTCTAGTGTCATATTTCTGTTCAACCACCATCACTCAATCTCCAAATCGGATTGACGTTGTAAAAGTTCTCCAATTCTTTTTCTTGAGGTTGACCATTTTTCAATGTTCTCTCGTTACTTTTTTTTCTACATTCAAAAATCCCAAAAAGGTAATCCTCAACATATTGATTTTGGTAAGTATAGGTATCTAATAGATCCAGATTCTATATTACAGCCACTATCTGAATGTTTATAGTATTAACATATACAATCTATTAAAAAATATAAATCGACATACCAAGGGGTTGACCGATTTATATAAAATACGTATACAAAGACGTTTCAACCAAACATGCAAATGATTGAAATTTGGTGGCTATTTATGCAAAGCAAATGCTCCAGGGCATCTGAACTACGCATCCAGCACGAGTATTCTAGACGCAATTTTCTTGGGTTGAATTTCACCCGCATAGGGTGATTATTATAATATTATTATTAAACAAGAAGCATATGTGGACAGTGAAAGATTTAGATTACAAGAGAAAGTAATATTTATCTGACTCTGTTAGAGAAGTCGGGTAGATTAAATGTCCTTGGATCTACGAAAGTTTGTTCTTGGATCAAATTTATATTGTTGTGATGTAACATATCTACAATTACATATGCAGGCAACTGAATGGATCAGTGCAAAGCTAGATATATTACTACTTTCTAATAAAAAAGCTTACGGTAGAAACCGTTGACACAACTATTTTACAGGTAACAAAAATATATCTAAAATATTGATAACCATCCCCCGCCACTAAATCGAACTATGCATGAGGCCCAATGCTCGATTCGCTGACTGCGATTGTTAACATATTTCATTGAGAATCACTTAGAGGAGATTGGACCTCACCGTCCGTCGAGACAGCCTGGAGGAAGTCCCGGAAGCCGAACGTCATGCCTCCCTCACTCCCAAGAGGCCTAGGGCGGTGTCGGCAGAATTTCTTCGTCCCTTATTTGCCGGCGATTTGATACTTTTATTTTGTCCTTTTTATCATTAAACTAAGCTGTTTTAGTGGACAGAGAGATTTTCGTTATTATACCTTTATTCCAACAAAGATTATTCTTCAAGTAACGATTTCTTAGCAGGTTAAACTTGTAAAATTATTTTTTTTACACATGTATTATTTCAGAACTACGTGAAAACTTCCTCCATTGAATATTTAAAAATAGAAATGAAAATTAAGGAGAAAAGATTTTTATTCAGATAAAGGTGTGACAAGCTTTCGGGCAGTCACGCCCTTCAACAGGTAGCAAACTAAGGTAACCAAAGACTTTATATAGGAATCTATTAGAGGTATATTTGCAAATGTGATGTATATAGTACGGCGAAAATACAATTCAGGTTAAAATTTTGCATATCTAAATTATTGATATATAACAACTACGTAAGCATGCTAATCGTGAAAAAAATGTTAAAAAATTAAAAAACTTAAAAAACGATACAAATTGCAGAACGGCTATGGTCACACATTGCTCCCTGCCCATATTTAGATCAATAGAATTCTCCAACATAAAAAAACAGCTTGCCCTCTCCCAATACCCTCACCATTTCATACACAAACACCAATACAACCCTGCTATTTTGAAACCCCTTACACCTCATAGAAATACCTGCATTTTGCCTTATTCACCATAATCCACTACCATAGCCCGCATGCTTAAATCCCATGGCATCAATACCTATTTTAAAAATAATAAAAGCCTGGCCACCATTCTTAGACACCCCATTATCCGCATACAGAGACCTACCAGTGTTCGATCGTCCGGTGGCTCGGTCTACTCGGTCTCATGCAGCGATTGTGGTGCAACCTACGTGGGTGAGACCGGTAGGTCCGTGGCCGTCAGGATGATCGAACATGGTAGATGTATCAACAATAAAGATAGCAGATCCCTCATATACGAACACTTAATACTGGCCATTCTTTCAATTTAGCTTCTCCCACCACCCTATACACCAACTTTCCCAGTAAACACCAAAGATTAATCATAGAAGCCATTTTATCCATATCCAACAGTATTAACCGTCATATTGATTTACCTGCCCAATACCATGATATATGTAGTAATTTAAAAACGGATAAACCTCCCCCCACCGTCTATTGGTGGTGTGGTCGCTGATGGTGGGTTGAACAGTTGATAGTTTTTTAGCGCTGATTCAGGTTACTTCCCGGATTCATGTTTTAACATAGCCGTTCTGCAATTTGTATCGTTTTTTAAGTTTTTTAATTTTTTAACATTTTTCACGATTAGCATGCTTACGTAGTTGTTATATATCAATAATTTAAATATGCAAAATTTTAACCTGAATTGTATTTTCGCCGTACTATATACATCACATATGCAAATATACCTCTAATAGATTCCTATATAAAGTCTTTGATTACCTTAGTTTGCTACCTGTTGAAGGGCGTGACTGCCCGAAAGCTTGTCACACGTTTATCTGAATAAAAATCTTTTCTCCTTAATTTTCATTTCTAATTTTACATGTATTATTTCTCGCGAATTTTTACTTTTAAATAAATATTCGCAAGATTTCAGGATTATAGAGGCTAAATTTAGCTACTGCATTTTTTGCTATTTATACACAAATATTTCAGATGAATTTACATATATATATTTTTGAAAATGTGTATATGGACTTTCAAAATCTATTTATGCGAAATACCTTTGATTAGGTAATTGACTATAGTTATACGTTAATTAAAGCTATGTACTCGTATCTAGAGAGTAAAATATATATGAGTGTGAGTTATATTAGGAAAATGATTTGAATTTCTAAAATATTAGATTATTTTTAGTGATGGAATGAGAAATATTTGTTGACTTCAGCGCTTGTATTTGGCATTCATTTTCTATTACAGATGGAAGTATAGCTGCAGATTCAAAATCCGGTTGATGGTTATATTGATTCCCGGTGTTTTGGTAGGGTATTGATCTATTATTTTATTTTTCTTGGTAGTGATTAGGTTCTTTTAAACGAACATGTAGAATTCTGGATGTTTCTGTTATGTGTGATTTAAGACAGGAACTTCATAGTACAGATCTGTTTCTTGTATATCTTTTTTCTCTTATTTTTGCCTTTTGGTAGGAAGGTCCCAGTAACGTGTTTCTTAGGATTGGTAAGAGTAGAGGGGGACGTTAAAAGGATCTTTGCTATTTTTTTTAATAAAATTAAAAGTCGATATACCGTCAAAATACACGATGAAACTAAGAGCCATCTATTGACACTCTTTGGGTCGATGACAAAGCCGCAAAACCAATTTCGGCTATCTCGAAAATACGAACTGGAGACTAAGGTTTCGGATTAATGGCTCCCGTCAGCCCAAGTCTGGCCTTGATTCCATGAGATACGCTATGGATTCTTGAAATCTTCAGAAACTATCGATTGGGTGTTTAGTAGAAAAAAATATAGATAGACATATATTCCCGGGGAGATATTGATCAATAAAATAATTTCCGTCTTTTGCGTCTAAATAGACGCTAAACCTAAGCACCTGGAGTCTATTTGTGGAGATTGTCAGTGGATATGGATTAGTTTTAGTGTCTATTTCGAGGTCGAGATTATTTTTATAGATCAAAATCCTTTCGGCAAATTTTCCATTTATATTTTAGACCACGCTCTGGCGGATTCTGAAGAGATTCCATGAATCCATTTTTATCTCTTGAAATCAAGGCCATCCCTAGAATAACGCCATTTAACAGAAATCATGGTCTCCAGGTCGGCCTTCAGAGTGGTGGTGAGGCTTTGTCATCGCGAGATTCGAGTCGGCTAGTTAACGGAGAAAACGTTTTGAAATTCGGTATATTGGTATTTTAGAGAAAATTAAGGAAAGGAAGCTATGGATAATGTTATTCTACTTGTTTTTGTTTTGTTTATAGCTGTTTTTGTACAAATTATTAGAGTATCCTTGTATATGTTTATAAATAAACCTAAATCCATATGCCTCATTCCATATTTTATGGAATAATGCGTATGTGCTTTTAATTGAAGACAAAAATATTAAAAAGTGTCAATGTTATCTTGTGCGATATATCAGGCTAAATAAGGTGGAGATGTCTAGGGTTATTACGGAAAACTGCGTCTGTAGCATGTGTTTGATTTCATTACATGAATATGTCTTGGGAGTGTATATAAAAAGGTGGCCTTTTTCTATCATGAAATATATGGATGGGGTTTGAATAAATAGAGCTCTTCGAATAGGTTTTTCTCTCTAACACACATATATATTTTAAAAATAAGGCTTATTTTGGATTTAAATAAGATTATTTATTTACCGATATTTCGATGGATCAATCTTCCATCTTCTTCGAGGTGTTTTGCAGTGAAGCACGCAGCAGGTCGCGCGCAGTTCTACTACTACTATACTATTATTAATAATAATAATTTTTATCTATTATATATATAAATGAATGTATGTGTGTGTGTGTCCTTCATGCCTGACCAAACCACTCATTGGAACGCCATGACACTTTGGGAAGTTATTTAGTATAGTACTGGGAAGGTGTCTGAAAAATAATTTCTTGAATATCTTGAATATCCTTAGAGTTATTTGCAGATTTGTAGATTTAATTCGAAAGCAGCGCCCCCATTGCGACGATGATAACAAGTTTTTTTCCTATAAATAATTTTTATTATAAATAAAAAATAATAATAAAGAAAAATTATTCGAAAATAATTAGGCCATTACATCTCATCATTTCCATTATTTTTTTAAGCTGTTGATTATCAATACTGATTTTTTATTGTCATATTTTTATTTAAATCTATATTTTGAGAAATAATATTGTGTAACATAATATTTAAACGGGATATTGGTTTAAATTTAAATCCTATTGGCCGAGAGAGACAAACTGAAAATATCGAAGCTAGGTAAAATTAATATTCAATATTTTAATTAGGCTTACTTCATTTTGTATTTGCTCAGTAAATTGGGAGGAAACTCGTAGCGCTCTCCCTTATCAAACATTGACTCTCCCCTTGTAACTTCCGCTCAGGATCGGATAGGCATAATATATTACAAAATTAATTTGAAATCGCCTTCTATTCATATATTTATCCAGTATAGTCAACATTATTTTTAAATATTTGTTAGAAATATATGAAAATATAATGTTCAATTTAAATATGTATAATCGAATAATATGCAATGTGTTAAAAGAAAAAACACACACATTCAAATACAAATATATATTTTACTACTTTTAAATTATTTTGTACATACGTTGTTGGCTTTTCTTGATATTTCAAGAAAATGGGTTGGCCAATTATCAAGAAACAGGTTTCTTGTTCCACTATATAGCGTTCTACCATCTAGAATGCGCATGTAAGCGGTTAGGATATTTGTTCTTAATACATACATATAAAACAAAAAAGGCATATCCTGACCGCGCTAACAAAAGCATTTTAGATATTTTGTTTTTGATAATCACATTTGACCTTTGTTATATATTTAAATATAAATACTTATAAATCCAATATATGTATCTTTTTAAATATAATTTTTAAATATATAAATATAATCAAAGAGAGAGATACCTCTTTAGGTACATATTTATATTTTGTTAAAACGTATAATGTCTCTTTTGTGATAATTGAAATTTGCGCATAAAGGAATTACATTTATTTGAATAAAAAAAAACATTTATTTATTCCATTAAAACATTCACAAGTGATTATGATGCATTTAATTACACAGCTCTATTAATATATTCTAAGACTTTATGCCAGATTGTAGAATTTATGTAAATAAAGCCTTTTTTAGTAAATATTTATCTCCACTAATTTGAAGACTAGCATTCAAAGTATATAAGACATCAAATAGAGTTAACGAGATCATTCTAAATTGGTCTTCTTTTCAAAATCCTATCAGCAGTTTTTACTTCAATAACTGACCTTTTGGTTATTTAGTGAAATCACCCTTGAAATTATTCTAAAATTTTAAGAATTAAAAGAAAAAAATTACTTTGATCAAATATACACACTATTAATATTACGATGCACTAGCGCGCCACCTGTTATGAAAATTAGAAACTATTTTAGACGTGTAAGATTATTATTTTTTATTTAATTAAACAATTAAACTGGCGAACCCGCTGGGAAGGTTTACCACTGATGAGCCAGGCCATCTCTTTAATATTTCTATTGCAGTAAGGGCAGTAGAAATTTTTTAATTAAAAAAAGAAGAATCTTACGCGTCTAAAATAGATTCTAATTTTCGCACTATTAAAATAATTATTGATCTAGATAACCCAGGTTCCTGGAGCGTACATATGTAGCCAACTACCCGGGATGTCTTTCTGACCTATGTCTTCTTGGTTTTATTTGCAATGTCAGGGGAAGTTCAATTCATGTGGTGGATCCAGGCAGATTTCTTTTTTGAGAGATTTTCTAGGAAGGCTGTGCTTGAAATTAAAACTTTATTGTAGCGGTAAATAAGCTACGCCTATCTCTTACTACGTTTTTGTTTTTGGCGCGCTAGCTGATTATATTTAAATATATAAAAATAATTTTAATGATTGTGATATATAAATATAAGACAAAATTTTATATTATAAATAATTTAACAAATATACATTCTTCTAATAGATTTTGAATATTCATACGCAAATACAAAGAAAAAGACTGAGATTATTTCCAAGTCTTAACAATGGCCGTCAAGAATCTTTTATATTGGGAGGTTGGACAAGTGAAAAGGAGTTAGTCCACGGTTTGGTCCACATCTTGGCAATGTGGGAAAGTCGGTTCTACTTTCAATATCGTTTCAAAGTATTCCTGAATGTAATCATGGCCAGTCAGAATTGTTGTCGATACTACACTCTAGGAGGCTATTTAATTACCATTTCAAGAAAAAAACTAGGGTATTTTTATGCAATTATATTCTAATTACAGTTTAGGCAAATGGTCATTTACATGCCTTAAATTTCTTATTTAAGTGTGCAAATATTCTGAAAATTTGCTCAAATGTTTATAGGTGATGCGATTTCTTTTGTTGTAAGTATATTTATGAAAGAGTCAATATGTTATTGTTTCGGGTAATCACAAAAACGTCCCGTCAAAATATATATTCAATAATAATATTTTCAGTTGCCTACTAAATATTTTAATCTCTATTTCATTCGTGAATGCGTTTTACAATTCAAATCAAATATGATTATCCATTAATCTGTATGTTTGATTTGTTTAAAAAACTATCTTTATAAGCTAAATAAACAAAATATACAGGTAAAAAATGAATGTGTATAGCAGAAAGGTCTCTGTGTTAAAGAAGAGTAATATTTACACGATTTTATTTCTGATTGATCTATCATTTATATTTTATGTTTAAAAGGTTATCTAGAAAGGGGTTAAATCTTTGGAACTGAAATTGGGAGAAGGCATCGGGCATCTTATTTCAAAATGAAATGAATAAATTTTAATAATCGACTGACATTTTAAAATGTTACAAATAACAAAATGATATTTAAAATTTTTAATAATATTTTATTTGACAAACACGCACACAATGTGTTTATTTTCACATATCAAATATTATCTCTACAAATATTACTTCTGTGTGTGCAATGATAAAGTTGTTGAATGAGAGAGCTTTGCTCATCAGTGGTGTACCCTCTCAGTGGTTTTGCTAAATTAATCCTTAGACCGCTCTACTATTGTATTGGGTTTCTTTTATACCCTGCATTTACTATGAGAGGCAGCTTTGGGGTGTTTATGGAACCTGTGGACATAAGCTTATAGGTCTGTAGTCTCATTCAACAACTTTTATCATTGCAGTAATGTCTTTATATATAATATTTGATATGTGCAAAGAAAATAATTGTCAAAATAATTATTAGAAATTTTAACTATAGATGGCAATTTAACTTTAAATGCAAAATGATATTTATTGGACAAAGGCTTTATATTGGGAAAAAAAGCTATTAATTTTTATGGATATTTGGAGCTATATATTCTTTTATAAAATAACCCATAAGAACTACCCCTCCAGGCCATATAATGAGTAATACAATGCTTCCAGTTTCGATGAAATTTTAAATCTCCAGACTGTCAATTACTGCTTGTTTTATGCCGATTCGTTGCACATGTTGTTTATTTATTTGCTGTTTTAGCTTTCCAGTACTGCTGTATGCCCTTGGGTTCCACAAATGCGACATTCCATCTTTCATTTGTTTCTGTGCAGCTCTATCAATCTGACTGAAATATTGCAATTGAATATTTGGGCTCTCTTTTTCGTTTTTTAGTGACTTCACAAAATGTTCTTCTCTTCTTTAAAGATTCTGTGTTATTAACCTTGGCTGAACGTTAAGCGTTCGGCATTATCCACATTTCTTACAGGGTAGCTTTGTTTAAAAGTTCCGGTCCTTTGGAAACGTAACTCAATAGCATGTCGTGTCAGATATTTTCAAGGGAATCGAACCTTTTCTTCCAAAAGTGCTGGATAATTGAAGCTTATCCAAGTTTCCACATTTTAGTATCAAAATTTGGATTTCTTTTGGCTGTCAGTGATAAATTATACCTTTATTGGTTCTAAATTATCAATTTCAAATTATATATTATACAAATTATATAAATGCATTCATTGAAGCCGCTTCTTCAGGCTCGCTTGCAATTAATCGTATCATCTCGCATGGTGGTAAATATAGAAGGTAAGACAAGGGCCTCATATCCAAGCCTGCCTTGACACTCAAACAAAATTAGAAAGGAACTTACGTTTCCCTTCTCTGGCCTCGTATTTGTGTTTTAACATATTGTAAAATAAAAAGCTCTACGAGAGGCCAAGATTATAGAGTAATGTTGGGGAAAGATGGGTGGATTCCAGCTGCGGGAGATGGCCCATTTGTGAGGGGTACAGGTGCCAAAAACGGCATTCAGTATGAGGTAGGACAGTTAGTTGTGGTGATATCGGCGGTGGGAGAGTTGGCTTCGGGCGTGTGGATGATCCTTCAAGACGGTGCCAGGAGACCCTGATAGAGGAGCGGTCTACATGGCGGTGTAGCTCAGGCTGGACGTGTACAGTGCAGAGCAGGACGTTTCACAATAGTGACATACACTACGCCAAGAATCCTTCTGACGGGGAAGTTGAATGTAAGTCCCACTTATTGTACTCCTTCTGTTCAGTGTGATGTATGATAAAGTGCTAACTTTTGCTGCATCCCTTACGAACTCACGTGGGCTTTCTTTGTTCTATCCTGATCAGATGAAGAACACGAACAGCGTCTGAGTACGACGTAATAATATCCAGCTCACCTTCTTGGTGCCTGAAATGCGGACCGCATCCTGGTGGCCATTTCTTCTACTTGGCTTGACCTTTCTTGGCATATTTTTCTACTTCCTCATAACAATCAGCGTTCAAAATAATTTTGTTCAACTCTCTCGAAAATCCAAGTGTCGGCAAATAGACGCTCTTTCATTTCGTTTGCCAAGACCATGATATCAACCTTTTTCCCCCTGATATTTCGATCATCTCCATAACTTAACTTTTGACAAGACTTTCTCTGATCTTCCACTTTGACATACTGTTCGACTTCTGCGGATATCTTCTTTAGTTTCTACCTCCCTTCTACGTTTCTCGTATATGGCGGAGCGCCATCTAGTAGAAAAAAGCGTTCAATATATGTGCCTTTTTTAATATCAAAACCTTATCTTTTTAATATATTTTATTATTTTTTGACACACAGACGCATATATATATGTAGTATATTTTGACATAGCTAGAACACAATCTTCTAATAGTTATTATAATCCCATATCTGTATATAAAATTATGTATCGAATAATGGAAGTGACAATAAAACAAAGAAGGGGTAAAGGTAGACCAGACGACAAAGTCCAGACGACGCCATGGACCAGACAACAGGTGTTTATGATAATGAGTTCATTCCCCCCCGTCAGCAGGTGGCCGGACACGTGGCCAGACATCATTAATAACCCAGCGCTTGACAGGTGGCGTGATTAGGACAGCCAATCAGAACTCTTCAACATGGCGAGAGTCCGAGTATATAAAGCCCTCCAAGATGGGACAAAAAAGTAGTTAGTTAGTTGGTTTTCAGAGCGACGCCGTCATACGGTCGGGTTTCTCACCCCTATCCGCGATGTAGGGCATCCGTGACGCCCGTGGTCCGACTGTCTTCGTCCGTGGTCTACCTCTACCTTCTTGGAGTTACCATCTAGACCTGCCTCTGTCTCTTGCTGTCCCAGTGCGGGAATCCCATCACGCACCCACTACCACGACTGCCCAGCATATTCCACATCGGGATTACTACAGAACCCGTTAAAGTCGACAGGATTACTGAGGACAGCAGCATGAAGAGGATGACGGAGGTCAGGAACGACTACGTCGCGGATGCCCTCACCAACATGCAACCCCACTGCGACGAACTAGTAGGCCGCCTGGCAGACGCCATTCGGGGACTAGCCGTGCCTCGTGCGGAGGAAGCCATTATCTCCTCTTTCGACGGATCACACGCAACAAGCAACCTTCTTCCAAACAGCCATCTACAGAGATCAACTCCAGCCAGCATCAGCCATTTCAAGGTACTTTAAACTTTGTTTCTGCCATTTTCCCCATAAATTTTATTCTTATATTTTCACTTTAAGCATTCAAAAATCAATTATAACCTTTTTATAACATTTTTATTCATATTTTAAAACTTTCACACTCTCATTTATCACTTTATTTTAATCAAATTATAAATTTTAAATTATCATTTTCAATTTTATTTTTAAAAAAATTTCAATCACGCATTTTTGCGAATTTACTAATCTTACATACCTTTCTTAAATTCACCTAAAATGGCATTATCCAAATATGCAACTTTCAATATTACATAAAAAACCATATTGTATTTTAATTACTCGAATCATATTTTCTAAACTTATTTGTGTGTTTTTTTTAATACCTTATTTATGGCCATAATATTAATAATTAAATTTATTACGCTCTTTATTTTACTTGACCTATTACTATTCCAATTGATATTTCTCAATATTTAAAAGTTTTAAAAACCAGTCCTAGATTTGTATTTTTATAAATATCAATTTTAAATTATCTCATCTCAAAATGTGCCTCCCATTTTTCCCACAATTACAAATACAACTATAAATGTAATATGCAAAAATTAATATCATACCATAAAATTTCCATACCCCATTGCATTTCATTCCTGCCTGTATTGTTAATTTACGAAACTCTACCGAATTTTGTACCCATGCCATAACCTTTTCTCTTAAAAAAATTCGTAAATTCATTATTTTATCATTTTCTAAACCTAATCACCGCTTATAATCTCCAATCTAGCGATTTGTCTGTGCGTCTTAACGCGACAACAAATTCAAGGTCGCACTGATCTCCCCCTAATTGTTTTTTTTTTCTTCTACTTCATCTCTCCCTCCCTTGTTACATCATTAGCATCCATCATTAGCAGAGACAGTCCTTTTTACTGCAACACTCTTACCTGTCAATCATTCAATTATAGGCCCTCCATACTTCTCTCGTCTCTTGATCATTTTCAATTAGCCTTCTATGCCTTCGTTCTAACCACCCCTCGTCCATCGCAGAGTTCCTGTTTGCCGACTTTTTTTTACTTACACCCAGGTCGTCGTCCCAGCATTCTTTATTTCATTCTTTTTTCCTCAAACTCGGGTTCAATTAATCAATGGCAACAGTCGAGCCCTGTTTTCACAATCTACCTCCATCCTCTAACCTCTTCAACGGTTCCTGAGACTCCTGCTCGTCAACATTTTTTAATTTTTATTTTTTAATGATCCATCGACCTGGTACACTCTTCCTCCCCATGTTAACTCCACACGGAGAGCTTGGATAACCAGCGAGATATTTTTTTTCTTTCTAACGCTCGACCCAGGCCATCACAGCACGATGCGCCCACTCATTTTTCGTTTAATTTTATTTTTCATCTGATCGAGCTCAATCACCGACAACAGCGCAGCTCTTGAGCCACCATCTCTTTTTAACCTCTCTCAGAAAAGAATTCTTTCCCATATTCTTCCATTACCTACCTCTCCTTCGATCTTCACACCTTTTGCCCATCTGATCTAATGCTACTTACAGAGCATCTTGAGATTGCTGAACCCTGAAAACAATACTTCGCTTCTAAGCTCGTATTGCAGGGCAGGACTCCTGAGATGTCCTTTGCAGAAACCAATTCAGACCTTCTTCCTTTATTCCTCACTGCGTCACTACCTATCGCAAACCTTTTGTTTAAGTCAATTTTCTTTTATATTTTATTTTAATTTTATTTTCTCTACTTCTCCCCCTTCCTGTATTACATCCCTGAAACTATGTTGTAAATACTCATGGCACCTTAAGTAACAAAAAACTGTAAATAGTATACCAACTTTCCCAAATATTTACTTTAGCTATTGTGTGTTCACTTTATACTTATCCTTCCTATGTACTCCTCTTATATCTTTTTTATAGTTTTATAATTTTATATCAATGTGTCACCACTACTCCCCATTATCTTTATTTTTATTCTAGTAACTAAATTGTGCCCCAAATTATTTCCCATTTAATAGGTTTGCTAGCTTTTCTCTCATTTATTTGTAAATAGACTTACAGTTTACATAGTTTAGTGGTGTAGGACTTTGTTTTTTAACTTACCAATGTAGATAAAACATTTCACTATTCATCAATAATATCATTTTGTTTATTAACCATCAACATTAATTCCTTCAATTACCAATCAACCCTTTATATATTATTACCTTTAATATTTTTATTTTCTCTTTTTCTCATCATGTTCAGACTTAGCATTTTACAACTTCAACTATTTTAGGCACCGTCTTAAAAAACCTACACCTAACAATATTTATAATATTTCTTAAATAGATAAAACATTTATCATTTTATTTTTCTTAATAGATTTTCAAAATGTTATTTTTGACGCTTCCCTTACAACCTCTTTACTCTATCCCATGAACCTTTCCTCCCAACCTTTCCCTACATCAAGAGTTTATTGTTCGTCAGCCATTTTCTTTTTTTTTTTTTTAGTGATTAACCTAACTAGAAGACCCTTCCTCGCTGTACATCTCCCAACAGTGAGCTCAGGAGACCCAGTTAGATTTTTTTTTTCTCTCATCGTCCGGTTCATCATTTTTTCATTTTTCAACTTTTTCTTTTCACCATACAAGCCGGACACAATCAAAATTGGCAGCAATAACTCTCTTACACCCACCTCTCCTTTTCCGCATCCTTCAAACCTCCAACTTTCCAAGGGATTCCAGTTCGCCGAACATTTTTGTTTTTTTTCATTGATTAATCCGACTGGAACACTCCTTCCTCACTATACCATTCCCGATAATGAGTTCAGGATATCCAGCGCGATATATATATATTTTTTTCTCATCGCCCGACGCATCATATCAATTCATCATTTTTTCAACTTTTCACTTTTTTTTCACAATTCAACCGGGCACAATCATTATGGACAACAGGGATCCCTCTTACCTCTACCTCCCCCTTTTACCTCCATCAATTTTCCCACCTCTTTCCGCTGTCTGAGCTAATGATGCAGACGGAATATCTTGGGCCTTCTGTTAATGAAAACAATGCCTCACTTAAACAAGTTCGCATTGCATTGCAGGATGCTTGGGATACTACTTTTGCAGGAACATGCTCAGATACCCCCTTTCCCTTTTTCAACCTTAGCGTCACATTATACGTTCAGTTAATAAACTAAATTAATTTTTTTTCCTCTCATCTTTTATGCAATAAGATATTATTTTCCTTGTACGATTCATTTTAGCATATTTAACATTTTGTATTATATACTTTCCCTTAATCTTTTATCATTCATTTTGTGCGTTTTTATTTTTATAACCGTGATTTTTTCATTGATACACCACCATTACAACCTCTTTCTCTTTTTAACTTATAGCTTAATAATAATTTTAACTAATTTGTATACAAATTATTTCTTTTATTTTTTATAATAGGTTTGTTAGGTTATCATTCATTACATGTCATTCCCCCAACCAAACCTTCATCACCGGGGACACATTCTGTAGTATATTTTTACATAGCTAGAACACAATCTTCTAATAGTTATTATAATCCCATATCTGTATATAAAATTATGTATCGAATAATGGAAGTGACAATAAAACAAAGAAGGGGTAAAGGTAGACCAGACGACAAAGTCCAGACGACGCCATGGACCAGACAACAGGTGTTTATGATAATGAGTTCATTCCCCCCCGTCAGCAGGTGGCCGGACACGTGGCCAGACATCATTAATAACCCAGCGCTTGACAGGTGGCGTGATTAGGACAGCCAATCAGAACTCTTCAACATGGCGAGAGTCCGAGTATATAAAGCCCTCCAAGATGGGACAAAAAAGTAGTTAGTTAGTTGGTTTTCAGAGCGACGCCGTCATACGGTCGGGTTTCTCACCCCTATCCGCGATGTAGGGCATCCGTGACGCCCGTGGTCCGACTGTCTTCGTCCGTGGTCTACCTCTACCTTCTTGGAGTTACCATCTAGACCTGCCTCTGTCTCTTGCTGTCCCAGTGCGGGAATCCCATCACGCACCCACTACCACGACTGCCCAGCATATTCCACATCGGGATTACTACATATACACTCATAGAAAAATCCTAAGGAAGTACAAAGTCTTTGATACTGCCGGTCGTATGTATTTTTTTTCAATGGAGACAGGCAATTTTGTTCACACTTGGTTAACTCGTGTAACTTCAATTAAAGTCACTGTGTATTATCTGAATCACGATATAAATTCTAAAATGTACAACTTCCTTATGTTTTGTCCATTAGTGTATATATATATAGATGGAAATTTTGCCAGGAGGATATTGATCTAATGAGACAAAGGTCGCCTCTCCCGTCAAAATAGACGTCAAAACCTGACGCAATCTATTAACCGTCGCCGCAAACTAGCGGCCTCGGGTCAGTGCCAAACCAGAACACCAGATTTGGCAGACTGAAAAGAGTCCACCTAGAGACCATGGTTTCGGGCTAATGGCCCTCGTCAGCCTAGGGCGGACTTTGTCACCGACCCGAGGCCGCTAGTTTGCGGCGACGGTCAATAGATCGCGTCTGATTTTGGCGTCTATATTTACGGGAGAGGCGTATTTTTATTGTCTCTTTATATATATATAGTATCGTTATGAGAATTTCAAAATTGATAACATTTGTTATTTAGTTTAAACATGTGAGGTTTTTTTTTTTAATTTTTTGTATTAAATAATTAGTTTGAATGTAGTTCTTAATATTTTACTTTTCCTCTTTTTTTCCAAAAATAAAAAAAAATACTATTAATAATAATAAATTTATTTTTCAAAAAGGTTGCAAGTTTTTCTCTAAAAAGTGTAGCGAATGGTCAGTCTATTTACATATTTTTATTTACAATTTCAATAAATGACAACAGTAAAAGTAAACAAAGATATTTACATTTGCTATCTTGACTCCTGGTCAGTGCTGTGGTCTTTGCCGTTATGGTCCCCTGATGTCCTGCAGCTCTCCAGCAGTCTTTCTATGGCCTCTGCTAGTGGCTCCTCGATAAGATGGTCCCCTGGCCTTGATCCATTCTTGTCTGTCAGGTCTCCTGTCATCTGCTCTAGGTCGTTCTCCTGGATCTCTTCTATGGTCGTCGTTTAATAATAATAATAATAATATATATATATATATGAGAAAAAATAATAGAAAAAAAATAAAAGATAAGTGGGTCAGGTGTTGATATTAAAAATAAAGAAGGCATCTCCTGACCACGAGCACATGTGCTTTTTAGATGGCAGAGCGCCATATAGTGGAGCAAAAATAAACTAAACGTTTATTTAGCTTGCTCCGTGATATTTGGCCAACCCAATTTCTTGATAAATCAAGAAAAGCCATCCACGAACGCGTTTCGCGCTGTTGGCACTCGTCAGCGTGGAGTAGGCTGTAACCACTGCGACCAAAAATATTTTTTGGTCCCAATGGCTTCCCGAGAAATCAAGAAATGGGTATTTAAGGCCAAATTTGCGTAAAGACGCTTAACACATGAAGAAAACAATAGAAAAAAAAATAAAAGATAAGTGGCCAAATATCACGGAGCAAGCTAAATAAACGTTTAGTTTATTTTTGCTCCACTAGATGGCGCTCTGCCATCTAAAAAGCACATGTGCTAGTGGTCAGGAGATGCCTTCTTTATTTTTAATATCAACACCTGACCCACTTATCATTTATTTTTTTTCTATTGTTTTTTTTTTCATGTGTTAAGCGTCTTTACGCAAATTTGGCCTTAAATACCCATTTCTTGATTTCTCGGGAAGCCATTGGGACCAAAAAATATTTTTGGTCGCAGTGGTTACAGCCTACTCCACGCTGACGAGCGCCAACAGCGCGAAACGCGTTCGTGGATGGCTTTTCTTGATTTATCAAGAAATTGGGTTGGCCAAATATCACGGAGCAAGCTAAATAAACGTTTAGTTTATTTTTGCTCCACTAGATGGCGCTCTGCCATCTAAAAAGCACATGTGCTCGTGGTCAGGAGATGCCTTCTTTATTTTTAATATATATATATATATATGGAAAAATAATAGAAAAAAGATAAGTGAGTCAGGTTTTGATATTAAAAATAAAGAAGGCATTTCCTGACCACGAGCACATGTGCTTTTTAGATGGCAGAGCGCCATCTAGTGGAGCAAAAATAAACTAAACTAATCAAGAAAAGCCATCCACGAACGCTTTTGGCGCTCGTCAGCGTGGAGTAGGCTGTAACCACTGGGACTAAAAATCTTTTTGATTTATCAAGAAATTGGGTTGGCCAAATATCACGGAGCAAGTTAAATAAACGTTTAGTTTATTTTTGCTCCACTAGGTGGCGCTCTACCATCTGAAGAGCACATGTGCTCGTGGTCAGGAAATGCCTTCTTTATTTTTAATATATATATATATTTAAAAAAGATGCATATATTGGATTTTTTAATGAATTTATTATTCCAATATTTCGAGGGGCAACTCGCCTCTCTTTATCGAGGATGTTTGTGTTTTGCACTAAAGCATGCGCGCACGCGTACACCACTCTCGTTCCACAAGGCCAACGAAAGAATTGTATCCTTGATTTAAACATTACATTCAGTATATATACAGCCAACAATTATATATAATATTACAGATAAATACCATTATTATTATTTTGTCTACACATTGTGCTTGAAATAGGGATTTATATACAACGGTGCAATCGTAAATAATTGTGTGCATACATATTAATTCTAAAGTAATGATAAAATTTTGAAGGTAAATAAATGGGCAAATTAAAAGTATATACATAGCTATTTACAAACAATTAGGATATGAATTCTTTATAAATTTCTGGAAAATCAATTTTTCTGTTTATACTGTGTTTATCTTCGGCAGAAGCCCAACTTTCTAAAAACAGTCTACAATGTTTTTCTGTAATATTTTTGTATATAATTGATGCCTGTTTGAAATCTGGTATATGGCTATTATTTAGGGAGTGGTCAACGAGGAGGGATAAAGGTTTGTAGTTTTTTAAAGCTGCTTTATGTTGATTGACACGATCTTTAAGTGATTTACCTGTTTCTCCAATGTATGTAGCTTGACATGTTTGGCAGGGAATTTTGTAAATTACATTGGTTGTATTTTCTTGGTTTGAAATATTTTTTGTATCTGAGTGGCGTAAGATTTGTTGTAGATTTTGTGCAGATTGATATGTTATAATTATATTATATCTCTTTAAAATTCGGGCAATTCTCTCTGAGCCGTAGCTATATGGAATAGAGCAATATCTTTTTTGAGACTGATCACGACTATTATTTGAAGTTACATTTGTACTATTTTTTCACATTGTTTAGAGTCCTCACGCAATTCTGGCCTTAACTACCCGTTTCATGATTTTTCAGGATGCCTTAATGACCAATTTTTTTGGTCTTTGAGGTACAGCTTGCACCACGCTGATGAGGGCCAACAGCCCGAAACGCGTCCGTGGTTAGCTTTTCTTGATTAATCAAGAATGGGTATTTGGCCAATTATGGAATAAAAAAATCAACGAGAATAGTTGATATTTATTCCGATAGATGGCGCTCAGCCATCAGCAACTTTCAGTTGCACGATAAGGAGATGCCTTTTTCTTTTTTCATATATATATATATATATATATAATGTATATAGCCTCAAATTTCATCCTCATTCCTTTTTAGTGATTAATAATTATTTATTACAATACATATATATAGTTGAAGGATTAGGGACAAAAATTCACGCGTAAGACCTATCATTTGAAATAGTTATATATTAATTTATATAGTTTCCAATGTATATTTAATTTAGAAGCCTATTTATCAGTACTGTAAATGTTTGAAGATCAATAAATTTATTTTTTAATATTTATATATAGAAAAATCATTAATAAAATAAAAAATATATATTAAAATTGAATATTAAAAGGAAAGAGTTGATATGATCTCTATATTTCTTATTTATATAATTTTGGGATTAGACTCTCTGAGGTGGTGCGGGTGTGAGTGAAATATATATATATATATATATATATATATATATATATGTAGTAATCCCGAAGTGGAATGTGCTGGGCAGTCGTGGTAGTGGGTGCGTGATGGGATTCCCGCACTGGGACAGCAAGAGACAGAGGCAGGTCTAGATGGTAACTCCAAGAAGGAAGAGGTAGACCACGGACGAAGGCAAGTCGAACCACGGGCGCCACGGATGCCCTACATCGCGGATAGAAGGGGGGTGAGAGATCCCACTGACCGTATAGCGGCGTCGCTCTGAAAACAACTAACTGAACAACTCCTTCTGTCCCAATCTTGGGGGGCTTTTATATGAGACGCTCGCAGATGGCGGCGAGTTCTGATTGGCTCCCGTAATCACGCCACCTGTCAGGCGCCGGGTTATTTATTACGTCTGGCCACCTGTTGACGGGGTAATTGAACTCATTATCATAAACACCTGTTCGTCTGGGTTGTTTATCACGTCTGGCCTTTTGTCTGGTCTACCTCTTTGTTCCTTTGTTTTATTTGTCACTTCTATTATTACAAGTTTGATACATATTTTTATATAGATATGGTGTTATAATAAATATTAGAAGAAGGCTGTGATCTACCTATGTCAAAATATACTACAGAATGTGTCCCCGGTGATGAAGGTTTGGTTGGGGGAATGACATGTAATGAATGATAACCTAACAAACCTATTATAAAAAAAATAAAAGAAATAATTTGTATACAAATTAGTTAAAATTATTATGAAGTTACAAGTTAAAAAGAGAAAGATGTTGTAAGGGTGGTGTATCAATAAAATAAAATTTAAGGTTATAAAAATAAAAACGCACAAAATGAATGATAACATATTAAGAGGAAGTATATAATACAAAATGGTAAATATGGTAAAATGAATCGTACAAGGAAAATAATATCTTATTGCATAAAAGATGAGAGAAAAAAAAATGAAGTTAGTTTATTGACTGAACGTATAATGTGACGCTAAGGTTGAAAAAGGGAAAGGGGGTATCTGAGCATGTTTCTGCAAAGTAGTATCCCAAGCATTCTGCAATGCAATGCGAACTTGTTTAAGTGAGGCATTGTTTTCATTAACAGAAGGCCTAAGATATTCCGTCTGCATCATTAGCTCAGACAGCGAAAAGAGGTGGGAAGATTGATGGAGGTAAAAGGGAGAGGTAGAGGTAAGAGGGATCCCTGTTGTCCATAATGATTGTGCCCGGTTGAATTGTGAAAAAAAAGTGAAAAGTTGAAAAAATGATGAATTGATATGATGCGTCGGGCGATGAGAAAAAAAAATAAAAATATCGCGCTGGATATCCTGAACTCATTATTGGGAATGGTATAATGAGGAAGGATTGTTCCAGTCGGATTAATCAATGAAAAAAAAAAACAAAAATGTTCGGCGAACTGGAATCCCTTGGAAGGTTGGAGGTTTGAAGGATGCGGAAAAGGAGAGGTGGGTGTAAGAGAATTATTGCTGTCAATTTTGATTGTGTCCGGCTTGTGTGGTGAAAAAAAATTGAAAGATGAAAAATGATGAGCCGGACGATGAGAGAAAAAAAATAAAACCTAACTGGGTCTCCTGAGCTCACTGTTGGGAAATGTACAGCGAGGAAGGGTCTTCTAGTTAGTTTAATCAATAAAAAAAAAGAAAATGGCTGACGAACAATAATCTCTTGATGGGTGTAAAAGGTTGGGAGGAAAGGTTCATGGGATAGAGTTAGAGGTTGTAAGGGAAGCGTCAAAAATAACATTTTGAAAATCTATTAAGAAAAATAAAATGATAGATGTTTTATCTATTAAAGAAATATTATAAACATTGTTAGGTGTAGGTTTTTTAAATGGTGCCTAAGATAGTTGAAGTTGTAAAATGCTAAGTCTGAACATGATGAGAAAAATAGAAAATAAAAATATTAAAGGTAATAATATATAAAGGGTTGATTGGTAGTTTAAGGCATTAATGTTGATTAATAAACAAAATGATATTATCGATTAATAGTGAAATATTTTATCTACATTGGTAAGTTAAAAAAAAAACAAAGTCCAACACCACAAAACTAGTAAAACTATAAGTCTATTTACATATAAATGAGAGAAAAGCTAGCAAACCTATTGAATGGGAAATAATTTGGGGCAAAAATTAGTTACTAGAATAAAATAAAGATAAAGGGGAGTAGTGGTGACACATTAATATAATATTTTAAAACTACAAAAATATATAAGAGGAGTACATAGGAAGGATAAATTTAAAGTAAACACACACAATAGCGAAAGTAAATATTTGGGATAGTTGGTATACTAGTTACAGTTTTTTGGTACTTAAGGTGCCTTGAGTATTTACAACATGGTTTCAGGGATGTAATACAAAAAGGAGGAGAAGTAGAGGTAATAAAAGTAAAATTAAAATATAAAAGAAAATTGACTTAAGCAAAAGGTTTGCGATAGGTAGTGACGCAGTGAGGAATAAAGGAAGAAAGGAAGAAGGTCTGAACTGGTTTCTGCAAAGGACATCTCAGGAGTCCTGCCCTGCAATACGAGCTTAGAAGCGAAGTATTGTTTTCAGGGTTCAGCAATCCCAAGATGCTCTGTAATAGTATTAGATCAGATGGGCAAAAGGCGTGAAGATCGAAGGAGAGGTAGTTAATGGGGGAATATGGGAAAGAAATCTTTTCTAAGAGAGGTTAAAAAGAGATGGTGGCTCAAGAGCTGCGCTGCTGTCGGTGATTGAACTCGACCAGATGAAAAATAAAATTAAACGAAAAATGAGTGGGCGCATCGTGCTGTGATGGCCTGGGTCGAGCATTAGAGAAAAAAAAATCTCGCTGGTTACCCAAGCTCTCCGTGTGGAGTTAACATGGGGAGGAAAAGTGTACCAGGTCGATGGATCATTAAAAAATAAAAATTAAAAAATGTTGACGAGCAGGAGTCTCAGGAACCGTTGAAGAGGTTAGATGATGGAGGTAGATTGTGAAAACAGGGCTCGACTGTTGCCATTGATTGATTGAACCCGGGTTTGAGGAAAAAAGAATGAAATAAAGAATGCTTGGACGGTGACCTGGGTGTAAATAAAAAAAGTCGGCAAACAGGAACTCTGCGATGGAAGAGGGGTGGTTAGAACGAAGGCATAGAAGGCCAATGGAAAATAATCAAGAGACGAGAGAAGTATGGAAGGCCTATAATTGAATGATTGACAGGTAAGAGTGTTGAAGTAGGAAGGGCTATCTGCTAATGGTGAGTACAAGGTCATTCCACCCCTTTAGAAGTAGGGAGGGAAAGACGAAGTAGAAAAAAAAACAATTAGGGGGAGATCAGTGCGTCCTTGATTTGTTTGTCGTTGGGATGAAGACTGGAATTAATTGTTCTTTAATGTAGGCCAAGATGACGTCTCATATGGTGTCATGTACAGGATCGATTTTTAGAGATGGTGGGGACCTAATTTTTAAACGGGGTTGACAAAATTATAAACTATCCTATAACATTATAAAATTAAGATTTGGTATAAAAGGATTTTTATATAATTTTCTTATCCGTTTTAATCTGGCAGGTTCTGCTGTTAGAAGGATATTAAATTTAATCTGTAATATTGAAATCGTGGGTGTGAATAATTGGGAAAAGGTAGGCTATAAAAGAATTAATTAATTAACTATTGTATACATAAATGTGTTAATGGGATATGCGATATGCGAGAGGAATTAAAATTGATGTGAACAATGTAGAAGTGCGAAATAAAAATGTATTTAATACGTAAATAACAATTTAACACAGGCAGGAATGAAATGCAATGGGATATGGAAATTTTATGGTATCTTATTACTTTTCGCATATTACATTTATAGTTGCATTTGTAATTGTGGGAAAAATGGGAGGCACATTTTGAGATGAGATAATTTAAAATTGATATTTATAAAAATACAAATCTAGGACTAGTTTTTAAAACTTTTAAATATTGAGAAATATCAATTGGAATAGCAATAGGTCAAGTAAAATAAAGAGCGTAATAAATTTAATTATTAATACTATGGCCACAAATAAGGTATTAAAAAAAATAACACAAATGAGTTTAGAAAATATGATTCGAATAATTAAAATATAATATGATTTTTATGTAAAATTGAAATTAATGAATTAAAATTTAAAAGTTGCATAAAATAAAGTAAAAATTGATAAATGAGGGTGTACAAGATTTAAAATTTGAATCGAAATCCTATTAAAATGGTAAAATAATGAACTTGAAGGATTTATAATAATAATGTTATTGCTATTAAAATGGTATCGAATAATTAATTCAGAGCAAACGGAGATAGTGTTACATTAAATAGTTCTTTAGAGAAAATTGTCCTACCAGATGGATGTCTTGAATGGGTCTTGTGGAGTGGGCTGCGATGAGGCTTGGTGATCTTTTTTGCGGTGGTTGCCATGGGACATCGTCGATGCTGGTTGGCGGGGCAATGCCAGGATTTCTCGATGAATCTTGTCTGCCTGTTCGAGCTGATGGAGGAAGATGTTCGTGGCGCAGGAGATGTCGATGGGGGCGATGATGACCTCCTCGGCACGAGACACGGCTAGTCCCCGAATGGCGTCTGTTAGGCGGCTTACTCGGTCTTCGCAGTGGGGCTGCATGTTGGTGAGGGCATCCGCGAAGTAGTCGTCCCTGACCTCCGTCATCCTCTGCTTGCTGCTGTCCTCAGTTATCCTGTCGACTTTAACGGGTTCTGTAGTAATCCCGAAGTGAAATGTGCTGGGCAGTCGTGGTAGTGGGTGCGTGATGGGATTCCCGCACTGGGACAGCAAGAGACAGAGGCAGGTCTAGATGGTAACTCCAAGAAGGAAGAGGTAGACCACGGACGAAGGCAAGTCGAACCACGGGCGCCACGGATGCCCTACATCGCGGATAGAAGGGGGGTGAGAGATCCCACTGACCGTATAGCGGCGTCGCTCTGAAAACAACTAACTGAACAACTCCTTCTGTCCCAATCTTGGGGGGCTTTTATATGAGACGCTCGCAGATGGCGGCGAGTTCTGATTGGCTCCCGTAATCACGCCACCTGTCAGGCGCCGGGTTATTTATTACGTCTGGCCACCTGTTGACGGGGTAATTGAACTCATTATCATAAACACCTGTTCGTCTGGGTTGTTTATCACGTCTGGCCTTTGTCGTCTGGTCTACCTCTTTGTTCCTTTGTTTTATTTGTCACTTCTATTATTACAAGTTTGATACATATTTTTATATAGATATGGTGTTATAATAAATATTAGAAGAAGGCTGTGATCTACCTATGTCAAAATATACTACATATATATATACCACTATATACTCCGGAGCATACATCCCACTAAGATTAATAACCAGAGTAGGCCGGTGATAAATAGATAATAAACACATTTACCGGTGAAGTTCTTATTATGCCTATTTGACATTTATGTATGTGGTTTAGCTCTTGTGTTATTTTCTTCAGGAGCTCCAAAGCATCAACCCTTGGTGATGTGCGAAGGAGATAAGAATGCAGCTGCCGTGGGACAGATTTGGGATCGATCATGACTATCATTAGTCGAAATTCGATCCTGCTTCGACCAGATCGATGCGACGTCCCCTGGATTGTGACAACTCGGTACCGTCTCCTTCAACATATGCTGCGAACATTTTTTTATATTTCGAGAAGCCATTTCCTAAATATTACAAGGTTCAGTATATTAGTGGAATATATATTATATATTTTTATAGGTAAAGTGTATTTTATTATTTATCCGCATGGGGTGTTAAAGAATTAATCCAGGCATTTGAATAAATATTAAATACATATAAATACACATAGAGGTATTTTTACCAAATTCTAATACGATATATAGTATTATGATGTATTAGCGCGCCATCTGTTATGAAAATTCGAAACTATTATAGACGCGTATCAATCTTTTAAAAATTAAACAATATCTACTGCCCTTACTGCAATGGGAAAATAATGGGTTCGCTACTGATGAGCCAATGAAAAAAGGGCAGTAGATATTGTTTAATTTTTAAAAGAATCATACGCGTCTATAATACAAGGTGTGTCCCATAAGTTCCCGCACTGGGTCTATAAAAAAAAAGGTAAGATAATTTTAAAAAAATATTAAAACTTTTTAAAGTAATCCCCCCTTGCTTCAACGCACCAGCGCCATCGTTTCCCCAAATTGTCGAAACAGTTTTTATAGAGCTCTTTTGGAATGCTCTTCAATGCCAACAGCGATTTTTCTATTATGTCATCCCTGGTGTCAAAATGTCTTCCTTTTAGAACCGCTTTAAGTTTAGCGAACAGGAAAAAGTCATTTGGTGCGATGTCTAGGGGAATAGGGTGGTTGAGGTAGGACTTCTGTCCCGTTTTTAGCCAAAAAACTCGTCACCAATTGCGCTGTGTGAGGGTGGGCATTGTTATGGTGTAGGATCCAGTCACCATTAGGCCATTTTTCTGGCATTTTTTTCGAATCGCTTCCCTTAGATGGCGAAGAATGTCCAAATACATTTCCTTAATAACCGTTTGGCCTGCAGGAAGATACTCGTGATGAACAATGCCCTTGTTATCCAAAAAAGCGACCAGCAACACCTTGTTTCTGGATTTCAATATCCTGGATATTTTTGGTCTAGGCTCACCCTGAGCTCTCCACTCGGCATATTGACGCTTGGTTTCAGGGTCATAGTCATAGACCCATGTCTCGTCGCCTGTGATTATCTTGTCTTTCCATTCCGGATCCGTTCTTGTCATTTCCAACATGTTCTCACAGGTTGCAAGCCGACACAGTTTTTGCTCATTAGTGAGGAATCTTGGGATGAATTTTGCAGGAGTCTTTTTGAGCTTCAAATCTTTGGTTACGATCCTTCCAATCGTTGTTTTAGAGATGCCTGTGTCTTGCTCTAGCTCCAGCAAAGTGGTTCGAGGATTTTCTTTTATCAAATCGGTGATTTTTTTGCACATTTTGGGCGTTCTTGCCGAGGATCATCTTCAATAGAAATTCTGCCAGCTTTAAATCTAGAATGTCATTCAAAAACAGTTGTTCTTTTTGGGGGGTCATTGGGGAATGCTTTATTAGGCATTTTAAAAGTTTCGGTTGCTGATATTTGAAGTTTCACACAAATTTCTATGCAAATCCTCTGCTTCAATCGCCGCAGCGCAAGGTGTAACCTTTAAATAAATTAGAATAACTTTGGCGCACGCGCACGTACCGCCTCGATATTGGTACCACCGTGTTGCCAGATATTTTTTCTATAATAAACTGTCAAATTTATTTACATTTTTCATTTATTCATTTTTTTATGGACCCAGTCCGGGTACTTATGGGACACACCTTGTAGTTTCGAATTTATTATATATAGTATAAGGCTTTACACACGTATCTCGATCACACTGAGCTTATGATCTTTGTTTTTGGTGATGGAGACAGGAAATTTGAAATTATCCACTCGCATGGCATATTTACCGAAGTTCACATTGGGTACTGAAGAGAAATACCTGAACGGAAAAGTGTCGATACAAATACGATGGAATATATCGTGTCATTTTAAGAATTTGAACAATTTTCCCTTTTATTTATTATAAAATTAGTTGTTTGAATACAGAATGTACCTTTTGTAAAATACAATTTCAACATGTTCATTAGGATGTTTCCTTTGTAGAAATTTCTCTCTCTCTCTAAAATATGTGAATTTTTGTTCAAGTCAGTGAAAAGGAGAATCTTTAGACATTAAGATGGGAGTTTCTTCTGCTCCTATAAAATACACCAAAAATATATTTGTTTGGGGCTTATACGTGCATTACTAAATTCCCTACCCCAACCTGAGTGTTTAATGTGTGTAGATAATAATTTATAAAAATATTACAATACTGATATTCAAAGAAGTAATATTACCAGCGAATTTGTAAAATTGCCTACGAAAACGAACAATCGGCATGTAAATTGGACCGACGCAGTTGGTAGTTTAGGAAAATAAAATCTAATTAAGTTGAATTTAGAAAGCTAAAAGGTGGCAAAATGAAAGGACCTCGAGACCGATGAGAACAATCAAGCAGAAAAGATTATATTGACTGAAAAAATGAGTCTAAACAATCTTTATCAACTTCCTGAAAATCTTAACAGTTGAGTTGTCCCTGAGAATAGGAACAATAGGTTGAATAGAGCACTGTGCAAGGCAAAGTCAGAGCAGCCACCTTAATTAGTGTTGCTTTGTCGAGCAATGTGTCGATTACGATAACGTTAATTATATACTTGTGTAAGGACTCCCATCCTCCAGGTAAAAAAAGATGTTGGAATGGATTCTGATTGGTCTTTTGAGCGTAGAAAAGGCGGAACGCCTTACCATCGGAGACACTCTGCTGCTAGCTTCTCCAACAAGAAAAAACATAAAATATCGATATTACAATATCTCAATCAATATGGAGTCATGAATCCCGTATTGTTTATATATTTCCTTTATCTTTCAATTCAGCGATAAATGTGAAAATTATACGAATTTCTTTGTAATTCTATATAAAAATAAATATTATATAATTGGATAGACATTATTTTTATTTTGTTATTATTGGTTCTCTCTCAATCACTCTAGCACCTATATAAACAAAGTATTTATTATAAAACTATTTTAGAGGCGTAATATTCTTTTTAAAATAAAACAATTTCTACTGTCCTTACTGCGATGGAAAAATTAAAGGGAGGGCCTGGCTCATCAGTGGTGAACCCTCCCAGCGGTTTCGCCAGTTTAATCTACCATACCGCTGTTATATTGCATTTTTTGAACTTCCTTTTATAGGTGACTGATGTAAAACTCTTGGAATGGGTATTTTAGAAGAACTATGGACATAAGCTTTTAGGACAGCAGAATTAAATATAATTATAAATTATTGTTTACATACTCTATAATTTCTCTTTACTTGGAGAACACCGATTACTATATTTTTACTTTCAATTTTAAATTTTATTCGCGATGTTATTTATTTTGCAGCCTGAATAGACGCTGTACACTCTTGTCTAAACTCAATATTTTGAATATATACTTTATATAATCTCACCATTATAATTTCTTGTTATCATTCTATATAATGAGAAAAAACTAGTTAGGATATTTATAAATAAGATAAATAAAAACAGATGGTGTTCAGGATTATTATCCATATTGTTACGCCATATTGAATTATTTATTGATGGTTATTTGGAATAAGGTATTAATTTTTGTGATTACTTCAAAATTTGAGAATATTGACTAAGTTACACTGTATAATAAAGTATTAACCTATTCTAAGCTCAATATTATTGAGAAAAAACGTTCCTCATTTGATATTACCAGTTTAGTAAAGCTAAGATGAATAAAAACAGGAGAAAGATGACGGCTGCAAAAAATGATCAATAAATCGCGATTGATCGTGGGCCTGGCTGACTCTAACATAGTTTTCTTATTTTCCTCCCTTAATGGCTCTTTTTCTGTTTTTAAAATTCATTCATTGCGGAAAAGGTAACAATAAGCTGCTTTCTCCATCTAACTGAGGTAGTATGATACATAAAAACTTTCTCAATTCCATTTGAACCATAAATGTAAAACCTTTAATCTCCTGCACGTTATAATCAATTTATTATTTTTTATCTAATATACACTACAAAATGAAAGCAGAGCCTTTTCTAGGGATTAACGATGCAATTATATTTTATACAGCTCTCTCAATTTATTATTTATAAACTTTATACTAAGGAATATATTTTATTTGTTTACATACTCTATAATTTCTCTTTACTTGGAGAACACCGATTACTATATTTTTACTTTCAATTTTAAATTTTATTCGCGATGTTATTTATTTTGCAGCCTGAATAGACGCTGTACACTCTTGTCTAAACTCAATATTTTGAATATATACTTTATATAATCTCACCATATTAATTTCTTGTTATCATTCTATATAATGAGAAAAACTATTTAGGATATTTATAAATAAGATAAATAAAAACAGATGGTGTTCAGGAATATTATCCATATTGTTACGCCATATTTTCTTTTTGAAAGGTTCGTCACTTTTTCCTTTTTCTTCACTCTTTTCAAGTAAGATTTACCGAATGTATTAATCTTTATCATTGAATAAAATTAAAAATTAAAATTTAAAAATTTGAAAAAAATTAAAATAAAATTAATAATATTCCCTTTTCATATAAAAATAGCTCTTCTAATTAATTTACTGAGGGTAATGTGGTGCAGAGGTCTTCGCTTCGTTCACTCTTGCCAAAGGTTGTTTTCCTCTATGCGCTGACCTTCAAAATGAGAAAACGCAGTAAAAGTTTGTTGCTCAATATAAACAATACAAATATACTCTCTCAAAATATATAAGGGGAATAATTTACATTTAATATATATAATGATAAATTTAATTATATAAAAAAAAAATGGATGAAATATGCACATCAAACATAATCCAGCAATATGTAAGAGAAAAAAGGATTCTACAGTGGCACCATCACGGAGCAGTTAGGTCATGAGTTGTAACGGGTACTATTGATCAATCTTCAGTGTTCACATTTACGCTTAGCCCAAAACGATTGTTTTTGGATAAATATTGTTGTCAAATAAAATTCGATTATTAAAAAATATATATATAATATATTAGATAATAAAAGGCATATATTGGATTTTTAAAAAAATATTTATTTTGCCAATATTTCGGCTGGCTGAACGCCAACCTTTATCGAGGCATTACATTTTTTTGTATACACAAACTCAGCGCCGCATAGTGTTATAATATCACAGTTGAAATCAATTAAAATACAGAGTAGGTGATAGAAATTTGTGCATGAAAAAAATATTATAAAAAATGCAATCAAAAATGTAAAATATCTTAAAATATAAAAGGAAAAAAGTTTTATCTTATATTTAAAAAATTGTAAAAAGTACATAAAAATAAATCAATAATAACTCATAAAGAGACAAATGTAAAAATATATGTATCTATTAAAACATTTGAAAATAAATTTGAATGATTTAAACAATAAACTGTAAGAACCTTATAAAAAGTTTTAAAAAATGTGGGTATTTAAAAAATTCATTTCAAAATTTAGGAGATCGATTTATAAATAAGTAAAAAATATTTTATAAAAATACATTAAAATGGAAGTTAAAACAATTTAGGATGAATAAATTAGAAAATAAATTTAAAAATGGAAACTAAAAAGTTTAAATTA
This sequence comes from Cordylochernes scorpioides, assembly GCA_030710605.1. NCBI lineage: Eukaryota > Metazoa > Arthropoda > Arachnida > Pseudoscorpiones > Chernetidae > Cordylochernes > Cordylochernes scorpioides. Next base: position 79,144,859 of record CP092886.1, on the reverse strand, counting down.
TTGCATGTAAAATGTTATATATTTAATGTATCAATACTTTTGCGTTTTGAAGCGATAAATGTAAAAATAATTAAACAAGTGGTATGTATTAATTACAGGTAATTACTAATGTGTGAAAATATAATTTAAGAAATCGCGGGTATTACAACAAAATATAAAGCGATATTAAAGCAAAAAAAAATAAAAAAGCAAAGTTATGAAATTTAAAAAACGGCACCTCTCCCTTTAAAATAGTACATAATAAGTTAATTAAAAAATAAAAAATTAACTAATTGACATTAAAATAATTAGACAAAAAAATTATGAAGATCTAAATGGTGTGTAGATGTCTGGTAAATCAATTTTCCTATTTATGTTGTCTTTGTCTTCTACAGAGGCCCAGCTTTCTAAGAACAATCGGCAGTGTTTTTCTTTAATGTTCTGGTATAAAATAGCTGTATTTTCGAAATCCGGCGTGTGGTTGTTTTTTAGTGCATGATCAACAAGGAGAGATAGTGGGTTGTAATTCCTTAGTCCTTATTTGTGTTGATTTATACGATCTTTGAGTGGTTTGCTGGTTTCCCCTATATAATTAGCTTGGCAATTGTTACAAGGTATTTTGTAAATTACGTTGATTTTGTTTTCCATTTTGTTAATTTGCTTAGTGTCTGGATGGCGTAGGGCCTTTTTTAAATTTAAAGATGATTGATAGGTGGTTGTGATGTTGTATCTCTTTAGGACTCTGGCGATGCGTTCAGAGCCGTAGCTGTAGGGACAAAGACAAAGACAGCATAAATAGGAAAATTGATTTACCAGACATCTACACACCATTTAGATCTTCTTATTTTTTTTTGTCTAATTATTTTAATGTCAATTAGTTAATTTTTTATTTTTTAATTGACTTATTATGTACTATTTTAAAATGAGAGATGCCGTTTTTTAAATTTCATAACTTTGCTTTATTATTTTTTTTGCTTTAATATCACTTTATATTTTGTTGTAATACTCGCGATTTCTTAAATTATATTTTCACACCTTAGTAATTACCTGTAATTAATACATACCACTTGTTTAATTATTTTTACATTTATCGCTTCAAAACGCAAAAGTATTGATACATTAAATATATAACATTTTACATGCAATAATTTAAACTTTTTAGTTTCCATTTTTAAATTTATTTTCTAATTTATTCATCCTAAATTGTTTTAACTTCCATTTTAATGTATTTTTATAAAATATTTTTTACTTATTTATAAATCGATCTCCTAAATTTTGAAATGAATTTTTTAAATACCCACATTTTTTAAAACTTTTTATAAGGTTCTTACAGTTTATTGTTTAAATCATTTTAAATTTATTTTCAAATGTTTTAATAGATACATAAATTTTTACATTTATCTCTTTATGAGTTATTATTGAATTATTTTTATGTACTTTTTACAATTTTTTAAATATAAGATAGAACTTTTTTCCTTTTATATTTTAAGATATTTTACATTTTTGATTGCATTTTTTATAATATTTTTTTTCATGCACAAATTTCTCCCACCTAATCTGTATTTTAATTGATTTCAACTGTGATATTATAACACTATGCGGCGCTGAGTTTGTGTATACAAAAAATGTAATGCCTCGATAAAGGTTGGCGTTCAGCCAGCCGAAATATTGGCAAAATAAATATTTTTTTAAAAATCCAATATATGCCTTTTATTATCTAATGAATTAAGTATGGATTGCTCTATTTTCAAAAAATATATATAATATATGTTGTTGTCGCGTTCAATATATCGGTTTTGCTCTTCATTGGAAAATGGTGCCGTTGCCACGTTAGTCACCTTGGACCCCCATTATATATTCTATATATTGACAATTAAAATAATTTTATTGACATCTTGTCAATACAAGCAAAGTGCACATTCTGCAATATTAAAAAAATAATAATTATAGATATGCATCATACTATGTACAAAGAACTGGCGCTTCTGCCAGCGCTGCAGAGTTTGGTGGAGAAACGCTAGCGGGTCTCCAGCGACACAACGCATTTCGCGATCTACGAAGTATACGTAGATCGCGTACTTCGCTGCTGAGGAGATGGTGATGGTGTGGTCCTCGAGAACAACTATCATCTTTATATAACTATATATGAAACTTAAACTATCCTCTGTGTGTGACATATATATATATATATATATTTGAAAAATAAGGCTTATTTTGTATTGTAATAAGAATATTTATTAATCCGATATTTCGATGGACCAATCGTCCATCTTTTACGAGGGTAACTGGTTGCAATCATTCTGAAAATAGAGCAATCCATATTATAAATATTTAAGAAACAAGGCTTATTTTGGATTGCAATAAGATTATTTATTAATCCGATATTTTGATGGACCAATCGTCCATCTTTTACGAGGGTTTTTGTTATGAAGCACGCAGCAGGTCGCGTGCTTCAGGTGAGCCTCGGACGTCTTGCAAGCTTATTGGGATAAACCATCTAATATATACATTTTAAACAAAGTAAATATGATCAAAATAAAATCAATATAATATATATAAATAAATATTGATAATTAAGAGATTTCGAATTAATTAAACAAATAAAAATACCATAAAAATTGAAATAACTGTAAAATAAATATATAAATAATAGTAATAAATATCTGATTTAAAAATGAAATAAAATAAATATATAAATAACATAATCATCTAAGAGGTACTAAACTGAGTATATACATCTGGTAAGTCAATTTTTCTATTAATACTATTTTTATTTTCTAATGAGCTCCACCTCTCTAAATATAAAGGCCAATGTTTTTCTTTGATATTTTGATATATTATAGATGTGTGATCGAAGTCTGGAGTGTGATTATTGTTGAATGCGTGATTTACCAGTAGGGATGTCGTGCTATGGTGTTTAAGTGCAGATTTGTGTTGGTTGATTCTTTCTGACAAAGATTTGCTGGCTTCTCCTATATATATTGCCTGACAGGATATACATGGTATTTTATAAATTGCCTTGGTTATATCTTTTGGCTTATAAATTTGTTTTGTGTCGGGGTGACGGAAGATGCTTTTTAAATTTTGGTTGGGTTTCTATCTTGTTGTTATATGATATTTTTTTTAGCTCTTCTGGCTATTCTTTCACAGCCATAGCTGTAAGGTAAGGGAAAAACAACAAAGACATTCCAAAAAAATTAACAACGGGACGAACAAATCTCAACGTCTCACAGACCAAAACACTGTGATTAATCTTTCAACCCATTCATTCAACAACTCTATTATTGAGAGATTTGAACTTTGTGCCATCTCAAAAGATGAACACTCCTAAAACATTAGCCGCAATAGATAATTCAATTAAAAATTTCTTAGATGAACAAAAGGCAAGAATTAGAACAGAAATAGCCCCAATTATAAAGAAATTAGAAAAATATAACAATACTAATTTGAGTAAAGAAGAAAAGAATGCCATAAAACATTTGAAAGAAAACAAACAAATAATCATAGCACCTTCAGATAAAGGTAGAAACACCGTAATCATGGATGTAATAGAATATAACAATAAAATTAACAGTTACTTCAAGATAAAGTTATATACGAACCTTTAACTAAGAATCCTCTAACCAATCTTACAAGAGATTTTAATAGATAATTTAACAAAATTAAGCGCAAATACAAGCTAGATAACAAAACCTTTGACAGTTTAAAAGCCACAACTCAAAATTTCCCAAATTTACACGGTCTACCAAAGGTTCATGAGCCCAATGCCCCATTACTTACCATAGTGTCATATTTTGGCTCTCCCTTGTACCCCATCACCAAATATCTGTCATCAATTATATCACGATTCCAGAAGAAACTTCCCCATACAGTCCCCAATCCAATAGCAGCTATTGAAGCGATCAAAAATATTTCATTTCTGGAATAATTAAAAATCAACGAATAGTTGATATTTATTCCGATAGATGGCGCAAGCCATCAGCAAATTTCAGTTGCACGATAAGAAGATGCCTTTTTATTTTTCATAATTTACGTACCTTATCTAAGTACAATAATACATTTGTACTATTTTTCCATCTATTTTTTTGTAAAGGTTGGCGTTCAGCCAACTGAAATTTTGGTAAAATAAATGATATTTAATCCAATATATGCCTTTTCAATTATATTAATATATATACGTATATTTAATTAAAAAGTCATATTTTGGATCAAAATATCATTTTTTACCAATATTTCAGTTGGCTGAACGCCATCCTTTTTCAAGGTATCTTGACAATATCAAATTTTTCTCCCCATTGAATAAAGGTAAAAAATATTTCTTCAACTTAATTCTATTGACGTTATGTGGCGCTGAGTTTGTTGTTGACGCACATTAATATGTTATAATACCTTGAAAGAGGTTGGTGTTCAGCCAACTGATATATTGGTAAAATAAATTATATTTTGATCCAATATATGCCTTAATCAAAGATCTATATATGGATTGCTCTATTTTAAGAATATATATATTGGAGTCCTACATTATCATTGTTTATGATAGTATTTGTGTGTGGTCTGACTTTATATATCTTTCTGTTAACATATCTCCCCTAATGTAACTAAGCAACCTAGGAATTACGACCTAACAGATGTTTTTATCTATCTTAGGGGAAACATAAATATATATTTAGGAAGATTTTATAGAGAAGTATATAAAATAATTCAAAATGTTTCTAGAAAATAAAAAGGGAACTAAATATTTTAAATTGCAATTAATTTATAAGAATGATGATAGTAGGAGAGAATAACTTGACATGTCTGCTTATAATTTTCAACATAAACACAATATATATATGATTCATCCAAATCACAGAGGAGTATTGAGAAAAATCGAATATAGCCCAAGTATTATCCATGACCTCCTCCACATTATCGGTATGTTTAGATTTCTACAGCAGGGCGGGATGATACATTTTGATGGACCGCTCTCTGTCAAATGGAGGCAATTTCTGCGCTAGCACAGATCGATGGGTGGGCCAACCTTCTGATAGGAATTTCCTATTCAATCGTTTCTCTCTAAAACCCGTAAATGCTACATTAGTTTCGTACACTGCAGAGATAATGGACAAATATACAATCTGACTCGACAAATTAATATGTTGCTTTCAAATAAAATTTAAATCTTCCTCCCTATATATAAATGGATATAAAATAATATAACTGTATATTAGTTTTGAAAATTCGAAACTATTGTACACGCGTATGATTCTTTTAAAAATAAAACAATTTCTACTGTCCTTACTGCAATGGAAAAATTAATGGGAGGGCCTGGGTCATCAGTGGTGAATCCTCCCAGTAGTTTCGCCAGGAGTGTTCACCACTGATGAGCCAGGCCCTCCCATTAATTTTTCCATTGCAGTAAGGGCAGTAGAAATTGTTTTATCCACGAACGCGTTTCGCGCTTTTGGCGCTCGTCAGCGTGGAGTAGGCTGTAACCACTGCGACCAAAAATAATTTTGGTCCCAATGGCTTCTTGAGAAATCATGGGTTGGCCAAATATCACGGAGCAAGCTAAATAAACGTTTAGTTTATTTTTTTCTCCACTAGATGGCGCTCTGCCATCTAAAAAGCACATGTGCTCGTGGTCAGGAGAAGCCTCCTTTATTTTTAATATCAACACCTGACCACTTATCTTTTATTTTTTTCTATTGATTTTTCATGTGTTAAACGTCTTTACGCAAATTTGGCCTTAAATACACATTTCTTGATTTCTCAAGAAGCCATTGGGATAAAAAATCTTTTTGGTCGCAGTGGTTACAGTCTACTCCATGCTGATGAACGCCAACAGCGCGAAACGCGTTCGTGGATGGCTTTTCTTGATTTATCAAGAAATTGGGTTGGCCAAATATCACGGAGCAAGCTAAATAAACGTTTAGTTTATTTTTGCCCTACTAGATGGCGCTCTGCCATCTAAAAAGCACATGTGCTCGTGGTCAGGAGATGCCTCCTTTATTTTTAATATCAACACCTGACCCACTTATCTTTTTTTTTTTTAAATTGTTTTTTCATATATAATAAAAGAGGCATATCCTGATTGTGCTCATATGAGCATTTCTAGATGGCAAAGCCCATCTATTGAAACAAAAATAAATAAGCGTTTATTTAAGTTGTTCCGTGATTTTTGGCCAGCCCAATTATATATATTTTTATTTTTTATCATTTTCTTCACACACACACACACATATATATTAAAATAAGGGCATATTTTGTATCAGAATTCTGAAATTAATAAATATTTTGATACAAAATATGCCCTTATTTTATTTATCATAAATGGATTGCTCTATATTCAACAGCACATATATATATTAAAATAAAAAAAGGCATATCCTGACCACGCTCACATGAACTTTTTCTTATTTTATTTTTTCACACAAATATAAATAAATATATTTTATCGTATGAGTATACAAATTGAAAAGAAAATATACATATAATAAACGTGTGTAGCATATATTCCAATTTGTGTAAGATACGCGCTTTAAACCATAACATTAAATTGTATTTTATACTCAGGATGAAAATATATTGAAATATAAAAAACATTATCGTTTTAAAATTTATTTTTTTTTATTATTATTTCAACAGTGATATTATAACACTATGCGGCGCTGAGTTTGTTTATACAAAAATGTAATGCCTTGATAAAGGTTGGCGTTCAGCCAACCGAATATTAGCAAATAAATATTTTATTCAATCTAATATATGCCTTTTTATTATCTAAAGACCATTTAATAACAAATAGCAAGTCGAACAAAATAGATAAAATTTATAAACGTCAAAAATAAATATTTAAATAAAATATTTATTATAATTTCGAAAGATAAAATTGCAAAATTTACGCTCTTTATATATCGATAAAACGATTTCCATAATTTACCTTTTTCTGCAAATATTGCAAATTTTCGAGCGTTAGCAAATAATTAGTCCAAATCTCTCGCGAAAATAATGTACGATATATTGAAATAACAGAGCTAAATTACATATCTAAGAGAATTTAAAGATACTTTAGAGTGTATATTTCATAACTATATATATATATATATATATACCAAAATTTCATATAAAATTGTGCCGATTTCATATTACGCTAAAATGTCAATGTTAATTTACAACATGCCTCAAACCGAACCTTTAGACGACTAAAAATGAAATTTGAGGCTCGAGGAGAGAGATAGAATGTTGAATATAAATAAAAATATCTTAAACTAATTAGAGTACTTAAAATAAAGCTTATTTTGGAATTAATAAGCTTTATTTATCCAATATTTCGATGGACCAATCGTCCACCTTTAACGAGTTTTTTTTTTTTTTTGAAGCGTGCTTCAAAACGAAAACCTCCTAAAAGATGGACAATTGGTCCATCGAAATATTGGATAAATAAAACTTATTAAATCCAAAATAAGCTTAATTTTTAAATATATATTTTATGTATTGTTCTATATTCTGAATAAATAGAGTACATTATGCTCTAATGGATTTTTCTGCTTGGCATATGCGAGAATTGCTCAGGTATCTTGAATCTTTAAATCATACAATTATTGTTTTTCAAATATAGGAGTCTATGATAATGCTATTATACATAATTAATATGTCATGTGAGAATGACACAACCTCAATCCTATTATGGTAAATTGATCAGAGTAAATTTTTGGTGGAGGTCTTTTAAATGTTAAATAGGCATAATAAAAATATATTAAGAGTAAATATTGAAAGACAACAGAATGATATATTTGACATTTCGATAAGTGCCATATATCTAGAATAATAAAAACGCAATACTTTCCCATTTGTATATGGTAATAAGAAGCTGGTATATATATAATAAATAGAAACATTTTGAAAAATATTATTCAAAAAGAGAATAGATGAATCTAATTATTTCCAGAAAGCATACTGCAGTTGATGTCATGCTTAAACATATATACGTTGGTGTGTCTTAATTAGACGTATCTAAATTGTTGAATATAGCAATTTCTAACACAAAAGGAATATTAATAGAACCTTCTATTCAGAAAGATCAAGTAAAAATAATGAACTCTCATTTTATCAACTAAACACTTAACAAACCCATTTATATTGAATACCTTTTGCTCTCTCTCTCTCTCTCTATCTTTTATTTTAAATAAAAAGAATCCTTGCGTAACAAAAGATACTCTGACTATTTTCCCCCAAAACCACTTATAATATTAGAATGAAGACTCTCTTTGTAAAAAAAGTGATGCGGAAATGAAATAGAGGCTAGAGTATTATTTGAGAAGAAATATCCGTGCTTAATTGTTTAATTATATATATTAGTTTTATTCCAAAAATATAATTTTTATTAATATATTTTGTATAAAAATATCTTTTAGAATTTGTATTTATAGAGATTAAAGGTCACAAACACGAATTTTTATAGTCGTCTATTATTTATTACTATTATTTTTATACGAAGTTATAGTGTAGTGTTCTCGTATGACAATGAAGACCCTGATTTTCATTTTAAAACATTTTATTTTTCTACATAATTTTTCTTGACTTCAGCACACTTGGTCCAGCGTTTCTGCAATATCAATATTCCTTCCCGGAAACGAGAGTATGGGAGGCTGTTAAAATATATATCTACCGGCCCTCAACTTCTCCATTGAACGCGGAAAGAATATTCTAGAAACAAATTACTTCTGGTGTAGCATAAAATGGAAGACTGAAGGTGCCAAATCAGAAGAATATGGGGGATGGCCTAGCATATTGTACCTCATATTACGTATTTTCCTCGTTGCCAACACAATTTTGTGAGAAGGTGCGTTGTCTTGACACAAGATGATTTTTTTCATCCTGAAGTCAGGCTCTTCTTATGAATTTTGACATTCAGCTGGTCAATAAATTTTGATTAATATTCACCTGGATTTATTTTCTGAGTTTTCTCAAGGTAATCAATAAAGAGGATCCCTTTGTCATCCCAAAACACACTGGCTACCACCTTTCCTGCAGATACGATCGACTTCACTTTCTTTGGCGCTGAACCACAGGCCTCCACCTACTCTTTTTACTGTTGTTTTATTTATGAGTGTAGTGGTGGACTCATGTCTCATCCATGGTGACAAATAAACGCACAAAATCGGTCGGATCCCTCTTGAATAGGTCCAAACATTGTTGCGAATGTCGTTTGAGAATTTTCTTTTGATCTGCGTTCAAAAAAATAATGCGCCACCCGACTTGCGCAGAGCTTTGAAATCCCAAATATTCGCGCAAAATGATGCACACCCTTTCTTCCGATATTCTCAGGGCTTCTGCTGTCTCACATACCTTTACAAGCCTATCGTCCAACACAATATTGCGAACTTTTTCGAAAGTTTCCGGTGTGGTGTCAGTTTTTGGCGGTTCTTCACGTGGGTCATCTTCGAGAAACGTGAGACCACGTTTAAAATTTGCTGCCCATTTTTTAACGGTTGAAATTGAAAGAATTCATAATCGCACGATATTCAAGTGCATCCATTTTAATGAAAGACGCGCAAGACGTCCACTTCTAAGACTCGTTTACACAAAATATATGCGCGAACAAGTTGAAACTTGTCCTACGCATTAATGTGGTGCACGCTAAGGGAGGAACCGTAATCTTTTGCCGATTGGTATGCCATCTCTGGGTAAATACGAGAACCTTTAACCGTACTCTCCGTATGTTTATATATAAACACCGGATAGCCCTTCAAAACTATAGCCTCTTTCCCTCTTAGTAGACCACGCACTGAAACAGGACCACCTACCAAATTTTGACTCAACTGAAAGAGTATATCAAAATATCAAGGACAAACATTCAAGACTTTTTCTAGAAAGCTGGACCTCAATAGAAGATAAAAACAGTATCAATCGAAAAATTATCATTCCTCAATTATACTTACAATTTAAAACCATATCGCCCACTATACATATATAAATATAACAAATTACTGATTTTCAAATTTTGCATTTTAAATGTATATATTTATTTATTCTCTATATATTAATATTCTATATATTATTTTGATATTATTAATTATATTTATAAACATGCATATTGTAGATTTTAAATATTTTAAATTTCATAGCAGTTGTACATACTCGTGAATTAATACGCGAGCTTCTCAAACAATCTTATTCCCGAAAGAAGTTTGGCGAGTTGCCACACGAAATATTGGAAATATAACTTTATGATCCAAAATTAGCATTTTTGAATAATATATATGTGATATCTTGGGACCTCTGGGACCAGTGTTACCTGATGCTAGACGAACCTCGATGTCAACTCTACCGTGCAGTCGTGGTGGAAGGCGACACAGCTGGGCCAAAGGTGAAATAAACAAACAGAGATTCCACTAAGAAGCGTCTGACGTCAAGAAGGAATGGGATGAGGAGATTTCTGACAGAAAAGGGTTTACCTTTTATCGGAGCGTCCGGTGCACTGGGACTGGAACGACGACTAACTAAGGACTGACTAACTGAGGATCGGGACCTCCTTTTATAGCTGAGCGGGTCCGAACAGGTCGCTGCCCTTTTCTGACGTAAACAGGGGGCGAAATTTTTATTATCCAGGAGGGCCACGACCTCGTAAAAGTTGGAATGGGTTTGCTATGCCTACCTTCTATTCTCACCTAAGCCTGATTAGTTTTAACCTTAATTTTCTCCGGTTAGTCTCCATTCCTTCTATGTGTACAGTTGCTATAATTTATCAGATTCTTACGCGGTACAGATTGATATTAGTTGAGGCTTTTTATTTGTAGAAAATAAGAAGTTATATACAGTCACGTGGTGGAACATGTGGTATTAGATATCTGGACTTTTTACAACAATTACATGGTGTTAAATCATCATATATATATATATATATATATATATATATATACGCACTTTTTACCCTTAAAAAAGTGCGCATATAAATATTTAAATAAAAAAATGACGTTATTATGTAAAGGTTTCGCTCAGAATATTCGACAGAAATTTGTATATTCTCAAAAAAAAATTTAAATGAATAATATAAAGGTTTCCAAATAAGCAATATGACACAAAGGAAAATAAATATATTAGATTACGTAAAAAAATCGAAGAAACCTTTGAAAAAAATTGCCTACTACAGCTCAACAAGTTCATTCATATTGTTGCGTTGTTGGTTGAAAAATAATAACTTCCGTGGGTACAAAGGATCATTAAGACTTTATTTAAGCCTAATCAATAAAATAATTACAGAAGAGTGCAAAAAAATAAAACAACAATAAAGAAAACAGCAGTTACAAACTCACCAACTGCAGCACGGTGAGGGAAAGCAGGAGCAGAACAGGAGACAGAAGTTCGTAGAACCTTCTAAAATCTTCCAAGAAGTACACCGGCGTCGGCGGTAAGCAGCAGTCCGACCTCTTGAGACAGCAGCTTGCTTGGAGTACACCACGTAGCTTCGTTCTTCGACTTCCTTGCATGAGTTCCTCATCCCTATATATCCCCGAGTAGATCTTTCCAGAACGGTCATGGTTGGTTAGCCAATCAGAAAGCCGCCAGCACTGAGCATTGCGCAATCGCTACTGATTGGCCAATCAGCTGTTCTCCGATTTTCTACATTTTTCTAGAACGTTCTAAAACATTATCTTCTAGAATGAGCCATTTTTTCTACGTAACAATATGTTACCTTAAAACTTGAATGAACATATCGCAATATACCAATTCAAAAATATAAATATAAAGATAATAACCTAGAGATGAAAGGCCATTGTTCTCGTTTATCGCAAAATAACATCTTTAAAGGAAACACAAGAAAGATATGTCTCGGAAACAAATTTTGCCCTTAAAATAAAAACATTAACATTTTTGATGAATCCTAGTTTAACCTACCAAATGGAACCTCTCTTGTGTAATTTCCATTACAAAAATAAATATTTAAAGAACGTGAAAAGACTGGATTCTCAATGAAAAGAGATATTTCCGAAAGCTTTAATAGTTTTCTCTGGGTTTAGCTCGTTAAGAAATCTTAAGAATCTCAAATTATAACCGCGTTTATGTTAAATCTCCGAATAAATATTATTAGAGAATATTTAAGAGTATGGATCCTGACGAAACTTGACAGATAAAGCTTGCGCGAAACTTTGAGGTTATTTACATGTCCTGTGTAAACAAATGAAATAGTAATTTCTGATAATCTATATTAGAGCTCTTCAAAATCACCTGATCCTATTCCTATTCTGGGTATTTCGACTAATGGCAGAAAGGCTGTTAAACGAGACCGACTGAATTGGATAGCCCCTGATGAAGCTTGGAGGATTAGGGAGAAAAGATCAATATAAAAACCTTGAAAAGTCTAATTATTGATTTTAAAAATGTTTAGGATATAATATTGAAAATATTTTAAAATAAATCCTTTATCTTAATGTTTATCGTCTTCAGTGATAGAAAACTATTTTAATTAAATTTACATAGGTAAATGTGTAAAACACTGAATATTATCATATTTTGGTATCGTGTTTCAATTTATTTTCCATTTTTGATATATATATAAATGTGTTCGAATTCTAGATCAAAATATTTTACAACAGTTTTTCTCTCTCATAAAATAAAAAGAAAGACGTGTGAAAGATATTAAGTTTAAACTGAAATCATCTACACACACGAAAAAATACAATGGCCTGCGCTAAACTAAGTTTGCATGAAATTAATTGAGAAACAATTGCTCTCTAGATGAAGGAAATGTTTTATTTACATTAGATGAAAATATGTTAGTTTTTAATTATTTTTATGAAACTTAGTTTTAGAGTAATTAAAAAGGGCGATCTGAGAAAAGAGAACTAAGAGGTAATTATAATGAGATAATTAAAATAAGAAAATATTACTTAATTAAGTTATTAACTAGTTTAACTAAGAGAAGCATTAAACTTCAAAATGAAGAAATGTAAATAGGAAATTACGAACCCATAGTTTAACCCCTTCCTATTAAAGCCAGACTTATTCAGCTTCAGTCCCTCAAGTCTTAGTTTTGGCATCATTGTCTTTCACTCGATTTAATGCTTTAATACATGTAATATTTATTGATAAACATTGATTATATAGAACAGAGATATTTTACTTGTTTTTTAGCTATATGGAATTCTTTTTGTGTATGTAATTATGTGATATTTTTTATATTAAAATATATTAATTTTTATAAAAATTTTTTAATAAAGTTAATATTTTGAATATATTTATCCTTTTGTGTGTCCATTAGAAAAAAATTTGTTTCGACAATAAATTGCCCGTAAATTTGTTTCTTGTAAAACTACTGTCTCTTTAGAAGTGGAAATTTCTTTTAAAAATAATTGTATCGCACAAAATAAATGTTGAAATTTAAGCACAAGAATTTGTTTCCAATATTTACATCGGGCTAAAAACTAAAAAAAAAAATGTATACGTTGGATTCTTTTATCAATATATGAACAAACTTCACACATATTCTTATAAAATATATTAATTTTAAATTTATAAAATATTTTCGCTAATAGTTCATTATATTTAGTGAGAAACTGATCTATAAAATTCAGATAAGCTATTTTTTTTATAATTTAATATATTCAAATCCTGTGAGAAACAGTTTTCCTCAAAAATAATATACGGTTCACTTTAACACACAGTTACCACTACGAAATTTCATGTTTTTCAAAAGGATTTGAAGGATTATTTAAAGCTTTATACTCGTTATTCTAAAATAGCGCTCTTTTTCTGAAATTAAATTTTGGAATATGCATTATGATGTACATAACGTACCCCGGTGATGAAATCTGGACAATAATTACACCGAATCCTGTTTTATCCCAGTGGATATCTAGGGATCAAAGATATCTCAACCAGTAATAATATGTAAATTACACATTCAATTCAAAGGCTTAGGAACTAGAGTCAGGTTCTTCGATACTTATATTATAATATATAGATAGGTGTGTAATAGTCGCTTCGAGTTGGGATCCAATCTTTACGACAAAGTTGTTAGGTAAAGGTGGCTGTTACCTTGAAGTAAGGTCCGCACACTAGTAATGGAACAGCAAAGAAAAAGAGCTTCCAAAGATAAAAAAGAGTAGTCGAGCGCTTTCGATCTTTCATCAGTAAGAAGAGAAGGGTATCAGTCAGAAGAGAGGAATGGCGCCGCTGGTAGGACGGTGGCAGGCAGGGGGTGCGGGCTAGCATTCCATAGTCCCTGTCAGAAATCAGACAAAGGTACTTTTTAGCGAACTGCTAACTTTTATTTCCTATTGGCTTCAACCCGCTTGGCCTAGTATTTAAAAAAGGAAAATGATGATGAAAATAAAGGAAATTTGGAGATATGTATCAGTATTGAGAAGAACCATCTCTGGCAGCAAAAACAGCATTTATACGACTGGGCATTGTGTCGAACAGAGGTTGGATGGCATGTACAAATACATCTTCCCAAACAGACTTCAACACGATGCCGCATCTGATCGAGAGTAATAACTGGATGTGTGGTAACCAACTATTAATTGAGCAACCATTGACCAGACGCTTTATGTTGGTGAAATTTCATATGAGCTTCTGGACGGGGCTTGACCAGAACATTTTCTGTGTGTAAGAAGGCCCGAAATCTTTCATTATGCTGCTTAAAAATAACGTTTGCCTGGTCTCGAATAAAGAGCATTGAAATGGGCCTTATCACATCAGAAATTTGAATGGGACTGTTAAAAGTGCCAGGGGATTGCAAAATTAAAATTTTAAAAATATATTCTTAATTCAGCATTTCAATATTTTGATCAATGTTGAGAATAGTATCATCTAATTTAAAACACATGTAATCGTTTCTTTCCAAAAAAATGGGTGAATATAAATATATCTACCTTTTGATTAAAACCATTATTTGTAAGTGTAAAAAGTGTTATTAGTATAATCCGAGAGTCGGTGTAGAAATCGGAGTGCAGCGATCTCCCCACCGTCAACCAGCCCAACACGGAGGAGCAAGACTATTTTTAAAACCGCATCGATCGATACCCGGCGGAGCTGTGAGAGACAGCTTGTAAGAAGCTTAGATTTATTTCTTCGCTATTGGTCAAGGGAATTGAATTCGTTCGGCCGTTTTTTTTTCGATTTTTATCTAATTTGATAGGGAAGTATATGTAACTATTTAAATGCAATTTGATAAAAAAACACGTGACTCGCTTGAATTCTCTGAAAAACAATATAAACGTCGCTCACTCCTTTTCACCAATCGTCGATAAAAATTCAACGCAATTTTATAATTCGCCTTTATTAATTTTGAATTTTTCTGACAACGATTTGTTAACAATTTTTTGTATATCACTACACTCCCCTTACTACCTAATTCACAAACAACTAAGCCATTGAACGATATAGATAAATTGACTATATTTATTTCCAAAGTATTTCCAACTTTAGTATTTATGCGTATTTTGCGAATGCTATGCATTTAGTTTTGAACAGAATGAAGATTTGGCCACGTGATCAGGAATTATATGTGATTTATTCGCTTACATCCCGAGATATGAGTTCATATTCAATTTAAATGTGAATGGTACAGGTCTTGTCTCATATATGGTGCAGAAAATATAAAAATTAATAAGGATAGAATATAAAGCAGACCTGTATATATAATAAGAACAAGGTATATTTATATTAGAAAGAAAAAAAAAAGGGAAATGTGGCTTGTGCGTAATTAATTAAGTGTGTACTATATGATGACATTAATAGCTATAGGTAAATTATTTTATATACAAATTGTAATGTTAGTATACAAGTCATATTGAAATGATGAGGGATATAACAATAAGATATCGATATTAACATCATCTTAAATTTATATATTTAGTTTCCATCTATCGTTAAAAATTTGTACAAATAAATTTACTGGCAATTTGTTTTTTTGTTTTAAATAATATAATCAAATATTATTTTAAACAAACGCATTACTAGTAAATTTATTTGTATCAAATATTTACATCATCACTAAGTATGAATAAAAGGTTTAAACAAATATAATTTACAAAAATGGTGGTTTTATAATGAGAATACAATATAATGAAATATATATATATTAAAGAAGTTAATAATAATAAAGAAAGTAAAGGGAAATGAAATCATAGGTCAGATAAGAGATCAATTGTTCAAGCACTTGGCTATATGGTGTTTGAAGAAAGGTTCCGGAATACGTAGTGATGCGTGTCTGGGGAATCTAGGGCGGTCGTTTAATGTTGAATGTATTAAATAGCCCATGTGTGTTTCGTAATTATGCAACACAGAATTTCAATTCGAATTAATTCTGAATACAAAAGTTAATATATATTATATCTATATATATATATATATAGCTTATTATATGATTTCAACATTCCTAAATAAAGGTACCGCCTATGTAAACATTGTTCTTATGATATCGATTTTTCAGTGTTTACATAGATTTATGATATCTAAGCGCGTTTTTGAAAACCCCTCATTACCTAAATAGAAGAAAAAAAAGGAAATTATTTGTGAATTACGAAATTATATAAGAATCATTAGTTAATAGAAGCAATGTCAAATTTTAACTTAATATTATAGCCAGTATAACATTATAACTTTTAAAATGACGATTACGGAATTCTGTAGAACGCGCGTGGGCGGTATTTCTTCTTTCTATATGTAAGGATCACCTTTTAAAAAAGATTTGAGAATTAATACAAAAATAAAAATTAAAATTCTCAAAAAATCAAATATTTTTTGAAAGTTTAAAATTTATACGTTCTCCGAGGAGAATTACAATTTCGCAAAATAAGCTATATAGAAATAAAGACAATTTTGATGATATAGTAAATTAGCTTTCAAATAAGAATCGAATAATTCTTTGAAACATTTGAAAACTACGGTTCAACAATCCCTCGATACGTGACCAACGAAAACCCTTCATCACAAAAGATATCGCACCTCGAATGCATATTTTATAATATACAGCTTATCGAAATATAATTAAATAAATTATAACATGCAATGAGAAAAAGCTCAAAATACACATTTATTCGTAAAACACCTTTATAAAAGAAACCCAAATTAAAAAATATATATATTAAGATAATTCAGCAGATGAAAGATGGAACCATATTATTATATTTGGTAAGGTTTGTGTTTGCCGGCCACCACATCAAAGACTTTCCACTTCCTTAAGTTTTTCCTATGCATGTATATATTTTTAAAGAGATTGTAAATAATTTTATTAAGTTTAGTTAATAATAAATAGATAAAAACAAATATAAATATAATAGATTTGATAAATGTTGATAATTAGAAGGGAATATTATATATGGAATATATTGTCGCGAGGAAAAATAATTAACTAGGCTTCCGAATTATTTAAAATATTTATTTAATTGTTTATATGAGAGGTTTTAAATATAAAATAAGAGTTACTATTTACATGAGCCAAATCAACCCAGCAGTTAGAGCAAGAGGGGAGAACTGAGTTTTTTCTTCCTTTTCCGTGGCGCCACTGTTTCCCCCGACCGGTCGGTTGTTGTTGTTGTCATGTCCAAAGAAGAGTCTCAGATGTCTCCATGCATCTCCATCACAGCAGCAGCAATATCCACTATCTTGGGTGTGTAAAGCTGCTGCTCTGGGTCTAAGTCAATTTTCTGCAAGGCTGCGGCCATTGCTGGGCATGAGAATATGTGAGTAGGTGTTAGTTCCACACCAGGACAGTTGTTGCATGCTCTATAAGTTCTTGTGCCATCTGGATGCATTGTCATTCCTTTATAGTGTTTTCTTCTAAGTCTTGTTATAGTTTTTGTCAGTTTTCTCTCAGAGTCATTTCACATATTTGATCTTTTCTTATTTTTTGTTTGATTATCTTGTATTTTGCCAAAGCATCAGCGTCAAATACTGATATTTGTTTTTTCCTCCGACCGGTCGGTCCAGTCAAGATAAGAAGGAATACCAGGAAACTCTGTCCTCCTGACATCACTCCCTCCTCAAAAGAAACAGCGTCCCGCTGTTTACTAGTCGGTCACATGACCCTGGGCAATCTGTTCTTGGACTTCGAGGTCGTGGTAGGGCTTGATTCTCACTACTTAGACGATATATTGGGTTTTTCGTCTTCTCCATGGTGTAATTTCCCGTTCTTGGTCTTCCGAAATCGAGTGTTTCTCTTCCAAGTCTGGCATCGCAAATACTTGGCGTCTGTCTCTGCAATAACGTGCAACATGGCCAGGGCGCCCATAGTGGAAGCAGATCGGTCTGTCATCTTCAGTACGCCACTGAGTCCTCTGGTTATTTGATGGCCCTTCGGTTCTTCGTCGGTAACCTTGATCGTTCTGGGGGATGAATTGTCGCCGAGGGCGGAAGCTCTCGGACTGACGAGGGGCAGAGATAGGAGCCAATGTCTGCTGGATTTCACTACGGATGACATCCCGTAGTTCGGGGGTGAAGTGTCGATATCCTGGGCGAAAAATGTAGATGGAGGAGCCATAAACTTCTGAACCTCCTCTCTTACTATTCTTCTAATCAGGGCTTCTAGATTCTCAGGTTCAGCGGTCGAGTTGGTGGTCACATTGGGCAGTCGGTTGAACCTGGGCGGTGCAACACGCATCCTTTTGAATGCCTCGAATCGGCGGCAAAACGCAACAAATTGGTCCACCGTGCTGATGTCCTTCCCAACAAGTGCCTGATACACTTCCTCCGCTACGACTTTAATCAGGTGGCTCACCTTTTCTCTTTCCGACATTCTGGGATTGCTCTGTTTACAAAGAAGGAGGACTTCTTGTATGTAGCTCTCGACGTTTTCCCTACTCGTCTGCGCTCTAGTTCGAAGAATATTCTCGGTTTTTCTAGCCGTGTCTTCCTTGTTTCCAAATATTTCACAAAATTTTATTTTAAATTCCTCCCACGAATTCAAGATTTCTTCGAAGTTTTCGAACCAGCACTTCACTGTGCCAGTGAGGTAGAAGATGACGTTGGCCAGTCACATGGAGTCATCCCACCCGTTGTAACGTGCCACACGCTGGAAGTCGCTCAGCCAACGCTGCGAATCTTCCCCAAGTTCTCCCGAGAAGACAGTAGGGTCTCTCCACCGATGGCAGACTGGTCGGTTTTCTTCTCTCTCCATTTTCTTCCGAGCAGGAAAAGCAAGCACTGTAGATAGCTCTGGTTGCAATCCTTGAAGGCGACGACTTCGTCTGATGACTGACTCGTTACCCGGCGTCTCCACCACAATTGTCGCGAAGAAAATTAATTAACTAAGCTTCCGAATTATTTTAAATTTTTATTTAATTAGTTATATGAGAGATTTTAAATTTAAAATAAGAGTTACTATTTACATGAGCCAAATCGACCCAGCAGTTAGATCAATAGGGAAGAACTGAGTTTTTTCCTCCTTTTCCGTGGCGCCACTGTTTCCCCCGACCGGTCGATCCAGTCAAGATAAGAAGGAATACCAGGAAACTCTGTCCTCCTGACAATATATTGCAAGATATATTCCCGATTTCAGATAAAATACTTCCAACATTTTCAATGTATAAATTGGTACATGTGTGTGAACAAGGTAAGAAGTTTTACCTTCATAATGGTGAGAGTGGAGGACCTTGAAATGTCGGCAAATAGAACGTGCTGTTATAAACTTCTGAAATACCTAATCCGCGAACTATGGATTTTGATAAAGAATATATATTCGAAACTATTATAGACACGTATGTTTCTTTTGAAAATTCAACAATTTTCTACTGCCCTTACTGAAATGAAAAATTAATGGGATGGCCTGGCTCATCAGTGCATTTTCATTGCAGTAAGGGCAGTATAAAATTGTTTAATTTTTAAAAGAATCGTACGTGTCTATAATAGTTTTGAATTTTCATAACAGATGGCGCGCTAATGTATCAAAGAATATATATGATAAACCATGCTAGGAGGCTTCATCATATCTTTAGGATACCCCAAATATGATTAATTTCTTTCCTAAATAAATTATCTGATATGTTTCTAAAAATGCACTATAATATTTAACTTATGCTACCTAGACTAATGCGAGCTCGAGGGTACTCAATTTGAGTTTGAAGTTATTTTAAATTTTTAGTTAAAACTATGATACCCAACGTGTACGTACCCGTTTGATACAATCTCTACATATAAGATATCGATTCTGACATATTATATGTTTGCCATCGTTATACGCGATATCAAATCGCAAAATAATATATCACCTATAAAATTACGAATTACGTAGGGGGTCGGTGGAACGATGGTCTTAACCGTTGGGTTTTGACCGCTACGATCCGGGTTCGATTTCCGCATTGGGCACCTTTTTCTATTAAAAAATAAATAAAATGGTCCAATGGCCCCCGATTCTTGCAAAATTCCAACCCCAGCAGCGAGTGCAAGTAAACAAACGGGGCTCTGGCACTTTTGTAAGTTCAAAGTCGAACTGCTTTTCACATGTATAGACATGTGGTGCACTTACAGTAAAAGCAGTCGCCTACCTCTACCAACCAAGATTATCATGACCTGTACCACGTGTACTAGGGATAAGCAAAAAAAAAAACGAATTACGTGCATTCATTTTACACCACATATTTAGAATATTATTGTAATGTCGAATATATTACTATTTTTAACGATTAAAGGAATATTTGTGGAGGTATTGAAATGATAAAATATTTTAATTAAAAAGGAGTTTATTTTTCTATTTGAAATGCAGCCATTCAAGATAATATATCTCTTCTTCAGGTTTGAATCTATAGCAATCGATGTATATTGATCATCGAGTTAAGTGTATAAAAAATATATCGACTAAATTTCTTTAATCCTATTTATCATATACGCAAATATGTATGAATTCAATGCATTGAAAAAGAGTTATTAATAATCACGTCTCTTAAATTTTCTAATATATATATATTTTTTTTATATGTCATCACATATATAACAGGCCCTGTGAACCCTCGTTTCAATTTCAAATTGTTCATGTTTAGACAAAAGAAAATCCGTATTTCAATTAGAATTTAAAAAATATGTATCATAGTATATTTTTCTAAATAATTATAATTTATTAATTTTTACTAATTTCTCGATATATATATGTTATATGAAAATATTATTTTATTTTAAATTATAATTTCATAGATTCAAATACTTTGTTAAATCGACCGCCAGAGGTCACGCTTTGCATATAAAAACTCATTGTTGTTTTATCCCAATGGCCGGCTCAAAACTTTTGTACATTATATAAATAATCCATGTTTTCCTTATTCTACTCGCCTTAAGTCAGGCATTACTTTTATCAAATTATGTTTTTCATATATATTCCTTAGCTCAAATAAATAAATCTCTGATCAAGACTTTATATTTTCAAGATCATTATTTCAACCACGACTGCATCACCATAATCCTCAACATGATCAAAAATACAACAGAAAATCTCATTTCTACTCATTTTTATAACAATAGCCGACAGGATATTTACCTGTTTATTTTTTGAAATGGCAGAAGCAAAATTTTCAAATTCAACTAAGCAAATCCTTCACCTAAAAATAGTTCATTTACTAATATTCAAATTCTTCTACAATCAAAAATAGCCCACTACAATCAACAATTTTCATCTACAATCAACAATAGACATCAACAAACAAAGCTTATTTTCAATTATGCAAATCAAACATAACCTACCCCAATCAAAAATAGCCTTCTCCAACGAAATATAGGCACCTACAAGCAGCCATAGTCATCCCCAATCAAACTTAGCCTTCTCCAAACAAACATAGCCTTCTCCAAACAAACGTCATCTTCAAGCGAACATAGCCATCACCAAACAAACATAGCCATCTCCAAACAAACATAGCCATCTCCAAACAAACATAGCCATCTCCAAACAAACATAGCCATCTCCACAAACAAACATGGTCAACTTCAAGAAGACATAGCCCTCTCTAGTCATCATCCGCTCCAACTCCTACCAGCTCCGGATATCTCCTTCTCCCTTCCATCTCCAGCCATCACATCTTCCGCCTAACACCAGCCATCTCCCGAGAATTCAACTCCAGCCGGAATCATCCATTTCAAGGTACTTTGTATTAAACATTTTGCGCAGTTTACCTAATTTTAACTTGTACTTTTCACCCATGCTTCTAAATTGTTTTCAATCGCTTATTTGCTTAAATATATCATTTTTTCAAATTATTTTTCTGTATCAATTTAACCATAGTTGTTTTGACGTTTAAATTTTATCACACCCTTTAATCCTTTTAATCCTTAGTTTTTCTTTGTATAGTTAGCTCCTAAATGCCATAATATACCCCATGCCATTTTTTTATCTTCAAATAATTTAAACCATTTACAAATATCATTTTTTTAAATTCTATATGTAAAACAGTCGGCCGGGAGGACAACAACAAAATAACATTACTTATTTCTCACATCTTCAATATTTTTTAAACTAGTCTTAAACCTTGTTTATCATATTCCCACTATAATTTTTCGTTAATAACAATAATACCTTATAGCTTCCCATTTAAAATTCCCTAATTTTGATATGTTATTTTCATATTTAATCTCGTATCACAATATTTTATTTTCAAAATTTGCATTTTTACCCCATTACTTATTTCATATGTAATTAATATCTAAAAGCGTTTCTGCCAATATGTAAATTTAGCGAACCAACTATGTAAATTTTACCTCTTATAATTATACACCTTGATCCTTTTTCTTCAAATGATCATTCTTTTGTCCTACCATCACATTTATCTTCACATATTCATTCCTTGTTTTCACATTTTTCTTTTTGTGCATAAACTTTGTCTCAACTTATTGTTTTTTTTTTTCATAAATGCTTTTTATCATCAAATGTTTTTGCATTGCCATATATCTTTTGCCAATTATTTTTCATATTGCTTTTTTTCAATGTTCTTCATATTTTCATTTTATGCTTTTGTAATAATCATTCATTTTATTTTTCTTCTTCATTAATATTATGTGTGTATTTTTTTTTTGTCTATTTCCAATCTATTGATTCACAATAAGCCAATCCGATTATGGAACACTTTTTTCTCCAATCACAACTTGAGCATATATTTAACTACAGTTTGTGTGATATAGCCTGCTCATATGAAATTATTTGTAAGTTCTCAATTACCTTCCCACATCCATTTTGAAATTCCATGTGAAGGTCATTCGCTCATATAAAATGACCTAGTGGTAGTTGCCTCTTCTTTATTTCAAAATATTTTAAGGATGAATATTCTAGAGTAAAAACTAATTCGTAATTTTAAATTTAATTTTTAATCGTTTTATAATGGACACCTTTATGGAGGATAACAGAATGGATTAAATCCTATAAATTCCCAACTGATATTGCTCATTTAATTATACATACTATTTATTTATTGACTAAAATATAAGATATCTCTTCATGTTTCCAAAAATGTTGAACTAATATATTACAGTTAAACCTGTCTATAGCGCTCCCTCTAAATATCGCCTTCCTTTTTATAGCGCCCGATTTTAAACATTAAAATGTAAACATTTTACATTAAAAGTGACCTGTCTATAGCACCCCCTCTCTATAGCACCCTATTTTGGCGAGTCCCAAGAGGGGGCGCTATAGACAGGTTAAACTGTATATACCGTCTGCATGTAAGAAGCAGATACTTTATATAGTTTGATATACATTAAATTGTTTCAACTTGTGTTTTTATATTCATAAACTATAGATATGAATTCAAATATTTTTATAATAATAGCACTTAGTTTTTAATTTTTTATTGATTTTTGTTTGTTGAGAGTTTAAAATTTTGAATGAAAATACACTAACCTATATTGAATTTATTAGTCACGTCTAAAATGCTTGGCAATTAACAAAAAAAAGCAATCACACACACAAGGCCGCACACAAAAATTATCTTATATATATATTATTAATGAATGACTTATTAGGTATTATAAATAAATTTATATTCCGATATTTTGAGAATTGCTTATCTTCAAAGGGGATTTGTTTACCTCCATTTATTCCGTAAGGGTTTTTATCCATAGAATATCTACGTGGTTATATTTCAATTAGATTATTTTGAACTGTAGATATGTTTAAAAGAATGTCAAATTCTGTGTTTAGGGGGTTGCCTTTTTTCAAAGATATCCAACTTTCTATAAAGAAGTTTAAATACTTACCAGGGATATTGTTGTATATTATTTCTGTATCATTAAACCTCGGGATATCCTTCAGTTTTATTGCATTTCAAAAACTTTTATTTAACATGCTTCCCCCCATTTGTCTGTTATAGCATCTCTTGCAATACATTTTTAAATATATACAGAACACCTAGGCTTCTGAAAATTTGTACACTTATTCAAACCTGATGACATTTAAAGTTCACAAAATTTCTGATAATTGGGAGTCCGGACTGGTCTGCAATGTACTACTATATTAATTTCTATATTTACTTTAAAATTTTATGATCAATTTTGATATACTTCTCCAGAACAGACAGAATTCTGAAAATTTGTAGACTCGCCCAATACAATTAATAAAACAGGTTGACAAAACATCAGACTTTTTGGTATGGACTCGGTAATGGACTTTTTTTCATATTTTATTTTGAATGTTGTTATAAATTTAAATACTTACTGACCGCGCTGATGTAAAATTCTATATTTATACTAAATTTGTAACGAATACAAACAACAAATATTTCTAATTTATTTATTAATACTTTTAAAAGGAGTCGGTAAAATATCTTTGTGTGGCGGAGAAGCGTTTTGATTACAGATATGAAATGGTTGAGTTGATCACACACACAAAAGAGGGTTGAAATTCACGCATTTAAGCATAGGTTTTATATGTATGTGGCTTCTAATTTGCAAATGAATCTCGTTTGGCTTATGTCTAGGAACGATAATGAAAATTTTCTTTTTATATATTGGATATAACTAAAATATATTTAAAGTTTTAATTTGGTTCAAAATGCTAATATAGTATCTACTTGTATGTTGTGTGGCTGATTTCACTGATACAAAGAACAACGTCCTTGTACCTATTCCATTCTGTTATCTTTTGAATTTCCGTTCGATATTTCTATCGGTAATGTGATTAATGAAGATGTTGTAAATAGAGGAAGAACTTAGGTTGCCCATAGGTAATCCTTTAATCGTATTGAGGTAAAAAAAAAAGAAAAGTTTTCAAAAAAATAATAAAATAGTATATGAATTATATTCGCGTTTCTTTTTAAAATTCTGTTTGGGATTATTTAAATTTTAGAATTGTAGGAATTTAAAAATCACATCGACTTTAGAAATATTTCAACTAGACATCTAAAAATTAATAGTCTTTAAAAAGTATATATTAACAATGTTTTTTTTTGTAGAAACATAGACATACAATTAACTTTGTGAAAAACTTTTTCACAATTAACTTTCTTAAACAATTTTAAACCATAAATAACTTTTAGATACATATAATGTACATATATAAAAATTCTCATTCGACTTCCTAGGCATAACCCTAACTAGAAACAATTTCAAAATAGAAACCAGCATATATAGAAAACCGATGCATTCAATATATTAGCCACAAAAAACTGGTAATTAAAACCTTTGAGAAAGGCCTATTGACCATCGCATAAAATATCAATAAAATTATATTACACTTCAATAAACTAAAATCTCGATAACTCTTAAAATAATCTGAAAAACAAATAAGAAAATGTGTATTATTCTCTTTGCAATGTTCGGCTATTCACTGACACGATCAACGTTTGGTCAATGGAATATCAAGATTCTTTCGAAAGTACAATGTCGTGCCATTTGTTTGTCCACTAATGGTGTTTAATGTGCCATCGCAAACGTAGAACTTTATGGGAAGAATTATATTTATTTGACCAGATCTCCGACACTTGGTGATGTAGGCGATACATGATGGCTAATGTCATCTGGAGGGGCGAGTATTGTAAAAATGTTTACACCACTTTCCAAAAGATATACATTATGTATTAAAATAAAAATAATTTAAAAGTTTATTAATACCAAAATATTTTGTATTTAAAAATGAAAGTTGCATTACATAATTTAACTTCCACATTCCCTGATTATTGAAGGCCTCAAACAACTTATACTTTCTTCTACATTCCCCACCAAAGAGCAACAAGTTATCCTAGATTTGTTCAATATTTGCCTCGCCTTGAACACCCTAGAATTCCACGGCAGTTTCTTCATACAGACGAGGGGCTCCCCACTGGGCAGCCCTTTATCCACAATCGCGGCCGAGATTGTTATGTCCAACTTGGACCGCTGGATTTTGTCCCACAACCACCTGGGGATCGAGTTGTGGTCACGGTACGTCGACGACATTTTCTGCCTCCACCGAGATACAGACCACCTCCCCATTCTTAATGCTTTAAATTCTTATAATCCAGATCTTCGTTTTACACACAACCCGTCACGATTTAATTGCATCCCGTTTTTAGATGTTTTAATTGTAAATACCGAACACACCTTCCACACAACCGTTTACCGTAAACCCAATTCCGCCCCCTACTACTTACATTTCAAGTCCCACGCCCCGTTTCCCACAAAATCACCACTGTAAAAACCATTTCCAAGCGAATTTACTCTCACTGTTCCCTCGACTGTTTCAAAAAGAATGAGAAACGTATTGTATATAATCATCTCTCATCCGCCGGTTATCCTCATGATTTTATCCGTCATCATTTTTACTCGCCTAATTCCACCAAAACAGTCCCTCCCCCCTACAAAGACCTTTGTGTTCTCCCCTTTTCGGCCAGGAACTCCGACATTTCTTTCTTTTTACGCAAATTCGGAATACGTATCTATTTTAATAATACCCCTTCCCTCTATACTTCCTTACGCCATCCGATTACAATAAGTTCAATTAAAACTAATCCCCTAACCGCCACCAACGCAATTTACAAAATTCCCTGTCTCGATTGCAAACAGTGTTACATCGGAGAAACCGGTCGATCAATCTGCACCAGATTATCTGAACACAGCCGCAACATACGCACCAACGACCGCAAGTCTCTCTTATGCCAACACATCACAGAATTTCGCCACTCGTTCAATTTGGACAGCGCTGTATGCGTTTACAAGGGCGTCGGGAACAAGTATCAGCGCTTAGTCCTTTAATCTTTGGTCTCGCACTGCACGCCCAGTTTCAACCGAAAAATCGACCTCCCACCCCAATACTCCGTGTTTTACCTCGCCAATCCCCCCAGCTGAACTATTTACCTACTTTATTTGGCTATCTTTCATGTCTATAGTTTTAAAATATTTCCAAGTTGTAACCTGAAGAAGGGCATTCTTGCCTGAAAGCTTGTTTTTCACCATTAAAAGAAAATCACCACGTTTTTTTCGCCTTCATTTCAAACATAATTTAATAAGAATAATTGGGTTAAATTGAGTTATTGAGTTTAATTGAGTTAAATAATTCAAATTTTAAGTTTATTAACAAATTTTATATACAAATAAACTTTGCATTGTGTTGTGTGTTAGTGCTTATATAATTTAATAATTTATTTAAAGTTAAATAATATTTTATTTTACTTAAAAATTAAAATTTATAACAACATAACCTAAACTAACCTAATTTAATCTATTCGAAACTAACCTAATTTTACCAATCTGACATTAACCTAACCTACAAATTGTTATTATTAAACTCTAAATTATTTAATTTAATTATATACATAATACACGTTTAAAAGAGGTGTGAAAGATAAAACTGATAAACCCTTAGGCGGAAGCTCCGCCCCCTCCAAATAACATTAACCATTCGTATATGGTTTGCATAGTAAAGAATCGGATCTGGGTACAGAAATAGTATTCTCCAAGTTCATGATTTCCAATCAAAGGTATTTGAAAAATGAACGCCTCACAAAGACTGCCTTCTGCTGATGTCGATTTCGAAATGACGTGCTCTAACACAGGTAGTAATCTAACAGAAATTATTATAGAAGTACAGATGTTCAAATTATATCAATCATGCCTATATACAAATCCTACTATATATTTCTCTTCAATGGCTTAGAGAGGCTAGGGTAATAATTACATAAAAAAGCAATAGATATTTTCTGAGCTCAAATATTCAATAGTAGTTGGATTACGTTTCTCACGAGTGCTGACTTTTGTGTAATATTGAGCCATCCCTATAGGCCATCATATTTTATCTTTTAAATTAAAAGACATATTCGACTAGAGAAGAGAGAGAGAGCATTCGCATAATTCAAAATAACAAAAAAGCTTCTGGCATTGTTACATTCCTCTTTATTTTTTAATAAATCAAAGAATAAGATATAAAAGTATTAATTCGACTTTATTATTCGAAATACAAAAATAAGGAACTACAACTCGTTGGATTCGCGCGCATCATGTGTGGGCACTCAACTTCTCAAGACGGGGAAAATATTTATAGCTTTCTCTCCTCTTCTTTTATATTACAAAGTATATTACAGACGTCATGTTCCAACACAAAAATATATAGACAAATAATAATGTTAG
This sequence comes from Cordylochernes scorpioides, assembly GCA_030710605.1. Taxonomy (NCBI): domain Eukaryota; kingdom Metazoa; phylum Arthropoda; class Arachnida; order Pseudoscorpiones; family Chernetidae; genus Cordylochernes; species Cordylochernes scorpioides. The sequence goes on along the minus strand of CP092886.1, from coordinate 79,116,386 downwards.
TTTTTTTAAATGCATTTATATATTGTGTTAAATGTACACATGATTTGTTTACTCACTATAATGCTAATCACTTACATGCTTTTATTCCCCCTTCCGGAGCCCGATTTGGAATATAATGTTTAATTGTCAGAAATGATATGTACAAGATTTGGTTAATAAATATTCCACAAATCTGTAATATAATTTCTATTTTCAAACTAGAAAACCGAAACTCTTGTATAATAACTCATAGCAGTCTTCTATTCATTAGAATCATTCAATGTTTCCACCTCCTTCCGTTTACATTTGATTCAACATTATTGCCAACTTGCAAAAGAGCTTTGGTGAAACACCTTATCCAATTCTCTGAACCAGATTAAAATTAATTTACATCAATTTCAAAAATTGTTCAGCGTAAAAATTCTTAAATATTATAAACAAATAGAAGTCTAAGGGTGCCAGGTGAAAGCTGCAATCAGAGTGAGGCGTTAAGTCCATCCATACACTGCAATCTTTGCCAAAGTCAGATGCGCTGTGTAAGTTCTCGAATTATCCTGATTAAATTGGTTTTGGGTGATTTTTAAATTGACTCTTTTTGTTTCAATTTATATTTTCAGCATTAAAAGTGATTTACAATACCTTTTCTAGTCGATAAAATGATGTCTTCCAAAAGTGTATATGAACATCGGCCTTATTTTGGTTCCAAAAAACAGAGATCATGATTTTTTTCCATGGAAAGAGAAGCCAACATTTTTTTTACTGGCGATGTTTCATGGCTCCATTGCATCGATTCGGCACTTTTAAGAAGGATCAAAATGATAAATCCATGTCTCATCACATGTTATCACACCTTTTCAAATACCTGAGAAGGTTCTCCTAGAAAGGTCTCCATGATGTTTGAAAAAATATCTATCCGAATTTTATCATTTTTAGTGTTAGAAGCTTTGTCATTCATTATTAGCATAATATTTGATATTAGAGATCATTAATAAGCTCAAGAACAACCTCTTTCAGAGAGGGAAAGTTTCTCCATTATTCGATAAGTCGTCATTATCCGGTTATTCCTGATAAATTCCACCGTTAGAGCCAAATTTTGTTCCGCCAGTACAGAGGTTGGTCTACCTGGCATTTGCGTAACATTAAGATCAGAATCTTCAGTCTAGCAGCGCTGTATCCATATAAGCATTGTGCTTCTATCCATGGGTTCGTTTCCATACACAGAGCTCACTTTCGAGTGAATTACAGAGGCTGAAAAGTATGCGCGCGGACTTAAACAGGAAGATAAATTATTTAAATATTTTTCTAATAGAGGTCATTGTGCATTACCTATGATCGGCCCTTGTATGTTTTTAATATAGAAAATACAGATTTTTTCACATTGTCAATTAAAATATATATATCGATATTGTTTTTTGAGAGTTGTATTTTTTGTGTTTTTTATATAGCGATATTTCAGAAATTTAAAATAAAAAATATTTCTCTTCTTTTCTCTAATAATTATTATATAAATATTTTCATACACTCTTAAAATTAATATATATACACGTATTAATTTGTGAAATATATATAGATCCGTAATTTTAGATAATATGCAATTATTACGTCTTAATTAATTATAAATACAGTAGAGGGGCAAAAGATAAATATATAAAACATATTTAGAGAATCCCATTAACATTTTAGAAGACATATTTGCTAAGATTCTAGCATCAGGCTAATGTTACAAAAGAACGCCAGCTTATTGAGCAGTAAGCCAAATAGTTGAAGCCCTAGTTTTATCTGTTGGTTTACGATTTGGAGTTACAGGTGGCGCTTTTATGGGCCATCGAGGAGAGAGGGAAACGACAGGTATATATTCAGTCTTATGTTATGGCCATTGTTGGAAGGCCATAACAAGCGGCTGCTCTCAATCGAGACCCATAAATGCCTTTAGCGAAGACATATTAATATCCTTTTTAAACTGGAGAGCATAGTACTATAGATTGAAATTTGAATGTATATAAATCCTTATATCTATAAAAATGAAATCCAAAATCGATGTTTGTTATCGCGTTGCGCAAAATCTTCAGAATAAATCATTATGAAATTTCGCATGTAGGTGGCTGAAGATTTCGTTTAACATATAGGCTATTCAAAAAACTAAAAAGGTTTATGGGCTTTTTTTTTTAAATGTAAAACCATTGTTACAAGCTTTCGGGCACCAAGCCCTTCTACAGGTACAACGTATTGTGAGAAACTAAAGCTATATATAGAATCGATATGTGAGGAATCTGCATATTTTAACTATGTATGAGGCAAAGATATCAAAATAAGATATGGAAAGAAGGCTTTTTTAGAAATATTTAATAAAATATAGGATATGATAATTGACAAAATTATGATAGATTTAGCATACTACTAATAGAAACTATTGCGAAATAAAATAACGCGTGATCATCTCTGGATGCCAAACAACTGAAAAATACCATATACACCGTAACGCTAAAAAGTATTAACAGAGAGGAAAATAGGTTTGACCCACCATCAGCGTAGTCCTCGGATTATGAAAAATAGGGGTCGGGGGGGGTTTGCGGGGGGTAATGGTAAGATCAGGGGATGAAGTGGCCGGCCTAAAGATTATTACATATATCTAGGTACTGTATTGGTATATCAATGTGTCTGTTAATACTGTTGTTACTGATGGATAATACTGCTTCGATAATTAACCTTTGATATTAGCTTATAGGGTGGTAGGGGAGGATAGATTGAATGAGTGACCAGTGGTGTCAATATGGTTGAATATAAGGGATCTATTGTCTTTGTTGGTGATGCATCTACCGTGCTCAGTCATCCTGATGGCTACGGACCTACCAGTCTCGCCTATGTAAGACGCGCTGCAATCGTTACATGAGACTGAGTAGACCGAGCCACCAGAGGACTGAGCAACGGTAGATCTGGGTAGTCTGGTGATAGGATGTCTAAGGATGGCGCCAATACTATTGCTATTAGAAAAATAGGTGTTGATCCCGTGTGTTCTGAGGATGCGGGAGATGGCGACTGATTGGGCGGAGAAGGGCAATAGACAACTGTTTCTGCTGACTGTAGCAGGCCTAACGGAAAGAGGGTTATATCTATACTTATGTATAAAATGGGGAGGGTATTGGGATAGGGCCAGCTGTTTTATGATTATAGAAAATTCAATAGTTCTGAATAGGGGAAGGGAGCAGTGGGTGACCAATCTCTTGGTAAGCGTTCGAACAGTATTTATTTTATGTGATAGGGGGCATGAAGAATTGAAGTCTGTGTAGAATGTGGGATTATTGATCTTGTGGTATACGGTAGTGTGATAATGGGAGGTGGTACGTATAACAACGTGATTTTCGTTTTAATATTGAAAAACATTTTACTTATGCTCTAGTTTCAAAGAATCGATGGCGATCGGCCGTGAAGCCCACCTATTCTTGGACGCACTTCGTCGCTTTACCAACCCCAACCCTGAAGTAGTCAGACTCCTAACCCTTCTGGGTCGAAAATCACTGCAGCTGGCCAGATGGAGACTGCACCTCAACTTTAACAAGATTTGTCAAAGGGCCCGGTTCATCCCCCCATCGCTCAGAATCTGAGATCCCGTGGGTAATTCCCATTCAAACAAGATTATCCTCCGAACCCAATACCAGTTACTACAGGCTAGAACCCAGGGATGTTTTTCACGAATACGCTGTCTATCTAAGACCATTAAAGGCCTCATCTCCCAAGTCACCAGTCTCCTATCCCAAACCAATCTAGTTGAGTTCCTGGGTCTCCTCACCGCCGACATCCGACGACAGGACAGCCTCATCAAAACCCGTCAGCATGGGAAGCTATCCCATTGGATCTGCAAATATATTTCACCCCGACAGACAACCTGCTCCCACTCTTCTCAATCTGTCCTCTACCGTGTTGTCCCCATTGCAAACCGAAGTTCTTTCCTTAGGCCTCAAATATCGACCTCCCACAACAGCCGACATTCCCAGGATCATCTCTGGAGTTGAGCCCGCAATCAGCTCCCTTTTCCACACATCCCAGTATGACATACGCAGTTCCATAGCCTAAATCCTCCGGAAGCCTACCCCCCCACAGTCCCAATCTCTTGGTAAGTACCGCTCCCTTAGTTCCATAAGGCGAAACTCAAACATCGTAGTCACCCGGTCTGACAAAGGTTCCCAGACCGTCGTCTTGGACACGGTCGACTATACCTCCAAGATGACGGAAATACTCAATGACCACACCACGTTTATTCCCATTGCCCAGTCTGATGTATCCACCTCCGTTAAATCATTCAGATTAAAGCTATTGCGATTGAAAAAATCAGGTCATATCACACCGGTTCAATATAGTTCTTTCATTTCCGATCTTAACAATGTTCCCTATATTTACGGACTTCCCAAGACCCATAAGCCTGGCATCCCCCTACGCCCCATCATAGCCTACCACCTTTCCCCTGCCTACAAACTATCTAAATATCTGTCTAGCTATCTCACACCTTTGGTGAAAGCCAGCCCACAGTCCTCTGCCATAAGGAATATCCCGTCCTTTGTGCAATCTGTTAATTCTCTCAGCCCTGTCCCCAACTCCGTTATGGTATCTTATGATGTTAATTCCATGTATCTTTCCCTCCCCCACCAGCTCATTATTAGGCAATTGACAAAATTCTTGCAGGATAGCCACGTAGATCCCCATACCACTGAATCCATAATCGCACTGTCCTCCCTATGTTTGGACTTCACTACGTTCACCTTTAACAACCTGTATTACAAACAAATCAGGGGCTCGCCCATGGGCAGCCCGCTATCCTCCCCCTTGCAGAAATAGTCATGGCCACCATTGACCACTGGATCCAACAGCAAATCACACCGGGCATTCACATGTGGCGGAGATATATTGATGATATCTTCTGCATATGTGATACCGGACAGGAAATAAGTATTTTAGATTGTCTTAACTCCTATCATCCAGAAATTTCATTCAGTTTAGAATTGGAGGACAGATCTGTATTGCCGTTCCTGGATATACTTGTTATACGTACCACCTCCCATTATCACACTACCGTATACCACAAGATCAATAATCCCACATTCTACACAGACTTCAATTCTTCATGCCCCCTATCACATAAAATAAATACTGTTCGAACGCTTACCAAGATATTGGTCACCCACTGCTCCCTTCCCCTATTCAGAACTATTGAATTTTCTCTAATCATAAAACAGCTGGCCCTATCCCAATACCCTCCCCATTTTATACATAAGTATAGATATAACCCTCTTTCCGTTAGGCCTGCTACAGTCAGCAGAAACAGTTGTCTATTGCCCTTCTCCGCCCAATCAGTCGCCATCTCCCGCATCCTCAGAACACACGGGATCAACACCTATTTTTCTAATAGAAATAGTATTGGCGCCATCCTCAGACATCCTATCACCAGACTACCCAGATCTACCGTTGCTCAGTCCTCTGGTGGCTCGGTCTACTCAGTCTCATGTAACGATTACAGCGCGTCTTACATAGGCGAGACTGGTAGGTCCGTAGCCATCAGGATGACTGAGCACGGTAGATGCATCACCAACAAAGACAATAGATCCCTTATATTCAACCATATTGACACCACTGGCCACTTATTCAATCTATCCTCCCCTACCACCCTATACTCTAATATCAACAGCAAATATCAAAGGTTAATTATCGAAGCAGTATTATCCATCCGTAACAACAGTATTAACAGACACGTTGATATACCAATACAGTACCTAGATATATGTAATAATCTTTAGGCCGGCCACTTCATCCCCTGATCTTGCCATAACCCCCCGCAAACCCCCCCCCCCCCCCCCCCCCCCGACCCCTATTTTTCATAATCCGAGGACTACGCTGATGGCGGGTCAAACCTATTTTCCTCTCTGTTAATACTTTTTAGCGTTACGGTGTATATGGTATTTTTCAGTTGTTTGGCATCCAGAGATGATCACGCGTTATTTTATTTCGCAATAGATTCTATTAGTAGTATGATAAATCTATCATAATTTTGTCAATTATCATATCCTATATTTTTTGGTAAATATTTCTAAAAAAGCCTTCTTTCCATATCTTATTTTGATATCTTTGCCTCATACATAGTTAAAATATGCAGATTCTTCACATATCGATTCTATATATAGCTTTAGTTTCTCACAATACGTTGTACCTGTAGAAGGGCTTGGTGCCCGAAAGCTTGTAACCTATATATTTTAATAAAGAAAACTTTTTCTCTTCATTTTTAGCATTTTATAAGCCATTAAAGAGAAATATCGTGATTTTCGTTTTAATATCATATATGTATATTTAAACTCTTGTTAATAATAGTAATCGATCGTTATCAAATTTATACGCCCCCGGAACCTGGGGTTAATTAAAACTGTATTGTGAAATTTTGCGTGTAGGTAGCTGGGTTTTGGTTTAGCATTTAGGCTAAAAGTGCAAAAATTGCATTTCGAATAACTTTTTTTTCCTTTTTAGAAGGTAAGATTTTATTTAGTTATTTAGTAATATTAGTTATTTAGTAATATTTTTCAAATTAAATTAATTGGAAATTTTTATTTCGCAGCTTATTCATAATTTTTGTGACGATGCAATTTTTGCTTTGTTTAATTATAATTAATGTAAATATAACGATCTAAATTTTTTAAGATAAGGTTTACTATTTGATTCTCATAAGAAATATTCCTATTTTAAGAGAAATTGAATTTAGAACAGTATTCTATTTTTTTCTTTCTTATATTTAGAGTAAGTATAAATTTTATTGAAGTTGTAAAAAGTATATTTATTGAAAAAAGTATGTTTTTTCTATATAACTTGCTACATATATTTTACTATATGTTTGTTCCATGTAATATGTTTATGCTCTAATAGCATTTATATTGTAAGCAGCAGCTATTAATTTTCAGTAACTGCTTTTTTTTTAAGGGTAGGCTCAAAATTATTTTTGCTGTCATTTGTTTAGGTAGGATTTATATTTATCTGCTTCACAATATATAACTGCTCATATATATCTATATGATACAACCATGTTGTTGAATATATGTATTTAGATATATAGATGAAAATATACTTATATTTAAATAAAGAAATATACAATCAGCAATATGACCAATGAGGGAGCCAGAATATGTTCTACTAATATTTATTGTGCCTATTTTTTCGGCAAATAAACTTTTTTAAAAAATCTTCTTACATTTGATTTTTTTAGTCAGTTGTTCTAAGTTTTCAATTTTTTACCACTTCACTGAATTTTATGCATTTTTCCCACATTTCTGAGGTCCTGATTCTTAGAATACCTATTATTCCAAATGATCTGCCTTTTAAATTTAAACGGTTCAATTTAAGTTTTTGTTAGCCTGCAACACACCTTATGATAGCTCATTGCATTTATCAGGATAACCTTTCTGTTTTGAATTTTACACTATTAGTATTTTTAAGACTCTGCAATATTGAACAGAAAGTTAATTCTATATACTCATAATATATACAAAATTGTATTATAGTTGTTTCTATACAATTCTTCATTCCGTAATATTTTTTATTATATAAGTTTTCAGAATTTATAAAAAATTTGATTTGGGATATGTACATTAAGAATAGGAAAAAATATAGGTAAAAGTTTTACAAAAAAAAAAAAGAATTGGAACACAATTTCTCTCCCATTTAATATAATAAACGCTTCATGTATGATTTTTATAATTGCATTATTTTTAGGCATATTATTTTAAAATATTTATGTTAGCAAGACATAGAATGTTGTTAAGTTAATGTACTATTAAAAAAATTACCAACCCATGAAGCGTTAGCTCCAGTCTTTTACCGCTGGGGCCAGCGCTGTTAGAGCTAATAAATGATTTCGATTGGTGCATACTTTTACATGATGTTTGTTTTTAGACTAAATTTATTCAAATCAAGATAGCTTTTTTTCATGCTTTTAAAAGTTATGATTATATTTTTAACATTTCATAATACTTTTCAAATTAAAGTCTTTGGAAATAAAATTGCTTTTTTTCCATCCTGCAGGTCAACATTATACTGCAACATGCTATCATACTAATAACTCTGGCTTTTGGCATTGATATTTATGTATTGTGAAAGTACTGTTTGCCACCTTAAGCTCTGGAGAGGTTATAATGTATCTACAGATCCATCATGTGGAAATCACACCAAAGTAAAAAGGAACGCATGTAGCTGGTAGCAAAATGTGTGCCCTGTGTGAAGCTACGTTTAAAATTTAATTTTTTCAAAATATATTTCAATTGTTAGCCTCATTTTCACATGTTACTGACACATAACGCTGCTACATATCGGGTTAATTAATAACTCATTCGAAATTTTAATTTTATTTAAGGTCTTGGAAATATATATTTTAGGTAAAAAAATGAGGTATATTTTGAAATATAGATAAGAATCACAAGGAAGCACGCCCAAATCCAAATAAACAAATTATGTGTGGTTTCAGTAACAGAATTGTTACCATCTTCAGACAAAGGTACTGAATACATTCAGTAATTTTGTCTTGATATGGTAACAATGCTGTTACTGAAACATCACACATAATTCGTTTATTTTTATTTGGTCTTGCATTTTTGGTATTTTTAAAATTGTCCTAGACTATTCGAAAATGATGCAAATTTTCATTTATTTTATATATCATTTTAAAAAGTACATTCTTTTGTAAAAATATCCAATTTCCCACACTTTTCTATAACTGCCAACAATAACCTAATAAAAAATTCATCCAAGTCTGGGTATTTCAGTATTGCAGATATATTACATTTATAAAAATTGCTTTAATATTTAGAGATGTAAGTACCGGATTAGGTGCCCTTAAAAATGTTCAATCTGGCTGTTTCTTCTTGAACAGCTGAGAGTGAAGTGGAGAACACCTTTTTTTATATTTTTACCCTTTATATTTGTATTCTATATGTCTTTATTTTATTCTCTATACCCCAAAACACGCAGCCATTATAAACCATCCAAGCCAACAATATTATATAAATATTATTGTCATTGGTGATTATATTTTAGAATATTCAACCATCAGCAATCATTTGAATTATTACTATTTGAATATTTTTTCATCTGTCATCATATATAGATTTTGAAACTTTACAACTTCGAATTTTTAACATCATTTGCGTTTTTTATAGCATTTATATATATTTTTATTACCTCAAGATCGTCTATTTTCTGATATCCTTATTTCTATTAGATTAATAGTATTATTCCTTTTTTAACTCCTCTCTCTATTTCCCAAACATATCCCTCTATATCACTTTCTCACACCTCCTTAACCCACTTCTTTTCAACCTCATACAGTATCCCATAGGGTTCCTGTTGCCAACCATTTTTTCATTATTACTCTATCTATTGGACCATCCTTCCTCGGTATACAATTCCCGATAACGAGTTCAGGAAATCCAAAGATTCTTTCTTTTTTTTTTTTCACCCATCACCCGACAACATCATTCATTACATTCAACCATGTCGGGTTATTCAATCATCAATGACAACAGTACCCTATACCTTCCACAAGGATCATCAATACAACCATCATTTTTACAATTTTATTGCTATTTTTTTTTTCATTTTCATCCGAGTTCAATCATCATTGGCAACAGAGCAACTCTTGACTCCACCTTTCCCAATTCTCCACTTTCAACTTACCTACCTCCCCTGTCTGATCTAATGTTGATTATGGAAAATCTTGGGAGTTCGGTCAATGAAAACAATACCTCACTTACACAGGCACGTATTGCATTGCCGAACGCAATTACAAAAATCAACTCAGACTTCCTCTCTTTATACCACCGCGTCACTCTAAACCTTCAGATATCCATTATAAGTTTACTTGTAACATTTTACTACTTTTGATAAGTTCGATTTCCTTTTTCTCTCTCTCTCACCATGTGAGACGTCTCTGAAATTATAATTATGAAAAAAAAAAAAAACCCATAATGGCATATCAATTTATTTACCTCTTTTGACTTTTCCAAACATCGTCTTATTTGCGTATATAAGCATTGCATCACGTGGGGAACACACTAACCTAAATACACTGCGTGACATTGAAAATGGAACACCAAGAAATAGTGGCCAGAAAATTATGCGAATTTCAGGGTAGGCGCGCCTAACCGAGTTATGCAAATGATGTAAAATGCGCAGCTCTCGTGCGCACATGGAGTAAGATATAAGGGAAGGAACTTTCAGAAAGGACAGTATTCGTGTCGTTATTTCTTCAAGGAAAATCATTGTAGAAATTTTGTTCTTGTGTCAAAAGACACGTGTAATAACAGAGAAAGCCAGGTCATCGTAAACGGAGGCAGTTCAAGCAGATAGACGCTTTTACGAGGGGCATGGTGATCGGACTGAAAAGGGCAGGTTGGTCCATACGTCAAATCGCAGCTGATACACACCTTGGTGCGTCCACGGTGCACCGACTGTGGAGAAGATGGTTGGAACAAGGAAATGTGGCAATTTATAGGAATGTCGGTGCAACCAGAGTGACGTCAGCACGTGTGGATCGGCGTATCCTTCGACAAGCAGTGGCGGCCCCACAAGCCACTTGTACCGCCATCCTGCAACATGTGCAAGACACCCTAGATCATTCCATCTCGACCAGAACCATTTCCCGTCGATTGGTTGCTAATGGCTTGCACTCATGCCGTCCGCTAAGAAGACTGCCATTGACCCCACCGAATAGGCGCCAACGTTTGGAATGGTGCCGGGCTAGATCGACGTGGATGACGGAATGGCACAGGGTCGTGTTCTCAGATGAGTCGCGTTTCTGCTTGTCCAGTGATAGTCGCCGTGTACGCGTGTGGCGTCGACGTGGAGAAAGGTCCAATCCGGCAGCAATTGTGGAACGCCCCACCGTGCGACAACGTGGAATCATGGTTTGGGGCGCAATCGCGTATGATTCCAGGTCACCTTTACTTCGTATTCAGGGCACTATGACGGCCCAACGATACGTTGATGATGTGCTGCGACCGGTGACACTCCCCTACCTTCAGGGGGTACCCAATGCCTTTATCAGCAGGATAACGCCCGACCGCACACTGCTCGCATTAGCCAACAAGCTCTGCAAGATGTACAGATGCTTCCCTGGCCACCGTACTCTCCTGATCTCTCACCAATCGAGCACGTCTGGGACATCATTGGACGCCGTTTGCATGCCTTGCCACAGCCGCGTTCAGAAGACGAACTGTGGCAAATGGTTGAGAGGGAATGGAGAGCCATCCCTCAGGACGCCATGCGTACTCTGATTGACTGTCTACCTAGACGTGTTGCTTCGTGCATCGCCGTCCGCGGTGGTCCTACTTGCTACTAAGCCGACGCCGTTCTCGCTCTGTATTATGACTATCATTTTGAAATAAAGATCACTTATTGTTCGTCCCTGTCTCTCTCTGTCTGCCGAGTTTCATCACTTTCTGGCCACTATTTCTTGGTGTTCCATTTTCAATGTCACGCAGTGTACTTACTATATTTTAAAATCTTATTCATTTATATTTTTACGATCCTTGATGTGTGCCATTTTATATTTTAGAATAAATCGATATATCTTTGGATATTTCTTTTCCTTCCATCCCTAAACAGCTAAAACCATTAGCCAACCTATATAAAAATCACCTGAAACCTTATATTCTTTGACATCAATTTTTTAAATTTTCCATAGCCTACGTCTAAGATAATTTAACTTCAAAAATTTTATTTTAACAGTGACGCCTTTCTACCAACTGTCCCTTCTCATATCTTGATCCTTCCAACTCTGCCTTTCCATACATCTCTCGTCTCTTGATCCTTTTCCTTAGGCCTTCTATGCCTTCGTTCTAACCACCCCTCGTCCATCGCAGAGTTCCTGTTCGCCAACTTCGCTTCTAAGCTCGTATTGCAAGGCAGGACTCCTGAGATGTCCTTTGCAGAAACCAATTCAGACCCTTTTCCTTTATTCTTCACTGCGTCACTACCTATTCCAAATCTTTTGCTTAATTCAATTTTCTTTTATATTTTATATTACTTTTATTATCTCTACTTCTTCTCGTTCCTGTATTACATCCCTGAAACTATGTTGTAAATACTCATGGCACCTTAAGTAACAAAAAACTGTAAATAGTATACCTAACTTTCCCAAATAATTTCCCTCGCTATTGTGTGTGTTTACTTTAAATTTATCCTTCCTATGTACTCCTTATATATATTTTTTTGTAGTTTTATAATATTATATCAGTGTGTCACCACTACTCTCTCTCTCTCACCTTTATCTTTATTTTTATTCTAGTAACTAATTTGTGCCCTAAATTATTTCCCATTTAATAGGTTTGCTAGCTTTTCACTCCATTTTATTTCACTCCCCTAATCAAACCTTTCTCACCGGGGGCACATTATATCGTAATTTAAACAATGTGATATGTAAGTAATAAAGTATGACGTCTTTTCTAGTCGTCTCAAAGTGACACCAGCTTGCCACTGGACACCCGGGGGATCCAAAGAGAGACAAAAAGGGCGTTGGTCCGGATGTTGACAGTTATTTAGGTTACAGTGGATATTTTCGGACAGGCCGCTCAGTCGAGCTCCGTGGTCATCTCACGGCGGCCCTCGTGGCCGCCGTCTTGGCTCCTCTCTGCCTCCGAGGCTTCATGCAAGACGCCGATCTTTCCTCGGTTAATCCTCAACTTTCCCCTGGTCCTGGTGCCACGTGAGACGTACTAGGAGAGCGTCTTTTGATCCCAAACTTTGTCCTTACTGTCCCGTGCGGACTTCCCACTCTGCACGCCTTGCCACTCAACCCCGACTGCTTCCAACTCGCTTGTTGTCTTACCCGGGTTTACGACATATATAAATATATATACCTTCTGAGCATTCATTATTTTCTCATGATAAGGGTAAAGTTAAATATAATAACTATCTCGGTTTGTGTCGTAATGTGTCCACGTTGGGAACACGAACCGGGATATCGGACTATTGAATTCCAATAGGAAAGCATGCAAAAAAACACAACATCTTAAGTATTTTGTTATGATTAATAAAAATTGTTCTGAGTGTTCTTCAGTTTGAATTGAACTTGTTCGAGGGGAAAAGTCAATAAAATTCTTAAACAAGTGGCTCAAAATTGGATATCTCGAACCACCCTGTATCTCATAAATTTTTCTTTTCATATTTTTCAGGAAAAAATGTTATTATTAATATATCTAAAATAAATGTTGGAGAGATTAATATTAAAAATTAGTAATTCCGTCCTTCATACAAAGTTTCTGCCAATGAGCCAAGCATGGCCAGGACATCACCAAAATGTCTGGGCAATATCGAATATCAAAAATGTTCTCAAGTGTTACGTGCGATTTATCAAAATAAGATTCCTCCCTAGTAATAGATCAAGTTTCACAATATACATAATTTATTATTCATCACGGATGTGAATTTTGTTTAAAATGTTTCATTTTTTTCCATAGACCTTTTTTTAAATAGAAATATCAATATATATCGTATCTCTTTCCATAAAAATATTTTGAAAATAGAGCAATAAATGAAAACTGCAATGAGGTTCGCACATTAATTGTTATAAAAACACTAAAATAATATTTTTTTAATATTGCTATTTTTAGAACTCTTTTTTTTTTAATATAGAACACTACAATATATACTCTATTTAAAACTAAAAGATAAAATGTAAACAAATCATTTTCAACTATTAAAATTAATATAAGTGCACACACACCACCAGGGATAAGTCTCTTGTGATATATTTTTATTATCTCTACCGCTTTTTATTTTCGGGCTGTTAATGTTTGAAATATGTTTATCTCGAGCCTTTAAGATCAGGAATGAGAGGAAGTCACTTAATCGTCGGGAGTAGAAATAAACTATTGGTTGATGTGGCTTTTTTTTTTTCTCTCTGAATCAACTTCCAACTAGCGAATGATATTCGGAGATAAGATCTATAGGTTTCTATCTCTGTATTTCTACTTTTATAAACTGTGTTTTCAATGTCAGATATTCCTTTTATATCGAGAGCGCCTCTGGTTCTCGGAGTCGGTTCTCTATTAGGGGGGCATTGGTTTCTCGGGGTTAATTACTTCGTGATATTATATAGATATAATATACATAAATACATGTTAGAATTAGAAAACTATGAAACGGATGTCAGAAGTTAGCGACATTCTACAAAAGCAGAAATACAAAGATAGAAAAGCCTTTATCTAAGGGTGTAAGCAGGTCTTGTCGTCTAGAGTAATTTCCTTTCAAACAAAATCACAAATATTTATTAAATCATAAGTATTTAAAATATGTAAATAATAATGTGTATATAAAAATAGTATTTATTAATAATTTGTTAACGTCATAATCTTCTTGAAGGACTAACAAGTTCGAAAGCTTGAAAATAAAAGGTTGTACAAGAAACTTAGCCCTGGAAGCTTTATTTATTTTATAAAATCACAAATAGTTTGTCTTATTATTATTTTAAGCTAATAATGTCCTCTTGTAAATGGACCTCTAGACCCAAGAGAGAGCTAGATATAATAAATATATATTATAGAAAAACCTTATCATTTAATGGTTTATTTTTGCTTAAATTAGAAACGAGATATATTAATTTATCGAATTCAATGCACAATTGAGAATTAAAAATTGAACGCTGTGACCGCTATAATTTGTATGTTGGATATTTCGCTCATATTTCATTAATTAGGTGCTATTTATAACCTTTTTGGTATAGACAGTACATATTTGAATATGATTGAAGTTGTAATGAGTAAATAAGAAGTATATATATATAAGAAATTGAAAACTATTTTAGACGCCTATGATTCCTATTAAAATTAAACAATTTTATAATGCCTTTACTGCAATGATAAATTAACGGGAGGTCCTGGCTCATGAGTGTTGAACCCTCCAAGCGGTTTCGCCAGTTTAATATACCACGCCCTCCTATTAATCTATCATTGCTGTAAGGGCATTAGCGAATTGTTTAATTTCAGGAATAATCATACGCGTCTTAAATAGTTTTATTTCTTATAACAGATGGCATGCTAAAGAAATGCATGTTTTGTATTTATGAGATAAATTTTCCAGTGGTATGAGAAGTGTCAGAATGGATTTAGAGAGATGTTAACACGCATAGAGAAGGATACAAGGACGAGAGAAAGCGAATCTTATTTTTTCACGTGGGGAGTGGATGAGATATTTTAAACATTTTTGTCGATAAAATATGGTCCTTTTCGAGGATAATGCATGCATGGTTATAAATAATATTCAAGCGTAATCAAAATGGTATCAAAGTGTGGTTGTATATTTTTAATCAAAAATATAATTATAATAAACATATTAAAAGGTATAGGGAATTGACATGATTTAGCTTCGGAAGAATGGGTTTTTAGAATTTTTGAAATATAAAGGATCTGTGAACATTTAAAAAGGGGCTTTTATAATGACAAAATGTGATAAAAATCATGATTGGATATTAACTTTATTAACATCATGAAACGCGATATCCCAAACTCAGGGATATTTGCGTCAATACATTTCATTGCATTACAGCAATTCGGCTATATACAATCCTGTTCAATTCATTATTTTACATAAATTAACTAAAGAAAATTGTCCAAAGAGAAAAACAAACAACAAAGCAAAACACACAGAGCAAGCATCGCAGTTCTTTTTTCAATTCAAGATAAAGTTGTATATGTATTTACAAAATTGATCAAAATTTTTATACTTTTCTTTTTTGTCTACAAATTCATCAAGCTGTCCAATACGACCAAATCTATTTTCCCTAAAATCCCGGAAAATTGGGCACTCCAGAAGTAGATGTCTCGCGTCTTGAATTTCACCTCCGCAGAAGCATCCTGGTTCCTTCACGGCGCCGATAGTTGCCAAAATTTCCCAAAATTGCCATGATCTGTAATGAATTGGATATTATAAAAATTTGGACGGAAAAATCTTGGAATTCCTAATACGAAAAAGCTTCTGAAAATTTCATTAGTGTTCTCAAAAATTTCATTCATTTTTGCGTGTAAGAATGATTTGACTATACTTGGAGCATGGGGCTCGTAAGTAATTAGATCTTCATTGGACAGTTGAGCTAGATCAAATTTGATTATTCTGGATTCTATATAGTCTCTTAGGAGTGGAATTTTTGCCAAGCTATGCACACAGTTTGATGAAGTGGTTTTGTATGCTCTAACTGCCCATAAAATGATCTGGTACTGCATGGAGTTCAGTTTTTGTTTACAACGATTGTTTGAATATTTGAACCAAATTTCAGAACCGTATGTAAGTACAGGCCTAATGATTGTTTTGAATAATGTTAACCTCTTTTGAGTGTCTAAACCCCACATATTGGCACTTAGTGAACATAATAAATTTTTCATACGTCCTGCCTTACACAGAATATCATTAACATGCGGTGTAAAGTTAACTTTGTTTTTCCATTTGTGATTAGAAAATTTCATTCCCAGAATTTTTACTTGCTTGACCGGCATTATTATATTGTTATTAACCTTAATAGGTATTTTTTGTCTGTTATGTAGGTATAGCATATTAGTCTTCTCTGTACTGATCGTTAATTTATTTCTATTACACCATTGGATCACATAATTTAAGGTGTATTCACTTGCGGTTTTTAGTCCTTCAATAGTCTTATTCCAGCAAATTATTGTAACGTCGTCTGCATAACATATAATATCTGCATTCATTGAATCCTTTGGACATTCCTGTGGACATCCTTTAGTTAGTTTCTTATAAAAAGTTTCTGATTCGTATGTAAATTTCACCTCCCTTTCATTATTCAAATAAGATTTTATGATCCGTATTAAATCTGAAGGAACATCATCATTATCCATTCTTTTTATAATAGCAGGCCACTATGCATTGTCGAATGCACCCGCAATATCTATAGCTATCAAGTAATTGTTGATCTAGATTTCATAAAACCATGCTGCCTTGAGCTCATTAATTATTCTCTAAATAATAGTTACTTTATTTATTTTTTATTATATTCTCAAATGTTTTAGATAGATTAGATGTCAATGATATAGGTCTATAACTTTTATTTATTTCATAATTCGTTTTGCCTGGTTTTGGAATTATTTTTAAGAATGATTTTTTCCATTCATCCGGATAATATCCCATTTCTATACATTTATTGAATAATTTATGCAGAATTGGGATTATTTTTTATTTTAGCCTGTCTTATCATATTGTAACTAATGTAATCAGGGCCCGGTGCTTTTTTAATATTTGTTTTTAAAATTGTTTCCTCTATTTCCTTAGATTCGATATAAACACTACTTTTATTTTTATATTTAGGCGTATAATTTCTAATCAAAATATGATCATCTTTATCCAAACCTCCAATATCATCCTGAAATAGATCGTTCATTAAACTTTTTATTTTGTCGGTCTTTAAATGATCTGGTAAATTATCTATTAGTGGTAATCCTAAATTTCTATTTTTCGATCTCAATGACTTGAATATCCTGTAAGCATTACCAAATTAGTTATTTGAATGACTTTCTTCAATAAAAATTCTCCAACTCGCTCTTTTTGCCTTTTTACTTTTATTTAAATATTTATTTTTCATTGATTTATAGGTCTTTTCAAGGACCTTTCCATGTCGGTAATACAAATTTCTAATATAGTGGAAATCGTTTTTCATTTTCTCCAGCTTCCCATCCCACCAGTATGTATTTGTTTTATGATTTCCGCTTCTTGTCTTGACATTTAGTGACAGATAAGCTGCCTCTTTAATTATTTGTGTGAGAGTCTTTACAATGTTGTCAATATCTTTGATGTTTGACGCGTGGTTTATCATGGTGATAATATTATCTACGTCTTGTATTGCTATTTTTTCGGTAAATGTTTTCCAATCAGCATCTTTTTCTATAAATTTCCATGTTGAGTTTTGAACTGTCCTTTGCCTGTTAAAATTGTGATAAATGTCAAAGGTTATTGCTACGTGATCTGAAATGTGCGTCAATATAGTCGTCTTCCAGTTTTGTACCAAACTTATTGATTTTTTGTTTGAAATCGTAAGATCTATAAAGCTAGAATTTCGGCAGGTGGGTATCTTAAGATTATGAATAAATAGGTTATGTTCATCTATGATGGAGTGGAATTTGAATCCATTGGAGTTTGTTGTCGGGTCAAACCAGACTGGGTGTCTAGAATTAAAGTCACCACATAGTATAATAGGTTGTTGATTGTAGGTCTCCAGAAGCTCTTGGATAAATTTTCGATGATTGGATAAGAAATATAATTTATATGAAACATAATATGGTTATTTATAAAATTGGGTTAATATAATCAACATAGAGGGTATATGGAGAGTAAAATATGTAATTTTACAAAAGCAAGTACTCAGAGTAAAGACTTTCATGCCAATCGAATGTGTTTTCGGAGAATTCACACTGGTCGATGTGGCGATTGTCAAGCAGCTTGGTGAGGGTTGAGAGAGTACAGTCGTGAAAGGAGCGGATGTTCTTACCTTCAGTTAGAGTGCGGGTATTTAAGGCGAAAAGGTTGGACTTGTAACGGAGAACAGGATGAAAGGTTTGAGGCCTAGGAAGATAAGCAGATGATACTTAAGAATTTCCATTTTTTTTAATTATTGCATCGCCCCTGTGTCTGTTATTCTATTTTCTTACAAGTGGTTCACAAAAACAGGTGATAGCTTACAGTTCGCTCTAGGTGCAGGGTGGCATCACTGTTTTGTGTGGGCAGGAACATTATATCGTGATTCCTTATCTAGCAGACCGCAGCGCTCTAGGGAGGTAGGCAGATTGGAGATGAAGGGAGGACCTGTGTCTCAAGTTACTAGGTGGCCTGGTCTCAGAATGGTTTTGCTTCCATTTTGTGAGATTTGTTTTTCGACCAGGTTTTATCCTGTAGACTCTTTGTCGTATTAGAAATTTAGAAAATAAAATAAACATTCCAGAGGTTAGAAGAAGTAAGGAAAGCTATGGCCAAAGAATGACGCCATGTTGACTAGGGCTCGAGAAATGAGATTATCCTCTACGTGACAAGATCTCGTCTAACAGATAATCCCGACTATCTTTAACAATCCCCAAGGCCATTTTCATAGCCGTGATGTTTCCTACCGAGGTCAAATGTCGGACCTTTGAATGTCTCGGCCAGAAAGTGATATGGGGCCAGGCTGTCATTTCTGGGGTCATCAACCTCCTTTTAACATTATTGGTCAAAAATATTATAAATAATAGAGGATAATATCATTTTTTTATAATAAATATCGTATAAAAATGGTTAAAATCTTTTATTTTAATAAAATTTCTTTTGCTTTCTCTAGCCTAGCATTTTTACTATCACATAAATAGGAGTGACATACATCCCCGTTAGTAGAGTCAACAAGTTGCGTTCCGAGCACCCGTCTAAGATCGACACGGTTGGGTAACGGGGTGCATATTGATCCAGCTGCCGTCTCCCTCGAGGGCCGTTTGTCACAACCAGCTTTTTGTCCACCGCCTGCCACTGACGGCGCCAATTATGAGACCCTGGGATACTTTAATTAATTGACAAGCCTAATTGGGGAATTTTCTTATGAATTGTTACAATTATTATATAAATAATAAAAACACCGATATAATTTCGCGGATTAAAATATTACAAATAAAAATATTATTACTATATATATGTTTTATATATTTTATTATATATTTTATTAAGTATCACATTTTATTTTAAATGTATTTCTTGCTTTATACAGCACACAAAGTTTTATTTGTATATATTTCTGTAAATATAAATATACATTTTGATGAAACAATATTTTTTTATTATGTTTTTAGTAAATACTTAAATATATCAATGTTTTTTTTTCTCTCTCTCTCTCTCTTATTAGTTTTATTTTTACTCGTCGTTACTATCTTACAGCCATTACTTAAGATACCCTAGATTTTTGAAGTTTTGATTGAAAGATTGTGTGAAAAAGGTATTGTTAATAGAACTTCCAATTCAGACCCAATCTCGTTACAGTTTTCCCGATATAATGCAAACATTTAATAAAAGGTTTAGGCTTCAATAGATAACATAGATAGAATCTCTCTTGTTGCTTGGTTCAAATATATGTTTCTCTTTTTGAAAACATCGATACAACAACAACAACAACAACAAAACAGCTTTATTAGGGCATCTTGCCCTGTACGGATTCTCCGTGGAGTTACAGACAATATTAACCATAAGAGAACAGGTGAAAATATAGTATTTACAGTCAAGGTATGTCAAACAGGGTGACTTTTTATTGTGCCCCTGTTCTTCTCTCTTCCATGAGTGCAATTTTATTCCCAACCGCTTTTTGAAAGTTGAACAGTTCAATTGCCCAACTTTTCTTATCTGAAACAGTTTTTATTAGCTTTATTGAGTTCAAATGCGGTCTAGGAAGACTTTTCAGGATCTTTTTTCTCTCTCCTTCCAGATCCCCGCATTCAGCAATAAAATGGTATATTTCATCAGTTATCTGACTTCCACATAACCCACAGTACAAATCTTCTTTCTTAATTGCGTAAATATGATTTTCTTTATCATTGTTGACATTAATCTGATCTGTGCAATAAAACTCACTAAAGCTGAAGACAGATTGCATGAAAAGTAATTTTCTGGAATAAATGAATCATAAAGTAACCTATAGTTTGAGTATGTTTTCGTAAGAGATAATTTTGCCAGATCTTGCTGCAATAGCTGTTCAATTTTTATTTTTAGTATATTCGGAAGTTCGATCTGTATGTCATCATAATTTAACCTATAGTTTAGCCATGTGAGTCCACAATGATTGATGATATCCATAATATTCTTACAGAATCCTATAGGTTTTTTGGTCGTTAAAGAAATTTCCTTCAATCTATTCCAGCATAGCTTAGGTAGTATATTGTCTTCCATTTTTTGTAATCTAATGAAATATTTCAAAATTAATTTGATCGTTGTAAAAGTCAAAGATATTCTGCCTGTTTCCAGCCTTACAATGTACCCTGGTATATATCTTGGTAGATTCAGAAAATTTTTGATAAACGTATTCTGTAATTGGTCTATAATATCCGTATTGTCCCAAGCCCACACAGGGGCCGCATAGAGCAGTATTGATTTAATAACTGAGTCAAATAGATTCAGAGCAACTTTTAATGAGTTAATTTTTTCTTTTTTTATCAGTCTAATAGTTGCATTTATTGCCGTATTTGCTTTGGCTTTATAAAAGAGGGCTACCTTTTTACTATTAATAGTGGAAGTGAATGGATATCCCAGATATGTAATATTGGACGCAACAGTTAGTGGGGTGTCACCCCAGTACCAGTTTTCGTGTCTTGCCGGTCTTCCTCCATTTCTGAATACTATTATTTTGGACTTATTTTCATTTAAAACTAATTTGTTCTTATCCAGGTAAGACTTTAGTAAATTGATTTTAATTTGAAGATTAATTTTCGATTCTCCAATTATGGCTATGTCATCCGCATACATAAGTAGGTGTAAAACGCCAAAATCAGGGAGATGAAATCCTGTAAGTGCTGAGTTATTATAAAGTTCTATTAGGTCGGCCATATATAGTATAAATAAAAGTGGGGAAAGTGATTCTCCCTGCAAAACTCCAGAATTAATTTTCACATTATTTGAATATTGTCCTTTCCATCGGATAGTGATCTTAGCTTCTTGGTAAAAGTTTTTTATCAGCATTACAAATTTATTGCTAATGCCCATTTTATGCAATTTTTGCCAAAGTAAATCATGTGGGACTGTGTCGAAAGCTTTAGTCAAATCGACGAAGAAGACATATAGCTTGCCTCGTTTTCTTCTCAGAGATAATTGGATGAGTGAATTCAGTAGTATTATGTGGTCAGTGCATGATCGGTTCTTACGGAAACCTGCTTGGTTTTCTAAAATAATCACTCTTTTTTCTATCCAGTTGTTTAATCTGTTTCTTAGTATTGTAGTAAATAATTTAGATATATTACTGCAGAGGGCAATCCCTCTGTAATTTGTTGGGTTATTCTTATCACCGCTTTTATATATAGGGTGTACTATTGAGTTCGTCCAGAGTTGCGGGTATTTTTCTGTGGACATTATTTTGTTGAATAGGTTTTTCAATTTATTTAAAGTCGGTATTGGTAAATTCTTTAGCAACTCATTTGGTATACCATCGAGTCCCACTGCTTTGCCGTTCGCTAGTTTTTTTACTACATCATGGATCTCTTCAAGGGTTATTTCCGCGTCTAAATCTGGATCTTTCCAACCGATCATCTGGTTTACCGTAAAAGTAGCTTCTTTATTTTCTTTGTTCAGTAAATTTTTATAAAATAAAAACCATTCTTTTATATCAATCTCACCTTGTATTATTGTTTTTTTTCTGAAGGATGCAATAGCATTCCAGAAGGATTTGGGATCTTTGGCGTTCTTTATCCTTTCATTCTTGTCCTTATTGAATTCATCTCTTTTTCTTTGCAGGAGCTTAAAATATTCCCTCCTAGCCTCAATATATTTTTGGCTGTCGTGTATAACATCGATACAAATAGGAACAAGATATTAGAAAAATGTTTATACATAATTTTCTGGAATTTAGGTTTATGTTTCCACTACGTGTATGCACATAAAACCGATGAATACGTTTATAGGGAAGGTTGTCAACTATCATGGCAAATATTACCTCATTTGTTTTCAGAACCTTTTATAATTAAGACCTTTTAAAATAACCCTTCATTTGTCGGTTTTTATCAACTTATATAGGTTAGAATATATATCTAAACTGGTTTTCATAATAAATTTTAACACACCGATTAAATATATATTTACGTTTTTTTATTATTCTTACAAACCTTCGGTGCATGTGCAACGCGCTAATTCTCTAGTCTAATAATATCCTAAATATACTCAATATATGTAAGCCATATTGAAGAGGAAATATATTTGAGAGTACTCTCATATATCTTGAAACCAATAAATAAATATATTAATGTTTTCCATTGGAATATCTTCAAATTGATATGGATAATAGTCATTGAAATCAAATCAAGAGGGCGCGCGATTCGCTATATATAAGGTAAAATATGGATTGCGAAGAGAATGAAAAATATTTATATTTAAAAAAAAGCTTATTTTGAAATTTGAAAAAAGAAAGTTTTAAAAAGAGAGAAAGGAGGGTATTGAATTGGTATAGGGGGGGGGGGGGGGGGGCATTTGCTACTTAATGTGAAAAATAGTACAAAAGTAACATTGTACTGGCTTTTTTCCTAATTTACTACTTAGTTTTATACTAATTGAGGGTCTTCAAAAAGATAAATAAATATCCATGCCTATATGATACATAAAGAAGTATATGTTGAAATATATATAAATTAAATATAATTATATAAGACAATTTTTCAAATTAGTATATAAAATATGTAAAATAAATCATATATGAATAATATTTTATAAATACATTTTCTCTCTCGGGGAAGACCGCACCATGAATGTACTACCAGGACGTATGAAAAATTTATTATGTTCACTAAGTGGCAATATGTGGGGTTTAGACACTGAAAAGAGGTTAACTTTATTCAAAACAATCATTAGGCCTGTACTTACATACGGTTCTGAAATTTGGTTCAAATATTTAAACAATCGTTGTAAACAAAAACTGAACTCCATGCAGTACCAGATCATTTTATGGGCAGTTAGAGCATACAAAACCACTTCATCAAACTGTGTGCATAGCTTGGCAAAAATTCCACTCCTAACAGATTATATAGAATCCAGAATAATCAAATTTGATCTAGCTCAAATGTCCATTGAAGATCTAATTACTTACGAACCTCATGCTCCAAGTATAGTCAAATCATTCTTACACGCAAAAATGAATGAAATTTTTGAGAACACTAATGAAATTTTCAGAAGCTTTTTCGTATTAGGAATTCCAAGATTTTTCCGTCCAAATTTTTATAATATCCAATTCATTACAGATCATGGCAATTTTGGGAAATTTTTGGCAACTATCGGCGCCGTGAAGGAACCAGGATGCTTCTGCGGAGGTGAAATTCAAGACGTGAGACATCTACTTCTGGAGTGCCCAATTTTCCGGGATTTTAGGGAAAATAGATTTGGTCGTATTGGACAGCTTGATGAATTTGTAGACAAAAAAGAAAAGTATAAAAATTTTGATCAATTTTGTAAATACATATACAACTTTCTCTTGAATTGGAAAAAAGAGAAGGAATCTTAGAAAAAAAAAAGAACTGCGATGCTTACTCTGTGTGTTTTGCTTTGTTGTTTGTTTTTCTCTTTGGACAATTTTCTTTAGTTAATTTATGTAAAATAATGAATTGAACAGGATTGTATATAGCCGAATTGCTGTAATGCAGTGAAATTTATTGGCGCAAATATCCCTGAGTTTGGGATATCGCGTTTCATGATGTTAATAAAGTTAATTAATTAATGTACTACCATAGATAGTTTTTTCATAGTTGGAATGTCTATGTGATAGCTACAGTTACCAATATCAAGATGTTGATAGTTGACACTCTAAATTTATTGCCTCCATCGCCTTCTGATGAAGGACCTCTCTCTCTCTCTCTCTCTCTGAGCCGTAAATGCAGGAACAGTTGTCAGAAACCAACATTTCTGGAGCAGGGGTCAAACGGCCTTTCAACCCAAATATTTGTGGTTCGTTGATTCTCAGCTGGACACGGATAGAACGCCTTGAAGCGATATCGTGAAGATGAAGTTAGACATGAAAGCCAACCGGAAAATGATGTCTGCGTCGTGCCCCCGAAAAAACAGTTGCTGCGCAGACCGGCCCAGGGGGAGACATCCACGGTCGATTCCCAGCGTGGAACAAATTCACCGACCATGAGCTTCAAGCCGCGCCAAATCTAATGCGCAGTGCTCGTTCTGGCCACCGATGCGGGAAATATATATATATATATATTTATATATATGTATTGTATATAACACATATATATACAATTCATAGGTATTTTTTGTTTTATTTCAACATACAAGTTACATACTTGTATATAAATATATTGTAAAATTAAATAAAGAAGGATAAATATACAATGTTGTGTGTATAGCATATAAAATATTTTTTAGAACAAATAATAAACAAATTTATAGATATTATTTGTTAAAATGTATATATATATATCCACTATTTGATAAATTCCTACAACTTACAATCATCAGCTTATAAAAATATATATTGGTTAAAAGGTTGTAGAATGTGTGTTAATAATAATATATAAAATTTATCAAAATACCAAATGCATTTTTAAAATACACCGCTGGCCATTAAGATTGCTACACCAAGAAAGAATGGCAAAAGCCAATTAATCCTTATATCTATAAAAATGAAATACAAAATCGATGTTTGTTATCGCGTTGCGCAAAATCTATAGAATAAATCATTATGAAATTTCGCATGTAGGTGGTTGAAGATTTCGTTTAACATATAGGCTATTCAAAAAACTAAAAAGGTTAATGCACTTTTTTAAAAAATTGTAAAACCAAAAATCCTTAGTTCCAGCCTTTTACCGCTTGGCGCCGCACTGGTCGCGACGATAAATGAAATTGATTGGTTAATAATTTTACACGTAGTTTGTTTAAAACGATGAATTTTAGTTTGTTTACACGATGAATATTTTTAAAGGTAAGAATATATATATATATATTAAAAATGGCATATCCTGACCAGGAGCACATGTGCTTTACAGAAGGCAGAGCGCCATCTGGTGGAACAGAAATCAACTAAACATTGATTTAGCCTGTTCCCTGATATTTGGCCAACCCAATTTCCTGATAAATCAAGAAAAGCCATCCACGAACGCGTTTCGCGCTTTTGGCGCTCGTCAGTGTGGAGTAGGCTGAACCACTGTGACCAAAAAATATTTTTTGGTCCTAGTGACTTCCCGAAAAACCAAGAAATGGGTATTTGAGGCCAAACTTGCGTAAATACGCTTAGTACATTAAAAACGAAAGAAAAATAAAAGATAAAAAGATAAGGTGTTGAAATAAATATTAAAAATGGCATATCCTGACCAGGAGCACATGTGCTTTACAGAAGGCAGAGCGCCATCTGACCTTTTTTGGTCACAGTGGTTCAGCCTACTCCACGCTGACCTGCGCCAAAAGCGCGAAACGCGTTCGTTGATGGCTTTTCTAGATTTATCAAGAAATTGGTTTGCCAAATATCAGGGAACAGGCTATATCAATGTTTTGTTGATTTCTGTTCCACCAGATGGCGCTCTGCCTTCTGTAAAGCACATGTGCTCCTGGTCAGGATATGCCATTTTTAATATTGATTTCAACACCTGATCTTTTTATCTTTTATTTTTATCTTTCGTTTTTTAATATATATATATTTGAACTCTTTGTGAATAATATTAATTGATCGTTATCAAATTTATACGCCCCCGGAACCTAAGTTAATTAAAACTGTATTGTGAAATTTCGCGCGTAGGTAGCTGAGGTTTTGGTTTAACATTTAGGCTAAAAGTACAAAAATTGTATTTCGAATAACCTTTTTTTTTCCTTTTTAAAAGGTAAGATTTTATTTAGTTATTTAGTAATATTTTTCAAATTAAATTAATTGGAATATTATTTATTTCGCAGCTTATTCATATTATTTTGTGACGATGCAATTTTTGCTTTGTTTAATTTTAATAAGTGTAAATATAACGATCTATATTTATTAAGATAAAGTTTACTATTTTATTCTCATAAGAAATATTCCTATTTTTTAAGACAAATTGAGATTTATCTCAGTATTCTTTTTTTTTTCTTTCTTAAATTTTGAGTAAGTATAAATTTTATTGAAGTTGTAAAAAGTATATTTATAGAAAAAAGTATGTTTTTCTATATAACTTGCTACATATATTTTACTGAAAAAAGAAAAAGGCATCTCCTTATCGTGCAACTGAAAGTTGCTGATGGCTGAGCGCCATCTATCGGAATAAATATCAACTATTCTCGTTGATTTTTTTATTCCATAATTGGCCAAATACCCATTCTTGATTAATCAAGAAAAGCTA
Source organism: Cordylochernes scorpioides (assembly GCA_030710605.1). Lineage (NCBI taxonomy): Eukaryota > Metazoa > Arthropoda > Arachnida > Pseudoscorpiones > Chernetidae > Cordylochernes > Cordylochernes scorpioides. Next base: position 79,089,375 of record CP092886.1, on the reverse strand, counting down.
ACCACGGACGCGTTTCGGGCTGTTGGCCCTCATCAGCGTGGTGCAAGCTGTACCTCAAAGACCAAAAAAATTGGTCATTAAGGCATCCTGAAAAATCATGAAACGGGTAGTTAAGGCCAGAATTGCGTGAGGACTCTACACAATGTGAAAAAATAGTACAAATGTAACATTGTACTGGGATAAGGTGCATAAATCATGAAAAAAGAAAAAGGCATCTCCTTATCGTGCAACTGAAAGTTGCTGATGGCTGAGCGCCATCTATCGGAATAAATATCAACTATTCTCGTTGATTTTTTTATTCCATAATTGGCCAAATACCCATTCTTGATTAATCAAGAAAAGCTAACCACGGACGCGTTTCGGGCTGTTGGCCCTCATCAGCGTGGTGCAAGCTGTACCTCAAAGACCAAAAAAATTGGTCATTAAGGCATCCTGAAAAATCATGAAACGGGTAGTTAAGGCCAGAATTGCGTGAGGACTCTACACAATGTGAAAAAATAGTACAAATGTAAGGAGATGCCTTTTTCTTTTTTCATGATTTATGCACCTTATCCCAGTACAATGTTACATTTGTACTATTTTTTCATATATTTTACTATATGTTTATTCCATGTAATATGTTTATGCTCTAATAGCGTTTATATTGTAAGCAGCAGCTATGCATTTTCAGTAACTGCTTTTTTTTAAGGGTAGGCTCAAATTTTTTTTACCGTCATTTGTTTAGGTAGGGTTTATATTTTTATGCTTCACAATATATAACTGATCATATATATCTATATGGTACAACCATATTTTTAAATATGTGTATTTAGATATATAGATGAAAATATACTCATATTTAAATAAAGAAATATACAATCAGCAATCTGACCAATGAGGGAGCCAGAATATGTTCTACTCATATTTATTGTGCAGATTTTTTCAGCAAATTATACTTTTTTTAAAAATCTTCTTCTATTTGATATTTTTAGTCAGTGAAAAAAAAAATAAATTTGGAACACCTTTTCGCTTCCATTTAATTTAATAAACGCTTCATGTATGATTTTTAGAATTGCATTATTTTTAGGCATATTATTTAAAAATTTATGTTAGCAAGACATGGAATATTGTTAAGTTAATGTACTATTAAAAAAATTACCAACCCGTGAAGCGTTAGCTCCAGTCTTTTACCGCTGGGGCCAGCACTGTTAGAGCTAATAAATGATTTCGATTGGTGCATACTTTTACATGATGTTTGTTTTTAGACTAAATTTATTCAAATCAAGGTAACCTTTTTTTCATGCTTTTGAAAGTTAAGATTATATTTTAACGTTTCATAATACTTTTTAAATTAAAGTCTTTGGAAATAATATTGTCAACATTACCCTGCAACATGCTATCGTAACTCTGGCTTTTGGAATTGATATTTATGTATCATGAAAGTACTGTTTGCTACCTTAAGCTCTGGAGAGATTATAATGTATCTACAGATCCATCATGTGGAAATCACACCATAGTAAAAAAGAACGCATGTAGCTGGTAGCAAAATTTGTGCCCTGTGTGAAGCTAGCGTTCAAAATTTAATTTTTTAAAAATATATTTCTATTGTTGGCCTTATTTTCACATGTTACTGACCCATAACGCTACTACATATAGGGTTAATTAATGAATCACGGGTCAATTGGGTATTTTTTTTTTCAGAACAAAGTGCCCAAAGCTGGATTCGATGATCCCGAGTTTTTGATAATCAACAGTTTAGACCACTCCTCCAAAACAGCACTCTATTCATTAGATGTGTTTGTGAAATTGATCTTATATTTCAGATTCTTTTTACCAGCATTTTCAATTTTGCTATTTGCAGTTTATCTTCATTGTGCTGAAAGAAAAAATAATAATTACTATAAGTTTTAAAACAGTTGGGGGGCTCTATTCATTCATGAATAAACCCCACTCGAACAATACCAGGGCGAAGCCGGGTCCAGTCGGCTAGTATATATTGTACACATAGTGTATAAAGTTAACTGAAGTTTTAATTAAATGTGAATGATCAAATGTCAACACACACAGTAGCTGCCCCTTGATGAACAACATGTTCAAGTTTTCATAATATTTTCATACAATAAAGAGAGAGTCAATGTAGCTTCAAATCTATTCCATAGTTCGCCAACCGAACTAGTGGGAGAGTGGTGGCGTGCCAGTTTCTCAGCGGCCATAGACCAGTGGTTATCGAGAACGTGTTGGTAAAGCCAATAGATGAACACCAACAATACCGAGAAAGTTCAATACATCATGGAAAGAATCAATAAATATTATGAAGAGAACAATCTAATGAGTGCAAGGCAACACGGATTTACTAAACATAAATCAACGAACAGTGCAATGGAAGATATAATGGAAACCATCCTGAAACACAGGCAAGGAGAACTGACTTCTTTGATTACATTGGATATAGCTGGCGCATTCGACAACGCATGGTGGCCAGCAATTATTAAACGACTCGATTTAGATAACATTCGCTCCAAATTAATATATAAGAATTATACAATATTATTTAAGCAGTGGAAGAAAAGCAAATTTCTTATATGAAGACACAAATGTTACAAGAAATTTGACAAAAGGATGCCCTCTAGGCGGCCCTTTATCCCAATATTATGGAATAATTTGTTAAACGACTTGATGAAGAGTTTCACGCATCCGAATGCAGAAATAACTTGCTACGCAGACGACGTTTCTATCATTTGTTGGAGCAAGTCTGTCGAGGATCTCAAAATATTAAGCGAATATATTCTAAGCTATGTGATTCACTGGTGTAATAGGAATAAATTATCAATACGCCCAGAGAAAACGAATTTGCTTTACTTACATAATAAACCTAAAGTTCCAATTGAAATACCGAATATTATTTTAAACCCAGTAGATCAAGTTAAGATATTAGGCATAAAATTCTCAAATCATAGAATAAAAAAAAGATCAATTTTATCCCACATATCAAAGACATTTTGTGTAGGATCGTAAGAATGAAAAATTGTTCTGTTTTCACTTTGTGGAAAAATGTGGGGAATAAATACTAAAAAAAGAATAGTATTGTATAAAACAATTATCAGGCCAGTTCTTACGTATGGTTCAGAAATATGATACAAATCTATAACTAAAAAACTAAACTCTATTCAATATCAAATTCTTCTTTGGGCGTTTGGAGCCTACAAAACTACATCTTCCAACTGTGTCCATAGTTTTGCGAACATTCCACTTCTCACAGATTATATTGAATCTAAAATAATTAAATATGATTTGGCTCATCTTTCGATAGAGGATCAAAATGCTTTTAGACCACATTGTCCCAGTATAATTAGTTCATTTTTATGTGCAAAAATGGATGAATTATTTCTAAAAACAAATGAAACATTCCAAAGCTTTTTCCCGTTTGGAATTCCAAAATTTTCCCGTTCGAAATTTATAATACCCAGTTTACAACGAACCATGGAAATTATAAGGCATTTTTATTAAAAATTGGAGCGGTTGAAGACTCTAGCTGTCATTGTGGCAACAAATTCCAGGACTCGAGACAACTACTGCTGGAATGCCCACTCTTCTTTAACGCAATACAACAGATAATATACAATGTTGTAGATCTATATAAATTTGTAAATAGCAGAGAGAATTATCATAGCTTTAACTATTTTTGTAAATATATTTATGATTCTCTTTCAAACCTGAAAGGTTCATGTTCCTAATATATATTATTCTTTATCTTTTTATTTGTAATTACTTTTTTTGTATAATATGTTTATAACTGTTTCTATTTTTAAAAAAAATGTTAATCGACGCAATTATCCCTAGCCGGGATATCGCGTTTTGTGTGTTGAAATTAATGAAATGGGCAAAATAGAATCACCTTGTTATAATTTAGTGTGAAGTAGTATACGATGACGGGGGATAAAGCCACGGTGAGTAACACCTCAGAAAGGTAACGTCGGTTGTCCAAAAAAGGCGAATTAGAGGTAACGCTGATGTGCAACTATTGGTACCTCATACTATCACTCCAGGTGATAGTTCCGTAAAGCAAATAATAGTGCGGCGAGCATTTACTGTTCTCTTTGGTATCTCCACTCTAGGTGAATCTGCTTCTGTTGCAGAGTGTCAAGGAAAGCCTCAGTAATGTTAACAATGCTGACAATTCATTGTGCTGCCGTCTTCTCACTATTCTTGGTGAGAATTTTGGTATTGAAACCGACCTAATTTTACAACTCATGGAACACGAAGTAACCTTAAGAATTTGCAGGAACATGCACACAAGATGTCCCGCCTCTCGGGCATTAGAGGCCGAGACCCTGTATGACGTTCTGTATGGCTCTCCGGGATCCGTTGATCCCATATTCTTGTTTCCAATTCTAATATGTGCGGATATGGATTTCTCATTTTACACTAAACATAGCAAGACAATTTAACAAGAAATATAAGAGAAATTCTCTATACGAGCTGATATTTTATAAACACTTTACTCCTTTCAGCTTTATATATTTTGGTTGAACTTTTGATCGTTTGCATATCCAACACACTATGTTGTAGCTTCCGTGCAAATTTTGCCTTTATCATGTACCTCCTTCATAGGGCAGCAATTATATTGGCAAGAGGGCTATTCTTTAAAATTTTTCATTGATGGCAACTAGCTCTGAGAAAGGATTCGACAATATTCCAGAAAAAGTTACAGGAATCGATGTACCTTCCAACCCGCAAAGCCTGATGTAGTAATTCTAATGCAAGATATATATATAAAAAAGATGGATATTTAAATCTACATTCTGAATAGTCATCAATCCATTAAAAAATAATTCAAATTAATGGGGTTCTAGTCTTGATGTGTGTGAGCATACATAAATGAATATCTAAAAAGACAAAGGTCGCCTCTCCCGTCTAAATAGACCTCAAAGCTAGCGGCCTCGGGTCGGTTACAAATCCACAACAATAACTTTGAAATATTTAAAAATATATATTTTATTAAGATGGCACCATAATGCCCTTTCAATTAAAAAATATGCCTATATCTAAAATAATCTGAATAAAACATAAAAAAATAGAAAAACGTTTTTATAAGCGCTTAAAAACAATTGGAACATTGGTGGTGCTCATAAAACTTCGAGATAATAGTTAAAATGTGTAACGAAACATATACAATGACTTGATTATCACCTTTAGTGACATTAACTATCAAAATTTAGATGTTTGCACACGTTTGCGCTAAGAACCTTAGGCGAGTTTGAATGCTTACACATTTTGTTTATTACTTTATGAGAGCAACTTATTTAGGTGAGAGTCTTTTTTTTTTCTTCTATTGTATTAAAAATACTTTAATAAAATGTCAGGTATTTGACCTATAATTTTTTTTTCAGGTTCGACGGACTGTCTTAGAGAATTATTAAGAAAATCTTTCAGAGCATGATCAAAATGTCTTTTTACAAACTCAGCGCAAATGGCCGAGTGCAAGCCAAGGATAAAGAGAGAGCTATAAATGCAAGATAATGCGTTAAATCAAAACTTCTGAAGGATCAAAACTAAAACTGAATACTTAATGCCTCATAGTGACGCGTTCTAGAATTTCTGACACTTATTACATTCGCTCTTTTCGCCTTGGGTGTAAGCTAGTTAGAGAGCCACAACAACAGGAGATTCAGAGTCCGAGCAACAAGAGTCCGTCTTGACTCTCTACGAAACAGACCATAGGTATCTAGAGCATCGGAGTCCGAAAAACAACAAGAGACCCGTTTTGACTGTCTATCAAACATATTTCAACATTTGGAGCAGCAGATTCAGAGCAACTACGAGAGACCTGTTTTGTCTCCTTACCAAACAGAACGACGATGTATAGCAGCAGAGTCTGAAAAACAACGAGAAGCCCTTTTTTCTTCTTACCAAACAGACAACCAATATCTAGAGCAGAAAAACTTGAAAACAAACAAGAAACCCGTCTTTAAGCTACCTTTTATAATAAAAAAAAATCGTGAACTAACTGAGAATAAAGTAAAAAATTTAAGCTGTCTTAAGGCTATCTCATTTAAGTACGTGTTAACACATTACGTATATGTTTTCGAAAGAAATCACATACAGCTTCCTCTATCGTTCTTGAACCTATAATATATTAAAAAATAATAATTTAACTGAAAAATATTTCTTAAATTAATTTTTAAAACGATATTTTCAGAAATATTATCTAATGAGAATTGTGTGTATATAGTATTTTAGCAATAATATAATGATGGTGTCAGAATTGTTATTCGTCTTCATATTGAGTTTGGTTTGGCTTTTGGGTCTTTCGCGTCCACTTTATGTTCTCTTGGCAGACGATTATGAGGTTCATCTTGATTCAGGAGATGAGATGTACACGGCCTTTTTGATCCTTTATTGTGAATCTATGTGAGTTATTCTAATTCTGGGAGATCTTCTCCTAATTCTATAACACATCTTTAAATCCTTAGGTAATTTATTCCATGAGAATCCACTTCATATGGCTTTGAAGCAATTTTTTTTCAGCGCATTCCTTTATGCAATGTTGAGTTGAATCGAGTCTTAATATCACTGTCTGCCGTTATTTGAATTATTTTATCTTTCTGGAATATTTTTATGTTTATTTTTTTCTGGGCTGCAGACAACGTATTTCATTAAGGAGGTTCTCTATTCTAGTATTTCGAGCCATTATACTTGGTTATTGTGTTTCTTTCTAAATTTTGTTCTCATATTTTCACTATAAAGATTTTTCTTTTGCATTGAACTTGCTATAGTATGGATATGAAATAACCTGTTCCTTTTCAAAAACACACGCACAAACTTGTTTATAAATAAATTGTTCAAACTGAACACTTTCAAACAACGGGTCTTGATAGGATATTATTATTCAAGGCATTCCTCATAGCAACTAATTTTTCGTTGTGATATTGGTGATGGTTTGCGTTGAAGTATCTTCTAGAATATCCAATTCGCAAAAGCTTGAAACGCAATCAACAATGTGTGTGAATAGAAAGCTTATTCCTCATTCTGTAAAAATGTCCATCCCAACCTCAGCTCTTGATAATAATGGAAATGTTATGGAAATTTAGAGGTCAGGTTATTTGTTAGTGTTGATAGGTAATTGCATGCATCACATTTTCCTATAGATTTCTTGATATCTGCTTCCATATACTTGACCAAATAAATTCTAATGAGTTGATCTCAACTTGGAATTAAGGACCACAATGGCTGGTATGTAATTTTGCCATCATGCCTTTTATATTTCCTTGAGAGATCTAGATTTCTTTTTGTATATATAAGATATTATCTTGATTCTCGATTCCGCCTCTACATTTTCGATATGAATTTAATGATGATGGTGTTTGTACTTTTCTTATGGACAAAAAAAAAACTAATTCCACCAATTTTGTGAGTTCATGCATCAATGAATCAAATTTGGTTGCAAGTCCTATTTTACTCTTCGTGGTTTGCTATAAAATTTCGTGGTCAATCATTTTAATGTCTGCAAATTGTGTCTTTGCAGTCTTAGCAACATTCATTGAGCCGCTCATGAGCATAAAGAATGGATTTAAAAACAAAATAGTTCTCTCTAGAAGTTTATGATCTATTATGACCTGCTTGATATTGGTCGAGTCTTTCACATTCACAGATGATTTCTAATAAATTCTTTCCTGTTTGTGCATATTTACTCTCAGTTGTTGTTAGAGCTCGTGGAACCAAAGCAATGACTAATCCTCTCTCAAGAGAGCAGCTCCAAGACCTGACTCGCATCACACTATAGGGTCATTTGCCCTATCTTGGTTATAGGTAACAGCAAACTGGTGCCGATTTCTTTGTATATTATATTCTTTGAATTATATCTGTTCATTCTTTTTATTACGATTTGCAAACCCAAATTCCATATTTCTTTGTAAATCTTCGTAAAGGCTAAAATTAAATGATAATATATGAGAAAGAATATCGATCTATATAGTTGACTAAACCTGGAAATTGCTAAAGTTTTTCTCTCACCTTCCAGTGTCAATAATGCCTTTTCGATACCTCTGAGTTCTTTTAGAGTAATATAGTCTACGTTGTAAATCCTCCGGTGCTGTGGGGAATTGCTACATAGAAGACACAGTTATCGGTTAGCGGTCAATGTCCAGGGTAGTGAGGCGACTGCTTTCTTTGTCGAATACATTATCAGCATCAATAACAGATAAAATACTAATCTTGGATAATCGGGGTTATTTTCTTTCAATAGTCGGCATCTGGTAATGTGCCTCTTTAATGGCTTTGTTCAAGTATTCTGGATCAATACATAAGAGAAGAGCATCTATAAAATATATTTTCTACAAATAACAAATTTGGATTATATTTATAAACAAGTAGTTGAAATATTCTTTTAAATCAGGTATATTTTAGCACGAATTATGTTTAGTTTAATATACACTGCGTGAAATTGAAAATAGAATACCAAAAAGAGGGGCCAGAAAGTGATGACACTTGACAAACAGGAGAGAGGTAGGAACTAAGAATAAGTGATTTTTATTTCAAAATGATAGTCATAATACAGATGGAGAAAGGCGTCGGCTCAGAAGCAAGTAGGACCACCGCGGACAGTGATACACGTAGTAACACGTCTAGGTAGAGAGTCAATCAGACTACGTTTGGCGTCCTGAGAGATGGCTCTCCATTCCCTTTCCATAGTTCGTCTTCTGAAAGCGGCTGAGGCAAAGCATACAAATAGCGTCCAATAATTTCCCAGACGTACTCGATTGGTGAGGTGGCTACGGTGGCCAGGGAAGCATATGTACATATTGCAGAGCTTGTTGGCTAATGTGAGCAGGGTGCGGTCGGGCGTTATCCTGCTGATAAAGGACATTGGGTACCCCCTGAAGGTAGAGGATTGTCACTGGTCGCGGCACATCATCAATGTATTTTTGGCCGCCATAGTGCCTTGAATACGAACTAAAGGTTATCTGGTATCATAGGCGATTGCGCTCCAAACCACGATTCCCCCGTTGTCGCACGGTGGAGCGTTCCGCAAATCCTGCTGAATTGGACCTTTTTCTACGTCGACGTCACACGCCTACACGGCGACTATAACTGTGAAAACAGAAGCGTGACTTATCTCAGAACACGACCCTGTGCCAATACGTCATCCACGTCGATCTAGTATGGCACCATTACAAAAGGTTGGCGCCTATTCAGTGGGGTCATTGGCAGTCTTCTTACCGGACGACATGAATGCAAGCCATTAGCGACCAATCGACGGGAAATGGTTCTGGTCGAGATGGAATGATCGAGGGTGTTTTGCACATTTTTCAGAATGAGATACAAGTGGCATGTGGGTCCACCACTGCTTGCCGAAGGAAACGCCGATCCACGAGTGCCGACAATACTCTGGCTGAATTCTTCCTATTAATTGCCTAATTTCATTTTCCCAACCATCTTCTCTACTCTCGGTTCACCCTGGACGTACCCATGAGTGTGTCAGCTGTGATTCGACCTATGGACCAACTTGCTTTTTTCAGTCCGATCACCATGCCAACTGCCTCCATTGACGACGGCCTTGCATTATTTTCTATTACACATGTCTTTTGAAACAAGAACAATTTTCTACAATGGTTTTCCTTGAAAAAATAACGCCACGAATATTATCCTTTCTGCAAGTTCCTTCCCTCATATCTTACTCCACGTGCGCACGAGAGCTGAGCACTTAACATTATTTGCATAACTTGATGAGTCGCGTGTGCCCTGAAATAAGCATAATTTTCTGGCCATTCTTTGTTGGCGTCCCATTGTCAATATCGCGCAGTGTATTTAAAAGATAAATGATTAAAGCACGAAGCCTTCATATAACTTTTTTTTTTGTTTTTCTAATGACGGTGAATCTAATAAAAAATGTATATATTTTTATTTAATAAAATATGAAAAGCGTATTTTTACGCAAACTTGGCCTTAAATATCCCCATTTCTTGATTTCTCAGAGCCTCTGGGACCAAATATTTAGTCGTAGAGGTACAGTCTGCACCACGCTGACGAGAGGCCAACAGCCCGAAACGCGTACGTGGTTGACTTTTCTTGATTTATCAATTATCAGAGCGCCATCTAGTGGAACAAAATCAACTAAACGTTGAATTAGCTTGTTCCAAAATTATTTGTCTAACCCAAATTCTTGATAAATCAAGAAAAGTCAATCATGTACGTGTTTAAGGTTGTTGGTCCTCGTCAGCGTGGTGCAGACTGTACCTCTAGGCCCAAAGGTTTGGTTCCAGAGGCTCTCACACCCTCCTGTGTGAGATAACAATAATACATTTATAAACACTTACACTATTCTAAAAATAAACATAAATTTTATTTAAAAACACACACATCTAATAATTTCGTCTATTTTTATAAGATACATTCAAAAATAGTCATCTCTCTCAGTTTTAAATATTTAAAATTATTCTTTCGATTTGTAAAAACTATGCAGAATATATAAAATACAATTATTATAAATGATAAAGTCATCAATAATATTCATTTACAGTGAAGGAATTTAAAATTTTATTTCAAAAAAAAAAAAACTAACAAATAATTTAAATAATTATATAATCATACAATTACCTTTTCACAAGTTTGCAATATATATTTCTAGAGCCTACTACATCACTCTCTAACCATTAACTAAATTTACGCTTGGTTAATATAGGGTTCCTGAATTAAATCTTATATAGAGGCTGTATTTTTTTTTTCACTTAGGGTTGTTCGAAGATTATCTGAAGAAGTCAGCTAACCTGGAAGAAGGTTTTTTTTTTAAATGATGTTCTTGTCATATTCTGCTACAGGTAAGCACGACAGTTTAAGTCTATCAAAGGATATTTTGCCATTAATATCGAGAACGATATTTTTGTTGTCTCTCCATCATACTGTATGGTCCCTAATAAGGCCTCCTAAGTGCTTTAAAATTCTGCCAATCCTTAAGAATATATGTGAACATGTATTCATGTCCTTATAAAAAATGGCTCTTGATGTTAAATATGATTTTTCAGAAATATCTCTGAAGAATTTTAGAAAATTATTGATAAAATTCTGATGGTTGTTCAATAAATAATTTTAGCTTCGAAAAAATTTAAATTTTCTCCTATAGCTGCATGAAATTCCAATGTAAAGTTTCTGTCCATTTCAAAGTATTGTAGGCTCTAATTGTAGTTTTTGATGTTGAGTGAAAATATTTTGCTATTATCACATTACTTTGAGAATGCTATTGAGTTGTTTTCTGGGTTTTAATTCCACAAATGGTCCTCTAGTTCTCAAAAAACTGTTGCACCAAAGTGTTTTGCGCAATCGTTAATAACAGAGGTAGGCATACCAAAACATGCAATCCAATTTTTTTAAATGTATTTCGTTGATTTCGGCCATAATACCTCTCAATGAAATGGCTTCTGGCCAACCTGTAAAGCGATCAATGTACATTAGGCAGTAAATGTGATCATTTGACGCTGGTAGGGGGCCAATCCATATGAACGACACTAAACCTGTCTGAGGTCCTCGGAAAAATTCTTATTGAATATGTTTAATGCCCGGTTATTTTTATATTTCTTTATGTTTGTTCAAATAATTATTAGTGACATTTGTTTGTTACTTGCCTTGATTCAGGGTAGAAACTGTTTTAAACAAATACTCTATATTTGTCAGGATAAAAACTACAGTAGTAAAAGTCGTTTTAGGTAACAAGACTATTCTTATCCTAAGGCTGGACTGGCACCCCTAACTCAATCCATACGTCCTACATATAGCTGGCACAAATAAGTTAAATAGCAACTATGCAAATTGTGCCACACAAAGATCAAACATGCTTAGAGCAAATATGCAAAGATACAACACACCTGCTTACATCCTCCTTTTTAAGAGATCTGAAATATATATATACATTACAAACTTTAAATGCACAATATAATTAATAATGAAGGCGATCCACGGGTTTAACAATTCGTCCACTCCGGGTCCTTATCTGGCCGTCATCTGAGTCGTTAGAGGTATAATCCACAACTGGGGTCTTTTCATTTTTAACCAGTTTCTCCCCCGAAAAGGTCGGCGTCGATGGGTCGTTTGGATATTGCACTGTATCTCCTTTTCGTAGATGGAACCTGTTTCGACGTACAGTCCCAACTGGAGTATCAACCATATATGAACTTGGTGTCGATGCTTTTTGCTTTACAATCCCCCAGATTTGCATATCTGTAATCCAAACCGGGTCACCTTCGGATAGCTCCTCCATGTACCTAGCTCCGCAGCGTCGATCATATCTGGATTTCATATCCTTTCTCCTTCTCCCCTCCTTTCTTTTCAGGGTCTGAGAGTCCACCAACCTTGGATTAAGATTCTCTGGTGCAATTGCCAAGGTCGTTCGGAGTTTACGTCCCATGAGAAGCTCAGCAGGGCTGTAACCGTTCTCCAAAGGGGTCGATCGATACTCCAGGAGTCCAAGCGATGGGTCTTGATTTTTCTTGAGGATCAACCTAGCAATTTTCACACCTGTTTCTGCTATCCCATTGCTCTGCGGGAATCGAGGACTTGAAGTAACATGTGTGAATCCGTACTGCCTTGCGAAATTTGCAAATTCACGAGCAGCTCCAAATTGCGTCCCATTATCGCTTACAACAGTTTCTGGTATTCAATGTCGGGCAAATATGGATTTGCAACTACGCACCACCACATTGGCTGTGAGTCGATCCAGCTGAATCATTTCAGGAAAGCGAGAATAATAGTCAATGACGACTATATACCACTTATTCTCGAACTTGAACAAATCCATTCCAATCTTTTGCCACGGTCGTGTAGGAAAGTTGGTTGGTATAAAAGGTTCATGTTTTGAGACGGCTTCCTGGATACAGACACTGCACTTTCTGACCGTTTCCGCGATCTCTTCCGAAATTCCAGGCCACCATACCGTCTCACGTGCGCGAAGTCTTTATTTTGTAATCCCGAAGTGCCCAGCGTGCAACTTATCTAGGATCTCCAGTTTCATACTTGCTGGAATAACAAGACGACAGCTACGCATCAGTAGTCCATTTTGAACGCCGAGTTCATCCTTGACATGCCAATAAGAGAGCAGAGTCTGTGACATCTTCTTCCTATCTGGCCAGCCTTGCTCAAGATAGTTGACCACTGCTTTCAGGGTCGTATCTTCTTGTTGAGCTTCAAAAATCTTCGTCAACATCTCGTCTTTGTCGGTTATACACTAGAGAACTGCATTTATATGCGCTGAGGTTGCCATTCGTTTTCACCTCCCTCGGTTGTAAGAAGTGGTTGTCTGGATAATGCATCGGCGTCGAGCAGCTCCTTTCCAGGGATATGCACTATTTCGAATCCAAACCTCATCATACGCATTCGGAAACGTTGTAGTCTTGGGGTCAGCGAACTCAATTCTTTCGTCGAAAATAGAGGAATGAGTGGCTTATGGTCGGTCTCAATTCGGAAACGCTCTCCAAGCAGGAAATCTTGAAAACGTTCGCAAGCCCATGTAATTGCGAGAGCCTCTTTCTCGATCTGAGCATAACGTTTTTCGGTAGGTGTCATAGTTCTAGAATAACAAGCAACAGGTCGCCAGATTCCATTCCTACCTTCTTGCTTCAGTACCGCTCCCAAGCCGTATGAAGATGCGTCGGATGACACCATAGTTGGTTTCCTGACATCGTATACTGCCAAGATGGGTTGAGTCGTGAGCAATTCTTTTAACTTCCGGAATGCTCGCTCCTGGCTGCAATCCCAAACGAAGTCTTGATCTTTCACCAACAACTGGTTCAGTGGAGCCACAATTTCAGATAAGTTTTCCACCATGCCATGGTTCACCATGCCAAGAAATCTTCTTACGCCATAAACATCGGTTGGAGCAGGCATCTTCGCCACTGCTTCGATTTTCGCTGGATCTGGTCGAATACCGCCGAAGACACACTTGGCCTTGTTTAGTGTAACTTTCGCCTCTTACAGTTTTCGGAGCACTAAACGAATAATTCGATCGTGAGTGTTGGAGTCGGAGGCAAATATCAGGATATCTTCCAGGTAACACATTACACCGTCCATGCCTTGCAAGATTATTGACATAACTCTCTGAAAATACTCTGGGGCGAGTGAGATTCCAAATGGCATCCTGCAGAATTTATATCTCCCAAAGGGAGTGATGAAAGTCGTCAAATGCTTGCAGTCCGGGCTCATCGGAATCTGGTGAAAGCCACTGTTCGCGTCCAGTTTCGAAAAGAATCAAGCTTCCCCCAGTTGCCCCAGCATGTGCTTCACCACTGGCATGGGATGCCTTTTGCGCTGTAAATGTTCGTTCAGTCTTGAGAGGTCCACACAGAGTCGTATGTCTCCCTTCGGTTTACCAGCAATCACAGTCGGTGCACACCATTCAGTCGCAACGTTAACTTGTGCTATGATTCCCGCCTTCTCGAGCTCTTCCAATCTTGTTTTGAGCTTTTCCATCAAAGATAATGGTACCCGTCGAGGAGTATGCACAGCATATGGTTTTTCTCCAGGTTTCAATTTGATTTCGAAAGGGTTTCCGATCTGTCCCAGTCCTTCAAATACTCCTGGTAATTCCTTGATCGGGTTAATTCTCTTCGCAACCACTACAATCCGCCTCGCCAGGTTCAAGAGCTCACATGCCCGTCGACTCAGAAGAGGTTCACTCAAACGACGAATGACATAAATCTTCTCTTTGATTTCATAATTGCCATTTCGCAGCGTTAATATATGAACATACCCACAGTCCGAAGTTCGGAAAATTCAGCAGCTCTAATGTTGATATCACTTTCCACTAGTCGTTGCTGTACCATTATCTCCTTGAAGAGACACAGAGGAACACATGTAACATCCGCCTGGGAGTCGAGCTTGAACTTCACCTGTTTTCCGTTCACTTGGATTTCTGCTGTCCATCTCCTCCTGAACTCGCCTTCATCATCATCGAGGTTAGATGAATCCTCTACAGCTGAGACCTCCAGGATAAAACCAATTTCTTCATCAAGTTCAGAAACAGCTTTGACTTCCGCAGTCTTCGCCTGCTTATCTGGGCAGCAATTTGCAAAATGGCTAGTTTTTGAACATAGGTTACATCTTTGTCCTTCAGCACGGCAAGCCTGTCCGGCAATAAAATTTAATTTACTAATAAGTCTTGTTTACTATATAGCAGAGATAATCTCTAATTCTACCGCTGAACGAAGTAACCGCTAATAACCGCTTAACATAGTTGCGTGAATTTTTATGGGATACATTTCCCCCCAAATTTCTAGTGAGAAAAGCAGAATTTCCCCTTCGGATTGTGTCTACTCTTAGATCGGCTATGGGAATTCCGTGAGGTATACTTATCCATGGAAGCCTACTCCGATATTCTATGGTGAGTTTAGAAACTTTAAATTCTAGTACCTCAATCTTTTAAGTAGGTCATCTCATTATATTTTGTCCTCTCCACGCTATACACACTCAGCCTTATTAAGAATAACGGTCCACACTATAGATATCAGCTTTAGAGATTAAATAGGATATTTCATCAGCCATAGTGGCAAGCTTATCCAGATTTACTTACTGACTATTATTATATATATTTTTGGAAGGTTTTTCCAAACATATAGTTTTTTCTGAGGCATTCTCAGTTGCCAAATATTTTAATTCATGAAAGCAGGTATTAAATTCCTTATTCTATTGAAATTACCTTCTTTAAAAGGGGTTTATATAAGTAATTATTTGCTAGAGAGCACATATATATTTACCTCTATAAGAAAGTAATAGTCTACCACACAGGTTTTAGACATTTTGGGCTCCAGTTGTGAAATATAAAATAAAAAAATATTTTGTTATTTCATTACCTTTATTATATATCTAGAGGTTTGTACATCTCTAATTGGTAAAACCGAATCTCGGGTTATCATTACAAAATGGCGATTTTTTAATGATAAATATATAGGCTTATGGAACACCGGTTACTTGCCTTTCATCCATATTTATTCTTTAATCATTTATATATGGTCAAAATATGTGATGACGTCAAAATAGGCTTCTCGATGTCAGGCTTCTTTATTCTTTCGTACGGCTTATCAGTTTGTAAAAAAAAAAAACATTTTCTATAAGTAGCACTCTAATCGAGATTAAAATTTAAATAGTTGGTTAAATTATTTTATATATAAATATATATATATATTAAAATAAAAAAAGGCATATCCTGACCACGAGCACATGAGCTTTTAGAAGGCAGAGCGCCATCTAGTGGAACAGAAATCAACTAAACGTTGATTTAGCATATTCCATTATACTTGGTCAACCCATTTTCTTGATAAATCAAGAAACCCAATTGATTTATCAAGAAAATAGGTTGAACAAGTATCAAGGAACAGGCTAATCCAACGTTTATTTGATTTCTATTCTACTAGATGGCGCTCTGCCATCTAAAAAGCTCAAGTGCTCGTGGTCAGGATATGCCTTTTTTGATTTTAGTACCAACACCTGACCTTTTATTTTATTTTTATTATTTTTACACTCACACATATATATAGTTATTAACGTACCACACAATAATGTTTAATATATTAATAGAAGTAAAGAACAGAAACTAATACACACAGAGCGACTTTATAACTGCTTATTTTGAGCTTTGTAAGGATATTTTTTATGTAAATTTTCATTTAAATATATGTATGTATTTAAATGAAAAACCAAAATAAAAAATAAAAGATAAGTGGGTCAGGTGTTGATATTGAAAATAAAGAAGGCATATCCTGACCACGAGCACACGTGTTTTTTAGATGGCAGAGGCCAACAGCGCGAAACGCGTTCGTGGATGGCTTTTCTTGATTTATCAAAAAACTGGGTCGGCCAAATATCACGGAGCAAGTTAAATAAACGTTTAGTTTATTTTTGCTCCACTAGATGGCGCTCTGACATCTAAAAAGCATATGTGCTCGTGTGGTCAGGATACGCCTTCTTTATTTTTAATATATTTAATTTAATTCATCATCAAATAAACATTTTCGGCTAAATAATAATAACAATAAATGCATTTGCCTATTTTCATTTAATTGTATGCATATATTCTAAATTGACAAAGTACATATATTTATAACAAAAAAGTCAGATGTTGATATTTAAAATATTTTTAATAAGACATATCCTGACTGCTTACATGAGCGTCATCTAGTAGAGTAAAAATCGAATATAAACGCTGATTTAGGTTTATTGCAAATATTTTGCCAACTCATTTTCTTCATAAATCAAAAAAAGCCAACCATGTACGCATTTCGGGTTCTTGGTCCACGTCAGCGTGGTGCAGGATGTACCTAATCAAAATTGTAACTGATTTTATTGTTTTGAATATGGGAAAGAGAGAGAGCCTGAGTTTAGGCACAGTGGGTCCTTTTTGGTGTGCAAGGCGTGTTATCTTTCTCGGAGTTACTTCCCCCAGAAATTGTGGTTTGACTTGAGTTTGGTTTCTGTAACTCAGTTCACGGAATCTTGTAGTGTCAATTTTCGGAAGGTATTCTAATTCAATGGTAGTATGAGATACAAAAAAAAAATTGAGTTCTAGATAAAAGAAGGACAGTTATGATATTACATCAGAATGTCATAATTAACCGCGAAGTCTGAAAATTTGTCAACTTGCATTTCCATCAGGTTCTAATAAGTATACTAATAATCGATTACAAGATTTGTGGATGGACAGAAAGACGCGGACAGACAGACATGGAGGCAAGTTAAATAAAAGCTTTTAAAAAAAGCGACATTCACCCGAGAAAACTACCGTGTGACATTTTTCTGTTCACCAGTCCCTATCCCTACAAAATTAAAAATGGAGGTGTATATGCCGTTAGGTCAATGGCAGTCTTCTTAACGGGCATCATGAGTATAGGGCCGCCGGCGTCCAATCTGCGTATATATAATGGTTCTGGTCGATAAGGGAGAATCCTACAAAAAGGTGACAGAAGTAGACTGTGCGACATCCGGCGGATGCGTCGGTCCACGCCTACTGACGTCATTCTGGTTGCATCACCCCCCCCCCCCCCCCCCCCCCCACTTGTAACACATTTCGTTGTTTACACCATCCGTTGAAATCATCACTGTGGAAGCGTCGAGGTTTCTGTCTAAATTGGCAAATTTTCAAGTTCCTTCTCTTATCTCAATCAACATGCGCGGGATAACTGCGAAATTTGATATAATTGTAATATAAATATTAATAATATATATATATTTTTAAATAAAATTGTAATAAATATTTTGCTACATCATACGAGAAAAGATTAAAGCTCGATAATATGGCACATAAATTTGGCACCAAGCCATAGATAGATTTCTCTCCATCTTCAAAAGAAAATAAATTTTGCAAATTATATTCAACAAGTTATAATACAAGTATCAAATGTACAAGATCAGGTTGTCAAATTTAGAAATAACACCTTTAGTGAAACCGAAGGTTGCTGATGGCATACGCCATCTATCTGATATATATCAACTAATTGTCTGTTTATCCTTAAGTAAGGATGTGTTAGGTGCTAATTATACTTTGATGTTTAATTTTATTCAAAAATAGTGGCCCAGGCTCCTTCCTTAATAAATCAAGAATGCCAATCACATACACGTCTTATGCTGTTGGCCCCATCAGCGTGGTTAAAATTGACGTTTTTTTAGGTGCCACTTACCTATATTTACTAAAATGAATGATGAGGTTTGGCAAATATGTTGCCTTTGACATACTGCTAATATATAAAAATAAAACTATAATTTATCTAGTTAGGTTAATGGAGAGGTTCGACACAATGATTGCATCAGCTAGAATTTTCCCTGTTCATCAAGAATCGGCAGATTAAACATCTTAAAGCTGGGCCAAAACGGCGCTGGACATAACACTATGCCCTTCCATAAAGACTGCAGGAAATTAATAATGATTTCTATCACTAGGCCTAAGTTCTTTTTTCGTTTTCATTCTCTTCCTCACTTTAACGTCGCCTTAATAAACACTTTAAGAAATTGAAGATGCATATTAGGTTGGTATATAAAATACAGGGTGCGGTATATAAGTAATGAGGCTGGCCGCCGCGCGGCGCCCCAGTCGCTCGCAGTGCGTTCTCCACCTGCAGGTCACGTGGTGGGGGATCTGAGCTAACAATAGAACCGGTTCGCAATCGCGTCGTAGCTCTGGCGCAGTGAGGGTCGAGCTTCGCGTATTACGTTGTTTGTGTGCCCGTGACACTTGTGAAAACGCTGAAGATGGATCGCTCGATAGAACAGCGGTATGCAATCAAATTTTGCTTTCGCTTGGGCAAAACTGTTTCGGAAACTTTTGCTATGATTACGGAGGCCTACAAAGAGAACGCCCTATCAAGAGCTCAAGTGTTCCGGTGGTTTAATGAATTTAAAAACGGGAGGGAATCCGTTGAAAACATGGAACGATCTGGACGCCCTTCAACGAGTCGTGTGGATGAAACTGTGGCCAAAGTGAAGGAACTCCTGGACTCCGACCGTCGTTTAAGTCTCAAAATAATCGCCGATGAGGTCTCCGTGAATAAATTTACGGTTCACCAAATTTTTACGCAAGATTTGATGATGAGGAAAGTTTGCGCAAAATTGGTTCCCCGAGTGCTCACCGCCGAACAAAAGCAACGACGAGTGGACGTTTGCCGTGAGATGTTGAATGAATTGGAAAATAATCCAGACTTTTTAGACAACGTAGTAACAGGCGACGAATCGTGGACATTCCAATACGACCCGGAGACGAAAGCCCAGAGCTCGGAGTGGCACACACCGGCATCCACGCGGCCGAAGAAAGCAAGAATGTCAAAGTCCCGAGTTAAGACAATGCTGATTGTTTGTTTCGACAAGCGGGAGTTAATTCACAAAGAGTTTGTCCCTCAGGGGAAAACTGTTAATACCGAATTCTACAAAGAAGTCCTTCGGCGATTGCACAAAGCCGTCAAACGGAAGCGACAGAACCTTGCTCAACGCTGGCGTCTCCACCACGACAACGCTCCGGCGCACACAGCGTTCCTCGTGACCTCCTATTTGACCCGAATTAGTGTTGAAGTTCTGCCACAGCCACCATACAGCCCTGACATGAGTCCTCCTGATTTCTTCCTATTTCCGAAGTTAAAAAGATGCCTGAAGGGTAATCGTTTCGACGTTTTTCCGAACATCCAACGTGCTGTCACGAAGGCACTAACTGGGATAACTTCAACGGACTACAGTGGGGCCTATGAAGCTTGGAAAACGCGCTGGCAACGTTGTGTCGACGCCCAAGGCGAGTTCTTTGAAGAATATTAACATTTTGTACAAATCGGATCAATAATTTTGTTTTTCTAGACTGAGTCTCATTACTTATCTACCACACCCTGTATATTAAATTTATACATTTTAACCGATTAAAGAGTATATGAAAGTAGATTGGAATGCCTAAATATAGTTTTTACTTCTCAAAATATATATAGAATTGATAATTATCGAAAGACGTAAAAATTACTCTATAATAATATAAATATTCGGAATAATTAATATATATACTATTTTATTAATATATAATAATTTAAAAGTGCGAATAAGGAAGAAGGAAGGGAACAAAAAAAAGTATCGTTATTAAAAAATTAAAATATATTTCTATACATGTCGAATAATATTTTTAAAATATTCGTTTATAAGTTCGCAATAATAATAAAGATAAGCCCCAGTTTATGTGAAGAAAAAACAATATTTAATTAAAATTGGGGAATATTAAATTATGAAGATACTGTAGCCAGCCCTCGGGGTAACCTTCCTTCTCCCACCTTTTGAATTGAAAGTAGCCGGCGGTTATATATATATGTACCCAAATTGGCTCCTGTCCCTTTAGAAATGCATCGAAATGCATCTTATAGTGCCCCATCTATCGAGGCATGTCACAGCGCCCCTACTAAGTCTTATCCGTCTTTTCTTCTAGGAAGCTGGCCCAATAATTCCAAGCACTACCTTTACACATACTCATTCATTACTGTCCCATGACATTCTACAACACAGAAAATAAAACATTAATGACTAATATATAATCAATAACAATCGTCACTAAATTTTTTATTTCTCACAATTACACACCAACTATGAAATAACTTTGGAATATTTATGAGAACTTTATTTTTCATTCAAATCACTAAACAACAAACTTTTATTATAATATTCACTTATGTTGTTCTCTAGCTCTCTTCAAGTAATCAATTATCCCCCTCCCCTTTATCTTTTCATTTTCAATTTTAATAAATTAAAAAACAAGATTAATTTTAAACATATTAAATGTATAATATTTCTTACCCCCCTATTTTGAACTTAATGTGATTTAAGATGAAGCAACTGATTAGCAAGTTATGTTTCAATAAATATTTTACATTTTACCCTTAATATGCGCCGATTTCATTTTGACTCACAGATCTGATTTGTTTGATAGCGGAAAATGAAATATTTATTTTCCTCTTTTTTACAGTACATTATATTTAAAGCTTTTTCAAACTATTCTTTATTAATTAGTTATTCAAATTTATATCTAATTTTTATTTTCGTGATCAACATGCACACTGCACACGCTACTAATCTAGGTATTGTGGAAAAGAACTAAAAATTAATCGAGTTATCGGCTGTTGTTGAGAATCTATGGCAAATATTTTTTCAGAAAACGAGATAGGAGACAAATGCAAATTCTTCTGCAAATAGAACCATAAAGAATGAAAATTAGGCTGATAAAGTAGAGAACTAAAGAACAACCAACAGTCGATAAGCAAATCAAGATCGGCAGCAGCCTCTTTTGATCAATAATGCTAAATCGAGTACTGCTCAGACGTCGGTCCAATCCAGTATATCCAGGCACTTCTGGTCGGGTTGGACAGCGTCGGGAAGGCGGAGAAAGTGTTTCCATATAGTTAAGGGCGGACAAGATTGGAGCTGGGAATATTCAAATTGCTAACAAGTATGAAGACGTAACAGCACTGAGCCCCTACTGCAGGGTTGCTTTCTTGTCTCATTAAGTGGTGACCAGTGATGGCTAGACCTAAACCATTGGCAACAGGGAGGCCTCCTTACTTCTAAATGAAAGGCTGAAACAACAACAGCCCCCTTTCAAGCTGATGATCGTCTCGAAAGGCGAATCGACAACTGTCTAGAAAACCAACGGCATTGAGTGTAGTAAATGCCACCACCAGGACTTCAGTGAGCCACCTGCCCTTTGGGGAGTAACTAATCATCATGGTGTTCCGGTGTCGACGCCTCCCTCCTTCAAGCCCACGCCCTCCGACAACTCCTCCCCGTCTACATCTACCACGGAACACTCGGTGCCCTTTCAGAAGAATCTTGTTTTCTTCGAATTGAAAAAAAAAGTTAATCTTGCCTGCATGGCTTATTAAATAAAATGCTAAATATAATTTTAAATTATTGAATCGATGTGATGCGATCATAAGAAGACTGAAGAAGATATCGACTTTAAAATCTTTGATCTTTCCGAAGTATTTTGTCATGTGTGTGTGATCATTAAAGATAAGTTGAAAAAATAAAACAATATAAACTGCCGCTTGCTATTCCAAATTGAAATATATCGACTCCCATAACTGTTGCTGGGATAATAATGACTTTGTTTAATGGCGAGTCCGTGACCCGTGATGAAGAGTAAGCAACTTCTTCGGAATTAGGATGTCTTTTTACTGTGAGAAGGAATTCAAAGTATATAGTAAAAGGAATAATTATAAGTCATATTCAGTCGCATCATTCTTGTGTGGGATATCAAAACATATAATTGAAATTTAAGAATTATAATCTATTTCAGATGTGACTCCTATTTAAGAGTGAAATCCATTTTATGGAGGCAAAATAACACAACACAGATTCCACGGGTTGTGTTCACAGGTTACCATCCCGGAATGATTGCCATTTAAGGGATTCATAATCCAATATATGGTTGAAATAAAATTTTCATTGTTAAGATCATTAAATAATCAACCTGATTTTATGAATGAATTAATTAAAATTAAATTTATAATTAATTAAATTAAAAATTAGTTCTCGAATGCTTTCTTACTTCTAGGCTCAAAATCGGGTATGGTTTGTTTTTCCTTCTTTCAAGATTCATAATTCACCCTGTTGCTCTAAAGGCCTATATGTCCAAAATATATTGAAAAGTGAGATTCTCGAAAGGGATCTCTTAATTTCAGAAAAATATCTGGCTAAATGGTCCGCATGATGAAATAATGGACCGCCGGGTGTTTTGTACCTGTCACTTACAGCACAAATTGTGCACCATTTTGGACTTTTCGCGTTATAGAATTTTAACCCTAGACAAGGGATGTTTTGAAGGCGCTATAAAAATTAATAAAATTTGATTTTGATTATTAAGTAATTAAAATATAAAGTAAATGAAGGCAAGATCATGAACTCTAAACAGTTTTCTAACTACAGTAGGATTTGAATTTTTACCGATGTACCTCTAATGAACACGCTGTACTTTCACTAATCACAAATCACTTTAGATCTACCCATTCAAGCGTTTTGTTTGAAGGAGAACCGATTATTTCATTAAGGTGTTAATTGACGCCTGGCACCAGAAGAACTAAAGTCTCCACATTGAAAAGAGTCGCTATGTCAGGGAGCTCTATAACAAAATATGCCACGTTTTCACAAGTTGAGAAAAAAAAAAGAATTTTGGCGAGATTGTTAAGAACTGTACTTAAAGGTTTAATTTAAAAGACGAAGAAACCTATTTATTTCACAAATCACAATCGCTTTACATTAAATTAATTCCGAGCCAGGTGGAATAGTTCATAATGACTACGTGAAACTACTGATGTCATATATAAAAATAATAAATAGCACAAAGAAGAATTCTAGAAAGAAAATAATTTAGGATTTACTCTGGTACGATTGACGATGAGATTCTTTCCATCGTGATGAATTACTCATCATTAGAAAATCACAAATAAAAGATGGATGTTTGAAAATTGGAAAACTCAGTGATATGCCTTTATACTCAAGAAACAAAGATCCATTTACGTTATAGAAGAGTTATATGATGCCTTATAAGGACAATTTCTAAGTGAGTTCAATCTACTGCAATTTTAAAAGAGAAAAGAGCAATGCCTTTTTAACAATAAACCAATTTATATTAAGAGCAAGCTTCACAACATATTATTTTAATTTTTGATCATTTACCTCAATATATATTTTATACATATTATTTTTTTCATACCTTTCAATTTTAATTTTTCGTTAATATTTTATTTACTTCTTACTTTCTAATTGATTGAATATCTTTACTACTACTATTTATTTATTTATTTATTTCAATTCAAAACGCTATGTCCCCCTAGGGACACCTGCACTAAATGTACATACAAATATAACAAAGAAAATATTTAACATGGAAATATACACAGAAAGCGACTTAGAAAGATTCATAAATATCATTTACATATAGAGATATTCTTTGAATTTTATTTAGTTACATCATTAAATTAAAAAATATATACATATATACACACATATACACGCATACACCTATATATTGTTACAACCACAAGATTTATTACTACTACTATGATCAGCGCTCTTCACAATTACACACATATTATTTATTTCTATTCTATAATTATTTTAATTTTCACACATTTTATTTTATACACTTCATGAAATATTAACCAATGATAAATTGATTTCTTTTAATCGACAAAAATATATAATATAGATGGAAATATTTATAGAGGAATGAAATTATAGAAGAATTTGTAAATTAACTATACAATTTTGTGCAATAAAATTGATGAGTGGAAGCAACATTTCTTGAAATATATTTTTTTTTAAATCTGTTTCTTTCACAGTTCTCCAGGTCATCATTTTTAATATAATTCAATGGATCCCTTTTAAAATCAAACTATTTTTGTTTACATATTTATTTATTTATTTATTGTTACAAAAAGCACGAAGTCCAAGGGACTATTGTGCTGTGCTAGTGTTATTTACATATATATGATCAATTATTTACACGATGGATTAGTAGTGTTTTGTAAATTATTGTACAAATAGTTCTAAACTTAACAAAGTTCTCATGAGATTGAGTATATACACTAAGACAATTTGGTAATGTTTCAAAGTATCTACATACAATTTGATTAGTTAGAGGGCAAGTTAAAAGAAGATGCTCTGGTGATTCAACATCTAAGCGGCATTCACATGTTGGATCATTGATAACATTCAGTTTGAATAGGAAACTTAAGAATGGTCCGTTGCCTGTTAAGAATAAAGTAGTGAATTTATCAGAAGAAATGAAATTTGGGACAGCAATTGGAAATAATTTCTTGAACAGTTCATTAGATTGAGAAAGATAAAAATTAAATTTTAGATATAGATATAGTTTATTTAATTCTTTCTTAAGGGGTTTTTTGAGTGATTGATCTGTGAGAGAATTTGTCATATTATACTTTGTTTGTAATAATTCAAGATAATCGGACAGTAAATGAGTTTTCGCTAGAATGTGTGTAATATAAGAAGATGAAGTCCTATAAGCATGAAGGCATCTAATAAGAATTTGATATTGTATAGAGAATTCAACTTAGATCCTTTTGCTGCAGTGATAAACGGAAACCAAATGATTGATGCATAGCTTAATATGGGGCGTATCATAGCTTTATATAAGATCAATCTACGCCGAGTATCAATATCCCAAGTACGTGCAGATAATGAGAATAATATATTCTTAAGTTTCGTAGCTTTCATAATTATATTATCAACGTGTATTCCAAAATTAATCCTATTCCTTTATCTATGATTTTAAAAATGACTCCCAAAATTTTCACAGTTTCTGATGGTTGAATTATTTTTCCATCAAAATTAATGGGCAATTTTTCATAGTTATGTAGATAGAGTATACCTGTTTTGTTAGGACAGTGAAAGTTTTACCTTTTCACACCAGGCTTTGATTTTTATTAAACATTTGGTAATATTGTACATAAGATCATAGATGTTTGAACTCCATACCACAAATGTCACATTATCCGCGAAAGCAATTTCCCTAGCAAAACTTTCGTTAAAATATAAGTTGAAATCATTTAGTAATATATTCCAAAGAATAGGAGAAATAATACCACCCTGGGGACATTCCTTATTTATCTTTCTTATACACTTTACATTAGTATTTTTAAACTCTACATTCCGGTCTTCAAAGTAAGAATAAATTATTTTTATAAGTACCGCTGGAAAATTTGCCTTGTCCAATTGTTGGAGAATTGCCGGATGCCATGCGTTGTCGAAAGCTCCGCTGATGTCCACTGTTACTATTGCCGTATTTTCTGCTTCTCTTTTCTGAAGACTTAATTTAGTTATTTCTTATAAAGCAGATATTGTTGATTTTTCTCGTGTAAATCCATGTTGAGCAGGATGCATAACATTATTACTATTAATATGATTTAACAGTTCAGTATGAATTAGACTTTCAAAAATTTTACCTAAATTAGAAGACAAGCTTATAGGGCGGTAGGCTTTCGGATCTTTATAATTTTCTTTATTAGGTTTTTTATAATCCTTACTGCTGACTTTCTCCAGGCCTCCGGATAATAATTAAGTCCGATACAAGCATTGAACAATTTTGTTAACACCGGAGATATATGATGAACTGCCGTTTTGATCATCTGATTGCTTATATGATGTATTCCTGGAGCCTTGCCATTTTTGAGTTTTTCAATTATTAAACAGATTTGAATATTATCAAAATAAATTATTTCATCATTTGAAAAAGTATAACTCTTGTCTCTGATTAATTTATGATAGTTTGTGTCAGAAGATTGACAGTCATTCGGAAATAGAGAAGATAAAAGATTTTCATTTCTGGTTCGAGCATATCTTGAGATACATCAAGAATTGGTAAATCAAAAGACCTAGGAGAATTTTTTTGTTTAAAAGTTTTATAAGTCTTACCTAAAGGAGATGTATTTTCAACTTCCTCCAGAAATACCCTCCAGCTTACATTTCTTGTTTTTTCGATAATATTCATATACTTATTTCGTATTTCTTTATACATTTTTTCATCAACTAGCTGTCTATTAGACCGTTTACCCCGATAATATAGATTTCGAACATATGTAAAATGATTTTTAAAAAGTTCCAGTTCATCCGTCCACCAATTAAATGGATTTTTATTTAAATATTTTTGTCTTACTCGTAGAGATGCATATGCAGCTTCAATTAATATGTCAGTTATGAGAGAAACTACAGAGTTTATATCGTTTATATTTACTATTTTACCTAATTTCTTCGTTGCCTCATTTATCCTAGACACCTTGATTGCCTGCTCATATTTTTGCCAATTGGCTCTTTTTTTCTTGAAAATACCATGTAGAATTATTTTCTTGTAATAAACTTTCTATTTCCAGACTAATATCGAATGAGATTGCGTGATGGTCTGTAATTAGCGAAAGATTTAACGTTTTCCATCCATTAACAAGTACATGAGCATGACTATTAGTAAGAGTAAGATCTATTATACTTAATCCTCGACATGTTTTGTTTCGATTGTTATGTATAAGCATATTGTGAAAATTAATTATAGGTTGAAGTCTTCTACCGTTTTGATTAATAATATTATCAAACCACATCTGACTTCGAGCGGTAAAATCTCCAGCTAAACTCAATGGATTTGTGTTAAAATTTTTAATTAATTTATCAAGGACTTGGACATGGCAGGTATCCATTTTATTAGGGTGTATATAAATATTTGAAAGAATAATTCGCCGTTTAGTAGTTTGTACTGATATAGTGGTTGCAAATGAATTTGAAAACTTTGTATTTAATTTACATGATAAGAAAGGGTTTGTAACGATTGTTGCTGTATATTGGAACTCCCGGTATATTTGCATAATATATTTTTGAACGCATATTAAAGATTACTTCATTATTTATACTATATGGTTCTTGAACTATAATCAAATCATATTTTTCCTTAGAAATAAATTCCATTATTCCATTATTAACCAAATTGTTTTTCCGTGTGTTTTGTTGTAGAATTTTTAATTTGAACATTAACAAAAAAAAAAAAAACAAGGATAAATCTATTCTAATTCAATGTAACAATACCATGATCTAAATCTACATAACATGTTCTTTGTATCTCATATTTCATTTGTTGAAGGAACACAGGACATGATTTGTCATTAGAACCATGATTATTGCTATTCCTATATTTAGGATGTGTAGAGCAATTTATGCACTTCAGAAAGGATTGACAGTTAAGATGTTGGTCATTGTCTCCGCAATTTTTACATTTTATGATGTTACATGAATTTTTACTATGACCATAACTAAAACAGTTTTGACATTGACGTACAAGCACCTTATCCTTCATATATGTAACCTGTATGTCTGTATATATACGTTGTAATTTCTTCATAATTTGGTATGTTGCCGGAGAAATGCGGAGAACAACATCCTGTACGTCAGTATTTGATCTCATAGCGAACATAACCTTTATCTTCTTCTCTCGACCTTCTAACTCCGGGTTCATATTGCATAAAAGCGAAGGCAATTCCTTGTTATCTGTAGATTTAGTAATTGACTTAAGAACAATTAAAGGATCTAGTGGTTTTGGTGCATAAATTTTAAACTCTTCAATCAATATATTCAAATTTTCACCTGAATCAACTTTAAGTATTACGCCAGATTTTGATTTTATTATTTTATTTATTTTGACTTTAGATCTCTTATTTCTCATCTTTTTAATACCATTATTTACTTCGCCTAATACATCAGCCGGGTAGGCATTTAACTTGGATTTAAATATTATTGTTTTATCCGTTACGTTTTGATTTTGCATAACTATTTTATCGTCTTCACTAGTAACTCTCGTAGCTTGAGCAAATGACCTATTATAAAATTGACCTGAAGGAGATATTTTCTTTATTGATTCTTCCAGATTTCCAAGTCTATCACAGATAGAGCCATTAATTACAGCGATATCTTCCATTTTATACTTCAATATATTCAATTGCTTTAGCAAACCCTGAACAATTGTAAGATCATTCTGATTTATGCTTTTATTTGTAGATGAATACTTAGATTTTAATGTTTCAGCAATTTGTTCCAAAATGAACTTATGCTGAATCTTACATTCCTCAGTACGTTTTTCAATTTTATCGTCCATATTTAAACTAGATTTATGCAAATTTCACAGCAAAAATTTAATTAAACAGGTACCGCAAAGGCGGCACCCTACTATTTCTCAATATAAATTACAATAAATTTTAACTAATATGAATTTAGGGATAGCTTAAATGAAATTTAGTCAATATTTACCAATAATTGCAGAGCGAGGCGATGCACGTCCACCTTCAACAGCATTGCCCGATGTGTTCACATATAGTCACATTCACTCCGCCTGTATCGAGAGGGAATTTACAAACGCAAAGGAAGCATAACTTTTCAATTAATCAAGAATGTCTCCGAGTTTGTTTTAATCCCCTTAGCTTAAGCGCAAAAGTCCCAAGTTTGAACAATAAATCAAATTTATTTAACTGATAATTTATAACAAACCTCTGAATTTTAAATTTCCAATAATCTAATTAAAATGAAATCAAATACGCCTCAAGTCTAATATAATAAAATATAATGTTTCATTAATTATAGGGCAATAACGCGCCATAAATACATAAGAAAATAAAATATTTAGGCATATAAGATTTTTTACATATAAAATAAACTTTTACTGTCCTTACTGCGATGAAAAATATATTGAGAGGGCTTGGCTCATCAGTGGTGAACCCTCCCAGCGATTTCACCAATTCAATTAACCAGACTTTCTTTCTAGACCTCTAACACTGTATTGAAATACTCTGCTTATATACGCTGCAATTAAGGTATAATCTTAAAAATGGTTTTGAACTAAACTATGGACATACGCTTTAAGGACAGTAGAATTACATGTAAATATTTGTTTCGAGATATGCTCTTCCGCAAGCAATAGGCACAGAGCCAGTTAGGCATAAATTAATTATAGGGCAATAACTCGCCATAAATACATAAGGAAGGAAAACATTTAAGCACGTAATTTTTTTTTTTGTATATAAAATAAACTTCTACTGTCCTTACTGTGGTATTAGGGTATCAAGTTGTGAACTTTGTTGGTACCTGTTTGACAACCATCATAACTGGGTGAAGTATAATGCATCTGTCTTTTTCATTAAGATTGGGAGCACTACTCAGTGGCCGACTTAGCTCCAAAAGAAATGGCCGCCTCTGACATGAGGAACAGACGCCATGTACAGCCGCTCCTAACATGGAGTACAAACGCTGCTTATCCTGTATCCCTGGATTAGGAGCCCTTACAGGGTACTATCAGCCGGGCCAGCTGAGCCCAAATTTTTTAACGAGCTTGTTACTGCTCCCCCTCCTCCTTTTTCATCCAGGTTTGGGACCGGCAAAGGGGGAGTTCGAATACCTTTGAAGGTAGGAAACCCTCGTAAAGCTTCAGTTGCAGATTCTGAATTGCAATAAAAATATCACCAAGAGTGCTTTATCCTGTAATGACAGCATTACAGAGTAAAATAAATTATCAGAGATAGATAAATATATTTCAAATGAATTTAATTAAATATATTCTATACTGAGTGAGTTGAATTTCAAAATTACAAATTTACTATCTTCGAAATTTAAATAGCTAAGAGGATTCCAGAAAACCGCATATAATTTTTTTTTGCTACATGTTTCAATTTGCATTTACCTATTTTGCATATCTCCGATTGCATTTAAAAATCCTCATTCAATTATTCTACTTTTGGGGGCATGGTCTTTTTTTCAATTCATCATTTGATATTAGGGGTTTCTCCTGGTATTCAAAAAGTAAAAATACGTGTCAATCAGTTATATTTTTCAATTTATCAAATGATTGGCCGCTTACTCTCTGATTATTGTAGAGCGCCATCTAGCGAATAAAATTGTAACTATAATCCATTTCGATTTTTTTATTAGGCATAAAAATACCCATTGCATCCGGAACACAATGGTGTTTACCTCATTGCTCTAGCGCAAATATTCGCGGAGTTATCAATTTTTAAAGTTGTGCAAGACTTTTGGATCATCCTGTTTCCTTTTCCCCATATTTAAGGAAGGCTTTTAGGTTACACCACATGAATAAAGGATGAATTATCCATAACAGATTCTAATATTAAAAATTGATTTCGAAATTTAATATATTATATTTAAAACATTTAATTGATAAATTATGCAAAAATTATAATGACCA
The DNA here is from genome assembly GCA_030710605.1 of Cordylochernes scorpioides. Classification (NCBI taxonomy): domain Eukaryota; kingdom Metazoa; phylum Arthropoda; class Arachnida; order Pseudoscorpiones; family Chernetidae; genus Cordylochernes; species Cordylochernes scorpioides. The sequence goes on along the minus strand of CP092886.1, from coordinate 79,058,162 downwards.
TTCATTCTTAGCATGTATGAGTGAATAAATATATGAAATCGTGGGGGGGAAATGGCTTATATTATTATATGCGATAAGCGTAATTAATTTTATAGATAATTAACCTGATACGATAAAAAATACAGAAGAATTTACTCTCATAGAGATAGGCATTACAATTCAAAGACAATCAACAAACTACCTACGGAGCAGACAAAGAAACGAAAATTCCATTTATTTGGTTTGTAATGACGATAAAGAAGAACATGGAACATCAGACATAATAATGGATTATAGAGCTACAATGACGATATAAGAAATCTAGGAAAAACACCTAGAGCAATTGAGAGGAGACCTAACAGGCAAGTATGAAGCTGATTCAAGGCCAGGGCACCATTTATCGAGGAGTCACCAGGATAGGCCATAGAAAGACTGCTGGAGCTGCAGGGATTCGACGTCAGGAAACCATAACTTCGATGGTTGGAGCACAGCACTGGCCTGCAGTCAAAATATACAATTTCAAATATTTTATACGTTACCCTTAATGATATTGTTTGCTGATGAAATTAAAATAGGTAAATAGAGTAAATTCATTTCACTCTGTATAAATAATTGTAACCTCTTTGAGAAAAAAAGTGGTTATATTATTAACCCTAAACACCAAAAAAAATTACTGTTTTTTTATAATATTTTCTATGCATTTTAATATCTTTTAATATAGATATATTTTCAACTTTATTGAATTTGACCAATGACAATTGATTAACAAGAACTTGTAAATTATTTTAAGTGGTTTATTGTTTAATAAATTGATATTCGATATATATTTTTATGATTTTTTATTTCACATTTTCCAGTTGTGCGCCCATTTTATAAGGTTTTTAATCTATGTCCATTTTGTAGTCAAGAAGAATAATTGGAATTGGTGGAACATTAATAGGAACATAACTATGATGAACATATCGATCAAATTCTACTTTCAATATAACATCATCTTACCATTCTCATTGTCAAAAAGGCTAGGGGCCATCACCTTCACTTATTAACTCAAATTACGCTTTCTTCAACAAAGAAGCGATTTTGGACACCATCAGATCGACATATGTTAAGAAAAATTTCAAACACATGCATTAAATACAATAATATTTCTCAAGGAATCATCATTCCAATTAATTGGAAATATACCTTTTGCGAGGATAACAAGAGATAAATAAATTTTGCAGGAAATTTTTAATTAAGCGCAACATCGGTCATACAACTTTATCCGAGAATGCATATTTAGCATTTTTCATTTTTTTTTGTATCCGAGCAATTTAAATATAATATTTATCAGTCGTTTTACTAATTGAAGGTTCTTATTCACCTTAAGTAAATTTATAGATCCAAAGGCTGAAAAAATCAATTATATTTTATAGAGTTAACAAGAATTATAGTGGTGTTCCACAATATCTTCGAGAAAATGTCATAATGCAAATAAAATTATTATCAGATATGAGGCATTTCAATATAAGTTTATTTCACAATCAGGGCTACGCTTTAGTGAGTTTTAGAAAGCCAGATTGAAATCCACTAAATAACATCTTCGGAAAACAACGAGGAGCGTTTTGTTTAACTTTGAAAAACTAATAACCCTTTTTGCGCGCGCACAAATTGAAACTTGCTTAAATTCGCCACCTCCTTTTTCTCTCTCCCTTTCCGAGGACCCTAATGATCTACAGACATATAATACTGGTAATTTCCTTATATGATATTCACTTAACTAAATTTTGGATTAATATGACATCATCGTGGCACTGAGCTTGCCAAATAGATGGCAACTAATTAGAATTTATCAATCCCATTTTGAAAAAAATGGTCCAATAAATGTGCGTGTGCCACAACCTGCAATAAAAAACCCAAATGGAGAAATATATGTAATAATAATATGGAACATAACATAAAGTCAGGAATAATAATTGAAAGAATTTCCAAGGTTTTTTTTTTGTGTGTTTCCAGGAAATGTTGGGAGAGTTGTTGAATTAACGATTGCTAATGCGACTTACCAAGCACCATATGTGGAAGTTGGTGTGTTACCTAGTGAACGATTTTTATATTCCTTGATGGCACACCTTGAAGTGCTTGAGAAGCTGTAGATTGTTTAATTTATATTTTTAAAATAATATTTATTCAAATTCTCTATAATATATGTATATAAGTGTATTATCTATGAATATAGTAATGGAGCAGTAATTCAATCTATCATCATCATGGCTAGTTTTCAACAGGAACAATGTTTTTTTTCGAGAAATATTGAGATGTAGCATATATGTATCATGATATGTACATTTTCATATCACGCAACAATGTTTAATATTAAAATTATTAAAATTACAATTATATATATTCTCACAATAAGTGTATTTTTTATTTAAAAAACGCTAGCTTTCAAGCGTTAATCGCTCTTCAACGGGCTTACAATAATATCGACTTGATCCCACCAGAAATATTACAAAAACAAACACGCGCAGCGTGGATATTTATAACTGAAAATTTTGAATTGGGTTGTAATTTAACTATTTTATGGAATATATCTATTTTAATTTTTAGGGCATCCAGAACCTATAAAATTGATCAATTTTATAGGTTCTGGATGCCCTAAAAATTAAAAAAGATATAATCCATAAAATAGTTAAAATAGTTTAATTACAACCCAATTAAAAAATTTCAATTATAAATATCCACACTGCGCGTGTTTGTTTTTGTAAATATTTCTGGTGGGATCAAGACGATATTATTGTAAGCCCGTTGAAGAGCGATTAACGCTTGAAAGCTAGCGTTTTTTTAAATAAAAAATATACTTATTGTGAGAATATAATTGTAATTTTAATACTTTTTCACAATTTTATCATGAATAATGTTTAATATGTTATATTTTCAATCAGGTTTGGATTCAGTCGGGTTCCCAGCTCATTTCTGCATAGTGATTTATAAGAGTGCAATATATCTAATGAATTTTGTCCTAAGGAAGGTGGAAAAGAGAAACCCTATTATAAATATGCAGAGGTGAAATTTATAAGTAGTATTTCCGTTATTACTTGCTCTCTTGCTTCAGGATAGAGAATAAATGGAAGGAGATAATAATAGCTGTTTAAATATTTACCAAGTTGAAAGAGATAAGACTAAATTAATAATTCCTTCTCTCTCTCACATGATAATGGCACGCGGTATTTTCCCAGAGTAGTTATCTCTTCTTTTTTCTTTCAAACTGTTAATGTGGGGTTCAAATAAGAATTTCAAATAACTAATTTTATATATTCTTAAAATATAAAATATCAGCTATTACTCAATGAAACCAGAAAATTCTAATTATTAAATATTAAGATTATATTTCTTTCTTTATGGAATTAAGTTTATTATTATTATTATTTAAACGCGCGTTGACTGTGATAATAGATAGACTCTTTGCAAAGAAAATCAATTTTTTTATTTTTTTAATTATATATTAATAACAAAGTATTCAAAAATCACCTTTTCATTGAATATTAATATACATTTTTATTAAAATACATAACATTTAAAGAATAAAGGTTGTTGTAATATATTTATTTCAACCTCCTTTTATTTGTAAATAATGTAAAGCTTTTTTTTCTGTGCTTCACATAATCAATATGGCAGAGCACCATCTAGTGGAACAAAAATAAATTAAAATTTGAGTCAAATTAGTTCCATATCTTTTTTTTTTTTTGAAGAATCAAGAAAGGCCAACCAACCATCTACACGTTTTGAGCTGTTTGCTCTTGTTAGTGTGGCAGGCTGTACCCCGAAAACCAAAAATATTGTCCAAAAGACTTACTGAGAAATAAAATGGGTATTTGGGGCAAATATATAAGTAATTACGCTGAATATATGAAAAAAAAAAAAATAGAAATAGGTCAGGTGTTGATTTAAAAATAAAAAAGGCTTAATCTGGTCTTTGAGGTACAGCCTGCATCACGATTAAGAGGGCCAATACTGCTCGATATGCATCCATGGTTGGCTTTTCTTGATTTATCGAAAATATCGGTTTCCAAATATAATGGAACGAACCTAAATAAATATTTAGTTGATTTTTGTTTCACTGATATGGCACTCTGTCGTCTAAAATGCTCAGGTGAACGTTTACAGGATATTCCTTTTTAATTTTAAATATCAACACTTTACTTTTTCTACTTTTGATTACTTTTCAGCATACTTTGGCCATTTTTATTTTTACCTTTATTTTCACACGCATATATATATTGTTGAAAATCGAACAATCCGAACTCGTGGTAGTAGTGATGTTTAGATAAAATAGGTTGATGTGTCCAAACCATTTAAATTGAAATATCATATCTTCAGAAATAAAATGCTATATATAATAAATAATTCGGAAAAAGACATCTCAATATAATATTATGGAAACGATATATCGATGATAGTTTTTGTGTTAACTGAAGTCAATAGCATATCCAACATTATGAACCTCTCTCTCTTGTAAACAATTTAAAAAAATAAATAAAATTACCAATGAAATAGAAGAAATGGAACTTTACCTTTCCTAGATATAAAACTGACGAGGACCAAGAATAGCCTAGAAACAGATTAAATATAATATAGTACCAAAAATTATTACGGCACTACTAATAGGATTTCTTGCTATAAGAAATGTTAAGTGTCTTGACAAATTAGGGACACTTGACTATTTAACTGGATTTCGGCCATGATCCAACAAATGATATAAAGAGCGGGTCACAAAATCTATTTGTCACCCCCCCCTTTATTTCATTTGTTGGATCTTGATAAATATCCAGTTAAATAGTCAAGTGTCCCCAATTTGTCGTACCATGTTACAAATACCCTATCCTTGTCAAATGTTATCATTGCTTATTATACTGTACAAAATTTTAAAAATGTGTCCCCTCAAATAAAACTCATTTTTAGATCGACCTTTTGCGTTGAATAACGTGATAGTAAAATCATTATTTTTTTGCGCAAAATTTCTAAAGTTAGGGGTGGACAGAGAATATTCCTTATGCTATTTCTTCTAATGAGCGAAAAGCGATAAACTAAACATAACTCCTTTATCTAAACCTGCATTTGTTGGGTCAGTATCATTACAATAGTCAAAACAGCGTCCCCTTTTGGTACTGAGAATTTTAATTTTTTAAAACTCATATAGTTATTTAAACTAGTCATTATAAACTAACCACATTATAGGGAAAAAATTAAGGAGAGTGTGTACTGGGATCGGGTTGATAAATTGAGAAAAAAATCATCTCCTGATCGTGTAACTGAAAGTCGCCGATGGCTTGCGCCATTTGTCGGAATAAATATCAATAAATCGTTAATTTTGATAATTATTCCAGAACATTGCCGAATTACCATTTCTCGAATAATCAAGAAAAGCCAACCCCGTACGCGTTTCAGGCTATTGGCCGTTCTTTGATTTTTCAGGAAGCTTCAAAGACTTGCTTTTTCAGTCGTTGAGGTACAGCCTGCATCACGCTGACGAGGACCAACGGCCTGAAACGTTTAGGTGGTGGTTGGTCTTTATTGATCAATCAAGATATAGGGTAATCCAACAATATTCTGGGGTAAAATTGTGTGTACTAGTGTTATTCGAGAAGTTTTAACACTTTAGTCTGCACGACATAATATAAGATGTGAACAAATGACAAACAAAAAAATTACTGTTCACAAAAAAATAAAAAGTCAAGATGTGAGGATAGCATTTATTATCCCCATAACCCAACACAATTAGCTGCAAAATATTGGTAGATAATATAATAAATGGCAGCTTATACAATATAACGCATGAGGTAACTGCCTTCTCTCTTGTATTAGGTCACAATCCTTGCTGAATTTGCGCCCTTCATTCTCAAACACCGCCTGCAGACGATAGATGACAGATTGGACAGCATTAAATAACATATTTGTTGAAATTGATGAAACGTGCCGTCTGATAGAAGCCTTCAACATGGCGAATGTGGTAGGCCGGCATCGATAAACACGCGACTCAATGTACCTCCATAGCCAAAAATCGCAAGGCGTCAAGTCTGGTTATCTTGGAGGCCACTGGTGTATAAGGTGCGACTTATCACACGATCTCCACCGAACGTATCCTTCAGTAATTATTTGACACCGCAGGAGATATAAGGAGGTCCTCAATCTTGCCTGAATGTTATTTCTCTTAGTGCTTGTCTGTCTTGCAATATGGAAATAACCTTTTCTTTCAAAAGTTGAATATAACGTTCACCAGTTACAGAAACGGTTTTAAAGGTTATTCCATTGATTTCTTCAAATAAAAATGGCCCAATAATAAAATAAGATGTGAAACCAGACCAAACTGTAACTCTGGGCTTATGAAGTTCTGTTGCCCAAATGCGGCTGTTTTGAGTGTTAACTTTTCCGTTTAGAGAAAAGTGAGCTTCATCTGTCAACAGAACATTCGAAAGCCAGTTTTCATCAATTTCAAATTGCCGGAACACCAGCAGCGAAAATTGGACGCTTCTCCAAATCGCCGACTTTTAGCTTGTGAAATCTTCGAATTTTGAACGAGTATTTTTTAAGAAAAATTCTTAGTACTCTCCAAACTGTTCCATACGAAATCCCCGTTTGTCAAGAAACTTGTCGAGCACTTACTTCTCCATACGTGGATAACATTTCAATAGCTTCAACATTCTGAGAAACCGTAACAGCCACCGACTTGCATGTCGATGGTCTTCCACTCCGAGGTTTTACTTCCAGAGATCCAGTCTTCTCAAATTATTTTATCATTCGCCTTAGAGAGTAGCAACTCACGAGTCCTTTACCGGTTCGAATACCTTCAAAGGTACGAAACGCTTGTAAAGCTGCAGTGGCAGATTCTGAATTACAATTTAAAAAATTACCAAGATTGCCTCATCCTGTAGTGACGGCATTCCAGAGTAAAATAAATTATCAGAGATAGGTAAATATTTTTCAAATGATTTAAAATAATATAATCAATACTGAGAGAAAGTTGAATTTTAAAAATATATATAGAAATTTATTATCTTCGAAATTTAAATCGTTAAGAGGATTCCAGCAAACCGCATTTATATTATCATTTTTTTTTGTTACATGTTTTAATTTGTATTTGCCTATTTTACATATCTCGGATTACATTTAAAATTAGTAATTCCATTCTTCTACTTTTGCCGAAATGGTATTTTATTAATTTATCATTTGATATTATTAGGGTTCTTTCCTGGTTTTCAAAAAGGAAAACATACATATCGATTAGGTATATTTTCCAATTTATCGAACATTCTGGTAGAACGCCATCTAGCGAATAAAATTGTAACTAAAAATCAATTTCGAATTCATTATTATTTGTCATAAGAATTCCCATTGCATCCTGAACACAATGGTGTTCATCGCACTGCTCTAGCGAAAATATTCGAGGAATTATTAATTTTTAAAGTTGTGCAAGACTTTTGGATCACCCTGTATATAGCTTTTTTGTATTTCTGAATATATAAAAATTCAATTGAAATAGTTTGATCACACCAACCTATTTAATCTAAACATCACTACTCGTGCATCATGCGGATGATAGACTTACAAGGAGTTTGATTTCTTAGAAGAAGATAGGCGAACAGCCTCGTCGAATTATCGGAATTATTTTTTTAATAAATGTACTTGATCAAAAATATGCCCCAATATTATTATTATACTAGCCGAATGACCCGGGCAACGCCCGTGTTTTACCCGACTGTAGATGTTACAACGGTGATCCTTAGGTCGCTGGTTCAAATCCGGCTCGAGGGAGCAGGCGAGCACGTGAACTCCCTGTGCGCGCGCATCCGTGACAGAGGCGGCCGGCCGATGAGGAATAAGGAAAGACGGTCGTGACTATATTAATATTAATAATAATTATTATTATCATTAGATAATGATAATGATCATAATGATGATGCGCGCGCATCCGTGACAGATGCGGCCCGCCGATGAGGAATGAGGAAAGACGGTCGTGACTATATATATTAATATATATATTAATAGTATTTTTTTTTGAAAAAAGAGGAAAGTAAAATATTAAGAACTACAGATTTTTAAATATTTTGAGTCAGAAGAGAAAGCTAATTCTGTATCAAATAGTACAGATATGAGAATTTCAAGATTTATAAAATTTGTTATTTAGAGTTTAAACATGTGATGTTTGTTTTTTGATTTTTTTTTGTAATAAATAATTAGTTAGAATATAGTAGTATATAAAAAAGTAACTCCAGCAAAGCATCGGTGGTTAAACGTCCTAGGCTGGGTAAAAAAGGAATAAGCGAAGAAAAGGTTTTATAGAAAAAAGCGAAGACAGAGCCATGATAATATTTTCCAAATATAAAATTAAGCTAATTAGAGAAAGAGAAGTATATCTTCCCTATTTTCTCTCTTGATGAAAGAAGATAGATTTTTTAATTTTTTTTTTTTTTTGAATTTTTTTTTATAAGCTTATTTTAAAAACAATCTAGTGTAAAACTGGAGGACACGATATAAGATAGTATATTAATACTTAGCAGCAGTTTCAGCCCTACCTTCATTACTGCTAAACCATACCTCTTCGACCAAATAGAAAGTAAATTTAGGTTGGAATGGAAATGGGGTAATAGCTAAGCTGCAGATACAACACAAATCAACTGATGAAACTGAGCATTTATCATTTTCTATATTTTCAAACCTAATTTAAAATTTTTTTTTTTTCATTTTAGAAGTTAAAATTTGAAGAAAATTAGATATTAGAACTATAATAAAAGGATATATTTTTTAAATAATGCAATCAAATTAAAAATTGTGTGTGTCAATAAGGGAGCGGGGAAGCTAAAGTTATTTGAACAAAGGACTAAATCCTTTGTCTGATAAATTCAATCAACCTGTCTTTGAAAGGGCAGATACTATCAACTTAATCGTATCCAAACTTACATTTACGTAGTTCAAAATATAATTCAAGATGTACTTTTTCTCTACAAGATTTTTTAAACTATAAAAAATAATAAATTCTTAGAACTATAAGTTAATACGTTTCGATCCCCTCAAATCAGATGAATGTATCAATATTGAATCAAAGAAGTTAGTGTCGACAGACGAGGGATTGAATCGTTTGTCTAATTAAGGTAACTTCAGTAGATTCAAAAAAAAAAAAAAAGGACCAAAGAAATTTTTTATAGGATCAAGTCTACCTATACTGAATTACTATTTATAATCTAGCATGTTCTTTTTCACTCTACGTATTAGAAAAGGAGTGAGGAAAAAATAAAATAAATAATAAAAAATAAAAATGAAAAAAATATATATATATTATTTTTTTTTTATTGGAAATACAGGAGGGTGATAATAAATTACTAGAAATATTAGATAATATGACTCACTTCAAATAGATCAACAGTGTGTGATAAAAATGATAGAGAGAAGTATTCTACAATAGATCTAGGGCTGTATCCTTTGTTTGATAATAGTAACTATAATTTATTCAGTTCCCCAAACATAATCAGATTGAGACATACTTTTCGCTTAGTGTTAAACTATAAATCAAATTGTGTTTATTCTTTTTGGATATTAGGACTGTAAGATACTGATAAGAGTTTAGTAAAACACAGTTAATAGATTATTACAAATTTAGGAAAATATTATCATATCCCAAGCCATTAACAATGGGGGTCGACACAAGGGAACAAGAAAATCTATCATCAATAAACAGAGAAAAATAAACTTTGTCTGATGTTGGTAGGTTCAAATTATAATCCAAATTGTATTTATACCCTCTAAATAATAGGACTGCAGGAAAATAATAAGATATTAGAGATACGAGAGAATAGTGAATAATTAGAACTACAAGATTATACGATTAAATTTAAATAAGTTAACAGTGTGCGTCATACCATAAACGGAAAAGTTAGCTTCATCAGACAAAGAAATAAATCCCTTGTCTGAAGATGGTAAAATGCTGCCCCATAATAACTCACGTCACCAATCTACATGGATCAGTCCTAACGGTTCCGTATATTCTATATGTAATCCTATTTATACTTTTTCAATATAAGTATTATATATGTGGACCAATACCTGTTATTTCTGCTAAATAAGGAAGTTTAGGAATTTATGTTTTAGTGCTTCATATCAATTAGATTGATTGTTTATTCTCTATACCCCCCCCCCCTTTATAAAGATTGAACAAGCATTGATAATTGATATGTATGCTATAAGGAGAGAGAAAAAATATATTCTAAAGTTATCGTATCAATTTAAAGGATCAAACAAAGTAAGATTTAGAGAAAATACAGAAATAAAGGTATGGTATTGGTGTTACAAATAAGTTTTGAGGAATTATTTTATAAATTCGCGAAACTTTATTCAGATAAATCAATACAATATATTTCATTCAAAGTATTGTCCATCTTTAACTACGACTTTTTCCCATCTTTCAGGCAGCATACGGATTCCGTGTCAAAATAATTCCTCGTCTTTTGAGGCGATCCAAACATCGACCCAATTTTTCGCCTCTTCGTAAGAAGTAAAGTGCTGCTCGGCCAGGCCATGTGTCATCGAACGGAACATGTGGTAGTCTGAAGGAGCAATGTCTGATGAATACGGCGGGTGGGGTAGGACAATCCATTGAAGCGCCTCCAAAGTCTCCTTGACAACTTTTGCAACATGTGGCCGAGCGTTGTCGTGCTGATAGATCACCTTGTCATGTCTTTTGGCATATAGTGGGCGTTTGATCTTCAATGCTCGGCTTAATCGCATCAATTGTTGTTGGTAACGTTCTCCAGTGATGGTTTCGTTAAGATGAAGTAGCTCATAGTAGATCACTCCGAGCTGATCGCACCAGATGCTCAGCATTAGCTTCTTGCCATGAATTTTCGATTTGGCCGTTGAAGTTGATGCATGACCAGGCTTACCCCACGAATTTCTGCGCTTTGGGTTGTCGTAGTGAATCCACTTTTCGTCCCCCGTCACGATTCGATGCAAAAAAACCTTCCGATTTTGTCTTTTAAGCCTTTTCTTGGCTTGAGTTCATATGGAACCCAATTTCCTTGTTTTTGCACCATACCCATGACCTTGAGACGGTTCGAAATCGCTTGTTGAGTCACTCCCAAGTTTTCAGCGAGCTCCTCTTGAGTTTGGCTTGAATCTTCGTCCAATAAAGCCTCCAACTCAGCGTCTTCGAACTTTATTGGCCTCCCTCCGCGTTCTTTGTCTCTGTTGTCAAAATCGCCATTTTTGAAACGCCGAAACCAGTACTCACATGCTTTTATTGATAGAGCATGTTCCCCATAGGCCTCAGACAGCAATCGATGTCCATCAGCTGCACTTTTCTTCAAATTAAAACAAAAAAGCGGCGCTTCCCGCAAATTGTGTTTTGTTGGCACAAAGGTTGACATGGTTAAAGCACCATAAAAATGTTCCATACACTTGAGTGAAAAGACGCCTTCTGATTTTTTCGGGGAAATGATGAATCCTTAACATGAAACCTTACAAGGTTCGATGCTATTTATATAATATTTGTTGTGGTTTCTTTTGCAAATCCCTCAAAACCTATTTGTACTCCCAATAGTTTTATTCTCTATTGTGAATTTGAGTTCTATATTATTAAACATTATTGGTATATAATAGGTCATATATATTTCTGAAAGGTCTATCTTTCTGTTGATGCTGTTGTTTTGCCTGGATATGAGCGCTTTCATGATTAATATATATACATTGGTGTCCAAAAAATAAGAAACTTAACCAATATTGAAATTTCTCAAAAGCTAATTTATTAATAAATATAAAATTTAGTATACAAATATATAGTTTAAAATATGAAGAATTTGACTAGCTATATGAAAATAAAAAATAAATTTGAAATTATGAAATATACAAATTATTACCAACATACCCAAATCTACGGTTCCAGATCTTAAAGAAATAAGATATCAATAGGGAGTATGATCAACTCTAACAGCTATCAAGGTCTCACAGCGAGGCCTCATACTGTTTACCAGGCTTTGGAGGAGGTCCAGGGGTAGTAAACCCCACTCCTCCAATAGAGCAGTTCTTAGCTCAAAGAGGGTTCTGGGAGAGGGGTGACGAGCTCCAATACGCCTCCCTAGAGCATCCCACACATGCTCTATTGGATTCAGGTCCGGAGATCTGGCTGGCCAATCCATCCTTCGAATATTCTCACTCTGGAGATATTCATTGACTAGCCTAGCCCTATGCAGACGAGCATTATCGTCCATAAAAATTATATTGTGACCAATTTGATCTTTATAAGGTCTTAGATAGGGCTCAAGGATATCGTCCCTATACCCTTGCAGACGCACACCCCTCCACATTTTTTCTGGGGGCACTTTAAGCCCCCAGAAAAAATGTGGAGGGGTGTGCGTCTGCTAGAACTGATGCCAGCCCAGACAAAGAGACTGCTCCCTCTAAAACTGTCTATTTCCCTGATGTTACTGGATGATAGCGGGTTCCAGGCTCCCTCCAGATGAAAATTCGTCGAAAATCTGTGTTTAAACTAAATCTTGACTCGTCACTGAAGAGAACATTGGCCCACTGATCATGAGTCCAGGCGTGATGTTCCAACCACCAATTCAAGCGGGCTCTCCTGTGAGCAGAGGTTAAAGGGATACAGACCATTGGTCGTCTTGCATAAAGAGCACCTTCGTGAAGCCTTCGGTAAACATTTTGTCTTGAAATTCTCGTTCCAGTAGCACTTGAGAGTTCATTAGAGGGTTGAATAGCTGTCATCTCCCTATGGCGCTTGGCAGTTACGACCAGATAACGGTCTTCAGAGGTAGCTGTTTTTCTTTTTCTACCAGAACCTTCTTTTCTTTTGATGGTTCCTGTCTCAATGAACTGTTTCCATATTTTGCTGACAACAGATTTATTCACATTTAGCCATTTTGCTACTTCAACTTGTGATTGCCCTGCCTCCATTCTTCCAACAGCTCTCCATTTTAAATCATCTGCAAAAATTTTTTATAAACTCATAATTAACTAAGGATTAAATAAAATTATAATTGGACAATTCTTAGATGGGGTAAACGACACGCCAAATAGCACACTTATAGGGACAAGCAAAAATTTGCATATTTTCAATTTTACCGAATCGAATGGTTGCGATAAATAAATTCTACGACTTAAAATACCTAATTAAATTACTTTCTAGCTTTTAGCGTTGTATATTTTAAAACATATCATTAAAAAACAAAAGTTTCTTATTTTTTGGACACCAGTGTATGTGTGTGGTAACCTAGGGTCAAACCAGTAGTAACCGAGAGAGACAGTCAGGGCGTGGAGAGTTTTCCAGTACCTCTCTGCACTTTGGAAGACCTTTAACAGTTTTCAGATAGGAGTCGAGCTAAGAGCAAGATGGAGAAAGAAGGTTTCTTACTGTTTTACATGGTCGATGAGGTAGACCTGGCTGCAACCAACAAGGGCACACGCCGACGGTGAAGTCTGACTGAGTTCGAGTAAAACCGAGGTTTTTTATATACCTCTGCCGAGGGTGGGGAAGACATGTGAGAATTTGGACTTTGAACGTCTGCGGCATTCTGCACCCTTTGACCTTGATGGCAACGGGCTGCCGAATTCCTTTTTAAGGTTGTTGGATTTCTCTCTCGATTTTAGACTTTTTGAACTTCTCAATCTTGCTTTAACTCAGCTCTTAATCTATTACATAGTTTTATTTATTTATCCTCTGTTTGTACAAAGTACATAACATATGGTGATGCAAAGACACATGTCAATCATGCGTATAATTATTTATAGATGTGTTCCTATATACAACATGACAATCTTGTTATAAGTAGTATACAATATAGGGTTGCTGGTTTTATCTGGGTTTAAACGGGTAAAGCCTCTCTAACACAGGTAAGTAATTAAAATTTATTTTAATTAATTTAAACTGTGAGGGTTAAAAAGGGCTATAACAAGATGTTTTGTTTGGATATATCTGCAAATTATAAAAAAAAATACAACTTATGTTTAATATATTTAAAAGTTATGATATTCATTATAAAAGAGAAATTTAGATAAAACCTTTGTTTGATAAAAAAAATAATGATGATAAAAATAGAATGATGTTCTAAGAGATTGTTGGCGGGCGTTGGAAAGGGTTAGGGGCTGAAGAATATGCAATTGTAAGTATTACACAGGCAATCAAATACTTAGATCCAGGTGCAAAGCGAGGATATTGACTTGAGCGTCTTCCTAGGCAATGTTTCACCTGTGATCCTGTATAAGGTCACAGTGCTTTGTTACAATTGTAGGTTTATTGGGTTGAAAAGTTGTTGAAGAACAAGTTGTTCATTAATATGATTGAAAGGGGTGAAATGGAGTACCATGCGATAAGTAGAATTGTAGCGACAGTAGGTGATCTGACTTGACTTAAAATCAAAGGTTGATTGTGGTCCGCTAGAGCTAAAAATATTTGTGAGTTGTGAACGCTTTGTGCATGCGTTGGTGATTGTGCTCTACGGATGATTGAAATAAATTTTGAAACGTGTTCAAGCCAGACATTAGGATTTTTAAATCTGGGGAACTCTGTTCAAAGAGTTTGTTGAAATTACGAAATAAAATAAATTGTCAAGCAGTACTGTCGTTTTTCTACGCTGATGTGAAGCAATGACACCGAGAAGAGTAGTGAAAAGTACACTGAAGTGGTTAGAGAAATAGATTGTTGTATGCGCGATAGTTGATGATAAACATGGTCATATTATATAAAGGTATAAAAACAAATATAAAAATGAATGGTCATATATTATATAAAGGTATAAAAACAAATATAAAATGAAAAAATATAGAAATATCATTGTGGTTGAATAAAGTTTAAGTGGACAAAATAAAACAATCAATATATAAAAGTAATAATATTGAAGAATTAAAGTGATTTTTGACAACAAATAAATCTTTTGTAATACTAAAATAATATTATGAAAAATAAAAGTAAAATTGATTTTTTTTTTAATGTTGGATTAGAAACTTGTGATTATATAATTGAAAGGTAAAAAATAAAAATAAAATATTTTATACAAATATTAGAATATAGTTAAAGATTATTGCAATGAGTAGATGAAGGTTTAGTATTTCTTCTAAAAAGAAGTTACAAATGTGGTGTGTAGGTTTTATAAATCGAAAATTGAGAAACGCAATTTATTGCTTGGATTGGTTACTAAAATGTTGTGTATTGTGATCTCAATTCAACATGTAAAATGTTTGATATGTAGAAAAAATTAGAGATTTACACAGGAATAAAATATCAAAATGTTCAATTTAAGGTAGATATAGTTCAAATTCAAATATCTAAATGTTTTAAAAAGTTAGGTTAAGATATCGACTTCTAATGTAGTAAAATGTGTGGAATAAAAGAATGTATAGGACACGGCCTTAATTTATTGGAGGCGAGTAAGGGGGGAGGGTGGCAATGGATTTAGTGACGCGGCATGGTCTCGAGTCGTTTAGTCTATCATTTCGGTATTTTTATGACTCTCTGTCTGGGAATTTGTGAAATTCTCGAGGAAATATGAATGGTTGATGTGAAACACATGTTACACATGGCGGTCATTCTGATATTTAGATGACAGCTTTGTGAACGGGGAGAGAGGACGTTGTATATACATGAAACGAGGTGCGATGGATTTAGTATTTGAAGGGGGAGATATGGGGCTTGTCTACAGCGCACTGGCTCAAATTCTTTCTCTTCTAGTCTGGATCTGGTGGGATCAAAGGAATTTTTATATTGTGTGAAAGAGAGTAAGTAAGTAAGTCAGATCCGAATGGGTTGGTGTAGAGTATGTAGATAGAATAGGTTTTGAATTTAATGGGAAATTTTCTGGTCGCTACTTGAGGTTTGTTTTAAAACGATCGATATTAAATAAATCTGGATTTAAATGTAGGAATGGCTGGGAAGTTTTAGGCGGTATAATTCGGAATAGTTGCCTCTCGAAGATATCTGGAGTCAAATGTTTGAATTCACTGAGATATACATCTTGAGACATTCGCTGTGGGTTTTGAATAAATCGGGTTTGTGGAGGTGTAATGTACAGAACATTCTCTGTGTAATATTTTAATTTATTGACATGTATGGTGTCACTGTTTCTATTGAGAGGTTGATTGGGGCGATCTATTCGAGCGACATTGGGTGAGATTATTTCAATTATTGTGTATGGTCCAGTAAAATATGGTGCTAATTTACCTGTGTCGGGATGTCTATAATTTATGACCAAAACAAGATCATTCACTTCGAAATGTAGTGTTCTGTGCTGCCTATCAAATGTTTATTTATCTTTTATATGCCAATTTTGGGTACGAGAGCTTGCTATCTTTCGAGCTATATTTATTTCGGGGTATGGGTTAAGATGAGTTCTTAGATCTGAGGGGATAACATTGAACATTAAGTAGGTGGGACGGAATGGGGTGTATTGTTATACGTCTGAGTGACGCGCTTAACTAGTTGAGTCCAGGAAGCTTTCGGATTTTCTAGATAATCTAGTCTGAGCTTGCCTGTAATGGACGCATTTAAGCGTTCTATTAAACCGTTTCCTTGTGGGTTATTGCTGGTGGTGAGTAGGGGTTGTATACCATGTGTTATTAGAAATTTACGGAGTTTTTCTGAGGTAAAAGCGGGCGCTCTGTCAGATAACAGACGTTTTGGAGATCCTTGCTGTAGTACAGTTTTGAGGGTTTGAATTTACGTTAGGGTACTGGTGGACTTCGATGGAAAGGTCCAAGCATATCACGTTAAATGATCCACTATTACGTGTAGATATGTCTTGGAGTGTCCATATTTCGAAAATCCAGCTATGGTTTCTATAGAGATTAAGTCGAATGGTTGTTGAGGTGGTGGAATTTGTCCGAGGGCACCATAGGGTTTACCTTTGGGCCTTTTAATGATTTGGCAGGTGTGACACGACCTGACAAATTTTTATATAGATTTAGAGATACCTTTCCAGAAGTACTGGGTAGTAATTATGCGGGTCATCTGAGAGATGTCTGGGTGGTTATATTCTTGGTGAACTTTGTTCATTAGAGTATGTTGCAGGGTTTCGGGAATTATTATTTTAATTACACCTTTTCGGGTAATGGTATGTAAGCCGTTTGTATCAATGTTGAAGGGGGATGCTGTTGGTTGATGCTGTTTGATAATATCAGCACTGATAAATCCTACAAAGGGGTTTCGTGATAGTAAATCTGCCTCGTACTGTTGGCTGCCTTTGAGGTAGTGGATTTCGTAATTATAGGTAGATAGTCTCAGGCTTCATCTAAAGAGTCGTCCTGACGGAATTTTTATAGTTTTAAGCCATTGTAAAGCTTGGTGGTCTGTGTATATGGTAAATTTTATACCGGTGAGGTATATTCGTAATTTTTACACAAATAAATTAACTGGCAATGTGTTTCTTTTTAAATATCATCAAATATTATCTCTACTTAAAAAGAAACACATTGCCAGTAAATTTATTTGTGTAAAATTTTAACGATAGATGGCAATAAAATTTAATATTCGTAATTTGTCTACACTTTCGACGATGGCGAGGCACTCGAGTTCGGAAACGGTGTAGTTTCTCTCATGTGCTCTAAGGGCGCGGCTGAAATATTGTACAGGATGTACTTGTCCGTCTGGATGTACCTGTTTGAGTATACCGGCGATCCCTTGGGTGGATGCGTCGCAATAAAGGCGGCATGGTAAACCGACTTGATACAAGTGTAGTACTGGTTTACTGGTTAAACTCTCTTTGAGAGTGGTGAAAGCTTGTTGACAGTCTGGGTCCCAATTCCATTTCACATCTTTTTTAAGTAGTTTATTTAAAGGTTCTCGTAAGCGGGCATAATCTGGTATAAATTTATTATAAACGTTCACTGCTCCTAAAAATTATTGTAGCGTCTTTTGGTAGGTAGGTGGTTTGATGGCATTTATGGTATCAAGGTTGCGCGTCTGTGGTGCATAAGTACCTGCGGTAACAGTGTATCCTAAGAAATCTATAAATGTTTTAAAAAACGAACATTTATTATAATTGAGTTTGATGTTTTCGTGTTGACACACCGTTAGAAATTGTTGTAGGTGTTGTATATGATCCTCTAAGGTGTCAGAAAAAATAATGAAATCGTCGAAGTAATGGGTGACAAAATTTAGTTTATATTTTTGCATGACCTGGTTTATGGCACGATGGTATATCTGTGGCGAATTTTAAATCCGTACGGAAGTCTACAAAATTCGTACTAACTATCTAACGTCACGATACTTGCCAATATGCGGATGCTATATCTACAGAAGAGTAGTATTTGGCTTTCGATAATTTGTCAAGAATGGTTTCTATTAAAAATAAAGGATGTACGTCTGGAGCGATGATTTCATTGAGTTTTCTGTAATCAACACAGAAGCGTTTCGTTTTGTCACGTTTCGTAACAAGAGTTATTGGACTGGAGTAAGGTGAGACTGACGGGGCAATGATTCCATGTTGGAGCATTTGCTCTATTTGGGTTTGTATTTCTTGTTGGTCGTGTAGTGGCACTCTATATGGGCGTAATGCTATTATTTTATCTGTGGTGGTATTGATTTTTACCGGTGGTATGTTCAATTTGGGCAAATTGTATTTATTAGCAGAGAACACTTGCGATAATTCATATAGAATTCGGTGGAGTTCGTGTGGACAATGTCCTAACTGAGGTGCCGCATTAGAAGGTATATAAATCTCAATATCAAAGGTAGGAGATATAGGGAGTGATACAATAGTGGGGGAACATATAATTGGGGTAGGGTCCGCCACGTGTAAACAGGACTGGTTCGAGGGGAAGGTGGTAAAAATACCTGTTTCCCTCGGTTGATTGGGAAATAAATCCTGTTTGCACTTGGTGAACTTATAGACATTTGTTGGGAGAGCATCATTATTTTGATAAATTTGGAGATTATTAAAATCTATAATTAATTTAAACATTTTAAGGGTATTAATAGATAAAATACCAAAAGGTAGTGAAGCTTCTATTATTAAAAATTTAATTTTTGGGTGAGGTTACCTATTTTAATTTTTTTTTAAATATATCCAAGAAAATTTACATTATGGGCTATTGCATTTATAGTTAAACTGTACTGATGGATAATAATTTTATATGGTAATCTATTTTCTATGGTTCTTAAAATATCCAAGTTAAGTATGTTAATAGATGCTCCCGTGTCTATTAAAAAGGGCAAATTTACATTTGGTGACAGTTCAGTCCATATTATGAGCTGTTCAACGAAAAAAGGTTGCAGGTTTTCCTACCGTTGAGTTGCTCGCGGGGCTTGTAGAATCGTCTTGGCTTACAGCTTGGACTTGGGGAACAGGGCTCAGAGATTGGACCTTGGGCCGGGTGTGGATACCACATTTTGGTATAGTGGTTGTGCGTGGTCTGGCGCTGTAGACTTGGCGTGTTCGGTCCTGTGGGAACCGTTGTTCACACTGGGAGTGCCAGTGCATAGCATTGCAATACTTGCAAGGCGAGAGTGGGGGTGCAACTTGGTACGTTATACGTGATGACCGCTGGTTGTTGTACCGCGGTGGTGGGTTGTGGTAGCTTGGATGTGGGGCCTTGTCTACTTGGCGCTGGTACGCTGCACTGGTGGCACACTGAGTCCTTCTCATTCTTGACACTAGGTCGAACCATTCTTTAATGGTGTTTAGTCGTACAGTTGCGATTAATCGCAGGTCTGCGACGGGGAGTCCTTCGGTCAGAGACTCTATTAATATGTCGGCGGGTAGGTTTAATTTCATGCACATTACCGTTTTGTTTTGGTAGTAGTCTTCTAGGGGCATTTGGGGTGTCAATTTGATGGCCAGGACTCTTGCAAACGATGCTTCTGTCGTTGTTGGGAATAAGTCTATCAGTGTCTGGCGGGCTTCATTATAAAATAACCTATCTAATCGTAGGCTTCGGAAATACTAGAGGGGCTTACCTTGCAGCTAGCAGGGTAACTTGCGTAGGCGGTCCGTGTAGGTCAGCTCCGCTCGGTCTGCTTGGGCATCGAAGTTGTCGAAAAAGCTCTGGGCTTCAAAGGTACCATCGTATGGACTCACGTCTATCTCCCTCGGAGATCGGGCGACCAGCAGCTTACTCAGGGCATCGGCGATCTGTGTCAGCGGGTCTGCGGAGGTCCCTTGGGACGTCGACGTTTCCTCCTCTTCAAATGTCGTCTCTTGTTTGGGGACAGATGGTCCGGTCGAATCGTTGGACTGTTCGGTTTTTTCTTCCAAATTTGCACTTCCTCGCTTATATCTGGACTATCTGGCCTTCTTCGTTTGGTATCCTTCGTTTTGGTAATCCTGTCGACTAAAACTGTGGTGAGGTTTCCAGTCGACTTAAACTATGGTGTGAGTCCCTGTCAACTCTCGCTATACTGTGTTGACCGAGAGGAACAGTCAGGATGGGGAGTTTTCCAGTACCTCTCTGCAACTTGGAAGACCTTTAACAGTTTCACTGAGTACAGGCAGTCGTGGTCGAAGTGTGGAAAGCTTAGGAATGTCCATAAAAAAAACAAGACACAGTTGCACTATGAAAGTTCCATGAACAGATAAAAGTTGAGCTAGGAGCAAAAGATGGAGATAGAAGAGTTCTTACTGGTCTACATGGTGGATGAGGTGGACCTAGGGTACAACTGACGAGGGCACACGCAGATGGTGAAGTAACTGTCAAGTGAGTGTATTTTTGGCTAAAGACGGGGGGCCTTCTAGATATTTTCCGAGAAAGGGAGTGTTGCATTTCAACAGATGCGACAGGGGCGTGGATCGTCTGGTGAAATTCTACTGGCGCCGTCCTGACAGCTTCCAATCTATCTTTAGGTGTTGTTTTGTGACTTCCATCTATCTCGAATTTAGACGTTTTTGACTTCTATCTCTTTAGCTCAATTCTTAATATACAAGGTATGTCCCATAAGTTCCCGGACTGGGTCCATAAAAAAAAAGGTAAGATATTTAAAAAAATATATATATTAATACTTTTGAAAGTAATCCTCCCTTGCTTCAACGCACCAGCGCCATCGTTTCTTTCAATTGTCGAAACAGTTTTTATAGGGCTCTTTTGGAATGCTCTTAAATGCCAACAGCGATTTTTCTATTATGTCATCCCTGGTGTCAAAATGTCTTCCTTTTAGAACTGCTTCAAGTTTGGGGAACAGGAAAAAGTCATTTGGTGCAATTTCTGGGGAATAGGGTGGTTGAGGTAGGATTTGTGTCCCGTTTTTCGCCAAAAAAACTCGTCCCCAAGTGCGCTGTGTGAGGGCGGGCATTGTCAAGGTGTAGGATCCAGTCACGATTAGTCCATTTTTCTGGCCTTTTTTTTTCGAATAGCTTTCCTTAGACGGCGAAGAATGCCCAAATACATATCCTTAATAACTGTTTGGCCTGCAGGAAGATACTCGTCATGAACAAAGCCCTTGATATCCAAAAAGGCGACCAGCAACACCATGTTTCTGGATTTCAATATCCTGGATTTTTTTAATCTAGGCTCACCCCGACCTCTCCACTCGGCAGATTGACGCTTGGTTTCAGGGTCATAGACATAGACTCATGTCTCGTCGCCTGTGATTATCTTGTCTTTCCATTCCGGATCCGTTCTTGTCATTTCCAACATGTCCTCACAGGTTGCAAGCCGACACAGTTTTTGCTCATTAGTGAGGATTCTTGGGATGAATTTTGCAGGAGTCTTTTTGAGCTTCAAATCTTCGATTACGATCCTTCCAATCGTTGTTTTAGCGATGCCTGTGTCGTGCTCTAGTTCCAGCAAAGTGGTTCGAGGATTTTATTTTATCAAATCGGTGATTTTTTGCACATTTTCATCAGTCCTTTGAAATTTTGGTCGTCCTTGACGAGGTCATCTTCAATGGAAATTCTTCCAGCTTTAAATCTAGAATGCCATTCAAAAACAATTGTTCTCTTTGGGCGTCATTGGGGAATGCTTTATTTAGCATTTCAAAAGTTTCGGTTGCTGATATTTGAAGTTTCACACTAAATTCTATGCAAATCCTCTGCTTCAATTTTTGTTCCGTCGTAAAATCGCCGCAGCGCTAGGTGTAACCTTTAAATAAATTAGAATGACCTTGGCGCGCGCGCACGTACCGCCTCGATATTGGTACCACCGTGTTGCCAGATATTTTTTCTATAATTAACAGTCAAATTTATTTATATTTTTCGACTGTTAATTATAGAAAAAATATCTGGCAACACGGTGGTACCAATATCGAGGCGGTACGTGCGCGCGCGCCAAGGTCATTCTAATTTATTTAAAGGTTACACCTAGCGCTGCGGCGATTTTACGACGGAACAAAAATTGAAGCAGAGGATTTGCATAGAATTTAGTGTGAAACTTCAAATATCAGCAACCGAAACTTTTGAAATGCTAAATAAAGCATTCCCCAATGACGCCCAAAGAGAACAATTGTTTTTGAATGGCATTCTAGATTTAAAGCTGGAAGAATTTCCATTGAAGATGACCTCGTCAAGGACGACCAAAATTTCAAAGGACTGATGAAAATGTGCAAAAAATCACCGATTTGATAAATATATATGAAAAATATAAATAAATTTATTTATTTATTTTTTTATGGACTCAGTCCGGGAACCTATGGGACACACCTTGTATTACAGAGTTTTATTTATTTATCCTCAGTTTGTACAAAGTACATTACATATGATGATGTAATGACACATGTAAATCATGCGTATAATCATTTGCAGATGTGTTTCTATTATACAACATGAAAAATCTTGTTATAAGTTTTATACAATATGGGGTTGTTGGTTTAAATTACCATATATATGTAATATTTGATGTGTATCCTCTTGACTCTCTGTAACAATCCTGTTGGAATCTTGTAGCAATACTGGTTGATCCTATGTAGGAAACGTGTTGACTCTCTGTCGGATTGCTGTTGAATTGTGTCGGACCCTGTTGAGTCCTGGTGAATTGTGTGGTTGGGTGGATTTGATTGGATTAGTGATTGATGGCGCAGTCTTGGTCGAATGGTGGTTTTTCACAGGGAAATAACGAGCACACCTGGATGGGGTAGAAATAAGACCTTGCGAAAGGGAGAGTGATCAGACTGAAGGAGGTATTTGGCCTTTCACATGATGGAGCGGACACTACCTTAGTTGGAGCCTATGTTGAGAACACCTAGCTCGTAGCACGGTCACCTACCTTCTTTTAACTTCTTGTCCGAGATCATCGTCATTAACTCTCTCGGCTTATCATTGGTGGAGATCCTTCCACTGAAGTTAGAAAATGTTCTGATATACTCGAGCTTATAAATTCGAAAAAACGTGAACGCGTGCGTCTTTGTTATCAATTATTTTTCTACGTGTTGATAAATGTTTTATCTATAAGGTCCTTATAAAATTTATTTCATTATTTTGAATATTTTAAGTGATCCAGTCTCATTCTTGGAAATTATTGATCACACGTTATATATATATTTGTGAAAACTGAGAAAGGCGTATTCCAATTAATATTTATGGTATATATATACACCTATCCCCCGATTTACACGGTAGATACGTTCCTGAGAAAAACGTGTAAATCGAAAATTAAAAATTTTCAAGTCAAAACCGTGTAAATCGAAAAGCTTGCAGAAAATGCATAATTTTGATATTTAACAGTTGTGATTTTTTTCAATATTTTTAGGTGTACACAGAAATAAAAATAAAATGCATTGAAAGGTTAAAATATGTAATATATTACGGAAACACTGTTTTTTAAATATAAATACAATACATACATAAACAGAATAACAAAAAATAAAACCAAAGGTGTTTTATTATCCTTCATCACTGTCAGAAATTACTCTCATTCTTTTTTTTTTTTTTTGGAATCGAAGGTTCGAATTCACTTTCATCACTCGAAGTTATTTGTGCCGATTCGATGTTTGAAGAAGAAATATTTACATTATGAGAGATGGTAATAAAATCGGTTATTAACAATTGCTTCGAATTTTTTGTAAGATCTTTGTAAACCTCTTCATATTGAGCCAAGCAGCGATTTATGTCACGTTGGAATCGTAAAGCCCTTTCAACGTTTGTGTCATTTTGCATAAAATGATTACCCAGCTTTCTTCCCAATGCGAGTCCTTCGCGGATGACGTCAGCAGTGAATGTTACTGGTACTAATTCCTCTTCATCAGATTTGTCAGACTCACTTTCGCAAACTAAGTTAACTAAATCATCCTCACTTAGTTCTTTATCAGCCATTAACTCTGCGATATCACCATCAGTAAAATCATCAAAACCTTCTCCGCCCAATGAATGCGCCATCTGTGCTATCTGCGAATATTCATTTAACGTTGAAATGGAATGTTCATTTTTGACTACATTTGGCCAGAATTTTTTCCAACAGCTATTGAGCGTTGTTTGCTTAATTTCAGGGAATAATAAGGCGATATGCTTCACACAGTCTAACATTGTAAAATTTTTCCAAGCACTAATAACTGTTAAAGATTCATTGTTCTCCATTTGTTCCAAAATATATGTAAAAGCTCGTTTTATGTACAAAACTTTAAAAGTAGAAATTATGCCTTGGTCCAATGGTTGTAATAATGAAGTTGTATTTTTTGGTAAAAATTGTACTTTAGCGTTCTCATATTCTAGATCTTGTGGGTGACCCGGCGCATTGTCAATTAACAAAAGCACTTTAAAAGGCAATCCCTTTGAACTTAAATATTTTTTTGGCATCTGGGATAAAACATTCATGAAACCATTCAGTAAACATTGCAGCAATAACCCACGCTTTCTTATTAGCCCTCCAATAAACGGGAAGATTATTGATGTTTACTCCTTTAAAGGCACGGGGCATTTTTGATTTGTTAATCACTAATGGTTTCATAATATAATCTCCTGAAGCATTGCTACAGAAAATAATTGTTATGAGATCTTTTGCTGCTTTATGACCACTAGCCGATTTATAAAATTTTGAGACATAAGTCCTTTCGGGCATTTTTTACAGAACAACCCTGACTCATCAGCATTGAAAACCTGATCAGGGGTGTATGAATTGTCGTTAATAATTTCTGCAAAATTTGCTGGATATTCTTGGGCTGCATCTACGTCGCCAGAAGCCAGTTCACCTTTTAATTTTAAGCTCTGTGTAAAGAATGTCTTATTTTAAATCTTTCAAACCAGCCATGACTTGCCAAAAAATTTGGCTTCTTTTCAGTTGAAGAAAAAAATGGCAATTTCTCTACAATTTTTTCGTAAATTTGTAATGCTTTATTTGTTATAGCGCCCGTATCAATGGTTACTATTTTTTTGTGTTTGATCTTCTATCCAAAGCATTAACGCTTGCTCTATTTTTTCCATTGCGATATTTCTGGTGTATGATGTTGTGCCCATACTCGTTGTATTGCCAGCTGCAACACTCTTTCTAATTGTGTTTTCATTTGTTCTAATAGTTTTTATAGTAGCTTCGTTCATGCTATATGATTTTACAACATCTACTATTCTATTTCCCTTTCGTAAGCGATCCAAAATTTCGATTTTAGTTTCTAAAGAAATAACTTTTCTTTTAACTTCTTTCTTCATTATAAGCCTATATATATTTTCAAATTTATGTTAATTTGGCTCTGATTAAAGTAATATTCAAATTTAAAAATGCGGGAAATTTTGGAGAGAAGATTAACAACTTTTATTTTTTTTTAAATATTTTATTTTATAATTATTATTCGAATTAAAATGTTTTAATTTTTTTATTTTAATTAAACCTATTTGGTAAATTGCCATCATTTCCCTCCAAAATTTCCCGCATTTTTTCCCGCGATAAAAATTTCGATAAAAACAAAAAAAACTTATTTGGAAAACCGTGTAAAAGCGAAAACGTGTAAAACAAGTACCGTGTAAATCGGGGGATATGTGTATTCTAATTATTATATAGTTCGGCAGGTATATATAAGGCATTAATGTAAGATCAAAGGATGTAGCCACCGCGGTCTTGTCCCTTGCTCGTGGAAGTAATGAGGGCTGATTATGACATCCACCGTCCATCTATCACGCTGCGGGATGACGGATCGACCAATCTTGGGTTTCAGCCACGATTTAGCGGTCGATGGATAGCTTTCTCGGATACGCTCAAATGCACATTTTTGCCCTTTGGAAAAACCCTAGAATATCATGAATGAGAGAGAGAGAAAATATTGCCCACTCTAATATATATATATATAAATTAAGAAAAAAGCATCTCCTTATCGTGCAATTGAAAGTTGCTGATGGCTTGCGCCATCTATCGGAATAAATATCAACTATTGTCGTTGATTTTTGATTATTCCAGAATTGGCCAAATATGGCGCAAGCAATTAGCAACTTTCAGTTGCACGATAAGGAGATGCTTTTTCCTTAATTTATGCACCTTTTCTCAGTACAACATTACATTTGTACTATTTTTTCATATATATATATATATATATATATATATATAACAAAAGAAGAAGTTCAATTCATCAGAATGATAAATTAAAAACAAATTATCCAGATAATACAATTAATTTAAAATATCCAATAGTCCTGCAATCAATAGTAATATATATTATTAAATACAAACTAAAAGGTGTTATTATCATTCTGGTATATTGGCCAACATTTATAGAGAAAGTGTTTCAATATCTTGGAATAAAAATATAAATAAGGTCTAGGTGTTATATCCTTTTTCTGAAACCTACTTTACTCCTAGAAAGAGTTGTCCGAATGGTTCGAAATTGGTGAATGTGAAGAACCAATATGGGGGAAATATATTTTAAATATCAGAACATTTAATTGATTTTTTCCAGAGTTTTTAGTGTCACAAATTGAGAAAGTCAATATGACGTTGGATCCCCACTGGCCTGGATTCAGACTGCCCCCTGGCGTTTCAAAGACTGATAAAGATTACGTATGGTGTGGTGCGGAATTGTTTCCAAATTGTCTCCAACTGTCGAGATAAAAGTCTACATTCCTGGATGGTTGCAATAGCTTTCGCATCACATCCCAGATGTGCTCTATGGGTAAGAGATCAGACGACCTTGCTGGCCACGGAAGAGTTCGGCAAGATTGAAAACAATCCATAGTAACACATGCCATGTGTAGCCGGGCATTGTCTTGTTGAAAAGTAAGCCGGGGGTGATGTGAGAGAAACGGCAACAAACAAGGCCATATTCATCAGCTAGTGCCTCGCGGAATATTGAGTCTAGAATACTCATGCTGAAAGCGTAGTTCTGATACGCTAGCAATTTTGCTTTGAATAAATTGGCCCCCAAATTTCAATCATTTCCATATTTGGTCGAAACGTCTTTGTATAAATATTTTCATATAAATCGGACAAATCCTTGGTGCGTCGATGTTCTTATTATATTGAGTAATTAATTGCGCTATCGCGGTGGACAATTGAATATTTGAAAAATATCATGCTTTTATTTAGAATTGGATATAAATTTGAAATTAATTTTTATTGACTTTTATTACAAAGGAATGTCATCGTATTCTGCCTTAATTGCATTTGACCTACCATTTCACGGTCGATTCTACTGATATTATTGAGACCTTTGATCAACCTTTCATTATATAAATATATTTTGTTTTAAAGTATTTAAAATATGTTGCTATTTACCTTTTCGGATTTTGCAAAATACATCACATCTATATATCTATATTATCTTCTTATTTGCAATTTATCTGAACTGTTTATCCATCTGTATAATAAGACTGATAACACAGGTCTACAAAACAAACTTTTTTTTTTGCACAAGAGATCCTGATGGTGTTTCTAGTGTAACTTTTCATGCTGAACTCAAAAATCTAATCAGAAATTTCCCATCACCCATGGTGTTTGCCTGATGGTCTTTTTTTAGTATTGGGATAAATACAGTAATAAATGCAACCAATGTTACGTAAGCATTTTTTAAGTAACATCATTAACTAAGCTAGCGCTTTATTTTTGACAAGAAGAGTTGGTATGCGGAGCCAAAAGCTTTATTTTATTTGTTATTAATTGAATTTTGCTCTTTAAGAATCATAAATATTAATTTAAATAACACATTATTGAAATTTTAATTGAATATATATAATTTATTATTATATAATATTATAATCTGTTTTGCTTTCAACTCAAAAATAACGACAAGCTCTGTAATGCTATTGCTCATTAACAGTTTTAATATATATATTCAAATTGAACCTAACGATTTGTTTAATAGATTTGCAGCAGAAGTGACAGGTAAATTTGAAGTGATTAGTTTATTCTTCTCTATCGATTTGCTTTTATAAATCGTGTGCACTAGACTGTCAATATGCCGAGGCGTTGCATTAATATTCCTGATATTTTCTGTTATATTTGTGGGGAACTAACTTTCAAAGTTCAAAGGCGAAACTTTATACCGCTCATCAAAAGGTGCTAGGAACTTTATTTTGGCTTTAAAGTCGGTGACCAAGATAAGACTTGGGCTCCTCACCATTGTTGTGTAATTTGTGTTCGACATCTTACAGGGTGGATTAAAGGTGAACGTCATATGCCTTTTGCGGTTCCAATGATATGGAGGAAACCTAAAGACCATTCTTCAGACTGTTTTTTTTGTTTGACAAAGACTACAGGTATTACATCCAAATCAAGACATACAGTTGAATATCCAGATTTGCCTTCTGCTATGAGACCGGTTTCCCATAGTGATATTTTACCTGTTCCACAGCCTCCTGAAAATGTAATATTTAGTGACGATGATTCAGATAGACGAGAGCAACAGTGGGATGACACAAATTTTGAAGCAGGTGCTTTATCTGAACCTCATTTATTAACCCAAGGAGACTTGAACTACCTCGTACGTGATTTATATTTATCCAAAAAACAGAGTGAACTTTTAGGCTCTAGGTTAAAAGGCTGGAATCTGCTGCATAAAGGCACAAAAGTATGCTTTTTTCGCAAGCGTCAAGATGAATTTCAAGACTTCTTTTCACAAGAGAATGATTTAGTATATTGCAATGATGTTGTTAGTCTAATGGAAGCGCTTGGTCATGACCATGATACAGAAGAGTGGCGTTTATTCATTGATTCTTCAAAAATTAGTATGAAAGCTGTTCTCCTTCACAATGGAAATAAGTTCCCATCAGTGCCAATAGCACATGCATCCAACATGAAAGAGACTTACGAAAACATGAAACTGCTTTTGAAAAAGATAGAATATGAAAGATACGGTTGGAAAATATGCAGCGATTTGAAAGTCGTTGCTCTCTTGCGTGGATTACAGTTTGGATATACAAAATTTTGTTGTTTTCTGTGTGAGTGGGATAGCAGAGATAGGGAAAGGAATTACATTAAAAAAATCTGGCCAAACCGTGAATTCTTTACTCCAGTATATAAAAATATTGCAAATCTACCACTGATCGATTCAGAAAATATTTACTTACCACCATTACATATTAAACTGGGATTAATGAAGAACTTTGTCAAGGCAATGGATCGAAATGCCAGTGGATTTGCCTACCTAAAACAAAAATTTTCTAGTATAAGTGAAGCGAAGATTAAAGAAGGCATTTTCGTTGTACCTCAGATTCGAGAATTGCAGCAGGATGGAAATTTTCAAAATAGTTTGAATGAAGTTGAAGCAGCAGCATGGAATTCCTTTAGAAATGTTTGCAAAAACTTCTTAGGAAGTGTCAAGGTTGAAAATTACCGAGACATAGTTAATGATCTGTTGCTTTCCTACAAGACACTGGGATGTAACATGTCCCTCAAGATCCATTTCCTGCATTCACATCTAGATTTCTTTCCAGACAATCTTGGCGCAGTTAGAGATGAGCATGGTGAGAGGTTTCATCAAGATATATCAAGCATGGAGAAGCGGTACCAAGGTAAATGGAGTCCCGCTATGCTTGCCGACTACTGATGGACACTCAAGAGGGATCTACCACAAGCAAAGTATAGAAGAAAATCCACTGTCACTGCTTTTCAATAAATATATATGTTTCGTTCATATATGCCTATATATTAACAATATTTCCAAATTTCAAGTAGGTGTATCTCAGAAATATTGCGTAATAGAAAAAAACTAATGGTATATTTGGATTCAGGACATGTAGCTAAGATGCTATTTCTTTGTGGACAAAGAAAAATATTTTTTGATAAACCAGTGTAATGTAATAAGGGTTATACAAAAATGCTTACGTAACATTGTTTGCATTTTTTACTGTATTTATCCCAATACTAAAAAAAGGACCGTCACGCAAAAACCATAGGTGATGGGAAATTTCTAATTAGAATTTTGAGTTCAGCATGAAAAGTTACACTAGAAACATAATCAGGTTCTCTTGTGCAAAGATCTTGTCGACCAGTGTAATAAAAGCGCGCTTCCTATAGGAGGACCGCATATATCTGTGTTGGTAGATGTTGTCTTCACATCTAAAGTTAGATGTTGATTGAAATAGCTGAAGCAGAGAAATTATTTTGGAGCCGTCTTCAGGATAAATTGAATTTTGATCTAATATTTCTCGCAAGCTATTTATAATCAGAGGGTTAAGGCCAACACATTAAATTAACTCATAATGCAACCTGTCGATGATTTTTAATTTCTCTACTTATTTATAAAATCAAGTAAAGTGAATCTTGAATATCTCGATTGGCTAGACGACGACAAGACATAGGTACGATTAGAATAATAAGGACATGCTGGTGAAAGGTTATACGAGATTATAGATCTAACTAAGATGTTCTTTTTTGTGAGAATATTTCGTGAGCAATACATGTATGTGGGATAGAATCTAATTTAGCTGTGAATGGCTTCGGTTGAGAATTCGTTAATAGATTATAAAAGGCTTCAAAGCTATTGAATTTTTGAATTGGTATTAATATATATTTATTTGAATCATCAAAAATATCATGACTTTTTGATAATCTGTTCTGCTAATGATAATTGTGGAAACAACTTTATCAGCAATAATAATTATTATGCTTCGATTTTCTTTTAACATCGTTTAATGGTAATTGAGTCTTCCTTATTAGATGAAATGTGTTGATTTTGCTTAGACTTTTTAAAGATACAATTGACCAAATATTGTCTTTATTAATTCACATGAGAGAAAACAAAATAAAATAAAACTTATGACATAGTGAACAAAGAGAAACTTATCTTCTTACGGTTAGCGCCCATTTTCTTGTGATCTTACGCACATACTCTGTGGAAACAATTAATTAATCAAAATATATTTGCAATAAAATGTTTTCAATCATCTGGTGTTGGATATTCGACTGGCCACTAGAATTCTCATCCCTTTCTTTTAATGATGATTAGAATATGCTATGTAAATCTTAAATCGTAAGATAATTGTTTGACTTCTTTGTAAAGCCTGAATATGAAACCTTCGTTTAGAACATATATACGTTTGATATTTATAAATTATTTTTTAGCAAGGTTCAATATTAATTGTGAATATTCTTATATGTAAAATAAAATTGCCAATATGCTTGACTTCATATTTTATTTTGAAGACTATACCATGTTGCTTTGGTAGTTTCGATGATAAGATTTGTCAATTCAAGTAGAGAAATATTCTTTCAAATATTACTTTTGTTCCTTCTAGTTCTATAGTTATTTTGCTTCGTTGAATGTAACATCTTCAGAGAAACATGTTTTCTATTAGAAGGGTTCCAGAGAGTGAGAATCACAGGTTAGAGCATATTTTATCGTACCGTAAGAAAATCGTCTTTTGTGTGTGTGTTGTGTGTGATTCCTTATCTCATTTTCACAGCTGAGGATCTTGAGATTAATTTACGAAAAAAAATGTTCGTACGGTATTGATTTGGGAACTTGTTCAGTTAATGTTCGGAGCAGAATGAGATTGCGGTGTTGCACGTTTCTGACCAATTTTTAGAGAAAATTCGGGGCGCAAAGCATAAATTTAGCTACTTCTACAATAGTTCTAGCGTCTCTTTCTTCGCGCCCTATCCGTGAACACATGCAATTGACAATTTGTGAATCATTCCGAACTTTCTAAAAACATTGGAATTTCACTAAAATATTCAAGTGTATTATCGGTTCTAATCACTTTAATCTTATTACCTGTTTATAACTGAGAACCTTGTAAAGTTTTCGAATTTATATATATAAAATATCGTATTTGTGTCTAAGAAAATCTATATCGCGAAAACAGCGATTATAGTGATATTTCTATTGATTGTGTTAGCTCTCTCTTCAGGCCGCGAATATAGAATGAACTCACCAGTCGTGTACTACTTTGTCTCATACATATGAGTGGGCTTTCTGTGTGAGCTTTTCCTTCTTGACATTTATGTCAGAAGAAATGGTCTTCGTTTACATCCTCGGGTTGCAGTCCGTTAATCAGCCCTTTCGTAGCCCTTTCTCGAATAGTAGTTAGTAAAATGTATACAAGATGCTCGTGCTTCAGCAGGAAAATTTTGACATTCGCAGAATATTCTTGATAAAATAATGTCACTCGAAGCAACATATTGTTGAAGAATCTTGGCGTCATCCAACCTTTATGTATATGCACAGCTCATTTTTTTCGATATCGACTCTATATCCTTTTTCAGTGTATACTCCTAAGCTGAAACGAATTTTCCTTAAGCTTCGTTGAGTAGAGCACATTCCTAATAGATGTTGAAATTCATTCTTTATTCACCAGCACGTAAGGCTCGCTGAGGCCTGTATCTTCAGAAGTTTGTCTCTCTTCAAGGTAGATTATATGTTTATTTTGGATCGGAGTAATGGATTTGACAAATCACTTCTGTAGATCATCCTGCAGCTATCTCCGCCACCTGCCCAGCATACGTTATTATCGTTCTACTTAAAGTTGAAATCGGCGTTGACACCTTTATGATAAGATTCTTCAACTTGATGCTTCCGCTTCTTTTTTTTTGTTTTTGTTGGTCAGAATCCTGACATTGACCGATGACTGATCTTGTGGCAATAATGGCATTCAGACTTTTTATTTAGTTCGAAGATTTTTCTGTATCGTTCTTCTTCTTTTGTTGTTTTCTTTGACCTTCAGCATAGTTTACTGGAAGAATGCTGTACTTTTCCATAATTTGGCTTGCTGGTTTCGATATTCTTCCACCAGAAGTTGTACTATTAAATTCTCTAGAGTCTGCGTAATCAGGGATTCAGACTCCTATGTTTGGAATGAAATACTGCATACTTGAATGACGGGAGTTTGATATCTTTACTACTTTCTGGACAAATGTAATAGTTCCTTTTGCATCCTGGATCCACCCAAAATATTTTTAATCTTGGGGAAAAAGCTTCAACATCTAGTTTTGTTTGCCACAAAATGCTCATTGAGATCTTTGATCCCAGTTCGTGGATGGACATGAGCCTTCACATCTGAGTGGAAGTTTTACAGGATATCAAAGGTTCTAGAAATTAAATTGAAGCGCTTGTGATATAGGCATTCGGGCATTGATATCTTAGCCGTGTCATGCATCCTCCATAACAGAAGTAACGTCACTTACCTCAGTCTTGATTTATTGTCTTCTACGATATTCAAAATTTGATTTTTTTTATAATAATACCTGTAACTGGAATTTTTCCAAAAGTAGAAGTTTTCGCCTCTAAAATTGGCGGACTTGGTTATCAAAGGGGGCCATACTTATATCGAGCTAGACTTAGAAATTTCACTTTTAGTTACCTCTTCAAATTGACGTGTACAGAATGAGCCTATATATAACCTATTGGATAATTTAATGAACGAGACGTTGTAGCAGAGTACCAATTAATTTAGCAGTCCATAGTTATAGTAAGAGAAATATTAGAGGGAAAGGCACAAAATAAATTAGGTATGAACGCTTCATCAGCAAGGGCGGGAGGAAATTACGTAATATACAGTACGCCAGGCAGAACTACATGCCTTTGGACGATTGCCAACAGTCTTGATGGCGCCGCGAGTGACGAAACCAATAGCAGAATCTGTTCTAATATATTTCAATATTTTAAACATCTTTCATTTATCTAGGCAATACACTTGTGCAACCCCCTCTCATTTAGCCGCCTACTAAATTTATAGACAACGTTTCTTATATCTTTCTCGCTTAGATTTTGACTTTGACGATTTCTATTTAATATTCTACAGTCCTCTTCATTTGAAGACATTTTTGTTCTGTTTATGTCTTTTAAATTCGTTCTTTTAAACAAATTTTAATCTCCGATTCTTCGTCAACATAATGTTCAACATTATTATTTAATTTTCCAAAAAAAAGTTTGAAATATTGAAGAAGATTCGGAGGAGTGTTTTACATATACGACATATTTGACATATACTCGTATTATTATAAAACAAATAAAATAAAACTTATAAATATAAAAGAAAGGCTTACATCTAGCACGAAGAGCGAGGCTTAGAATATATGAGACCTCGAACGGTTGCGCTAGACGTGTGTGACTAGAAACTCTAATAATAAATATCCATTTCCCTATATATAGGCTATACAATAATATCACATATGAAGAAATAGCATGTGCTTGGAGGTAACTATGTGAATTGTCAATTAATATTAAAATATTTTGAAGTGAATAATACATTTTTTTTAATTTCCCGGATTCTCACCATCAACGCGACCACTCGAGGGTCAAATAAGGTGGAAAGTAAGAAAGAATAATGCCTTAGCATGATTTTTCACCTAGCATAGCATGCTCTAGTCTAGAATTCTGGAGATTTCGGGGGGCCCTAAATAAGTCATTAGGAAATTATTTTGAAAGTATATATATATATGGTGTAGAATGAGAATTTAATAGCTTTTTAAAAAGGTTTAAAGCAGTGGAAGACTCGAGTTGTTTTTGTGAACATGGGGAACAAACCTCAATATATCTTTCACTGGATTTACCTATTTTTCAAGACTATAGAATAAACAATAATATAATAGTAACAGATTCAAGTATTTTCATTTCCAGTGAAAAATGTATATTGAATACCCTTTGTAGATATATTTCGAATTATATAGCAACAGATATATTTTAAGAAACTGATATTTATTTTATGTTGATTGTAGATATTGCTAGACATTTCTTTCTTTTAGACACAGATTTCTGTTCTCGTTTTTTTCTCTCTTTCTCCTTGTTAATATCGTATGATTATTATTTACGACCTAAAATTATTGTAAATATATATGTATAGACAAATGTAAAGGCATACATGTATGACAGCGCAAGTGTCCCTAGGGGGACATAGCGCTTTGAATTGAAATAAAAAAAAAAATATATATAAATATATTTAATTAGAGTGAGATAATCTAAAATAATTGAATAATAAAATAAAATAAAATAATTAAAGTTAGAAGATATTGAATATCTCTCTCTATTTTTTACATTCAGAGATAGATTTAAATAAAACCAACCTAAATATCTCTCACATACAGCCCAACATGTTAGCCCGCTACATCTTTTTCCAATGGTAATTAAATCCAAAAGGCCATGAGGCATGGTGGAAAGATAGGCCAATTTAAATAAAGGCGTATGCTCCCTTAGGTAACTTACGCTTCCGCTCTTTGAGCTCGCTATAATGCGAAAAATCAGTTTGATAAATTGCAAGGTTGCGGGTCGAGTCAGCGTAGCATCGATCTTCCTCCCCCTCGCTTTAAACAATCACCGAGCTCAGGACTGACTTCCCGGCCACCGCCGCCGCAACGTCTGACTGGAGTTAATTGTATTCTGATTACACCGCTCGATATACTTAGTTAGTGACATTTACAGTTATTAGTTAAAATATATATAGTTAGAACTTCTACAACAAAAACTAAATATTAGAAAAATATATATCATGTCCTAATTGAGACATTTACACACACATGCAATGCTTTATTAAGACCACCGGTCTTATACAGATTCGCCACAGGAAGAAAGGAAACATAGATGGAGCTCCAGTGTGATTGAAATATTTAAACTATTTATATATAATAAAAATATCCATGAAGAAAACATTTCTCATTCCATTCAATTTATATATAAATGTATAAAAATTAAATGGATTAAAAAGGTTTTCTTCATTGAGTTTTTTTTTTTTTTGCGTGCAACATAATCTAAGAAAAAGCATAAACGCAACAAATGAGCTACTGGCTCAGATAGCTAACGACCCACCAGACATATTATTTATTTAGGAGGCTTATACAGTAAACAATGTTATCATTTTTGGCGGAGACGAGCATTCAATTTTAACAGCTAAAGGAAACAAGATAAATTCGGCAACAATAATTCTGAATAAACGAATCTAAATGAATAGATTCTCCATCACAACTGAAAAAGATGGAAACGGGATGAAGGAGGGAGAAAGAAACCAATCAAGGCAACTAAACAAGGAATAAAATGTATTCAACAAAATATAAGGAAAAGTGTCATAGCATTAGATGAACTTCGAGGCTCCGTTCTGTCCAACCCTCCTGACATATTATTTATTTAAGAACATTATATGTTACGGAATGATGTGATATTCAATAATGACTCACAGATCTTTTACTCTAAAACCGATAAAACAGTCTACACAACAACGATTATTCTTAACAGTAGCATTAAATATACGACAATTGATAGATTCACTAATTCCTTTTGTACAACTATTTCTATACATTCAGAGAATTCAAATATTGTTATTTCAAACTTCTACATTCAACCTAACAATCTCAGTAATACTCACCAAATATTTATTGAAGAATATTTGGAGACATTCGAGCTACAGCCAATAATCCTCTGTGGTGATTTTAACTTTCGACATTCTGTATGGTACGACCGAATAATCAATTCCAATGGTTACAAATTCCACTCTATTGTGGATGATTACAACTTGTTTATCCATAACCTTAAAACGCCTACATGTCGAAATGCCAGTATAATAGATTTAACAATATCAAACAAAAATTATATAAAACTGATACAGAATTGGAGCACATCAACTTTTACAAATATTTCCGATCATGTAGCAATAAGCTTTGACATTCGATATAATTTTAAAGTTCAGAGAATTGGACAAAGGGCAACATGGAAATTCATTGAAAAAGATGCCAACTGTGAAAATTTATTGAAGAGATATCATTTCAAAATGTACATAACTTGTCAAATGAAATAAATCAGGCATCTAATACTACGGATGTTGACAGGATTGTGATGAAACTCACGGACATAATTAGTGAGGCGCTTACTCGTCTCTGGAAATCAAATCAAACTCTTGCAAGCATATATCTAATTGTTCGCTGTACACTTTTAGATTGGTGCACTATGATGTTGGTTCGTTTAGATTAAAATGGTCTCAAGCAAAGGTGACAATTTATATATTTGAAGAGGATCAACTTTGTATACAAAAGCAAACAAATAAAATAAAAAACAACTGTTTTCTTTTCTTCTCGCGCGGGCGTGCTTTTACGAAAAACAGCATATTTTTCTCGCAGATTACATTAGGCCTAGCGCAAATTACCTTTCACTAACATTTCTCCCACCAATTTAATTGATATAAACTAAATTCTATTACTATATTTTCTTGGCTATATAGTAGAGGTTAATCTAAATTTATTTTATTTCTAATGGAAAAAGTCGCTGTACTGGACGAAGAAAAACTCCCGACGATGTCTTCACTCTTGCGACTCGAACTTGTCCATCGGCTCCAGGTAGCACCTCCTCCACTTTTCTAAT
Source organism: Cordylochernes scorpioides (assembly GCA_030710605.1). Classification (NCBI taxonomy): domain Eukaryota; kingdom Metazoa; phylum Arthropoda; class Arachnida; order Pseudoscorpiones; family Chernetidae; genus Cordylochernes; species Cordylochernes scorpioides. Next base: position 79,020,592 of record CP092886.1, on the reverse strand, counting down.
GGCCATGAAATCCTTTTCTTTTGATCGTTTCCTATAAGTACTCTTTCTCCTACCTCGGTCCTCCGTGATTTCTTTGCTTTTCTATGAAGAACCAGCATTGCTAAGTATTCCTTCGTGAATCTGGCTCTAAGTTCATCTCTACAAGCTTGCATATTTCGGTAACGAGTAACCATTGAATCCCATTCTACTTCATCGGCTTCAGGTAAAATTGAGCTTCCACAGTTGTTAATAAGTTTGTTTGGGGTTAGAGGCGCCAATTCATCATCATATTCTGATACATACGTAAGTGGACGGTTATTCACTACAGCTTCTACGTCACAAAGCAGTGTCTGTAATTCTTCGTTAGTGACACGTGCAGATCCCAATACTGACCTAAGTAGCTGCTTAACGATCCCGATCATGCGCTCCCAAAAACCTAACTACGAACCTGCGCATTGCTCCAATAAATATTTCCGTAGTAAGGGAAGTACACAACTCTAGATGGATTGCTCTGTAAGTAGCACAAGTAAAAATTGCAATCCAGTACTTTTTGTTTCCCTTTAGATGTAGTTGACCTGTCATATCGACTCCAGTTACATCAAACGCTGGCCCCACTCGAACTCTGTCATTCGGTAAAGGTCCCTCTTCAACATAGCAAGGCTGTGCTCGGAAACGGCGACAACGTGCACACGGACGAATTTCGTTGCGAATTGTGCGTCTGCTGTTTAGAATCCAGTACCTTTCCCGCAAATTTGCATACAATGAATGAACTACAGCATGGAACATTAGTCGATGGTAACTCCAGATTAGTTGACCTGTAACTCCAGTCGAAGGCATCACGATTGGATAAGAGTTTGCATCTACTTTCTCCACGGGGACGAAACGGCACTTTACCCGCAAGAGTCCACTTTCATCTTCATAGACACGCAGGTTCTTGAATTTCTTATCCTTGACTCCCTCGAACGAGCACTGTTGAACCAATCTGATCGCCTTTTCTTCAGCTAATGTCATTTCCTCCATCGTAATAGGGCCTTTTGTAATTTTGTTTGAACGTTATCTCTGCAGTCAATCCAGACATCTTCTCCAGTATGCAACTATCCGAAGAATTTTGTGATAATTCGGGAACTGAGTGATCTTCGCCAACATATCTCTTTTTTTTTTCTATATTGAAGTGTGTGACGACTGCCTTTCTCAGTTCACTATTGACTTCTTCGATTGACTCTTTTTCTACAGACTGTGTCCAAAATTGTTCTTCTTTCTTAAGCCAAACTGGTCCCTCCCACCATCTAGTAGTAATCAATTGCGAGATTGAAGCTCCACGTGAGGGGATGTCTGCAGGATTTTCTTTACCAGGAACGTGCCTCCAATTAGTTATGCTTGAATTTTGTCGAATCTTCTTTACTCTTCTTGCGACAAACACTGACCAGTTCATATCACGTTTAATCCATGCTAAAGCAGTAGTAGAGTACGTCCACAATGTAATTGGTATATCTTCGAACTCCATCATAGATTTTATGTGGACAGCCAATCTAGATCCGATTTCACATGCAACCAATTCTAGACTTGGTATAGTGGTATTCTTCATAGGAGCTACTCTCGAACGAGCCATGAGTAATTGAACTTGAACACTCCCAGGAAATCCATTTCGTAAATAGTCACAAGCTGCAAACGCCGCGTTGCTACTGTCCATAAAAATATGCAATGTCCATGTTCTTCTATCTTGAGATTGAACAACACAGCGAGGATTTTCAATTTGTTCACCTCAGTTAACTGACTCAACCATGCATTGAATCTTCGACTGATGTCTTCCGATAAGTCTGTATCCCATCCAGCTTTGACCCCATAAGATTCTTGAAGTAACATCTTAGGAATGATTGTGAAGGCGGACAAGTGAATCCAATCGGGTCGAACAATGAATGAGCTGCCGATAATATCTTCCTTCTTGTCACTTTTTCCGGTTCCATTTTCTTCGCAGAACTCCTAAGATCACAAGTTAACTCATCATTCCTCAGGTTCCAAAACAGACCTAGTACGGGTACTTGCTTTCTTCACACGATTGACCAATTTCCCATTCTCTTAAGTCCATTTTTGCTGTTCCAAATATTTAAACGGATTCTTCCTTGAACTTCAAAGCATCTTCTTTTGATCCAACGGAAGCGACGCAATTGTCAACATACATTGATCTTCTAAGAATATCAATCGTTTTCTTGTATTTATCTTCATAAGTACTTTGGTGATGATCAATTACCGCAGCGAGAAGAAAAGGACTACTTGATACTCCAAAGACGACACGACAATGACGGTACATTTGCTTTTCTTCCAAGTTCTGATTTTGTACCACCAAAACTGTAAGTAGTTTCTGTCTTCTTCAGCGACCTCGATTTGCAAGAATGCCTTTTTAATATCAGAAGTTACTGCCACTGGACCGAGACGAAAACGAGTAATGATATCTCGAATATTTTCGAACATATTTGGTCCAACTTCCAGACAATCGTTGAGTGAAGGATTTCCTTTTGTGCGAAATGAGGCATTGAATACTGGACGCACAGGAGTAGATTGGCTTTCTGGTTTGATTACTCCATGATGGCTCAGAACATGTCCAGATTCCGAATCGACACGCTCTATTATTCCTTCATCCTCCCAGGACTTGAAAACATCGTGATAGGTTGACAAAACTCCCAACCTTTCCAATCTTGCAGTAGTAGATGCAAGTTTCTTCTCCGAAATTAGCTTGTAATTAAAGAGTGGTGGGTGTCCTCCTATCCAAGGTAAATTGACAGAATATCTACCATCTTCATTCCGTTTCACTGTTTGGTTGAAATGTTCCAACGCTGCAACTGACAACTCTTCTTTGCTCTTTTCCTTCATGGATTCCATGATACCGATAACATCTAATCTCCAAAGATCTTGTATTGTTGCATCACGGACTAAGCATGACAGAACGGATGATTGAGATTCAGTTGTTTGAACATTTTCCAAAACCTTTCCACTAACAGTCCAGCCCAGCTTCGTTTCGAGAGCGACAGGACCAGATTCCAATTCTATTTTCTTTCAGTTGTTTGAACATTTTCCAAAACCTTTCCACTAACAGTCCAGCCCAGCTTCGTTTCGAGAGCGACAGGACCAGATTCCAATTCTATTTTCTTTCCTATTAGTAGCTTGGCGTATACGTCTGTTCCTAGTAGTAGTTCAATCACCGTGTTCGACCTATAGACATCCAAGTCAATTCCCTTTGATCGAAGTTCCGTCATCCATTCGGCAGGTTGAGGGGAAGGCATTGCACTACGAATCGTTGAGCAGTCTTGTACTTAAATTGCAGTTGTACTTGGAGTCCACATCAGAACTGTAAATTCGATACCGCTTGTTCTGCTGTGGTCTCGATTTCACTCCACCAAATAGTAAGTATACAACTTCCTTTTTCCCGAGCATAGTGAGTCCAACTTCAGAAGCAGTTTGTTCCAATACATATGAGTTCTGAGATCCACTATCTAACATTGCTCGAACAACTTTTTATTTATTTTCGCCATTAATCTTTACCATGATTGTTTGAAGTAAGACATCTTGACACCGAACTCGATTCGACATGTCCACGGATGCATCTGTGTTCTTACTTTTCTCCTCAATCCCATCAGAATTTTGGTTGACTTTTGAAACTGGACATACGATTGCCCAGTGTTTTCTACTACAGATGACACATTTCACTACGTTTCTGCATTTCTTGGAAATGTGTCCGGGCTTCAAGATAGAATAACAACACCGTTTCTCTTGAATTATTTCCCTTCCTTCTTCAAGAGACATTGACATGGCTTTACAGAATTGTTCACTCCAATGTTTTCCACCACAAAATACACATTTATAAGCGTTATTTGACTTCCCTTCAGCAACTACCAGACTTGCAGCGGTGGCGACAGATGTCTTCGGCTTGGGCGGCTTATCTCGATTAAATTGTGATGGATACGAACTCGAAAACGATTGACGAACTAAACACATTATTTCACTTCCCTCAACTTCGTGTTTTAGGAATTCCATAAGCTTCTCCAGGAGAACCTCACTTGATTTATGCTTTCCATCTTCATCCGGCTTGTGATGATGACGAGTCCTTTCCCACGCGACGAAAAGATCTTCAGGTAAAGCTGATTCCACCATGGGGTACAGAATAGCAGCGCATTTATCTGTTGTGACTCCTAAAGATCCCAACGCTCGTAGTTGTGACGATAACCGAACGTATAAACTCGAAAAAGATTGTCGTGTTCTTTCCATAAGCATTTTCCAAAATGATAGCAATCAAACCCCTTACGTACACTTCCACCAACATGTCTCCACGGCTAAAACGTTCCTTGAGAGTGCTGATGGCAAGTGGATAATTTACCACTGAGTTTGGAAAGGATGAAACTATTTCCTCCGACACCGATCCCTTTATCATGCAATTTTGTAGGGATTGGAACTTGACACAGGCCGAAATGGAGTCATCATCGTGGACACTTTGAAAGGCTGACCAGAACTGCACCCACTCCCGTGCTTCTCCTCCAAATTTCGGTAGTTACAACTTCGGAAGTCGATGAAGATTTGAATTTCTTTCGTTCCCTCCAGAAACTATTGATTCTCGGTCTACTGTTGGTTTTGCTAGCAATTATTCCATTTTTTTGCAAAAACGCCTTCAGACTTTCCAAATAGATTCGCTTGAACGATATCGACATCTTCAATTTCTTCATCTTCTCTATCCGCCTTTGTCAGTTGTTCGATGAGACAATCACTGGCAATTAAGAACCTGTCTTTACATATGATGAGCTTTGGTCGTAAAGACATCAACATTTCCAGGCTTGGTTCTTGCCTTTCAAGTTCGCCATCTGCTTCTGCAATAACACTTTCCAACGTCCTCCTTTTCGTCTCACAAGCTTTCTTGAGTTTGTCCATCTTAAATCCTGTTGGTCAGGCTCGCCACAATGTTCGCTGTACACTTTTAGATTGGTGCACTATGATGTTGGTTCGTTTAGATTAAAATGGTCTCAAGCAAAGGTGTCAATATATATATTTAAAGAGGATCAACTTTGTATACAAAAGCAAACAAATCAAATCAAAAACAACTGTTTTCTTTTCTTCTCGCGTGGGCGTGCTTTTACGAAAAAACAGCATATTTTTCTCGAAGATTACATTAGGTCTAGCGCAAAAAATAAATAAATAAATAAATCAGGCATCTAATACTACGGATGTTGACAGGATTGTGATGGAACTCACGGACATAATTAGTGAGGCAGCTTACTCGTCTCTGGAAATCAAATCAAACTCTTGCAAGCATATATCTAATATTAAGTGGTGGAATGGGAATCTTGAAAAAATGAAAAATGATTTTCATTATATTAGAAACCTATACTATCGGCATAGAATTATAAATAAAATAACTTTTAAATTTGCAAGAAACAAGTACATTAACGCTATCGAATAGGCTAAGAAAAAAGGTTGGAGAATATTCATCGAAGAAAATGAATCAAACAACCCATTTGGAAACGCCTATATAATTTTTAAATCTCTGAGATCATCCAACAACAATATAGGGCTTCCTATGATCGATAATATACCGGATACTTTAAAAAAGAAAAAAATGAAAAGTCTCTTGAATGATTTATTTCCAGATGATGATGAACTCTCAGATAAAGAGGAACATGTTATTATTAGAAACTATAAACCTAAATATAAAAACAAAAATAACATTCTTATAGGAAAAAAAGATGTTGAAAATATTATTTCAAAATTATAAATATCAAGAAAGCACCAGGTCCAGATTTTATCAGTAATAATATGATCAAACAGGCAGGTACACCTTTAAACCGATTTTACAACAAATATTCAACAAATATATTGAATTAGGTTACTATCCGGATATATGGAAAAACTCTACTGTAAAGATCATTCCAAAACCTGATAAAAAAAACTATGAAACAAGCAAAAGCTATAGACCAATATCATTGACGTCAAACATTTCTAAATTTTGAAAACATAATTAAAAACAAAATCAATAAATATTATGAAGAGAACAATCTAATGAGTGGAAGGCAACACGGATTTACTAAACATAAATCAACGAACAGTGCAATGGAAGATATAATGGCAAGGAGAACTGACTTATTTGATTACAAGGGATATAGCAGGCATTTTCGACAACGCATGGTGGCCAGCAATTATTAAAAGACTCGATTTAGATAACACTCCCTCCAAACTAATAAGAATTATACAATCTTTTATTTAAGCAGTGAAAGAAGGGCAAATTTCTCATATGAAGATACAAGTGTTACAAAAAATCTGACAAAAGGATGCCCTCAAGGCGGTCCTTTATCCCCAATATTATGGAATATTTTGTTAAACGACTTGCTGAAGAGTTTCAAACATCCGAACGCAGAAATAATTTGCTACGCAGACGACGTTTCTATCATTTGCTGGAGCAAGTCTGTCGAGGATCTCAAATTATCAAGCGTATATTCTATGCTATGTGATTCAATGGTGTAATAGGAATAAATTATCAATAAGCCCAGAAAAAAAGGAATTTACTTTACTTACATAATAAACCTAAAGTTTCAATTGAAATACTGAATATTATTTCAAACCCAGTAGATCAAGTTAAGATATTAGGCATAAAATTCTCAAATCATAGAATAAATAAGAAGATTAATTTTACCCCACATATCAACGACATTCTGTGTAGGATCGTAAGAATGAAAATTTTTCTGTTTTCACTTTGTGGAAAAATGTGGGGAATATATACTAAAAAAAGAATAATTTTGTATAAAACAATTATCAGGCCAGTTCTTACATATGGTTCAGAAATATGGTACAAATTTATAAATAAGCGATGCAAAGAAAAACTAAATTCTACTCAATATCAAATTATTCTGTGGGTGAGCAGAGCCTACAAAACTACATCTTCCAACTGTCTCCATAGTCTTGCGAACATCCCTCTTCTCACAGATTATATTGTATCTAAAATAATTAAATATGATTTGGCTCATCTTTCGATGGAGGATCAAAATGCTTTTAGACCGCATTCTCCGAGTATAATTGGTTCATTTTTAAGTGCAAAAATGGATGAATTATTTCGAAAAACAAATGAAACATTCCAAAGCTTTTTCCGTTTGGAATTCCAACATTTTTCCGTTCGAATTTTTATAATGCCCAGTTTACAACGAACCATGGAAATTTTAAGGGATTTTTATCAAAGATTGGAGCGGTTGAAGACTCTAGCTGTCATTGTGGCAACGAATTCCAGGACTCGAGACAACTGATACGTTTCTATTGATTGTTAATATTAATGGTGAAAATTATTTTTATAAGAAATTGCACTTTAAATATATATATGCAGATAAATGAAAAGATACACTATTCTTAAGCAACTCTAATTAATAATTTATTAATCTTTTTACAAAAACGATTATATGTAAATTGTTGTTTACAAGATGATGATCAATAACACAGAGTAGAGTAATAATATATCACAGATCATTCCTCCTTCCTTATATTGTTCATAGATGGAGAAAACCGGCAAGGAGGGCGTCGAGGTCGGGTAGATCTCCTAGGTGGAGGTGTCGTGGAAATTTGAGGGTCTTGTTCCAGTCGGTGAGGTCCTGCTCCTGCGTTGTCCAAGGTCCAATCAGAATCTTCAGCATATTTGGTATCTGAACCTGTCCTCATCTGATTGACATGCACTTTAAATGTGCCTTTTAGGTTCTTTACTAGATAAACATTGTAACCTAGTCGTCGTATCACCTGGGCCTTGAACCATTTGCGCCTATTTTGTATTACTCTAGTAAACAGCACTTTATCTCCAACTTGAAAATGTCGCCTTCCACACTCATTTCTCCCAAAAGTCTTCTGGATAAATTCAGAGTTCAAGCAATTTACAAATGTTCTAGGCACATAACTTAGGAGACGTTCTACAGGAGGCTTATCTAAAGAGGTAGGCGTATTTCTATAATTAAACAGAACATTTTGTAAAATACAGTCCATATTTGAGTTTGGAGATTCTTCTAACGACTTTTCCAGAGATTTTTTTATTATTCTTACCGAAACTTCAGCAATTCCGTTAGACGAGGGATTATATGCTGGCGAGGTTAAGTGGTATACATTATTTTTCCGTAAGAACTCCTTAAATTCAATCGAATTGAAGGGGGGGCCATTGTCAGATACTAAGCATTGCGGTAATCCATACCTGGCGAAACACTCCCGTAGTAGCTTAATATTTTCTTGCGAAGTAGTACCTCTAACTGGGAATACTTCAATCCAATTTGAATTTGCATCTACTACTAATAAATAACAATCACCTCTGAAATAGAAATGGTCAACATGAACTCGCTGCCACGGTTGGTTAGTCCTGGGCCAAGGTGTGTTCTCAGCAGGAGGAGCTGTCTGATGATGCATACAGGGAGAACATTCCTTCACAAACTCTTCAATTTGACTATCCATTTTTGGCCACCAAACCGATGATCTGGCTAGAGATTTCATGCGATTGATTCCTATATGACTTTGATGAAGTAACTTCAACATTTGATCTTGACAGGTACTTGGAATCACTGCCCTAGAATCAACAAAAATGCATCCCTGCAGTACAGAAAAATTTTCCAATTTTGAAAGGAATGGTTTCATTGTTTCATCCTTTTTTGCTAACTGAGGGTCTTCTAATAGATATTCCTTGAGCTTATTTAAAACCGGATCTTTATTGGTTTCTTCTTCAATAATGAGGTGGTCCAATGGAGTTACATTTAAAAATGATATATCATGTGTCACCAAATCAATGTTGTCTTCCCATAAATTTATTTCCTCAAGTGGAAGTCTTGAAAATGCATCCGCACAGAGCATGGTATCTTTATTTGTATATCTAATATCGAAATCGAAATTAGACAACTCTAAAGCCCACCTATGCAAACGATTTGCAATTAAAGGCGGAAGAAGTCTTTTGTTTCCAAAAACAGTCGTTAAAGCTTTATGATCACTCTTTAACACAAATTTTCTCCCAAACAAGTATTGTCTCAGTTTGGAAGTTGCAAACACAATAGCAAGTGCTTCTTTCTCAGTCTGAGAGTATTTGACTTCTGCACTTGACAATGTTCTGGAAACAAAGGTAATTGGCTTCTCTTCCCCTTCCACAATATGACACAAGACCCCACTTATGCCATAGGCAGATGCATCGCAGGTTAAAGTTAATGGAAGCTTCATTGAATAGTGAATAAGCGCCTGTGAATTTAATAGAGTTAACTTCAAATTCAGAAATGCCTTTTCGCATTGGCTAGACCATTTCCAACGATTGTCCTTCTTTAGGAGTTGATAAAGAGGACCAGCCAAGGTTGACATATTAGGTATATATTTTGAATAGAAGCTCAACATCCCTAGAAAACTCTTCAATGATGTTTTGTCGAAAGGCTTTTTACACCTTTCTAATGCTTCCAATTTCTTTGAATCTGGTCTAACACCATCTTCATTTATAATATGACCTAGAAAACAAATGTCTTTTTTAAAAAATAAGCATTTTTCTTTATTAAGGGTGAAATTTAGCTCTTTCAATTTATCGAAGATCATTTTTAAAATTCTGTAATGTTCTTGTTCATCTTTCGAACCAATGAAAATATCATCTAAGTATATCACCGTGTTGGGAACATCATGAAAAAGGCTGTCCATACACCTCTGGAAAATGGCTGAAGCTGGACTGATGCCAAAAGGCAATCTATTGTATCGGTAAAGTCCTCTATGGGTAGATACCACTAGCAGATTTTTTGATGCTTCATCCATTTCAATTTGATGATATGCGGAGGAGAGATCCAATTTGGTAAAAATCTTGTTTCCTCCTAGATTTCCCAACATAGTTTCTATAGTAGGTAATGGATATTTCTCATCTTCAATGCAATTATTCAAAGTATTTTTAAAATCACCACACAAACGTAGTTCTCCATTTGACTTTATTACCGTTACTAAAGGCGTAGACCAATCACTAGCATTAACTTTTTCAATTATTTGACTTTTTTCAAGTCTGTCTAGTTCTTTGTCTGTCTTCTCTTTAATGGAAAAGGGTACTGGTCTAAATTTAAAAAATTTGGGCTTAGCATTTGGCCTCAATGATATTGAACCTTTAATGCCTTGAATTGGTAAATCTTTATCTTCAAATACTCTCTTATATACTTCTAAAAACAGTTCTAAGTTTGAAATTACATTTATATTATTACAGATATCAAAAACGCAATTGGGCCAATCAGCTTTTAAAATTCTTATCCAATTTCTGCCCAGTAACGGCGTTTGGTTATTAAACTGGCCTGTCACAATTAGGGGTAGTTTTTCCTGATAGTTTTTGTAACTAACATTTACCAAGCATTTTCCAAAAACTGGTATCATATTTCCTGAAAAACTTTTCAAATGTCCACTGTATTTCTCTAGAGTGACATTTTTGAGATTTGTAAGAAAAAATTTCTTTGAAACTACAGACACGTCTGCACCAGTGTCAACCTCCATTATAGTGTCTGCATCTTCAATTTTAACGTTTACCATTATTTTTGGTGCGTTTTCTAATGTGTTGCACTGAATAGTATTCAATTTATTCTGATTGGGTTTATTCATTCCAGAATTTTGGGCCGATTTTTTATTCCAACACACTGGAGCAATGTGCCCTTTCTTATTACAAATATAACATTGAGCATTTTTAAATTTGCATAACTTCGTATCGTGGTTAGACTTTCCACAAATTTTGCAAGGATTATTGTATTTACATGGGAATTTAAAATTTTTAGATCTGGCTTTCAAATTATCAATATCATGACCAGGATTTTTCATCAAATTTACTTGTGACTTCGCTGCCTCTACAGAATTTGCAATAATTATTGCACTATCAAACGTTAAAAATGGTTCACTTAGCAGCCTTTTAAGCGTAGCTTCATCGAAGCAACCACTTACAAATTGATCACACAAATTTTCATTTATGTCAGTAAATTTGCACTTGTCTGCCTGAGATTTAAGCCTCAAAACAAATTTTCCCACAGGCTCATTTTCTTTTTGTACAATCTTATGAAATAAATATCTTTCAAAGTGCTTATTTTTCATTGGATATAAATGGTTGGTTAAAACCTCTACCAAAAGTTTATATTTAAGGTCACTTGGCCTTCTGGGTACCAACAAATCGCGCAAAGTCTTATAAACATTAACATCAATAGACGTTAATAACACAGATACTTTGTCTGCTTCTAATGTTTTGTTCAATTTAAAACATTCTTCTAATTGTTCCAAATAACAATTTAGATCTTCGCCTTCGCGAAACCTTGGAAAATTTGAATTAGTGGTGGCCATACTTACGTTAATTCTTCGTCGCCATTTGATACGTTTCTATTGATTGTTAATATTAATGGTGAAAATTATTTTTATAAGAAATTGCACTTTAAATATATATATGCAGATAAATGAAAAGATACACTATTCTTAAGCAACTCTAATTAATAATTTATTAATCTTTTTACAAAAACGATTATATGTAAATTGTTGTTTACAAGATGATGATCAATAACACAGAGTAGAGTAATAATATATCACAGATCAACAACTACTGCTGGAATGCCCACTCTCTTCTAGCGCTATACAACAGACAATAAATAATGTTGTAGATCTATATCAATTTGTAGATAGCAGAGAGAAGTATCATAGGTTTAACTATCTTTGTAAATATATTTGTGATTATCTTTCTAACCTGAAAAGTTCAGGTTCCTAATATACATTATTGATTCTCTTTTTTTTTTAATTTTTAACTAGCGGACGTACCCGGCTTCGCCCGGGTTTTACCCGAGTAAAGGTTTGTCTAACGAATATCTCGATAAAGTAAACATTTTTTCCCGGTCCCTTTAAAAATACTCGATTAGTTGATTAAAATCAATATTTAAAATTTTATACAAATAAATTTACTGGCAATGCGTTTCTTTTAAATATCATCAAATATTATCTCTACAGACCTTACTTGCCATTTATCGTTAAAATTTTATACAAATAAATTTACTGGCAATGCGTTTCTTTTAAATATCATCAAATATTATCTCTACAGACCTTTAAAAGAAACGCATTGTCAGTAAATTTATTTGTATAAAATTTTAACGATAAATGGCAATAAAATTTAATTTACTAAAATCAATATTAATTGGTTCCCTCGGTAATTGGAAGTTAAAGGAATAGTATCTTGCCTTGGAATTGTATCATTATTCTTGTCTCAACTAAATTGCCGTTTCATCCTGAATTTTGTCTTTCCTAATTTTCTACATTACAAAATCATCGTATCATCATGATAATATTTAGAGCAGATTGTTGAATTATAACAGATAAATTAGAATATTTATCTTGATTATTTTTAGGCGAGAGGTTATTTCAAAAATTATATTTGCTAGAAACCTTTCCAGTACTATACTAAATAACTTCCCAAAGTTTCATGGCGTTCCAATGAGTGGTTTTGTCAGGCATAAAGGACGCACAAACACACATAACCTATTTTACTTATTTAAAAAATGGATCAAAGAATCTGTATCAAATATTGTGTGAAAAACGAAATTAAGTGCGCGGATGCATTCCGAATGTTGACTGTAGCATACAGAGAAGCTACCTTGGACCGAAGCAACGTTTATCGGTGGTACAAAATGTTCTCAGAAGGCCGAGAAGATGTGAACGACGTAGAGCGTGCCGGACGCCCGAGCACTACAACAACAGACGAAAAAATTAATGAAGTGGAGAAAATGATTTCGGCCAATCGTCGAATCACCGTTAGAGAAGTTGCTGAGGACCTAAACATATCGATTGGCTCGTGCCATTCGATTTTTATCAATGATTTGGGCATGAGACGGGTCGCCGCAAAATTCGTACCTAAATTGCTCAATTGCGATCAAAAACAGAATCGCGTGAACATTGCTAATGAGATGTTGGACTCTGTCCGCAACAACCCAAATTTGCTCCAGAGGGTCATAACTGGTGACGAAGCGTGAGTTTATGGTTATGACGTGGAAACCAAATCTCAATCATCTCAATGGAAGCTGCCGCACGAACCAAGACCGAAAAAGGCGCGCCAAGTTCGGTCGAATGTGAAAGTTTTGCTGACATCTTTCTTCGATTGCAAGGGCGTGGTACATCATGAGTTCTTGCCACAGGGTAGAACGGCCAATAAGGAATATTACCTGCAAGTTATGCGCAATTTGCGCGAAGCAATCCGCCAGAAACGCCTGGATTTGTGGAAGAACAAAAATTGGCTTTTGCACCACGATAACGCCCCTGCTCACACATCGTTGCTTGTGCGCGACCTTTTGGCCAAAAACAACACACTAATGATGCCGCAGCCACCGTATTCCCCAGATCTGGCCCCCTGTGACTTTTTCTTGTTCCCTAAACTGAAGAGGCCCATGAAAGGACGACGTTACGCTACGCTTGACGAGATAAAGACGGCATCGAAGGAGGGTCTGAAAAATATTTTTAAAAATGATTTTTTGAAGTGCTTCGAAGATTGGAAAAACCGTTGGCACAAGTGTATAATATCTCATGGGGATTACTTTGAAGGGAACAAAATAGGTATTCATGAATAAATAAATGATTTTTGATAAAGAGAGAAAAATCAAAGATAAGGAGGATAAGTTTCTTTTATGAACAAACAATCAAGCTTTCGGGCACAAAGTCGCCCTTCTACAGGAATAAAAATATACTAAATCAAGATCCGTCTATATATATACAAATAATTAGCATAAGTAATAAATAAATATTAGAAATTAGAGAGATAACATTTAAGTTTTATGTCTGATGTACGAATCAGGTAAATCAAGTGAGACTCTCGTGTCTCGAGTGTAAGGCCTTAACAAATTATTTTTAAGAGATAATATTTTTTATTTTATGTGTGATATACGAAATAAATAATAGGAGAAATGTGAATATGCTAATATTTGGTATAATCTGCTAATTAAAATCAATAAGTTGTTGTATTAACAGCTTATGAAAATATTTCGTTATAAAGATCCGGAATATCAATGTGTCTATTGATGCTATTATATTTCAGAGATAGTAGCGCCTCTACAACCAATCTTTTATATTTATGTTGAATGTTAGAAAAATGTGAACGGGGTTCTATTGTATTAAAAGTATGTCCTGTATTTGAAATATGTTGGGCTATGAGGGATCTAGGGTCGTTATTTCTGATATTTCGGATATGTTCATCAATTCTATCTTTTATATGTCTACCTTTCTAACATTCAACATAAATATAAGAGATTGGTTGTAGAGGCGCTACTATCTCTGAAATATAATAGCATCAATAGACACATTGATATTCCGGATCTTTATAACGAAATATTTTCATAAGCTGTTAATACAACAACTTATTGATTTTAATTAGCAGATTATACCAAATATTAGCATATTCACATTTCTCCTATTATTTATTTCGTATATCACACATAAAATAAAAAATATTATCTCTTAAAAATAATTTGTTAAGGCCTTACACTCGAGACACGAGAGTCTCACTTGATTTACCTGATTCGTACATCAGACATAAAACTTAAATGTTATCTCTCTAATTTCTAATATTTATTTATTACTTATGCTAATTATTTGTATATATATAGACGGATCTTGATTTAGTATATTTTTATTCCTGTAGAAGGGCGACTTTGTGCCCGAAAGCTTGATTGTTTGTTCATAAAAGAAACTTATCCTCCTTATCTTTGATTTTTCTCTCTTTATCAAGTTACTCCAGAGGATTTTAATTTATTTAATAAATGATTTTTGAAAAAACACAAAAGTCGCGATACCTTTTAAACACACTTCGTAATATTGTTGCAATGTGCCGACGTATGGATGAACTGGCAGTCGTGTACGTGAGGCGAGTGTTGGTGATCTTCCCACACGCGGACAACAAGAAGCAGAGGCAGGGCTAGATGTTAGCACATAGAGGGATCGGGGACAGCCCACGGGACAGAGGTAGAGGCCATGACACAAACTTGGATGCTTATCACCGAGACATGGAGGGATAGACTGTCCGAGACAGAAGCCGTCTGCCGAGAGACACCCACTAGCACCATCTGCTGCTGACCCCCTGCTAAAATCTGTCCTGTTTACAGAATCGTCTATAAAGAGTCCCTGGGGGCCGGCCCCACATGGGCGTTGGCATTTTCTTCCTCTCTCCCCAGCTGTCCCCAGCTGACCGCTCTTTGAATTTTTATTTTGACGTCAACATTTTTAGTGTTACATACAAATAGGGGTTTACAGGTATTATTAATAAAGATATAGCATATATACAAAATATGAGAGGGGTAGCAAATAGAAACAGTGTACATTTTAATAGAAGGTAGGATATTTTAAGGCATCGGCTCTAACTAATTGGGATATATGTGACATATACTAAAAGTGTCATTATTATACAGTTTAAAATATACGATATATATCACTTATCTTAATTGTACGATTTACTTCCCCAAATCATAGGTGGGAGTATGTTAAATACCCATTATAGTGGGCGAGCGGCTCGAAAACACGACCACATCGAGCAACACGTGGTGGCGGCGGGCGTGGTGTGCGCCTGCGCAGGATCGAGTATAGAACAGTTGCTTGCAGAAAAAGAAAAATGGCGGTTGCCTATGTTTACGTTTTGGTTTCATTTTCTTTTGTTCTTTAGTTTATATATAGTTATATGTGTAAATAAATAATATTATTTTTTATATATTTAAAATTCAATTAAAATTACAAGCAATAAACAAAGGCTTTTAGTAAATCCTATTTATTTTTGTTATTAATTAACAATATTTATTAGTTATCTAAAGAGCGTTTTGGGTGAATAAAAATTTTATTTCACGTCTGCGTACTTATGAAAATAATATTTTCTAGAATGCTTTAATACTTAGAATAAAATAATTAACGTTTTTCCTCAAAATTACGGAACGGTCGTTTTCAATAATTCATATATGCGATATAAAAATATTATTAACTAAGATATAAAATATTAATAGAGAGAATAATTTATCAATAAATAGAATATCAAATTGAAATAGAACTTATAAATTATAGGAAAATATATTATATATATATATATATATGTATATATATATATTTATATATTTTGATGTCGTGTGAAGTACGTCTAAAAAGGGTTTGTAGAAAAGCTTCATTGCAAAGGGCGAAGAGCTTATAATTAGGCTTGTAATCATAGAAATTACAATTTAGATTGGGAGACCCCTTCGTAATTGGCTTGCTCTTTCTCTTCGCAGAAATGTAGAAATTAGCTGCTGGAATAGAGAAAGACGGCGATGAATTAACTTATAATGACTTGGAGTACAATATAAATATATATTTTAATATAGGTCGACTTATATACACACATGTTTAGAAATATTATATTTATTAGAATTATTCAAGAATATAAATTATGGGGAAAATAAGATAAATTTCTAGTCACACAAAGATAAGTGGGTCAGGTGTTGATATTAAAAATAAAGAAGGCATTTCCTGACCACGAGCACATGTGCTCTGACATCTAAAAAAAAAAAAGCACATGTGCTCGTGGTCAGAAAGTGCCTTTTTATTTTTAATATATATATATATATATATATAATTCTATATTATATATAATATCATTTAAATAAATTTTATTATAAATATTTGTCAGCAAATTAAAAACATAAGAGGTTTGTTTTTTATATTTAGTGAATTATTAGATAAATTAAAATATAGAGAAAAAACTCTGCAGAGCTTTGGCAGATACGCGTCATATTCTTAGTAGAAAAGGAAAAAGTGAAAGGTTTATAGAGAAAAGAGCAAAGACAGAACCAGGTTAATAATTTTCCAAATATTAGGTACAAGCTAAGGTGGAGAAATACGATTATTTTCTATCTTCTCTTTTGAAAATATATGTAATTAGTTTTATTCAAATTAATTTTAAATTTGAATATCTATGGTTTTTAAATTTATGCTTATGTTTTTTTTTTTTTTTGCTTATTCCTAGTACACGTGGTACAGGCCATGATAATCATGGTGGGTAGTTAGCAACTGCTTTTTACTGTAAGCGCACCACATGTCTACACATGTGAAAAGCAGTTCGACTTTGCACTTACAAATGCCAGAGCCCCGTTTGGTTACTTGCACTCGCTGGTGGGGTTGGACTTTTGCAAGAATCGGGGGCCATTGGAGCATTTTTTTTTTTAAACAGAAAAAAGTGTCCAATGCGGGAATCGAACCCGGGTCCTAGTGGTCGAAAACCAAACGGTTTAACCAGCCTTCCACCGACCCCCCCTTGCTTATGTTAATCTAGTGTAATATGTGTGGAAGAATACAATATAAAATATTATATTAATAATAGGAACCAAAAATATATATCCTATTTAGATATCCAGTCAAGTACAAGGGTATTCAAAGGTATTTTTATTTATTGAATATATATTTTTTAATTTTAGTCATGAATTCTTGAATCACAAATAGATCATAGCCCACACAATTATTTCTACATTTACGAAATATCTGATGAAAAGATGATTATGTGGTCTGTGAGAACTAATATTTAAAAATTAATATAAAATTGAAGTATGTAAATTTTAGTCCATTTCCGAACATTCCAATCACATATATATGGAATGCAATCACTCCCTTACACTACAGAAGCAGTTTGAAAAGAAATATACAAGTTTATTTCCTACCTTATTCCGGGGGGAACACCACCGCCAACTAGAAGTCTGAAGTTTTGTTCACATGCATCATTAGTATAAGAGGAATATATATATATATAAAATTGAATGTCTGTCTGTCTGTCTGTACTCTATAGATTCAAAAACCATACATCCAATCGCCGTGATATTTTGGGATATTATTAGGTATATCCCCGGGAAGGTTTTTGAAAAATAATTTCTTGAATATCTTGATAATCCTTAGAGTTATTTGCAGATTTGTAGATTTAACTCGCAAGCAGCGCCACCATTGCGACGATGATAAGTTTTTTATCTATTAGTTTTATTATCACTCTAAGTTTATAATCTTAAAGATTATTTATCAAAAGTAAGATTATCTCAGGATGACACGGCAATTTATTTGAGACAAGAATAATGATACAATTCCAAGGCGAAGATACTATTCCTTTAACTTCCAATTACCGAGGGAACCAATTAATATTGATTTTATTCAACTTATCGAGTATTTTTCAAGGGACCGGGAAAAAATGTTCACTAGATAAAACGATGATTTTGTAATGTAGAAAATTAGGAAAGACAAAATTCAGAATGGCACGGCACACAGGGACCGGGAAAAAATATTCACTTTATCGAGAGATTCAAATTTACGAGTTTCAAATTATCAAAATATATCTATTTTTTTATAAGTTTATTGAGAATTGTTTTAAGAAATGTTCGTTAGACAAACCTTTACTCGGGTAAAACCCCGGGCGAAGCCGGGTACATCCGCTAGTAGTCTATAAAATACCAGACTTCTAGGTGGCCTTGAAGTATATTAAACTAGAAGATCATCCCGTTCTACCAACGGATCTAGAACTTTAACTTGTTCCGTGATATTTGGTAAACCCAATTTCTTGATAAATTAAGAGAGGTCAACCACCTACGCGTTTCGGGCTGTTGGCCCTCATCAGCATGGGCCTCTGTACCTCTACGACCAAATATTTGGTTATGCATTTTTCATCCTCTTTTTAAACTCTATTTCAAATGTTTCACAGCATTATCAAATAAAATTATTTTTCTCTTGACTCAAGTTTTAAAATCTGAATATCGCCGATTATATGGTGTTGTATTTACTTATATTATGTTACGGGCATCCCCCCCTCAGATATTCTTGAGGGGTGAACCCATATGGTCGAACTGACTATGCTTGTCACCAAGGCGATACCGACACTTTCTCGTCGTACCAATATTCTCCTCCTAAAAAAGCTGTTTTCTCCAAACAAGGCAATCCTCATTTTCAGTGGTCAGGAGAGAGAGAGAGAGAGAGGAACTTTAAACTCCGAATATCTCGTATTAAATTAGGCTCGGCTGCAGTCTCAAAATATAACACCAGGATTGATGACAAACATTGTTTGTTGCACCATGTCTCAACTCTGGCCTTTTTTTCCACTCCCAATCAGTGTCGACGCCTTGATCCTGTAGCCGCTATTGCAATTTACGTAAGTTTAGGAACCTCGATATTTCACTAATGTCATTTCTGCTCGCGGCGGCGCTTTAGGTCCTTTTCCTAACCGTGGAAGTGTCTTCCCGACTCACGTTCTCCATATCGTGCCAGTCCAGCAAATATTCGTCTATGTCAGTCTCCCTCAGATGTCAAAGCAAATTTCTTTGCTAGATTAAGTTCTCTGTCGGCCTTCCATTTTTTACTCTTGAAGTTTTCTCCTTCTAAGAGATCTAGACTTGAACCGCTTCATGCCAACCTTGCACTGGACTATGTACCCTTCAAAATATTTGGAGGTGTCGGGCTGCGTGGTAGCCTCAATTACAACAGTGCTATTTCTTGGTGATTACTATTTTCCTTGCACATTTCGAATGTAAAAGCGAAGATGTCGGGCAAAATCCGTGGCTTATGGAACGTTTTTGTCGTCTGACTTTCTTGGAGCGCCTAAGGCTTCGCTGGCTGCAACGTGCGCTTCTACCCATCCAGTCTTGTCGCACTTCCACGAAGCTCCCAGTTCCATCACGCACAATTGGATCGCCTCTGTAGTCCCAGGCAGGCTTATGAACCGAAAGGTCTGGGAGGCCATTTGCTTCTAGGATGTAGTCTCAGACAGTCTGGAATGGTTGCAGCAGTCCGTCACACCGTCGTATTGCAGCTCATTATGATTGCCGATGATCTCGCAAGGAGATTTTCAGATGGAGATTCGAGGGTAAGATTCCGCACGGCACTTCTGGGGGACATTCTCTCTCCGTCCGCTTGGTTCAAAGTACTAGTGTCACAGTCGTTTTCGGGGCCGATACGTTCGCTCTCCTCCTCTACACAACTGGTCTTAATCATATCCTTCTCCATGCCACCATTTTTAATGGGCTTTCACCCCCTCTGTATTACCGTAGTAAACCTGTCATCCACCAGGAGTAAATTTGTTATTTTTAATATAAACACCTGACCTTTTTTATTTTTTCTATTATTTTTTCACATGTTTATATATATATAACTTTGTTGAATTTACTTAAACTATAAATAGCGCGCACAATTGTATAATAATACCTTTAAAAACATCTCGTAATTTGATAAGCCTTTTTGAACTCCTTCAAATAAGAATCTATTTATATGCAATTTATCACTCTTAAATAAACACTCCCTAAATTTTACATAAAACTGTGTCCATAGAAACACAAACGATACCTGTAACTTCAAAATGGCGTCAAATAAGAGGCACTCGGCAAAGGTTAGTAACCCCAGGGAGGTCGATAACACCATCAAATCAATTAAGGGATGATGCAATGATATAGGCCGTCTGTTATCCTTGATTGGAAGGGAGGGGTCCACGGGACTCCTCCCCTCCTAACGCCACCATATAAGCTGAGCTTTTTAGCACCCATTGAGTCAAGTATAGGTAGGCGCCATACTTGACCAGCGATCCCATGGACCTTAGTTCACTTCAGCTTCCCGGGGGCCACCTTAGCCTGATAACCATACTCCTCGCGTGTGGTCTTTTGTTTTTACCTGTGTGCCTCCACTCCTGCCCGTGAGTCAAGTTGGACGAGGGTTTACGTCAGTGTCGGCTCCTCTCATACCATATATATATATATATATTGTAATTTAAACCAACAACCCTATATTGTATAATACTTATAGCAAGATTGTCATGTTGTATATTGAAACACATCTATAAATAATTATACGCATGATTGACATGTGTCATTGCATCACCATATGTAATGTACTTTGTACAAACTGATGATGAATAAATAAAACTATGTAATAGATTAAGAGCTGAGCTAAGCAAGAGATCGAGATAGAAATCCAGCAACCCTAAAGAGGAATTTGTAAGTCGTTGCCATCAAGGTCAAAGGGTGCAGAATAGCGCAGCCACCCCACGCACTTTGCACCCGTTCAAAGTCCAAATTCTTGCCTGTTCCCCCCGGCAAAGATATAAAACATCTGCCCTAGCCGAAATGTTACACAGTCACTTCACCATCGGCGTGAGCCCTTGTCGGTTGTACCCAGGACCACCTCATCGCCATGTAAAACAGTAAGATCTCTTCTATCTCCATCTTGCTCTTAGCTCGACTCCTATCTGTTCACGGAACTTTCCTACTACAACTGTGTCTCTTCGTTTTTTGTGTGTGGACATTCCCAAGCTTTCCGCTCTGCCTCGACCACGACTGCCTGTAATCTGTGAGAATTGTTAAAGGTCCTCCAAGGTGCAGAGAAGTACTGGAAAACTCTCCACGCCCTGACTGTCCCTCTCGGTTACTACTGGTTTGACCCTCGGTTACCACAGCTATAGCGAGAGTCGACAGGATACCTCATCACAGATAAGGCGACAGGACCTTATCACACACACAGATATATATATATATATATATATATATATATATATATATAAAATGGCATATCCTGACCAGGAGCACATGTGCTTTACAGAAGGCAGAGCGCCATCTGGTGGAACAGAAATCAACTAAACATTGATTTAGCCTGTTCCCTGATATTTGGCCAACCCAATTTCTTGATAAAAATTTATCAAGAAATTGGGTTGGCCAAATATCAGGGAACAGGCTAAATCAATGTTTAGTTGATTTCTGTTCCACCAGATGGCGCTCTGCCTTCTGTAAAGCACATGTGCTCCTGGTCAGGATATGCCATTTTTTATATTGATTTCAACACCTGATCTTTTTATCTTTTATTTTTTTTATTTCGTTTTTTAATATATATATATATAATGATTAGTAATTATTCTAAATCATCAACATCAAATTTGTATGAATACGTCTGTTTATCGACAAACCATTTAAATAATAAGTTAAATACCACAAAATTGTATTTGTAACCTCTTCTGTCTTGGGGATGGTTATAGGTCGAATTTATTTTATAAATTACTATTCGTTTCATTTTACTTTGTAAAGAATTAAATAAAAATATTGATAACAAAAATATTCAATTATAAAATCTATATTTTATTTACAAATATATATTTATTTTAATAGCGCCACTTGTTTTGTGACCATTTTAGAACCTTGTGGAATGTTTTGAGTTGTATTTATTATTTTTTCCCACTGCAACTTGATTTCCAATTATCCGATAAGAAAAGCCTCAAAACTATCTTTATAACAAAACAGTTTGTCTTTAGTGATCATAATCATATAATTAATAGAAAATATTCGATAATATGACAGTGTGCCGAAAACATACCATATTTTATTAGCATAGGATCCTGGACCCCGAGAAAGGTTTAAGGTTAATATTTAAGAAATAATATTTTTCGTCTCAATTTTATTTCCAAAAAGAAATCAAAAATATTTTGAACTTATCTTTTTTAAATGTTTATTCATACCTTACTTTTGTTTATCTTATATACTTTCTATTACAAAAATATCCACGCACCAAGAAGAAATTGTCCGATTGGGACACACACAAAATTGGTATATATTAAGAAAATGTATAGGTTAACACAAAGCAATAACGCGCCATATATATATAAAATGAAAGGATTTAAAAGCACGAATGTTTCTTTTATACATAATACAAACTTCTACTGCCCTTACTGCGATGAAAAATACATTGGGAGGGCTTGGCTCATCAGTGGTGAACCCTCCCAGCGGTTTCGCTAATTTAATCCACCAGATCGCTTCTCAGAGCTCTAATACTGCATTGGACGATTCTGCTTATATACGCAGCACTGAAGGGTGGAATCTCAGAAATGGTTTTCAAGAAAGGTTAGTAGAAGTTTGTATTATGTATAAAATAAACATTCGT
The DNA here is from genome assembly GCA_030710605.1 of Cordylochernes scorpioides. Taxonomy (NCBI): domain Eukaryota; kingdom Metazoa; phylum Arthropoda; class Arachnida; order Pseudoscorpiones; family Chernetidae; genus Cordylochernes; species Cordylochernes scorpioides. The sequence continues at coordinate 78,997,723 of CP092886.1, read as the reverse complement.
GGTTTTAAATCCTTTCATTTTATATGTATAGATGGCGCGTTATTGCTTTGTGTTAATTTATGCCTAACTGGCCTTGTCTTTATTGTTTGCGGAAGAGCATTGCTCGATGCAAATATTTGAATGTAATTCTATTGTCCTATAAGCTTATGTCCATAGTTTTATTGAAAACCATTTCTGCGATTCCACCCTTCAGTGCTGCGTATATAAGCAGAATCGTCCAATACAGTATTAGAGCTCTGAGAAGCGGTCTGGTGGATTAAACTGGCGAAACTGCTGGGAGGGTTCACCACTGATGAGCCAAGCCCTCCCAATATATTTTTCATCGCAGTAAGGGCAGTAGAAGTTTTTATTATGTATAAAAGAAACATTCGTGCTTTTAAATTCTTTCATTATATATGTAAAATGTATAGGGGTAAAAACGATTGAAATTTCAGATATTTTATTGTTTTATACCAGAGTTTTATTTCATTAAATTGGGAAAATCAATATGTCGTTGGACCTCCACTGGCCTGGATGCAGGCTGCCATCCGGCTGTCAGGGACTGATAAAAATTCCGGATGGTGTGCTGTGATATTTTTTGTCAAATTGTCTCCCACTGGGCTAAATAATCAAAATTCCGGGATGGTTGCAATCGCCTTGCCATCACTTCCCAGATGTGATCTATGAGTGAGAGTTCAGGCGATCTTGCTGGTCACGGAAGAGTTCGGCAAGATTGAAGACAATCCATAGTAACACATGTCATGTGTCGCCGGGATTTATCTTGTTAAAAAATAAGCCCAGGTTGATGTGAGAGGAATGGTAACAGAACAAGCCTTAGAATGTCATCTTCGTACCGTACCGTTGGGCTGTCAGGGTAGCAGGAATGACTACCAATCGGGTCCTGCCATCAATTAGAATGGCACTCCAGACCATAACGCCCTATTGTGCACATGTGTAGTGTTAAAAAGTGGGCTAAGCATACAAACGCTGCCCAGGATGTCTCCAGACACGTTTGCGACGGTCGTCAGGACACAGTAAGAAACGGGACTCGTCAATAAATACTATACAACTCCAGTCAGTACAGTACCAACCGAATGTTCCCGACACCACTGTAGTCGGACTTATCGGTGTACAGGTAAGTTTTTAGATATTTCTTCCCAGTCGTCTGTTGATAGTCATTTTAACACTTGTGTTTCTGAAACACGTTGGATGGTAGATAACGTCGAATCCGTTGCTGCGACAGTAGTTCTGACAATCGCTCTTTCCTCCCGTTCTGTTGTGTCCCATGATCGTCAGCTGCCGTCCTGACGTTGTAATTTTTCGTTGTTGACCCATTCTTGCCAAAATCGTCCAATATTCGTGTTGTAATGTGTATGAGTTGTCTGAACAAACTCGCTACGACTTACAAGTTGAACTGAATGTTTATTCAATCTAACAATCTTCTTATATACAAGATAGAGATAAAAAGGAAATAATTTACATAAGTTTTTTTAAAACAATTGACAAATGGAATAATTTTGCATAGTTAACAATAGTTAACAATTATAACACTTAACATAGGTTATTTACATATCACAACATGTTTCCCCTCTGCTACAACAATTAAAGAATGTCACGAATCTAGACAACCATCAACAATCAGATCAGGCAAATCAAAAGGCGGTTGACATGCCTCCCCTCTGCTTAAAAACCAAATCTTTGTGGTTTTCTTAACTCTCTTCCAAACCTTGAAAACCGGGGCCTTCCGGATGGTTCTGGTGCAATCCCAGCGGATGTAATCGCGCCTTCCCTCTGGTCAATATTGGTCTCTTCACTTGACCGCTGTATCGGGGCTGTGGATGACTCGCCCATCGTTGGACTGTCGCACTGCGGATGTTGAGCTTCTGGGGAGTCGGTAATTGGTTCTGAAGACAACTGGCTTTTTTCGTAGCCTCCATCCCTTGGCCTAATAAATTGTTGATTTCTTATCAACCTATTTCCCGATGGTGTCACAACTTCAAAGCTCTGAGGAGAATCAGCCTGCGCTGAAATCTTCACCGGTGTCCATGTCTCCCTTGGATGTATTTGACACCATGCATCCTCTCCTACATTGACCTTAGGATAGCTTTTACTATTTCTGTCATACTGCTCTTTCATTGAGCTCTGTCTTTTTCTTTTGGCATTCTCTATACTTCTCCAATTAGTTTGATAGGGTCTATATAGCGGTGTAATTCTGGGGATCTGACATCGAAGGCTCCTCGATAAACATAGCTGGGCGGGTGACGGTAGGTCATTTTTTGGTGTATTCCTATATGCCAGAATAGCCAGATATGGGTCGGACCCTTCATCTCTACATTTGATTAGTTGATTTTTTATTGTTTGAATGTTTCTCTCGACCAGACCATTAGATCTATGAAGGTGTGGACTTGAAAATAGCTGTTTTATACCCCATCTTATACAGAAGTCAGTCATAATCTCTGAGCGAAACGGTGGTCCATTGTCGGACATCATGGTTTCCGGAATCCCGAATCTTGCGAATGTTTCTCTCAATTTATTTTTTACATTAATCGCCGTAGGTGGGTCCAATGTAAATACCTCCGGGTAGCCACTATATCTGTCGACCACTAACAAATGGGGCTTTTTCTGAATATAAAATATGTCCAATGATACTGTCTGCCATGGATAATCTGGAACTGGGAAAGGTTTTAACGGCTGCCGTATTTTTGATTTCTGATGTTTTTGACAAATTTCACAATTTTTTACTTTTTCAGCAATGTCGATGGACATTCTCGGCCAAAATAAAGATTCTCGCGCCAAACCCTGAATTGCAGATATCCCTTGGTGCGATTGGTGCAACAAATTAAGCATATTATTCCTTTGTGTCTTCGGAATCACTATGGCCGATCCTATACATAATAGATCATTCCATAAATACAAACGGTGTCTGAAATCGAAAAATACTTTGGCATATTCATCGACGTCTTTTTTGCATATAGGCCATCCCTCAATCACATAATCGATTACTTTAACCAAAGCAGGATCCTCTCGGGTATCTTTCTGCATCGCTACCAGTTTTTCGTCCGAGATATTAACACGTACCATCTTGACCATTCTTTTGTCTTCAAGAAAAGGCGTTGGTAGTTCGTCCATGGGGTGAGTATCCCTGGATAGGGTATCAGCCACAATCAAGTATTTTCCTGGTTTGTACTGCAATTTGAAGTCAAATGCTATAAGCTTCATTACTAATCTTTGTAGACGCGGAGATATATCACTCAGCGGTTTTTTGACTAGAGGCAATAAAGGCTGGTGATCCGTCTGTACAACGAAAGTGTGTCCTGACAATAGATATTCGAACTTTTTGCATCCATAATAAACACTCAGTAACTCCTTCTCAATCTGAGAGTACTGTTTCTGCGAGTCGCTAAATGACGCGGATGCGAATGCTAGAGGTCGATCTTCCTGTAGCAGAGCAGCTCCCATTGCATCTTTGCTGGCATCACACTGCAAAATCAGCATCTTGCTTTTGTCAAAATGTGCCAACGAAAGAGCATTCCTCACGCATTCCTTAATATGATCGAATTCCCCATCCTGTTTAGGCCCCCAATGCCAGACAACATTCTTTCTTAATATTCCTCTTATTTTGGATGTGGACGCAGCTAAATTTGGAATGAATTTTCCTAAGTAATTATAAAGACCCATGATTCTTTGCAGCGACTTTTTATCCTCTGGCCTTTTAAAGGTAATTAATTTATCAATCTTATTTGGCTCTGGATCAATTCCATTTTGTGATATCACATGGCCCAAGAAACGAACTTTCGTTAGACATATTTGAGCCTTTGTTAAATCAAATTTGATATTTTTTTCTTTTGCTTTTTCTAGAATTCCCTTTAATTTTTTATTGTGCTCTTGAATGGTATCCGCATATATCAGCAAATCGTCTACATATGTAATATTTTGAAAGCTATCCCTAAAGATATTCGTCATTTTCTCAACAAAAATTTGTGCCGATATTTTCAAACCAAATGGCAATCGGTTATATCTGAACTTGCCAAATGGCGTGGTCATCACCAACAGATCTCTGCATTCCTTTGCAACCGGAATATGCCAATAGGCTGATTTCACGTCTAACACGGTATAATACTTAGCTTTGGGTATCTCGTGCAATAGTTCAGCTGGAGCAGGAGTCTGGAAATGTCTTCCCACAAGGGCCTCATTTAATTTCCGAGGATCGAGGCATATTCTGATTAGACCAGATTTTTTTTTACAACGACCATAGGATGAGACCACTCTGTTTCATGATATATTTTTGTTACGATTCCTTGCTTCACCATCTTTTCCAATTCGGACTGAACTTCGGCTCCGAGGCTTGTTGGGATGCGCCTGGGTTGGACTTGCACAGGAGAATATTCAGGCTTTGTGTAAATCTTACATTCCGAGTTGATTAATCCTACTCCTTGAAATACTTCGTGGTATTGTTCGAGGATTTTTTGAGTTTCAGAACACAATTTCATTTCATCCGTGTTTATATGATTAATTCGCCTCAATATTTCAAGCTTCTCGCAAGTATCGCCCGTGATAAGTGTCTGCGCTTCTACATCGGCTACGATAAATTCAAACATTCCTTTCTTTTCACCATATTGGCATAGCACATTGCATTTGCCGACGATAGGCAATTCTGTATTTCCATATGCGAACGCCTTCAATGACGTGGGTCTGATTTCTGGTCTTGATGGCCATTGGTTTATTACTTTATGAGGAAGCACATTTATCTGTGCGCCAGTGTCCAAATGTACCGTGGTCTTCTTGCCATTAATTATTATTACCGCGGACCACTTGTCCGACCGAACAGTCTTTACAGCAACTTCATTTAGATTTATCTCGTCACAGGATTCTTCAGCTTCACTTTCCGCTAAGAGATTTCTTATACGTTTTGTTCGGCAAACTACTGAGAAATGATTGGTTTTTCCGCATGCATTACATTTCTTCCCATATGCTGGACATTTTCCATACTTGTGTCGTTGTCCACACCACTTACATGGTTCTATTATTCTTTCTCTTCTCGGGTTTATACCGCTTGGTCCTGCTTCTGCATTTTCCATTCGAATTGTATCTTTCACCCAATTACGTTTTTCATTTTTTTCAATCATTTTTTGCTCATTCAACGATGCTACTTGTGAACATGTTGACTCGGAGATCACAGCTATCGAAATTGCCCTTGGTAGTGTCAACTGTGGATCTTCTAACAATTTTCTTTTCACTTCTCGGTCAAGTATTCCAATTATAATGCGATCCCTTATGAGAGATTCTGTTAAATTCTCGAATTCACATTCTTGTGCCAGATGCTTTAATTCTGTGACAAATTCCATGATTCCCTGCCTTTCCTTTTGTACACAGGTAAAAAATGCATTTCTCCTTTGAATCGTATTTTTGAAGGGCTTAAAATGGTTCGTTAGCATATCAAGCATTTCCTTTACATTTGGGTAGGTATCATTTTCACTTATGTGAAATGTTTTGTATATCATCACTGTTTTCTCACCAGCAATATGCTTCAAGATTGCTCGCTGACGCACCAGCGGCATGCTTTCTAAATTTACCGCTATTGCAAAAATTTCAAACGACTCTCTCCAGGTTTCCCATTTTTTCTCGTTGATGTACGGGACAAATTCCGCCGGCGGCTTGATTCCTTCCATTCTACTCAATGTTGAATTAATCTGTTTCAATTCGATACTTTTGTCGACTGCGCCATGTTGTAATGTGTATGAGTTGTCTGAACAAACTCGCTACGACTTACAAGTTGAATTGAATGTTTATTCAATCTAACAATCTTCTTATATACAAGATAGAGATAAAAAGGAAATAATTTACATAAGTTTTTTTTTTAAACAATTGACAAATGGAATAAATTTGCATAGTTAACAATAGTTAACAATTATAACACTTAACATAGGTTATTTACATATCACAACAATTCGCATCACTTCAACACAGATGTCGCGCGATTAGCCGATTTGACCAACCAGCCTCCTTCAATCCAATGGCACAACCTCTATCAAAACTTATATATGTTTGTAATGAGCATGAATCTTTCGATGAGCCATTGATAAAGTAGAAATAGACCAACTGTAAAAATACTAAACGGAAATTTTGGAAAACAGATCGTGCTACGCCGAATATGAGCCTAGAATACGATTACTCAATGCCTAGTAGAGATGAGCTGGAGCTTTCTCCCTCTATTGTTTGCATAAATTGGCGACCTAATTTCAATGTTGGGTCAAAACTTCTTCGTATACTTGTTTTATTATAATTCGGACAACTCCTTCTTGGTTCGTCGATTTGTTTGTTATATAGCGTATTTATGAAGAAACTTTATAAGTGAATTTTAGGATCTTGGCGAAGATTTTGGGCTATTGTCATGTATTTCTTTTTCACTACAGTATTCAGGTAAAACCTCTTTTTTTCAAAAAGACACACACACACTATATATATATATATATATATATATATATATATATATATTCAAAAGAGAAAATCATCTCTAGATTATTTAATTTTAATTTTAATTAAAGATATTTTTATTTGTGTGAAAATGAACATAAACTCATATCCAAAAACCTGTTGCATTATTTAATGAGGAAATCTATAATTTTTATATTTAACCAATTATATACTTTTAAATAAACAAAGAATAATACCTTTTTTATATAATAATATGTAAAATTTGCTGTCGTTTATATTGTCAAGAAAAAAGTTAAATTTTGATTGAAAAAATATTATAAAAATAGAATCAAACTTATTAATATAAAATAAAATATTATTTTTTAAAGTCGTAGTTGATATGTATTATCATACTCTAATTCAATATTGTAGATGATTGAAGTTTACCTAGTATTTTGACTCGAATTACCTGGGATTTGTTATTAAGTGTGGGGGTTAAGATGTAAAAATAATATTCAAAAAGTAGTTTAAACTTTTAACGATAAACCTTATTTATTTCAAAAGTCTAAGTTTAATAGAAGGTTTTAAATATTGTTTTGTAATTTGTCCAATTTGGTGTATATATACTGCCAATACTGAGCACGGATAAAAATATCGGTGAAAAATCCAGCATATCAAATATTTTTGCGCAATTAATTTTCATATGGAGGGTATAAAAGAACGAACAATCAATTTGATTGATGTGAAGCTTAAAACCTAAAATTGATCTTAACTGCAACCCATCATTCTATAACAGAGAAATAAAATATGTCGTTTAACATATTTATTATTCAGATCACTATATGTTTATTGTTGAACTATAAACCCATGATATCTCTCTAGGAATAACATTTCAGTAACATTGCATATATTAGGCATTTTAACAGAGGTTATCAAAATATTTCTACTCTCTTTTTTTCATTCTATATTTAATTCCTTGATTGAAAAGGTCTGGTGTTGTAGTAAAGAAGTTTAAATGGCATAAACAAGCGCTCAAGTCTTTTTCTGAAGAGGTCCACCTGAACCTCAACCACTTTTCAATTGGTCTAACATTGATGGTTTTCCGCCTTTTTTTGTTTTAGTTCCCATATTTTATATTTTATTGAATATACTAAACAATTGACAGAATAAACTTGATTATATACACAGATGGAGTGTCATATCCGACACCTCGCATGGTTTTTTTCCTTAAAAAAATTCACAATATTTTTTCATATTGATTAATTTATTATTTTAATAAACTAACATTGTATACTAACATGGTAAAAGCAAAATAGGATTTTAAGCGAATCTACGCTAATTATTTTTATGTGTCATTTTATTACCGACATATATTGCAAGTAATTTAACCATTTAAAAAAAAAACTCTCTCTTATTGTGAATTTAATCATTGTTATAAAATTTGGGTTGTAAAAGCGAAGCTAGGCTAATGGATTTTATGTCCCATTTTTATTTTATTACAGACACATATTGTAGGTAAATTAACCATTTAAACTCTTATTGTCACTTTAATTTTTTTACTACTATCAAATTATAAAATATAAACTCAACGTTTTCGTATCAATTATTCTACATGAGAAAGCACAATCACTCTCTAATTTTCCAATACAATGAGGGGTCGGGAGTCTTCAAGATTTCTCCTTCTAGAATGCGATCTGATAAATTCCGCCTCGATTTCACCATCCACCTTGGAAAAGGAAGAATTCGGATAACCAACATCGACCCATGTGATCGAACATTCCGCAGGAATGTGCATCGGAGAGATACAAGTACTGGAACAAAATCACCTGGCGGCCATCAGTGTTTTTTCAGACACCGATCAGCAAAAGATTCTGGGGAAGGAAAGCTCTCCTAATCTTACCTCGATGATAAGTCCTAACCTATCTAAGTTTGAAAGGACCAGGATATGTTCGATAATTGAGAAGTTTAGCAAATTATTTGACGAGCGCAGCCAGGCACAAAACAGATACAGGTACTGTCGCAGATTGAACGTCGGACCGATCAGAATGAAGTCGTTTAAATATTGAAGGGAGGTATAATTCAGTATTCCGAAAGCCCTTAATCTTCTCCTGCTATTTTCCAAGAATATAAATAGTAGTTTGCTTTTCTGTGTTGATTACAGACACCCGGATAAAATCACTAAAAGGATGTATATCCCTTACAAAGGATTTGATGATACACTCAGAATGCTTGAGGATGACAGGTTATTATTCAGCCATGGTTACTGGAAGATTGAGGTGAACGAAGCAGATCGCGAGAAAACAGCCTTTTAACGCCTGACGGATTGCAATAGTTCCGAGATGTATCTCTCGGTATGTGAAATTCTCAAGCGACGCTTGAAAGAATGATGGAAACCCTGCTGAAAGGATTGAAGTTGTCACTACGCCTTTATTACATGGACGACATCCATCTCCGACGAACATATTCGGAGCCTTGATTTAGTTCTAAAAAGTCTCTCAAAAGCTGAACTTTGGTTAAATCCTGACAAATGTTTGTTTGGAAAGAAACGAATAAGCATGTTTTGACATCTGGTGAAGAGAAGACGTGCACCCCGACTCAGATAAAGTTGATGCCATATTCAAATTCCCTATTCCTAAATCCCTTACTGATGTAAGAAGTTTCATTGGAGAGTGAATATGCTCATATTATAATCGCATCATTAAGAGTTTGCTCAAAAAGCTTAACCTTTGAACAAATTATTGAGAAAAGACACAAGAATTTAATGGGAACCAGAAAAACAGCTAGCCGATGAATCTTTTAAGTTACCTAAAACGGGTCCTGATGTGATTGCTAACTATGACGAAAACATGCTCCCTTGCGAACATCCGGGTTTTTCGAGAGCCGATACCACCTACCTTAGTTTCTTTCCAAAGATTCGGGATTTACTTCCTCGGAATACTCCCAATATCCCATTCTGGAAACAAATGGATAATAGTTTGCACGGACTATCTAACGCGATATGCCATCACCCGAGCATTACTATCGGCAGAAAAGCTACAGGTGGCGAATTTAATTCCTGGAAAGCGTAATACTTAAGAACGAAGCACCACGAGAGATAATGGCTGACCAGAGAAAGGTGTTTCGTTCTAAAATTATGATCCCAACAGTTTAAAAAAAATTTACAGTCATCTAGTGACTTTGGTTTCCTAGATATAAGCAAAGTTTTCATCAAGCAAAAACACAAATCAATTGGGGCAAATCTGGGGATTTGACAGGGTCAACCTTTGGTTGACCCGAAGTCATTTCCATCCCTCTCTTCGTCCAGGTACTGACGTGTTGAACGTGATGTATGACTCGCGGCTTTATTCTGGTGCGGCCATACAAAAATAAGACCTCATTGTCTAATAATGGGTCTAAGTGTTTGGTTTATTTTCGAATTTTTATTGACATTCAGGTCCAAATTCTTTATAGCAAACTTCTCATTGTAGCAGAAACCTGCAACGATCATGAAGCTTGGCCCAGTTGAGGGTTAGCGTAGTAAAAGGAACGGGGTTGATTTCTCTCATTTAGGTAAACCTATGCCTCATCCAGTGTAACATTTTCCCATTATTAACCTGCCAGGTACTTTTATTAGAGACTATTTTGAGTAAACGAGTACTTCTCCCCGGAAAGTCTGAAAACATAGCCCCTTTCACAAAATCATAAATAATTTTGGCATTTATAATATTCAAAAATCGTTTTTCATGGAATATAAACCAATGATGGTTCTTTCAAATAAATAAAACGTAACTCGAATCGCGCAGTTATTTCGCAATCTACAGCGTTGCAAATCGTTATTTTAAAAATTCAACACCCTCTGTAGCGTAGTTTTTTATTGTGTTAGTTTACATAATTTTAAGTTTCAGATTTTGTTAATTTATTTGTATCAATTGAATTATTATATAAATTTGTGTATCTTTGATTTTAGTGTAGACCGTTGGTAGCGAAGAAAAAAACTATTTTTCTAAAGCAACAATTAAATAAAGTAGTACTCCAGGAACATATGGGTTAACTATAACTAAATAGGTTTAATATTCCAGAAATTTGAATTAACCAAATCTATTTACATTCATAGAAAAAAACCTAAGCAAAATGTCTTTGATGTCACCGTTCGTCTATTTTTTATTTTTTTTATTTTGGCGGAGACAGGCAATTTTGTTCAAACTTGGTTATCTCGTTGAGTTGGAAAGGCTTGCTAGAGTTATTATGACAATTTCTGCTTTCCTCTCACAGTATTTTTCACTTATTTATATTGCCACGTGGAAAATTAGGGAAGACAAAACCTTCAGGAGGAGACAACAATTTATTTGAGGCAAGAACAGACTATGAATGGTAAACAAAAGATAAGCCACAAGGGAAATTTACAGAGTAGCAAAATATAAACATAAAAATGACCACTCTGTCAATAAAAATAATAAAATTAATAAATACTTTGTTACAATATAATGTCAAGATATTTGTTATGATCGGCAGTTTATAGGACTTGAATTTAATTTCAAATGTGTTTATAGCCAGAATTTTTGACTATCTCGTGGATGTACGCAATGGCTTGGTGATTTTGAAGGTTGATATACTGTATATAGCTTCCATTATTTTCACCATTCAATTATCGAGTTCAAATAATTTTAGAGATGATTAGTCAAATGAATATATTAATACATAGATGATGACGAGTTATATACGAAAAGCTAGGATTGTCAATATTTGGATGTATTGGGAAATCGTAAATGTATATTTTGAATGAGACCAAAGAGAGAGCCTTTTGACACACTCTCTTTCTCTCTTGACTGTGCTGCTACGCGCTCGCGCGCCGCGTTCTTTCGAAATGGAGACTCGTGAGAAATTGATATTCATAAACAAAATTCAAAATTTGCGGAGAGCTCAGGTGGTATTTTTCTGATAATCTTAGTTATGTTTATAAAGACCAAGGAGTGGTCTAGTTATCAGCCAATTATGAAATACAATCGTAAGTAACAATTTACTAGAAGAATAATCCAGTCGCGAAGATGCGAACTCTTCTGCTGCAAAAACAACAGCACAAAATGTAAATTTTGACGATCAGGTTGAAGCTTCGAAAATAGAGTTTACCTCTATAGTGTTAATAAAGAGCTTAATGGCTTCTCAAAAAGGGAGATTAGTCGAAAAGAATGTCAACAAATACCCTAAAGCTGACATCACCACAGCAACGCTGCCTGAAGGGCGACAAAATACGCTGTGACGCTACAATAGAGCAGCCGATACCAACAGTCGCTAAGCAAATCAATATCGGCGGCAGCATCATTCGATCTATGATTCTACATCAAGTACTGCTCGTACTTCAGTCTCGTGCAGTATATACAGGCACTAGAGTAGATTCAGTGGAGAAGTGCCATCTTCCAGATAATGTAGATGTTCGGCCAGCTTCTTGTCGGGTTGGACAGCGTGGAGCGACTAGCAGAGGGGGGCCTCGCTACATCACGAATAGACTCCCTAAATAATATCCATACAACGGTATAATAAAAAAGAGAGTAGTTGGGAAATCTCTCATTTGATATAAAGGATGAAGACGTCGTCTCGGAGATGCGGCCCTACTGCAGGGCTGTTTTTTTCCTATGAGGTAGTGAGAAATGGCGGCTACACCTGGACTACCGGAAACATATATGTCTTAGTCCTTCTGAATGAAAGACAAACTCCAGCAACACTCTTCCAAGCTGGTTATCATCTAAAAAAAGAGAATCTACACCCACTTGCTTCGCCTGCGGCGTTAGGTGTAGCAATTGCCACCGCTAGAGGGATATCGATAAGCCACCTGCCTCTTTGTTACCAACGGGGAGCTTCTTCATCAGGACACCCAGCAGAGCCCCGTGTCGATGCCATCCTCCTCAAACACCACGAACTCCGGTAACTACGCATTCTCTACATTAGTCGCGGAAGGTTCTGAGCCATAAAGCAGACCCCTCTTGACATATTTCAGCCCTGCCTCGTCTTCGCCCGCGGCCCCCGTCCCTCCAAAAGAGACTCCAGCCTCTGAGTCTTCTGCGCCGAGTACCAGTCCTCAGCACCCTCTTAAAATATTTCTGCGCACACAATGACCAATGACCCATTTCAAGAGAACTCATTCTTAGAACCTCTATATAACAAAGATAATAGAGAAGAAATTGAAAGCGGGTTTTAACCCGCTCTCTTCATGGAGGCTTGTGACAGCTGGGGAATTCTAGACGTTTATTCAGTTACAATTGATCTGATGTAACTATTTTAAATTCAATTCTGTGTTTTGTATATATATATATACTGTTCAAATTATTTTTAAAGTTAACACTGTGTGTGTGAAAATCAATAAACCTTTTTGTTATTCTCTCTCTCCATCTCTCAAGACCATGCGGCCACGCGACGCGTAAGGTCCGTGTTTTTATATTAGGGAGAGACGTGTGCTCCAATCTTTTATCCCTACCAGGTATTATGGTATAGCCCCGTGACTGTGGCAGAAGATTGAATGATTCTCGATGGGAATGAACACTGTAATCGATTTACACCGAATAATGGAATTTCAATGGAAATATCAAATTTACAAGAGAAACAATCGTCGCAAGAAGATACACATTCATTCACATCAAAAAATAAAGAGATATAAATTGAGCGGACCAGTAGAAGCTTCCGAAAAGGAATCGAATTCAAAGGTTGGCCTGAAGCTAAAAAAAAAGCAAGGAATTTTCAGTCAAGCAAAAGTTGCGAGGGCTGAATCAAGAGCACAGACAAAAGCAAGGCATCATCAGGGTTAGGTCAACAACGGCGAATTTTGATCAATGTTACTTTGTTGAATGAAGCACGGATCTCCATCCATACCAATGCATTAAAGCGTGGAACAGATGCTGGGCAAGTTTTTGTTGTAACAACAGCTGATAAAGATGTTCGGCCAGGTATTGGTCGGCCTGACCACCGTCGAAGGGCCTCATCATCGATACCACATCCTGAAAGCCTTTCTATATAGTAAAAGGGCGGGAAAGATAGTAGTAGGGTATCTCCTGCTTTCTATAAAGGACGAAGGCGTCGTCGCGGCACTGCGCCAGGGTTGCCTCCCTGACACACGAAATTGTGTCCAGCGTCGGCTACACCTGGACCACCGGTACAGGGAGACCTTTGTACTTCTGATTGAAGGACTGAAACTCCACCAGCTACCTGCCAAGCTGGTGATCATTTCCAAAGAAGAGTCTACACCCACCTACATCACCTAAGGCGTAAGGTGTAGCAGATGCCATCGACAAATTAGTTACTCAGATTATAATAGCCGTGAATTCATCCTTTAGATAAGTCAATTCTAAAATTATAGAGATTTGTTCAGATGATAAGTTCTCATAATTTTGACCTTGTAGAGTTCCAGGAAATGCTTTTAAAAACATCGAAGCCTAAAATTCTGGATCCCCGAAATGTGAGTATGTATTGCCAGGGTGAATAAGGTGTGATAATATCAGGGTTTTTTCTCGGAGAAATTGTTTAGTACCTATCTCCTTATATATTTAGAGTTATATTTCTCTGCGAACTCTCTCTCTCTAAAAATATTTTTAGTCCCAGAGGCTTCTTGAGAAATCAAGAAATGGGTATTTAAGGCCAAATTTGCGTAAAGACGTTTAACACATGAAAAAACAATAGAAAAAAATAAAATATAAGTGGGTCAGGTGTTGATATTAAAAATAAAGAAGGCATCTCCTGACCACGAGGACATGTGCTTTTAGATGGCAGAGCGCTATCTAGTGGAGTAAAAATAAACTAAACGTTTATTTAGCTTTCTCCGTGATATTTGGCCAACCCAATTTCTTGATAAATCAAGAAAAGCCATCCACGAACGCGCTTCGCGCTGTTGGCGCTCTTCAGCGTGGAGTAGGCTGTAACTACTGCGACCAAAAAGATTTTTGGACCCAGAGGTTTCTTGAGAAATCAAGAAATGGGTAATTAAGGCCAAATTTGCGTAAAGACGCTTAACACATGAAAAACCAATAGAAATAAAAGATAAAGGGTCAGGTGTTGATATTAAAAATAAAGAAGGAGTCTCCTGTCCACGAGCACATGTGCTTTTTAGATGGCAGAGCGCCATCTAGTGAAGCAAAAATAAACTAAACGTTTATTTAGCTTGCTCCGTGATATTTGGCTAACCCGATTTATTGAGAAATCAATTCTTTTTTCTATTGTTTTTTCATGTGTTAAGCGTCTTTACGCAAATTTGGCCTTAAATACCCATTTCTTGATTTCTCAAGAAGCCTCTGGGACCAAAATTATTTTGGGTCGCAGTGGTTACAGCCTACTCCACGATAACGAGCGCCAACAGCGCGAAACGCGTTCGTGGATGGCTTTTCTTGATTTATAAAGAAATTGGGTTGGCCAAATATCCCGGAGCAAGTTAAATAAACATTTAGTTTATTTTTGCTCCACTAGATGGCGCTCTGCCATCTAAAAGCACATGTGCTCGTGGTCAGGAGATTCCTTCTTTATTTTTAATATCAACACCTGACCCACTTATCTTTTATTTATTTTCTATTGTTTTTTAATATATATATATATATATATATGGAAGCAATGGTCTCTAGGTGGACGCTTATCAGTTTGCCAAAGTTGGTGTTGTGGCTTTGTCACCGACCCGATGCCGCTAGTTGCGGCGACGGTCAATAGATGGCGTCAGATTCTGACGTTTATTTTGAGGGGAGAGGCGACCATTGCTTCCATGGATTAATTTCCTCCCGGAAAATTTTCCATCTATGTTTTGCCAATAGATTTGGCCCAGCCACATTGCCAGCAAAACACCTCTTTGGTAGATTGTGAGGATTCCATTAGATCCCGTGTGGATCTCATGGAATAAAGTCCGCCCTAGACTGACGAGGGCCATTAGCCCGAAACCATGGTCTCTAGGTGGACGCTTATCAATTTGCCAAAGTTGGTGTTTTGGCTTTGTCACCGACACGATGCCGCTAGTTGCGGCGACGGTCAATAGATGGCGTCAGATTCTGACGTTTATTTTGACGGGAGAGGCGACCATTGCTTCCATGGATTAATTTCCTCCCGGCAAATTTTCCATCTATATATATATAAATGGTTTATATAGTTTAATATCACACAAATTCCATTTTCTTGCTTTGAAATACGGTCGATATATAACTGAAGGAGAATATTCGAAAAAAAAATATATATATAAGTCGTAAACCCGGGTAAGCCAACAGGTGAGTTGGAAGCAGTCGGGGTTGAGTGGCAAGGCGTGCAGAGTGGGAAGTCCGCACGGGACAGTAAGGACAAAGTTTGGGATCAAAAGAGGCTCTTCTAGTACGTCTCACGTGGCACCAGGATCAGGGGAAAGTTGAGGATTAACTGAGGAAAGCTCGGCGTACTGCATGAAGCCGCGGAGGCAGAGAGGAGCCAAAACGGCGGCCACGAGGACCGCCATGAGATGACAACCAACGGCCCTAGTACTGAGCGGGCCTGTCCGAAAATATCCACTATAACCTAACTAACTGTCAACATCCGGACCAACGCCCCTTTTTTGTCCCTCTCTGGATCCCCCGGGTGTCCAGTGGCAAGCTGGTGTCACTTTGAGACGAGTAGAAAAGACGTCATACTCTATCACTTACATATCACATTGTTTAAATTACGATATATATATATATATATCTAGCATATTATTTTATGGTGTAGTAAAAGGATCGTCTTATATTATAAATAAAAAGAAACATTTAAACTTTCAATCCGAGAACAAACTTTTATAAATCTATTTTGTTGCAGAAAGAAATGACATTTAAATTCGGAGGAAGAAAAAAAAGGTCCATTGATCATCAATTGCGTAAAAGAAATAAAAGAATTCAGCCCCGAACTTCCTTCCAAATGGGAATTAAAGCATATGTGATGAATAAACCGGGACAATAGGTGGAGAGAGAGAGCCAATAGAAGATCAATTGAGAAGTAAGATGAAAATAGATGCTAATTTAGGACATAAAAATGCGGGATAAAAATACCTTTATTTTTAAAATAAAAAATGGTGGAAAGCGAGAATCTAAATTTAAGTACTAAAAATAGTTTAAATAAAAAACATTTTGAGAAAGTGTCACGTGTTCTAATTATTCCTTTATGTTACAAAATATCCTAAATTAATCTGTTTGGGTTATTCATGTCAGATATCCCCTGTTGAATATTTCAATAAAAGGAACGAATGATTCATTCCCCACAATATTTATTTAACTCTTATTTGTAGCAATGTGTGATATAGTCAATTTTGTAATCGTTATTTCTGGGACGTTCTATAAGTCTGAAGTTCGTGCCAAATGTGTGGTATTTAAACCAAACCCAATATATTTTCGTGTGATAAGATATATATGAATTATATATATATATGTCAGAATATATGCTCTTCCAGGAATAATAAAGCAAACCTACAGTCAACCCAGAGAGAGACGGGCGGGTAGGGACCGGTCACTTTAGACCTCAGCGACATTCTAAGAGGCGACTACTGGGGCCCGTTACTTGACATCTGGACTATTAGGACAGTTGGGGGATTGTGTGCGACCCGAACGGCCGCCCGGCTGTTGCCGAGCCCGTCTCTCCCCTTCTCTCTCTGGTTGCCTGGGTTCCTCTACCAACTTGTGGTGTGATTATTTCTCTTTCCCCATCTTATTATATTATATATTGTCACACATCAAAAAGTCGACAGGATAAGACCTGGCAGGGAAACAAATTCCCATACCTACTAGAATATGAAGAAAAAAGAAGCACAGCCATGGAGATAGAACGAACCCACAGCCAAGCTCCACAATAATTTACAATCAACCCAACTGTAGCCACTCCTCTTCGAGCTCTCACCCCCTTCCTCGCCAACCTTTGAACCGTTACCCTGAAGAAGTGATCACCTACGACGGAGATGAAGCTGCCGCTCACTTCTCCCATCACTAGATCTGCCCAAGAACGATCACCGCGCCAGAGCAGGACACCTTCCATCATCATGGACAAGACTCCGCCATATCCCTGACACTACTGTGGCGGACAACACTGGCACGTACAGTATCTGCAGACAGAACCCTCCCTCAATGAACTCAATGAATCTACTTCGCTTTAAACCAACATAATCTGTATGTGCAATTGCTTTACCCCTACCATTCATTCTTCAAAGAAGTCATGCCTTGTAAACTCTGATGCCAATATTTCTTTAATTAGCTCCATTTATTCTCTCCACGCCTATTAACAATGATATCATTATCCATACTATATTTTCATAATCAAGTTATCTATAAAAATAGTTTTCCACTACCTAACCATTTGTACCACTTTGTATATGACCTTCTCCTAATTGTAAGCACGGCTCACTAAAAATAATTTCTTGCCCTAACCGACTTATAATTCACTCTGTTAGCTCAGGCGTCAAAGAATTCCAACCACCACGTGAGCCTTGCTTACAACCAACCCTTAGTAACTCTTATCAATCTTCCCCTAAATGTCCCACTCATCCTTACAACTTTGTCAACCTACCAGCCCATGCCGCTCTAGAGAATTAAGGAGTTATCACTTATCAAACTACTATATTGCCATTTCAAAATTCTAACCTTCACCCTTGATTTATGATAATATATTTTGTAGTTTCTCTCTAGAATATCCACCGACCCACACCATCTAGCCACTTGGTGTTCGTCACAGGATGCAGATTGACTAACTGCTATATGTTTGTCAACTTCTTTTTGTTCGTACTTGAACAATCTGCATCGAGCGGCACAGCTTCGCTCCTCCTTCTCGCGCCACACGTTCGCCACACGGACCCTGTCTTCAAATATATGTTTGTCCCTTGTCCAAAACAGCACGATAAAACCTACCTCCGATATTTCCCACGGAGGTACGTTAAACATCGTCGCTGATTCTGTCCGGTCCGTCATCATTTCGCGCAGACATGGGTTTTACGTTCAACCCGTCGCGAAATCAACTCCTCGCACAAGCTCCCACACGGTTCAAACACCGCGTGTAGGAGAAGCTTGTAAATTATAAAGGACAACGCCGTCCTCGTCCTAATTTTGGCACTGTGCGCGCATACTTTCCTCCAATTAGTTAAAAATACTAGACTCTCTTAGTATCGAAATAATTAAGGTAGAAAGGCCCAAAGCAAGTTTCCCCTCGCTCTGTTCGCCTATATTCTACCTTTGCATCTCGAACTATTTTATCTTCGCAAATTAACTATAAGTACATGCGACTTCCTCACCTACACACGGGACTTCCCCCTTGGACTCGCTACACGAGTAACTGCATAGATAAGGTAGAATGGCCCAAAACAAGTTTCCCCTCGCCCTGTTCGCCAAAATTCTAACATTGTAAGTAGTTCTAATTTACCTTAGTTCTGAGCTCACGCAATTTCCAACTTCAACCTCATTTCTCGTACTCTACACCTATAGCATAGAAAGCCCATGCCAAGATTCCCCTTGCCATGTCCGCCTGAAAAATATCTTAAAGTGTAGAGTTACCCAGTCTTAATGACCTTTAGAATTTCACCATGTGTATGCGACTCCCCTTCTCGTTGTTCACACTCCTCAATATCATTTCCCCCTAATACATTAGATGTTATTGTATATAGCCTTTTATATCTTTGATATTATCAAAAATTCCCTTAAATATCAAACTCTCCGGTGTTGTAAAACTGCTTGTAAATAATATTTACTTGTGTACTATACAATATTTTATTTACATAAAACTATGTCACCATAACCTTAATTAATTTCAACTGTAAAATTATTTTCTTTATTTCTGGCCTCACCAGCTTTAAGTATACTCAAACCATGTTCAGCCTTCTTCAACGGGGGCCATATATCATAATATATGCTCTTCCAGGAATATTAAAGCAAACCTACAGTCAACCCAGAGAGAGACGGGCGGGTAAGGACCGGTCACTTTAGACCTCAGCGACATTCCAAAAAGCGACTACTGGGGCCCGTTACTTGGAATCTGGATTATTAGGACAGTTGGGGGATTTTGTGCGACCCGAACGGCCGCCCGGCTATTGCCGGGCCCGTCTCCCCCCTTCTCTCTCTGGTTGCCTGGGTTCCTCTACCAACTTGTGGTGTAATTTTTTATCTTTCCCCACCTTATTATATTATATATTGTCACACATATATATATATATATATATATATATATATATATATATATATTATGATGCATTAGCGTGCCATCTGTTATTAAAATTCTAAAATATTATTCATACGTATGATTCTTTAAAAAAATAAACAATTTCTACTGTCCTTACTGTAATGGAAAAATTAATGGGAGAGCTTGGCTCATCAGTGGTGAATCATATATGTTAAGGGCAATTAAGCTCATATATTGGGTCAAATAACTTGTTATTATCCGTTACTTCAACGATATCAATTTCCTATCTTCAATGAACTGGTCACTAGATAATTTTATCTACTGGTAGATTTATGAGAAACAGGCTTTTTTAAATTATAAATATGATGTTAATGAACTATTTACTTTGAATAATTTTGTTTTTTCTGTTTATGTTGAATTTTAATATTTTTTGAATATTTCGAACTTGATATAATTTAATATTCAGGGTGAATATAAGAGTTATAGGGAGAATAAAGGTGAATATAGAAGTTAGAAAATATTATGTTATATCTGAATGTTGTAATAATTATTGTTGTATTACGATGCACTAGCGCGCCATCTGTTATCAAATTACAAAACTATTTTAGAGGCGTAATTTTTTTTTTAAATAAAAGGGAGGGCCTCCCTTTAATTTTTACATTGCAGTAAGGACAGTAGAAATTGTTTCATTTTAAAAAGAATATTACGCCTCTAAAATAGTTTTGTAAATTATTGTTGTACAAAATGAATTTGTAAAATATTTAATCTTTATATATATCTCTTAAGTTTCTGTTCAATATAATAAATGATGTATATTTATTTATTTTTTCCTTTTTATCCGAGCATACAATCTGAGATTCTATGTCATAAATAACATCATTTTGCAATACATATGATTCTTGAAAAATAATAACCGGTGGGTTAGATATAATATTGAATTGTAGTTCACTGGTTGCTATTAAACCTTTCCTGACGTTTTGCTGTATACACTCTATATATTTATTCATATAGAATAATTATATGTGTATTAACAAACAATGAAATTATTTATATATTAAGTGTTTATTATTCTTCATTAATGGGAGAATATTGTGTTCTTTGGATTATTCTATCTAATTTATTTTAGAGAGCGGGCACACACATTAGAATTTGGTCTATTATTTGTTAAACTATTTGCATATTTAGGGTGTATCAAGAAAGTGTAATAGATCAGCTCTCCAGTTCAGCTGTGATCAGCCTGTACACAGTTTTTACAAACTTTTACTTTGTGAGAATTTTTAAATTTATGATCAGGGTTATATTAAAAACAATTTTGACATTATTTTACTAAATATTTTATCTTGTATATAACACCGCTCGAATTCAGTGTAAATTATGATACATTATCCATTTTTCTTAGTTTTTTGATAAACTTTTAGAAAAACTCTTAAAACTAAATTTTGATAGGGTGTATTAGATTTAATTGCATAAATAAATTTCATATCTTTTTTCATTCCCTCCAATTAAAAATCTTCCCGCATACCGTTTGTACAAATGACAATGGTTCTGTTAATTTGCATACATTTTAAAACACTATTGTTGGATCTCTTGGCCTGGGTATGTACATTTTTGATTACCACTTTCAGTTCTTCTGACTTTTCCAATTCTTCATGTAGTATATTGGTATCCAGAAGACAAGGAGATTTTATTGTTACCGATATTTTTGTATTAATTATTTGTTCATCTTGACTTTCTTGCGAGTTTCTCTTAGAAAATTTATATTATTGAAAATAGTTTTGATTAAATCAGGATTAGTTTCATCGTTGTTTGAGGCCACTATCAATATTGATTCATCTTTATGTGCTTGTTTTTATTAATGAATTCGGTATCTTGTTGCATTACTTGAGCATAGGATTATGGTTTGGGTAGTTCTTTAACAATCTTTCATTTTTTTGTCTATTTATTTTCTAATAATATTTCAGTCAAATAAAAATAAATAAACATCGATAGTGACCTCAAACAACGATTTATAATAAAAGATAGATATGATATCATTTTTTGTGAGATAATTTTGATTAGTTTTGAAATTGTCATTGAAATAATTTATTATTTCGTCACACAAGTTTAGTGTTTATTGACCCTTTGAGATAGAATTCATATATTTACCTTTATTTACTTAACTAAGAAGAAAGGTTCATTCCCATTTTATATGTAATATTGTATTATTGAAACTGAAAAATATAGAAGCTATTTTAAATTGTTATTAAACTATTAAAAAATAATAAAAAGCAATATTTACAGAAACAGGTCGATGCACGTCCAACAGCTCTGGACTGCAAAAAAAAAAAAAATTAAACGGAAATTTTGAAAATCAGCTAAGGCCGCGCCTAACATTGAGTCAACTACTCGTGCTAGAGCCCTTGCTTTGCATAAGTTTCAATCATTTTCACGTTTGGTCGAAACGACTTTGTATACGTATTTTCATATATATATAGGACAACTTGTTGGTGTGTCGATATTTTGTTATAGAGTGTGTATATATTATATACAACTGTCAAATATTATACTAATTTTGTCCAGAAATAACATAATTATGTCTAAATTCTATTCTCACCCAAATTCATTTTGCAGTGAACATTTGTCTTTTATTAAAATTTCACGCGACACTTACAAAGACCAGCTTCTAGTTCTTTACAAATTACTATTCTAGTTCGTTACTGGAGACCATTTGGCTTAAACTGAAACTGTTCGTTTGACATCGTTCACTCAGGGTTACTACAAGTGGGCACCGAATTAAAATATTATATATCTGCTGTATATGGTGTATTTTGAAATACTTGTATTTTAAATAATTTGTAATTTTTTTCAAAAGAACTAGCAAATGAGATTTTCTTCATATTCAAAGGTTATAAAGAATTCGTGATATTTATATTTTAAAATATGGAATAATCCAGTTCTCTCTAATATTCAATTAGTTTACTTGCCAATTCGGTAGCTGCTAATAATGGCGATATATTAAGGCCTTAATATAAAACAACGGATCGCTGAGACGTTGAAATAAGGTTTTTAAAACGGTTGAAAAAATCATTTTAAAATCTAATATATATGTATACTAGACGAATGACCCGGGCAACGCCCGGGTTTACCCGATTAAATGTTTTATTCAAACACTATTCGTTACAATTATAAATTGGCGCCGTGGATGTCACTCTTGTGAAACGTCCCGCTCCAAACTTTACATTTACATTAGGTCAGCTGAAATTACCTCCATTCTTCACCGCTAGAGGCGCTGCTCGCGAGTAAAAGGGCAAACTCGACGAATATTCGGGATGGAGACCTGAAAATTCCACTATAAGTTTTTTTAAGATTCTACTCTATATACTGTTAAAATTTCAGTCAGATTAGTTACGATACAAATCTTCAAATCGAGCTAGCGCCTATAAATATTTCGATTTAGATCAAGTATTCTAAATATTAAGCGAACTATTATTAATAAAAATTTGAGAAGATTTCGATTTTAAACGTATTTATAACCTTGATAGAGGGCGCTGTTCGTGAGCTAAACAGAATAATTTGAATAAATAGTTTTAATATTTAATTTATATATAATTTAAAATAGCCTATCGTTTTCCTCGTATTTTTGTTACCTATGTATGGAAATTTTGGTACTGTAAAAAAAACTTTGCTTCAATAATAGAAAAAAAAAACACCCAGGCTAAGTTTCGAACCAAGGTTGTGGAAATACGAAGCCGCACACCTAACCATTAAGCTACGCTTGGCATCATAAATATTCGCATGTAAAGCTATTTCAGGCCTTACATATTTCTAACGACCTTTTTGAAATAGGTTGTTGAAATATGGAAATTAGAATACTTCAAATAAATATAAATAGAGTGAACATAAATAAAACATACCAAATATTTCGAATTAGAGCAGTTATTTTAAACGGCGAATTAGATCAGTTATATCTAAAAATGAAAATATATAAATAAATAAAACCTACTAAATATTTCAAATTAGATCAGTTATTATATAAATATTTATATTATATGTGTTATTAAGCGAACTATTATTAGTTATTTTAAACGGCGAATTAGATCAGTTATATCTAAAAATGAAAATATATAAATAAATAAAACCAACCAAATATTTCAAATTAGAGCAGTTATTATATAAATATTTATATTATATGTGTTATTAAGCGAACTATTATTAGTTATTTTAAACGGCGAATTAGATCAGTTATATCTAAAAATGAAAATATATAAATAAATAAAACCTACCAAATATTTCAAATTAGAGCAGTTATTATATAAAAATTTATATTATATGTGTAATTAAGCGAACTATTATTAGTTATTTTAAACGGCGAATTAGTAAATAAATAAAACCTACCAAATATTTCAAATTAGAGCAGTTATTATATAAATATTTATATAATATGTGTTATTAAGCGAACTATTATTAATAAAATATTGAGAATATTTAGATTTTAAACGTATTTATAACCTTTTAGTACTTTATAGAGGGCGCTGTTCGTGAGCTAAGTAGAATAATTTGAATTTATAGTTTTAATAATTGATTTATATATTTTTTTAAAATAGCCTATCGTCTTCCCCGTTATTTTTTACCTATGTATGGAAATTTTGGTTTGAATTAGTGAACTACTGCGAATTTGTATACCGGACATACAAACAAACACACAAACATTCATTTTTATATATATAGAAGACTAGATGAATGACCCGGGCAACGCCCGGGTTTACACGATTAAATGTATTATTCAAACACATTAAACATAGCAAAATAAAACATAGCAAATATAGCAAGAGCGGTTATTTTAAACGGCGAATTAGATCAGTTATAACAAAAAATGAAAATAAATATGTAAATATGTGAACTAGTTATAAATTAGAAAACCTGTAAATATAGTTAAGGACTTGCATTGTAATTAAGAAAAAGCTTCTCGTCTAGAAGGCTCAAGCGACCTGCCGGCGGCGCGCGCCCGTTGGCTGCCGGCAGGTCGCCTGAGATTCTAGAGGGCGCTGCTCGTGAGCTAAGTTGAATAATTTGAATATATAGTTTTAATAATTGATTTATATATTTTTTAAAATAGCCTATCGTCATCCCCGTTATTTTTTTACCTATGTATGGAAATTTTGGTTTGAATTAGTGAAATACTGCGAATTTGTATACAGGTCATACAAACCAACAAACAAACATACAAACATTCATTTATATATATATATATATATATATATATATATATATATATATATATATTCGGTTACAACACAAAAGGTAGAGATTATATTTAGAGAGATTCCCAGCTTTATTATTCTATGAGTAAATTCTTTTTATTTACGATGCAATATACTTCATTGGCAGTGTTACGTACTCTATTTACAACGATAAACTTTGTGATATATCGAAAAATGTGGCCATTCTAAAAATAATTAATAATTCCTTTATTTTTTGTTCAATAATACGATATTAAGCAGAAGTCTATCTTTTCAAATGCTAGAATTCTAAGCATTTGTATTTTTTCACGTGTAATTTTATTCTCATTTGTTTCCAAAAAGTAAAAAAGTATTCTGATTTTCATCAGAATCTATATTTACTTTCTTATATAAGTATTTTACTAATTTCTTTTATAAATATATGGAATCCGTACAATATTGTAAATGTTAAGAAAATCTAATGGAATTTCTATTTAAATGGAGTCTCTGAAAATTAATCAAATATTAATTTATCTTTAATTTTGAAATATTGTGGAAAAACATTTAAATTGAATATTCACACACGTTCATTATACAAATTTCTAATAACTGTGATTTTTTTATAGTTATATCTATTAAAAATTACAATATATATTATAATATAATTATATATTTTTTATTATTTTATTTTTGTTATTTTTTCACATAAATACATATGCATATATGAATAATTTTATGAAGGAGTAATATCCATAAATTGAATTTCTTGATTTGTTTTTTAAATTGGTTCTTTTTTTGCAATTGAGGTTTCTTTATTTTTTAAAATAAGTTTTGTTAAATTATATTTTAAAAATTATGGAATCACATAGAAACGTTTATATATTTTATGAAAGAAGGTGAGAGACACAAGGAGATTTCTTATTTATTAATGTCACCACTTATCATGCTACATCTTTGTTATTTTTTCATTTAGCTTTTATTGTTTTATATATTAATAATTTGTGTTTTGTGATTTTGTGAAATGATTGACCTCAGATGAATAGGGTTTCAAGTTGTTTCAGGTTTTGATATCCGCGTTATTTTTGCAAGAAAAAAAAGGAATTGATTAAAGCAAATCAGAAATATTAAATATAGAAATTCGAATTGAGCATATCAAATCTGAAAAATAAAAATTACGAGAATGCGAAATATTTTAGGAAATTTGGGTTTGAGAGGAATGAATATATATATACATGTATATAATGTGCATATATATAAAAAATGAAGGCTGATTTAGCAAATTTGGTTTTATATAATCCATCATAAATAAAGTCCGAGAAGAAATTGAATTACAAAATATACTTATCAAATTTAAATATCCTTGGTAGGGATATATATCGAAAGAAGGGAAGGGCAAATATAGCATTTAAAACGTTGGCTTAAGCAAAATAAATAATATGATCGTTGTTTTATACATGACTGATTGCTCTCGTGCATTTCAGAAGAGGACACCAGTTCCCCGTCGGAGTGGTCTACGGGAAGCTACGAGGAGCCCACCGTTCCAGCACCTGCTGCCGGAGTAACACCTCCTGGGGACGGACGAGTTCGGAGGCGAAGACGTGCGGGGAAAGCTTCAGAGCAGCGCTACGGGTGTTCCGAATGCGGAAAGCAGTATGCGACTTCGTCAAATCTTTCTCGACACCGCCAAACGCATCGATCACCAGACCTGGCCAAGACCTGCGGGACATGCGGAAAGGTTTATGTTAGCATGCCTGCCCTAGCAATGCACTTGCTGACACACAACTTGACCCACAAATGTGCAGTTTGCGGCAAAGCTTTCAGTCGCCCATGGCTTCTCCAGGGTCATATGCGTTCCCACACCGGGGAGAAACCTTTTCATTGCGCTAATTGCGGCAAGGCATTTGCTGATAGGTCTAACCTTCGTGCTCATATGCAAACCCATAACACTCATAAACATTTCCGCTGTCCACGGTGCGATAAAAGTTTCGCGCTAAAATCTTATCTTAACAAGCATCATGAGTCTGCCTGTGTCCCTAAGATTTGATTTAATCCCTACTAGCAATCCATACTCTTCCCTTCTTAGTATCATATTAGTGAAAACCTTCAAAGTTACGATATATCCGCCCTATTTATCATTGCATAATTTGGATCTGTTTTGTCTAATTTTGATTATTGTTATGATGTTGAAAATTTTACCATCAATTTATTTTTTACCATTACATTGTATATTTCCTAGTTATGATTGTGGAGATTTGAGTGTGTTTATCAGTAATATACAAATTATGGAGGCAATAATTTATTACTTTATATTTTCTTCATATAAATATATTTATAATGTTGAACTATGCATACTTTACATACAGGTTTTTATATTTATAACTATATATGATTTCTTATTTAAATATAAGCTTATTTTCCACACATGTTTAATGTGGTTTGCTTATTTTAAAGCAAAAAAAAAGTATATTTTCTAGTCATTTTTCCTTAGAGTCCACTAGATTCTATATTTGAGAAAAATAATACAAATTATTTTTAAAAACGTGGTGCACAATGTTTTCATAAGAAAATGGTTTGGTGAATAATTAGAAAATACATCATCACACACATTGACAACATCACTCTTTTAAACTAATCGTGAGAAGAGAAACAATTCTGTTCAACTATAGGTAGGGCGGCACGTGATTTCCTCGTCTAAATTTGACGAAGTACTGGTTGCTTGTTCAGAAATATGTAAATATAAATAACCACTTGATTCTCATCGTATATTTATTTTATTTATAAAATCTAGATAGAAAATATTTTGAACGCTATTAGAAATACTTCAGTAAACCCTATATTTAAATAGAACAAAAATTCTCAAACTCAATTCGAAAATTCCTTTTAATGATAATATACTGGGTTGTTAAAATGGGAAGCTTTTATGAAATAACATATAAAGTATACCCTATACATGATTCACATTGATACATGTGTGCGTTAAAATATTTATACACACATTCTAATATTTTGAAAATACCTTCGACACATTGAAATGATTAGCTAATAATATATTTTAGGAATGAATCTATTGTTTAATAATTTACATAATTTATATATTTATAAAGCTATTTTCAACAAAAATATTTTTTAAAATTAATAAATAGTGTAATTTGATTTTAAAAAATTGTGTGAAGGTGTGGATCATTGTAGGGTATATATTGAAAGAAAGATTGAAGCGTACGAGACAATTTTGTATATTTTCATTTGTCTAAATATCTGATAATAGTCAGATTATATTCAACAGATCACGTAAATATTAGGTGCCGAGAAAGGTTCTATTTTGTAGTTTTCGATAATAACAACTAAGGACTAATATGGGAGTCGTCAACCTTTCTTTAACCTTTGTTTCCATTCAAGTTACAATAATAAGAGGATATTTTATATATTATATATAGGCATATCCTGACCTTGCTCACATGAGGATTTCTAGATGGCAGAGAATCATCTAGTGGAATAAAAATCTACTAAACGTTGATTTAACTTGTTTCATGATATTTGGCCAATCAAATTTCGTGATGAATAAAGAAAAGCCAACCACGTACGTGTTTCGGACTGTTGGCCCTCGTTAGCGTGATTCAGGCTGTATCTCTACGACCAAATATTTGGTCGTGAGTATTTAAGAACATATTTGCGTGAATAAACTTTTCATGTAAAAAATAGAAAAAAGGTCAGGTGTTGATATTAAAAAGAAAAACAAAAAACGCATATCCTGACCACTCACATGAGCCTTTTATAAGGCAGAGCGCCATCTTCATAGTATAGCCTGCACTACCCTGACGAGGGTCAACAGCCCAAAATTCAAATATTCGATCAGCCAAATACCATGGAACAAGTTATATCACGTTTAGTTTATTTTTGTTCCAAAATAGATGGCGCTCTGCCATCTAAAATACTCAGGTGAGCGATCAGTATAGGCCATTTTCGTTTTTAAAATATATAATGTAAAATTCTAAATATATTCCCTTTATTGTAACTTGAATGAAAGCAATAAATTTGAAGGAAGCTTGACGACTAAAAATATTTATAGTTTTATATATTATGGTATATAGATATATTGCTAACCAGAATAACATTTCCTAATTTCCGAAAATAATGTATATTTCAGGAAAATGAAAATTTCAGATATAATAAATGGTACGATTAAAAATATAACAAAATATATTTTAATTTATTATTGATTTTTCAAGGAATAGACAAAAGTATACAATGGTGAAGGAATCAATCTATTCATTGTCTATTAATATATAGGGTAAAATATTTAGATAATAAACAGGCATATATTGGATTGAATGAAAGATTTATTTGCCAATATTTCAGTTGGCTGAACGCCAACTTTTGTCAAGGCATTACAATTTTGAATAAACCAACTCAGCGCCGCATAGTTTTATTTTATAACACTATATATATAATACTATGCTGCGCTGAGTTTGTTTATACAAAAATGTAATGTCTTGACAAAGGTTGGCGTTCAGTCAACCTAAATATTGGCAAATAAATATTTTATTCAATCCGATATATTAGATTAATCACTCTTATTATCAGATATATGCCTTTTGATTATCTAAAATTTTAAATATGGATTGCTCTATATTCAGAATAAATTAAAATATAAGAAAAGTAGCAAAAAGAAGATAGAATATTAAAATGAAGAAAAAGGCGTGCCACTTAAATAGGTATTTTCTGTAACAAATAGCCTCCTATCGCAGATAATATAAATGAAATTAAACTTTTAGTTCAAGATTATTCGTCTAAAACATCTGTTATAAATTAATAACCGCCAATATTGAACGCGTTTTTTGCTATTTGACCTCTTCAGCGATGTCTGTACGTCAAAGACACTCAAAGATTGTCACATAGAAGCTTCTTATATTTTAAGTAGATTTGCGTGAGTACGCTATAAAATGCATGAATTGTGAAGGGAAACTAAGAAATGGTACTTATTTGTGGGGCTAGACTGTGAAATTTGATTATTTTACTTGCTTATATTTTCTCTTTTTTGCCCTCTTTCCCACATGTTCAAACTTACTCACGTTATTCACCTGAAATACTTATTTATTAAAAAGAGTCAATTGGCCTATATTTAAAAATACATTTTATTTATATTTAGTCCATTAGAGATGACTATTTCATAAAATATCTTCTTTAAACTGTCTGAGCGTGCCTTAAAGACCATACCTTATAATATATTTAATATCCAGACACATTTTATTCATATTTCATTAATAAATAATGTATATTAATAAAATTTCAAAATATTAATATTTGATTATCTACGAAGGACAAGAACTATTCAACTTTGAATAACATTCCAGCCTTGACAGTTTAAGTATCATTCTGGTCCATATTGGGCCAGAATATTGACAAGTCCTAAATTATTTTGATTTACGTTTTATTTCTGGGTGATCTTTTAATATCTATTTTTAATAATAATTTAAATTGGTATATATAAATGACTTTGTTTTATTTGGAACAGGTTTCTAACCAATAAAAATTCCTTGAAATATGTTCTACTAAAGAATCAATTCATAAATAAATATCCCAGATTAAGCGCGCCCAAAAATATTTGTCTTTCTCTCATTTAATATTAAATAAATTTTTATGACGTTATGGTAATTTTTAGAATTTATATTTCAGCACAAAATATACTTAGTTTGATGTGGAAAATATTGCAAGGAGGTATTTAACTAAAAAATAAAGGAAAACTTATCCGTTAACATAGACACTAATACTAAGCGTCATCTATTGACCGTCTCTTAGCGGAGTCGAGTCGATGATCAAACAACAAAACCAGCTTTAGAAAATTCTTATCTCTCGCCTGAAGACTATTGTTTTAGGCTAATGGCCTTTATCACGTTAAACCTAAGCGCCATCTATTGACCGTATCTGCAAAATGCGGTCTCGGGTCGGTGACAACGCTACAACACTTCTGCCACTGAACTGAGTCCGCTAGTTTGCGGAGATGGGCAATAGATGAAATATAGTGTTATATATATCTTAAATAGTGTATATATATGTTTATATATAAATAGTGGTATATATATGAAAATAATTAAATGCATCTTACTTTTATGCAATAGAACAAAAATATCCATAAGAATGTGTAATTCAAATTCACATTACATATGGTATTGTAATTATACCATTACGTTACGAAAAAAATAATTGGTTTCATATAGTAATACCAAAGTAAGAAAATTTTGCAACTAAACTGTGTCTTATATCTATAGTTTGTAGTTGGTTTGTTTGTATTCAAGTTGACAATAATTACTTGAATAGTTTATAATACATTTAAATTGCTAATAAAGGCACCCAAAAAACTGTATTTCATCATCTGTATATCACATTTAAATATAGTATTTGAATAACGTTTATATCTTTCAAATAATTAGTTTTGAAAACTAAAATTTGAAAAAGGGGAATGAAATGTTTTATAGTAGTTAGTGATAAATGGAAATGTAGAAATGCATAGCCGATAAAAATAAGATGCTGAGCCCTGTAGATAGAACATAACGTGATAGTTAAAACGTGCCGCCCACCTGAATTAAAGAAAAGACGTGTATTCCAAAGCAATAAAATCTTAGATGTAGAAGACTAAATATGCAATATGTGTGAATCATGTATGTCCATTTCAAATATGTTACCTTATTGGTCGAGTACATTTATTTGTGATACAAAATAATATTGTATATATTGAAAAACATCCATCACAATGAGAATGTTTTTTCAAACATTTTTCACTTTATTAAACCATTGTATGTATTATTAATTTAAAATAACAATGCATACTTTTGTTTATATTTTACCGAAGCTAATCTTGAATAAATCTTATTCACATACCTTTTTTCCAATCAGCAATAATTCTATAAGCAATATATTGAATATTTGATATGTATATTATGTAGAGCAATGATAATCTCAGTATAATAGCGATTGTAGTGATATGTAAAGCAATCATTTTCAAATATTTTTGACATAAATAAATTAATCAGTATTTATACAATCAACGAATATCTTTCAAATAGTTGAGTCTATATTATCTCCAAATATGCACAGAAATCAATCCCAAATTTATTGTAAATAGTACTTACACATTTGTTATTTTGAGCAATATATATGAAGCAATCTCATGTAAATAGTGTAAATTATAGTTAGATACCTTTAGAAAATAAATCTAGACTTAAACTACCTTGCAAAGTATCGACAAATGCAAAGTATAATGTTAGTCAAAAAGCAATAACTTTCACCCAAATTTTTGCCCTCAACACATCGAGTGTTATCAGGTGCTTCTGATAAAAACTTATTGAAATTAAACCTACATCATGTTATTAGAGTGGATTTAAATTTGCTAAACTTGTTATTAAATTCTGAAGATTTTGTGGGCGTGTAAATAGATTTTAATATAAAATAGATTTTCGATAATATGTTATTTTAAATTTTCATATAATTTAATTTATTTTACCAATTCTATATATTTATAATAAACATGATAAAAATTAATATAACTTTCTCAACACTGTGTATATATATTTATTCATATTATAATATAAATATATTGTTAGAGAATTGCAAGCCATATGTCTCTGAACTATAATAAAATATTTATTACAAAATTTCAATCTATTAATATAAAAGGGTATACATTTTTTAAAAATGAAAAGCTTATACAACAAAAATTAAAATTAATATATATTCAAATAAGTGTTTCAAACGAGATTTTAATATCGGAGGCAATCTATCTCTTTATTGGATATAATTATATAGAAATGTCATACCTTGATCTGTATTCAAAAAATAAAGTACAATATAATTCAACGGGTTGCTCCCTCTTTGACAATTTATTGTACAAAAACTTAAAGTATTTTTGAAAGTATATCTTTGTGTATGTAGATCAAGTGGAAATAATTTTTCATCTGCCGAAATTCAGAATAAAGTCTTTAAACGATGAAAAAATAATAAAATAAAGATAATATATAATAGAAATTGCAAATATATAAAAAGGATAACTATTATTGATAATGATAGAATCGATGAAATTGATAAGCAATAAAAAGAAAAGGAGGGGGAAATGTAATTAATCATGAAATTAATGTATATAACATATATGTTATAAAGAAAAATATTGTGAGATTTTCTGCTTGAATTCAGATCATATTGAGGATTATATGGTAATGTAATGCAGTCGTGGTTGAAATCTTTAAAGTATGATAATGAAAAATAGTTTTGATCAGTAATTTAATTGAGTTAAAGGAAAATATAAGAAATCATAATTTGATAAAAGTAATGCCTGGCTTAAGGCGAGTAGAACAAGGTAAAAAAAAAAAAGATTAATTACATAATGTACAAAAGGTTTGAGCCGGCCAACGGGATAAAACAACAACGAGTTTTTATAGGGGAAGAGTGACCTCTGGCGGTCAATTTAACAGAGTAATTGTATCTATGAAATATAATTTTTAATAAAATAATATTTTAATATAACATATATATATATATATGTGTTTGTGTGTGTGGTAACAGAGAGGGTCAAACCTGGAGAGTTTTCCAGTACCTCTCTGCACCTTGGAAGACCTTTCACAGTTCTCATAGAGTACAGGCAGTTGTGGTCGAGGCAGAATGTCCACACAAAAAACGAAGGGACACATTTGTACTAGGAAGGTTCCGTGAACAAATAGAGTCGAGCTAGGAGCAAAAGATGGAGATGGTAAAGAAGAAGTTCTTACTGTTCTACGGCGGCATTGTGGAGCATCAAAGAATGAAGTGACGAGGGCTTCCGTGGATGGTGAAGTGACTATATATTTCCGGCCCTGGCGGAGGTTTATATACTTTGCCGATAAAGAAGTACTGGGCATTCAGCGGATGCACTAAGGTCGTGGATCACGGAAGAGATGTCATTGCACACTCTTAACGACTTCCTGGCAACTTCATGACATCTTTTAAGCCTCGTTCTAAGACGTTGTTGGACTTCTTATACTCCAATCTATGAAATTTAGCTAGACTCTTCCACTATTACACAGTTTTATTTATTTATCCTCAGTTTGTACAAAGTCCAGTACATATGGTGATGCAATCACATATGCCAATCATTGGTATGATTATTTAAATAGGTATTTCTATTATATAACACGACAATTTTGTTATATTATACACCAATATGAGGTTGTTGGTTTAAATTACCATATATATATATATATATATATATATATATAATAATAAATAGTTATTTAATTTTATAGTCCAGTTTTGTATTAAGATTATCTTCACTATTATGATCATTTAAATTCAAATTATAAAATTTGTAAAATGTTATTAATTTGTAGATAGAGAGAGAAAAAAAAAATTCTTTACTTCTGATACATCCTCAAGTTAATTATATATTTATAATTAATAACAATAAAAATTAACAACGTAACGTCTATTACATCGGCTTTTACACGTCATTTAGACATACTCTAATCCTATATATAGAATAATCGAAGAGAGAATATATATAATAGTTAGAAAAAAGAGAGAAAGACAGAACCATGCACTTTTAATCAAACTAATAATAAGGAAAAAAAAATTTTTGTAAAGAAGGTAGATAAGATTGTTAGTATATATATATATATTTTTATGATTTTATATTTTATCCTTTTTTTTTTTAAAGATTTTTAAAGGTTTTTTTATTTTATAATATGATTATAAATAGTTGTATTTAGTAATATATCTATAGTATGAATTAACATTTGTTATAAGTTTGGATATTATGTTTTGAAACCCTAATGGTAGACCAGACATACACAAAAAACTTTAAATTGAAATAAATTGGAAAAAGAGATCTGCTGGACCGGGGATCTTCAGATAAAAGTCCAACGACATTTCACCCCTTCTTTATTATGTCATAGATCTCTTTTAAACCGGATTTTATGTGTTAATATTAAGTTGTTTCAGTGAAATATTTAAATGAACATATATAACAGATACAAGTGTTAACAAATTCAAACTGTAAACCTACCTCGACCGCGGCGTCCTCCATTGTGAATATCTATTTCTGGCTGACACATGTTGCGGGAGGGGAATGTCCCCCCACATTTCAAATTTAGACCATTTATTCAGAATTTTTTTGAACAACAAGAAAATTAAAGAAGAAAGGAAAAATAGTTAAGGGAAGAAAGCTGAATTTCATAATCTTTACAGCTAGTTATATCAAAATAACTGATTCAACACTTATTCATCTTTTAATATTCCTTTAAAAAGGCAAATTATAAGAGTTTAATAAAGCTATTAATTGTGCAAATTCATCTTTATTTAACTTCCATTTTCCTCCCCAGAAATTGGAGATTAAATAAAATGAACTTTATACTATAACACTTTAAAAATCTTGTGAGAATATCTTTTAATCAGTTATTTAATCAAAGTTTAATTAACTCTTAAAGATTATAAATTTGTATTAGTTAATATTAAGAGAAATTATAGAAAGTTGAATTTATAAATGGATATTTCCATTTATTTTTTTTTAAATATTTTATAATTGATATACTGTTGAAATATTTTACTTGTTTGATACTAAATTTGTTTTTAATAAATTCCATGTTTAAATTTTTAACATCTTCTATGAAATTATCTAATATATTATTTATTCTATAAAATCTTAGAAACTGACCATAATATATACCTTTACAGCAATTTAATGATATATTAGAATTC
This sequence comes from Cordylochernes scorpioides, assembly GCA_030710605.1. NCBI lineage: Eukaryota > Metazoa > Arthropoda > Arachnida > Pseudoscorpiones > Chernetidae > Cordylochernes > Cordylochernes scorpioides. The sequence continues at coordinate 78,962,321 of CP092886.1, read as the reverse complement.
ATATTACAGTATTTTATAATATTGAAATTATAATTACTCTTTTTATTATAAACTCTAACAGCACTATTTGTAAGGTCTATATTCAAGTCTAAAAAGTTAACTTTTTTGTTTCTATAAATTTTTTCATTGTTCTTAAGTTTCAAGTATTTAGGATATATTTCAGGTATTAATTTTTTAAACTGTGGATTATTAAATATTATTATGTCATCTACATATCGGAATATTTGCCAATTAATATTATTTTGTAGAAAGTATTCTCTTTCGTACCAGAACAATATTAGATTTGCTAATAACGGACTAGAAGAGGTTCCCATGGGAACGCCTTCTGATTGAATATATATTTTATTTTTAAATTCTATATAGTTAAAATTTAAAAATGTTTCCAGTAGAGTTTTTGCTGTTTTAATTTTTAAATTTTAACTATATAGAATTTAAAAATAAAATATATATTCAATCAGAAGGCGTTCCCATGGGAACCTCTTCTAGTCCGTTATTAGCAAATCTAATATTGTTCTGGTACGAAAGAGAATACTTTCTACAAAATAATATTAATTGGCAAATATTCCGATATGTAGATGACATAATAATATTTAATAATCCACAGTTTAAAAAATTAATACCTGAAATATATCCTAAATACTTGAAACTTAAGAACAATGAAAAAATTTATAGAAACAAAAAAGTTAACTTTTTAGACTTGAATATAGACCTTACAAATAGTGCTGTTAGAGTTTATAATAAAAAGAGTAATTATAATTTCAATATTATAAAATACTGTAATATGAATTCTAATATATCATTAAATTGCTGTAAAGGTATATATTATGGTCAGTTTCTAAGATTTTATAGAATAAATAATATATTAGATAATTTCATAGAAGATGTTAAAAATTTAAACATGGAATTTATTAAAAACAAATTTAGTATCAAACAAGTAAAATATTTCAACAGTATATCAATTATAAAATATTTAAAAAAAAATAAATGGAAATATCCATTTATAAATTCAACTTTCTATAATTTCTCTAAATATTAACTAATACAAATTTATAATCTTTAACAGTTAATTAAACTTTGATTAAATAACTGATTAAAAGATATTCTCACAAGATTTTTAAAGTGTTATAGTATAAAGTTCATTTTATTTAATCTCCAATTTCTGGGGAGGAAAATGGAAGTTAAATAAAGATGAATTTGCACAATTAATAGCTTTATTAAACTCTTATAATTTGCCTTTTTAAAGGAATATTAAAAGATGAATAAGTGTTGAATCAGTTATTTTGATATAACTAGCTGTAAAGATTATGAAATTCAGCTTTCTTCCCTTAACTATTTTTCCTTTCTTCTTTAATTTTCTTGTTGTTCAAAAAAATTCTGAATAAATGGTCTAAATTTGAAATGTGGGGGGACATTCCCCTCCCGCAACATGTGTCAGCCAGAAATAGATATTCACAATGGAGGACGCCGCGGTCGAGGTAGGTTTACAGTTTGAATTTGTTAACACTTGTATCTGTTATATATGTTCATTTAAATATTTCACTGAAACAACTTAATATTAACACATAAAATCCGGTTTAAAAGAGATCTATGACATAATAAAGAAGGGGTGAAATGTCGTTGGACTTTTATCTGAAGATCCCCGGTCCAGCAGATCTCTTTTTCCAATTTATTTCAATTTAAAGTTTTTTGTGTATGTCTGGTCTACCATTAGGGTTTCAAAACATAATATCCAAACTTATAACAAATGTTAATTCATACTATAGATATATTACTAAATACAACTATTTATAATCATATTATAAAATAAAAAAACCTTTAAAAATCTTTAAAAAAAAAAGGATAAAATATAAAATCATAAAAATATATATATATATACTAACAATCTTATCTACCTTCTTTACAAAAATTTTTTTTTTCCTTATTATTAGTTTGATTAAAAGTGCATGGTTCTGTCTTTCTCTCTTTTTTCTAACTATTATATATATTCTCTCTTCGATTATTCTATATATAGGATTAGAGTATGTCTAAATGACGTGTAAAAGCCGATGTAATAGACGTTACGTTGTTAATTTTTATTGTTATTAATTATAAATATATAATTAACTTGAGGATGTATCAGAAGTAAAGAATTTTTTTTTTCTCTCTCTATCTACAAATTAATAACATTTTACAAATTTTATAATTTGAATTTAAATGATCATAATAGTGAAGATAATCTTAATACAAAACTGGACTATAAAATTAAATAACTATTTATTATTATAATTAATTTAGATTTAGCTTGCTAATCTAATCAAATCTAATTGATATAAGTTATCATTATTATCAGTTTGCTCCTTAAGTTTTAAAATTAGAATCACTGTTATAATTTTGTTATATAGTTTCTGCACTATATATATATATATATATATATATATTAAGAAAAAGGCATCTCCTTATCGTGCAACTGAATGTTGCTGATGACTTGCGCCATCTATCGGAATAAATATCAACTATTCTTGTTGATTTTTAATTATTCCAGAATTGGCCAAATACCCATTATTGATTAATCAAGAAAAGCTAACCACGGACGCATTTCGGACTGTTGGCCCTCATCAGCGTGGTGCAAGCTGTACCTCAACGACCAAAAAATTGGTCATTAAGGCATCCTGAAAATCATGAAACGGGTAGTTAAGGCCAGAATTGATTGAGAACGCTACACAATGTGAAAAATAGTACAAATGTAATATTGTACTGGGATAAGGTGCATAAATTAAGAAAAAGGCATCTCCTTATATATATATGTAAAACAGACCTAAGTAATAAATGAATTTAAAGGTATCATAGTCATATGATTAATTTATACATTTAAATTTATTAGTTACTCGATATACTACACACTCATATAAAATATGTTTTCAATTTATATTTTTTTAAATCCCTCACTTTATATTATTCTCTTGTTTCATTCATTTCCATCCATTTAATATATTTTTTAACTTATTAAATTTTATGAGAGCAATTGTTATCCAGTAATTATTTAAATTAGAAAAGATGGTTGTTGGAGAAGTGTTTTTTTTTTATTTAATTTTTCAAGTGTTGCAAGCTTTCGATAAAAAAAATTGCTCTTGTACGGGCAAATAATAATAAAAAATAAGACAACAAAATGAGGCTATTCACAAAACATTGTAATGAAATAAAATATCAACATGTTCACGTGCGGACATATAACTATATAACAGCTAAATATAAAAATAGATAATAATATAGTGTAAAATCATATATACGTTAGAAGTTTATTATTGAATTTTGAATAATATTAGAAATTTATTTCCACAAAATCTGCCAAATTTGTGAATTACTTTTAAGTTTTAAAGCAATAAATTGATTATAAGAGACCAATCCCTCAAAATAATTCGAATATTTTTTTCATAGGTTCAGGCAAGTCCCTTTTATATGATAATAGGCTATAACAACCTTCATGCAAAGGCTGCGGTAGTTGCTCGTCAAAAAGTCGGATAATATGGAAAATTAAATAGATTTACAGTAGGAAAAAGCAGAGCCATGATAGTATTTAAAAATATCATATTTAATAACGTTAGATATAGAGATATAATTTTTTCAAAAAAACATCATAAATATTTATAAAACTAAATTCAATAACTATTGTATATTGGAGAAAACCTATATTGTTATCGTTTTGTGTTGATTAAAAAAGGGAAAATGGAAATGATCTCAAAGTTCAAACTGATTAGATAAATTGCCTAATATGTCTACATTTTTGGAACTTTCGTTTGAATGCAATATTAATATCTTGGTCCTGTTAAATAACATAAATAAAGTTTTTGCTTTCTCTTTTTCGAATTTAATATGACTAACGAATTTATTTTCGTGTTTTTCATTTGAACTTCAATAATTAGTCATGGTGCCTTTTTTAGATTTAGCAGTAATGATGGAAACAGACAATACACTAGATAAATAATAACAAATGTAGGTATATTGTATGTATTTCAGATATTCATTTTTATTTAAAAGTAAAATTATAGATACACACATTTCCATTGTTTTTAAAGATTTTTGGTTTCAGTATATGATATCATTTTTTTATATTATCTATTGGCTCCATTTAAAAGAATAAAAAAAAGAAAAATTCTTAAAATAGATCAAACAAAATAATGTCATTTTTTAATTCCTATTTTAGTAAGGAACATTTCTCTATTATTTTAAGTATTCTTCGGAGTATATTTGAATATATATAGAGGGATAGTCGGTATCTAGAGAAACGTGGCGAAGAACTATCACATTTTGAAGATATTCTGCAACAATATATTTCATTTTAGATTTAAAAATTTGTTTATAGCTAAATATTTATATAAAATAAATATATTGATTTATATATATAATAAATTGAAAAATATTCATGGATAGTATTATTATTTGAAAATGGAAAATAAAATTAGGGGGTATATATAGAATTTTTTAAAAATTATTATTATTAATTATTTTTAAAAATCTATAATCATATTTTTTCTTTTGTTAAATATTTTGTTTAATATATGCTTTTGACTCGTGATTTCGATTTTTTTATGAATTTGAAAGTTCGAACGAAAACACGCAGTCCCCCTCAAATACATTTGTAACTCCTTGCTAAAATGTCGTATTATTAATTTTCCTGACATCGACAAAATATCTTTGTCGAAACATTGACAATATAAAATTCTTTGACAGGTGTGTCTTTTTGAATAATATATATTTATATATATATATATATATGTATTGTTTCAATATTTTATTTGTTACCCATTAGTATATTTAATGTATTTTCAATGTTTTATTTCTCTGTGTATAAACATATGTTAAATGTGACAATATGTTAATTGTATTGATATAAATTTATAAATTATTCTTTTGATATGTTAGTATAATAATATAAATTATAGACAAAATTATTGTTCTTAGTACAATCATTTATATTATTTGATCTCTTTTAATAATGTATATATTTTTCCTCTTTTCTATTCATTTTACATTTAAATGGGAAGAAGATATTAAATAACCTAAATAATAATATTTTTTTCTAAATTTAAAAATATTATGAAATATTAAACTATTTTATGTAAACAATAACATATTTTATATAAAGGGAATCTCTTTATGGTGCAACTGAAAGCTGCTGATGGCTTGCGCCATCTATCGGAATAAATATCAACTATTCTCGTTGATTTTTAATTATTCCAGAATTGGCCAAATATTTGGCCAATAATCTGTATTATTTTGCTCAATAACATATTTGTTTCTATAAAAGAAAATTAAAAAAAAAATATGCGCGGAAAATTCATAAAATACACTACGTGAAACTAAATATAACATCAAGAATTAGTAGACAAAATGTTGTGAAAATATGCAAAAGAGTGTACAAATAACAAACAATATACATGATATTGATTAGAACAGAATACACCTATACACTGAGCGAGTTCGCCTTCCACTCAATATGTTGTGGGACCACCGCGGACGGCTATGAAGGCATCAACATTTCTTGATACTGACTCAATGAGCGTGCGGATGGTGTCCTAGGCGATGGCTGCCTATTCCCTGTTAACCATCAGCACAGTTTATCTTCTGAACGCGGCTGTGGCAGCGCATACAAACGACGTCCAATTATGTCCCATCGTGTTCTATAAGCGAGAGATGTGGAGAAAGTTGTGGACATGGGTAAGCACCGAGGTTTCATGAATGGCATGTTGACTGATCCGTGCTGTGTGAGGTCGGGCGTTATCCTGCTGGAAAATATAATTTATCACCCCCTGAAAGATAGTGTCAACGACCTAGCACGTCATACAAGTACCGTTGGGCCGTCATGGTACCTTCAATACGATTCGGAGGTGATCTGATATCATGGACTGTTGGCTCCCCAAACCATAATGCCGCGTTGTAGTGAGGTGCTGCGTTCCATAGATGCGGTAAGATTGGACCTGTCACCAAGACTGAGCCAAACACCTACTCGGTGACAGTCATTGCTAAACCATTAGCGAGATACGTTCTAGAATATTTCCCTGTGCCATTCGCTATCCATATGACTCTATCCAAACAGAATTGCAAACGAAGTTGTCAGTGCCGTTGGGTCAGTGGCAGTCTTTTTAACGGGTCGTCGCCAGCGACCAATCTGCGTATAATGTTTTTGGTCGATATGAGAGAATCAAGAATGTACTGCACATCCTTTCAAAATGGAGACAGAAGTGGACTCTGGGGCTGTCAACGCAATTCAGCGGATAGGTAGGTCCACGCGTGCCGACGTCATTCTGGCAGCGTAGTACCCCTTAATCGTGCCAAATTACCTTGTTCCAACCATCTTTGCCATATCCGGGGCACTGTGGACGCGTTCAGGAATCTGTTCGTACAGATTTGGCGTATGGATCATCCTGCCATCACCATACCTCTTGTGAAATCATTTGTCTGCTGGAACTGCCTCGGCTGAGGCGTCCTGGAATTCTCGGCTACTAAACGTTTTTTTTTCTGAGTAAATAAAAATGCAAAAGCTTTCCCTGTCAGGCAGAGAAGTTCGAATATTGGCAAATTTGCAAGTTCCTTCTCTTATAACTCAACCAACAGATGTGGGAAATATGTGCAATTTATATTGATATTAATAAGGTAACATACAATATAATATAATGTAAAAGTGTAGCCAACTTGTAAAATGTGACGTCATAATAAGCCAGGAGTGGTTAGAGATGACCGCCACGTGTTAAGGTTGACCAAGGTCATGGAGCGGACCAATTATACCGAAGACCACGTGAGTCCACCGCCCCCAGGGCATTCAGGCTTATAAGGATGCCGCCGGTCGCCCGACCAGCACTGAACACACTTCTGTCGCAACTCAATCCCAAGTGTCCGCATCTCGGACACTTCCCAACACCGTAGAAATTCCGACTATTGCTTCTCATTCCCAAACTAAAATTATTTTCCTCCAACCCACTGGAAAAGCCCTTCCCATCACACTCATCAATACATTGACCAAGATCTTTGAAGGGTGTATCCTGGCGCGACTGCAATGGATTGCAGATCACCAAGGTTGGTTTTCATCCCAGCAGTTTGGCTTCCTCACAGGGCGTTTGGCTGAAATGACGCTTGAATCTATTAACAACATCATCAACGAAGGCCTGAAGCACTTGAGGAACATAATAGCTATTAGTCTGAACATCAGCCAAATCTTCGACACAGTTCAAAGACATCTTCCAAAGCCTCCGTGAACTTGACTGTCAAGAAGAGCTTATCGAATTGCCCGCGAGCTTCCTTCACGAAGGGTAGGTAATTTACAAAGCTTGGAACGCCAGCCTGAACTACTCTAAATTTAGTCCCTCATGGAACAGCGCTGAACCTCTTTTACTTTAACGTAGTGGCCAGAAAAAGTATACTCCTTCCAAGACTTAACAACTGTGAAATCATCAGGGTTTCAGACGATTTTATATTACTAATTCGCTTCATCCGCAAATTTCAAACTCGAGAGATCAATAAATACTTAACACAGTTCTTTTTCTGAGGCACATCTCGGGGATTGACTATCAACCTAAGAAAAATCCAGCTCTGTCTCTTCCATTGGAAGACCAAGCGCCCCAGCTACCAAGGTATAAAACCAACTTATTCTCGTCGATAATAAAGAAAAGAAAATTGTAGGTGCCACTGTCGATACTAAAAGAAACTTTGTTGGAAACATGAGCAACATCATCAAGAGGTGTAGGTGGATACTTCTTCGACTGTCTAACAAGATCTAGGAGCAGTTCGAACTGATCTTCAGCGCAGGCCGAAAAATACATAATAAGTTGATCCTTCCATCCATACTCTATGGCTCTAGTATTTGAGTCAAGCGGGTGTTCGACACCAATCGCATTCGTAAGCTAAGTAGCCTTCATTACAAATATGCTAAAGTTTTAATCATAGGAGGCCCTTGCACTCCAATATTCTTGTAATTTCCCTGACAGGCTGTCCTCTACTGTATATATATATCAAATCCCATCTAGCATTAATGAAAACGCTAAGAGAAGGCCATTTTAAGTCACGTCCTCGGTACCCAACCCACGTCAATTCTCCAAGACACTGCCAGAACAAATCACTATCATCTTCACAGATGGCTTTTGGTCTCTCAGAGGTGTTGGTATAGCAATGGTGCTGCCTTCCCCCTATTCATCACTGCAATTCAAACTTCAAAACAACTCTACCTCATTTCAAGCCTAACTATTGGCTATCCTATATGCTACTAGATCTATTCAGACCATGCCGCGAAAATACTTTGTCATAGCTTCCGCTTTCAAAGCAGCTCTGCACGCCATATGCCACTCAGATATCCCAAGAACCCCACTTGCTGCTGAGTTAGGCAGGAACCTCAATACTCTGGAAAATTTTCAAATCAGCTGGGCCCGAGGTCATTGCGGCATTAAAGGAAATGAATAAGCTGACCAAGTCACCAAAGTCGCAGCTCAGAGGGGAATACTTCTACACTTCTCAACCCTTCCTAAGAAGTACGTCAACTCCCAAAACTAGCAGATCGCCTTCCAAATAAGGATAGCCTTTTACATTATATATCACACGCTACAAAAAACTTCAGAAAATTTGCTGAATCCCATATTCTTATAATTTCAATTCTCCCAAAGGTAGATGCCCATCCTACCATCCTCAGAGATTCCAGACTGCAACTCTACTCACAACCAACACATTCAATGAGAAACATGAATCGATATCTAATCGGTTGTATGTCAACTGAGCAACAAAAAAAGAGAATTAGTTAGAAAACAAACCAAGGCGACTTTCGTACGCTCCAGGAGTCCGGGTTACGTACAGAACAACAACAACGGCCGCCCGGGCTTAGAGTATTGTAATAGCATCGGCTAAAGATTATTTATAGCGTTGCTTCCATTTTAGTTAAACAGCGCTAGCGAAAAAAATACCACAAAATAAAAAAGAATATTTTAAAAAATGGACGTTTATATTTTACAATCATTTTACAAGGCACAATCGCAATTCTGCATTGCGGTTGATGTGAACTTCGGATGGGATCTTTTATGGCGAGGTTTCAATTTTCCTATTTATGCTGTTTTTGGCATTTGTGGAGGTTCATATTTTTAAAAAATAATCCTTCCTTATTTATGTGAAATATCCCGTCACAGATATAAAAAAATCTTTAAATATTTTCATTATTTTGTAATAAAAAATCATTTTAGATTAAATATAAAATGCGCCTTATTTCTATCGTAAACAATTTATAGATGGAACTATTTTTAGCTATAAATGAAGCTTGCGGGAAGATGATATTCATGTACCAAAAGCGGCACCTCTCTCTTTAAATAGGCTTTAGGACAATGCATTTGTTTAATCAATCATTCTCTATGACCTGCTTTAAGTTTTTTACTGGGGTAATAAGCTTAATACATTGTTCTAACTCATAACAAAAGAAGGAGGCGCCTCTTTTGGTATATATATATATTAATTTTTAAAAGTTGAGGTGTTATATAAATTGAAAATTAGGTTTTCTCCAATTTGCCCTAGTTATTTAAAGTATTTGAAAGAAAAAATATCAACTCTATATTAATAAATACTCCTCTCTATCTATTTCTAATCTTATAATCTATATATATTGCTACTGTCTTAATTCTAAATAGTTTAATTTATTGTTCCGCATATATGACGTTAGACTACCTAACCCTATTATGTACGTTGTTATAGCCTATCTTTTGTTATATAACAATAAATATTTTACCGCCTAAATATGCATTTATTCTTTTTTTTTGTGCATTTAAATTTTCTAAAATATTTAAAGCTTTTTCACATAATATAAATAAATATATATATATTGATTCAATATATATTAAAATTTGAAAACTTGTGATATTTTGATGTTGTTATAATGGCACTTATTTTTGAGTTGCTCTTTGTGTGTATTCTAGATTCATAGCACAATGAATACTTTATAGATAGATGTATAATTGATACGCAGGCCGATTCTGACCTAGATCTTGGTCTAATTCATTTAAAGAGAATGAAAAATAATTTATTTGTTTATTTTGTTTATATGCAATTAATTCATCAAAATATATCAAGCCTATTTACTTGAAAGAGAGCATTCTTATGGATCTACAAATCTTCCATGTATCATTTGTAAAAACGAGGTGCTCTGTTGCTAACAAAATCTCTCAACCTAATTCTTAGAAACCTTTTTGCCCTGTTGCTTGGCATTCTTTGGAATAGAGAGAGAAAAAATCACTTTAGTTTTGAAAATGTCGCTATAGCAATAAAATATTTTTTGAGTTATTTGAATCTGAAGTCTTTATTTATTTATCGATTTCACATGTTTTGATTACGCGTGTTACAAATTCTAAAAATTAATTATTATCCAAACACACAACACGGGATCCTCATCGAGTTATCTTGACAAGGAATTTTCTCAAAATATTCGGGAGAGGACAACCTACAACTTTTTCAAAAAATGCCAATCCGAATAACGCTTTGAATTAGGGTCAAAGGTGAACAAAAGCGTTATTGCTTAATTCACTAAATGTATCTCATCTGGGTGAAGCAGGTGATTCCTCTATGATAGTTCAACTGGTTATTTTTCTCCACATGTTTATCGCATCTCTACTAAATTTTGCCTCATTCGGTTAATTTCTTCTTTGGGTGTATTTTTATGTCGTAAAAGGTAAATGTATGAATTGAATGGCGTTAAATGGCGTTTCATTTTGCATAGCAATTGAAATTTTCAAATTTGAAATTGTAAAAAAAAACCTTATCTCAATATTCATATTCAGAATATATATGATATATCAGAGATGTATTAATTAATATAATAAACCATTGTTAGGCGAAGACCTGCTGAATGAGTTGAAACCAATAGTAACAAAGATGGCTGCATAATTTTCATATCTCTGTCGCAAATCTTCCAACGGTGCATTGCCAAATATTGAAAATATAATTTAAAAATAATAATAATAAATGTGTATATTTTTAGAAAAGAAATCAAGTTTTGGAGCAACGACGCTCTTCTACTGGCTTAACAATGTAGAGTGGAAAATACAAACTGTTTGTAAAAAACAAACCTGCACACGTGCGTACATGCATAACGAAATCAAAACTTTAAAATCCCTTTAAAACTCTTTATTATCCCATATGTATATTTGTAATTTAGAAATATTATATATTTTATAATTAAAAAGTTTACATAGGTATATATATATATATAGCAATTTTATATATAAAAGTAGGGATGACTTGATTGTTAGGGGAATCTTTTTGTTCTAAAGAATTTGAACTCTGTAAGTAACCCAATTTTCTAATTAAAGCTTTTATAAACTTCTGATAGAAGGGATTCTAGAAGTAGTCTTTGGTATTTTCGAGTGATATTCTGATAATGGCATCTGACGTCTGACATATTGAAAATGCGACCGGTTTAGGAAGACTATTTATATATCATTGAGCGTAGGTCATTTTTTCTTATATTTCTCTCTTTCTCTCGCTCATAAGTTCATTAATTTTAATTTGAATGGAATTTAGATTTCACCCACATATGTGGCATCACAATTTTGCCATTTAATGAAGCAAACTGCGTTGGTTTGATGATATGAATTCCTTTGCGTAATAAATTTGGTAATTCAGATTTCTAAAATGTTGCCCTATTGATTGGTGGTTGGTGAAAAATGGTTTGATTACTAGTTTCCTCATGGACGTTGGATTTTCTTTTTCGGGAATGATTAAGATTATGTCTATTGATTAGGTATGATGGGTAACCTTTTATTTTAAGGTTCCGGAAGATATTATCTTCTTCGACCTCTTATTGAAAGTAGGTAAAAGGAACAATGGATATGAAGTCGTTTGTTAAGAGTCTTGACGACTATTATTTTATGAACAATTGTTCAAATTCATTAAAACAAAAATATGTCCTAAATATTAAATCATCCCTACTTTTATATATAAAAATTGCTACAAATGTGTAATATATAACCCTAAATTTATAATTATAAAATATAATATTTCTAGAAATTGTAAATATACGAAATAATTGAGGCTTTTAAAGTTTTAATATTGTTATGCAGGCCTGAACTTATTCGGGTGAATATTTTATTTTAAAAACAGTTTGTATTTCCCCACTTGACATTGTTAAGCCATTAAGAAGAGCGCCATTTCTCGAAACATCGCTTTTTTCTAATAAAAAAATATATTTTTATATATATTTTTAAAATTATTTTTTCAATAAAACATTTAACAATTTCACTTAATGAAATCAAATATTAGCCAAATATGTTCACATTCCATCGTGACTCAATTTGTCGCATCACATGGAAATTTTTGGCAGGACTGTCCGAACTTTGCAAGAAGTGATACATAGATTGTTCCCAGATCTTAATTATTTAACTCTCTTAAACCAACCACTTTGTTTATAAAAATATAAATATCTCTTTTGCTTAATATATATATATATATATATATATATATACATGAAAAATAATTTTAAAAATAAATAAATTAAATTAAAAAGGTCAGGTGTTTGTTATTAAAATCAAAAAAGGTATATCCTGACCACGTTCACATTACCCTTTTGATGGCAGTGCGCCATCTGGTGAACAGATATCAACTAAACGTTGATTTAACCTGTTCCCTGATATTTGGCCAACCTATTTTCTTGATAAATCAATAAAGTCAACCACGAACGCGTTTCAGGCTGTTCGCCCTCATCAGCGTGGTGCAGACTGTACCTTTACACGACCATATATATATATTTTATTTATTTATTTATTATTTATTTATGGATTGCTCTATTTTCAAAACATATATACATATAATATTATGCACTAGCGCGCCATCTGTTATCAAAATTCGAAACTATTAAACGCGTAAGATTCTTTTTGAAATTAAACAATTTCTACTGCCCTTACTGCCAGGCCCTCCCGTTAATTTTTCTATTGCAGTAAGGGCAGTAGAAATTGTTTGATTTCAAAAAGAATCAAACTTGTTTAAAATAGTTTCGAATTTTGACATTATATATTTCTTAAATTTTTAATAACCTAAATTTCTGTAATAGATGCAGACACTTCAATATCGCGCCTTGTTAATTAGAAATCGATATAATTTTACACTCTTACACCAACCATTTTGTTTATACCAATTATATCAACTCTGTCGCTTTTTTATACATGTTAATCTGTAAATATGTATCCTAATTTTTAATTTTTTGGCTAATTTTGTTTTGTTTGTTTCCTCAATAATAGGCACTAATATTTAATTATCGAGCCTGGTTGGATAATAAATTATGGTGTCTTTCATTATGTATTGAAGATTATATATGTCAGGGTGTATTTGCAATGGAAAGATAGGTGCTTAATGAGAATATAAAGGCTCTTTGAATTTTATTTTGTTATTTGTTAAAATATATTGAGCAGATTTATTGATTAATTGTTCTCTCTCACACAACATTTTTATTCAAATCAGTCAGTAGAAACAAACTTTGGGTATTTATACATTGATGTTAATAACCCCCTTTGTGCAATAAACCGAATGCTTATCATAGAATTCATCATATCCAGAAAGCACAATAGCAATAACAGAAGAATAGACATTCCGGAAATTAATAATAAACTATTCTCTGAACCCACCCCATAACCTTCAAGTAGAGATATCGCCTCTGAATAGCAAATTCGATAAGCACGCGCAATAGAAGCCCACGTTGATTCTGTATTAAAACAAATGTGAACACCTAAAGCGCTTTATTTAATTTTAAATCTTATTTTATTGGCGTTTTAATGGAAAATATTTTTTTCCGTTGAAGGGCTTTCTTGCCCGAAGGCTTGAGAAATTTGTAAATAAAAATATTTTATAAAATAGTTTTCCCTGGAAGCCTAATGTTTTTATTTTAATAACCCAAGCATCATTAAATGTATTTTCTCTGTATTAGTGAATTAATGAGTGTATTACCCCTGCGATTCAGGTCTTGGTGTATTCAGGAAATTCATAAATTAAACTATTTTTGAATTTAAATGGAACACATAACTTTTGTCTATATTTCGACCTGTGTGTGTTAAAATGTCTAAAGATATAGTACATTTTTTAGATCATTTGGAGTATCTTCCTTAAATCCTGTTAGCATTTTATTTCCTCTCTGATATCTACATTTAAAATAATTGTATGTGAATTCACAAATATAATAACTTTCAATATTTTTTCCGTAACAAGTAGCGGCTTTAAAGGTTGTCTGGCACCAGATATTTCCCACGAATATACTTTTTTATTCAGAATTTTGCAATTTAATAAATATATTGAAAAGGAATTTGTATTCTAGGTGCCATTTGAACATAAAAAAAATATTCATCAAGTAAACAAAAGATTTAGGATGCAAATAAAATACATTTTCTTCTATAAAATAATTAATGAGTAATAGGCGGATTTTTGGATGCGGCAAATATTTTTAAACACACAACAATGCATGAAAATGCATGTTGCAAAATGCCAAAAACTGCATTTCATTTTGTAATAGCTTAAAATATGTTTACCTTTTCTGACACCTTTGCTTTTTGAACCTTTTATTAGCTATTTTTACTTTTTTAAAGCAAAGTTATTATTATATAAAAGGGCGTACCTGAATCTGTAAAGAAAAAAACCATTTTTTTCTCAAAATATTTCGAGAGATTGCTCCCTCTTTATCAATGTGCAATAAATTGATAAAGAGGGAGCAATCTCTCGAAATATTTTGAGAAAAATTTTTTTTTTTCTTTACAGATCCAGGTACGCCCTTTTATATAATCTTAATTAATGGATCGCCTTTTGACTCAAAGTTATTATTATTTTTTTATTTCTATTCGAATGGATTCAAAAATCTCTCTTCTGAGTGAGATTTTTCATATAAATACAGTCGAACTTGAATAAATAGAAGCCCAAGGTAACAGAAAAAAATTCGAATTATTCAAAATTTCGAATTAAAAAGTTTTGAATAAAAGGCTTAAAAGTCTTTGGACCAAGATAAATATTCGAATTAAAGACGTTTTCGAAATATCCAATTTATACTGTATATATACTATACATTATTTTAATTAAATAAGTTAATATAATTATATAATATTTGAGGAAGTGTAAAAACATTTATCAAACTATCTTTCTTTTAAAAATAACGACATACCTTTCCCTTTTAACAGCGAAGATTTAAAACAGATTTCGGTAACGAGCCTTTACATTTGAATACTTATCGAGAGAATATCGAAGGCCTTCCTACGCATTCAAATGCTGTTTCGCTTTCAGGCCTTTTGTCTAAGATCAAAGTATTGCAAGTAACAGTTTATTATAATGATTTCTAACAAAGTCAATATTTTGCCATATTATTTTAACATAAAAAGGTATTACATATAAAATATTGATTGTTTACCTATAATAAATTTAGATAAATACTGGAAATAATAAAAAAGGTATTTAGGAAGGTTATTGTAGAGCCTTATATAAAAATGAAGGCATAAAAGCTGATAGAGTATCGACACATGTGTATTATTCTATTTGACCAATAAGATTGGTGGAGAGAGCTTCAAAAAATAATTATTTATACGCAGATATTCATCGTGATATCTATACAAATCTTAGAAGCATAGCATTTCAATGACTGACCAGATGTTTTAAAAAATATTTCGCGCGAAAAGAAACAAGAAAAACTTCAAATAAATGCTTAATATTTTAAATTTAGTTCAAAGTTTTATTAGATCGGAGATACCCGTTAAACAATTAAATGACTCCTTTCCAAAGAAATATTTCGAGATATATTTTGAGAAAGAAAAATGTTTTGAACTGAAAAAAATACAGTTTTTAAAATACAAATATTTGCTATTTCAAATATGGGCACCAGAGCCAATACTTTAAGTTATCTATGCTTAAAATGTCGATCATATATCAACAAAAGAGGATAACTTCACAAACTTTGGCCCGATGAAATTAAGTATGAAATAAATATCAAGCTTTGTATCTCCCAAACTATTTTCGAATTAGGAATGTAATCAAACTTAATTTACATTTTTGAAAAATCTTACAATTGAATTACATCTAGTAAAGTCTTTATACGTATCCACCCCCTCTCAATAGCAAATATATTTATAATCTTAAGAAAAAAATTGAAATATTATCCTTCTATCTTATAAAAAAAGTAACGAAATTACCTCTATCAATAGAACTTGTAACTACAAGATAATGAACATGTTTGAAAACAGTAATTTTAGTTTGAAAAATAAATTTAATTACTTTATTTTATAATTCACTATATAAAAATAATTATGATGTAAAAGGAAGAAAGGTTTTGATTAACGAGGAAGAAGTGAAGGAAGAATTGTTTCAGGTAAGTGTATCTTTTTATACCATTTTACATGATGAAATTAGAGTCGACATTGTTTTTAGAAGAATAATAGTGGGAGATTATCCTAAATGTAAAAACATGTTAACGAACGCTAAAGATCAAAATAATGTTGAATCCAATTTTAAATAGTTCACTAGATTATTGGACAAAATTCTAATCTTTCTAAGTCTGATTTTTATCAAAATTAAAAAACTAAGAATAAAGACACAATATTATGCAAAGTTTATAGTGTTGATGTGGAGAGAAGTTTTTCAAGGCATAAACATTTGAAAATAATAGAGGGCAAACATCTACTCCAGAAAATATAGTGTGATAGTGTAAAATTATAATTCAATATTTTACCTTTTTAATTCTAATAAATATTTTTATATTATGTATATTTATGAAAAAACAATAGAAAAAGATAAAAGATAAGTGGGTCAGGTGTTGATATTAAAAATAAAGAAGGCATCTCCTGACCACAAGCACATGTGCTTTTTAGATGGCAGAGCGCCATCTAGTGGAGTTTATGTGTGAAGAAATAGTAAAAATGTGTTATTGTACTGGGATAAGGTAAAAATATTAAGAAATTGACATCTCCTTATCGTCCAACTGAAGGTTGCTGATGACTTGCGCCATCTATCCGAATGAATATCCACGAATAGTTGATATTTATTCCGATAGATGTCGCAAATCATCAGTAACTTTCAGTTTCACGATAAGGAGATGCCTTTTTCTTAATATATATTTACGTATATCTTATCAATTACACACTGTTTATACAGGGTGATCTAAAAGTCTTGCACAATTTCAAATATTAATAACTCCGCGAATATTTGTGCTAGAGCAATGCGGTAAACACCATTGTGTTCAAAATGCAATGAGAATATTTATGGCAAATAATGAAAAATTCGAAATTGATTTTAGTTACAATTTTATTCGCTAGATGTCGCTCTACCAGAATCAGAGATTCAGCGGCCAAATTGTTTGATAAATTGAAAATATAACTGATCGACACGTAATTTTCCTTTGTGAATACCAAGGAAGAACCCTAATAATATCGAATGATAAACAAATAAAACACCACTTCGCCAAAGGTAGAAGAATTGAATGATGTTTTTAAATGCAATCCGAGATATATATATATATATATATATATATATCACTTCTCATTCGAAGACAATCTCTCGTCGAGACAAAAGTGTTCTTTCTCTGGTTAGGCTTTTTTTTTCTATTTGAAGTAAATTTGCTTTTTGATAGTTTTTGTTTTTATTTATGGAGCCGAACCAGTATGATGGTCAGCAGACCAACAAAAAGCGGCCGCGTCCTGAGGACGAAGACCTCCTCCCGTCTTCCCATCATCAATTTAAGTTCAACAGCACAGCGAACTTGTTCAACTTGGGTGCCGAACCTTCGAGGCCATCATTGCCGACACCAGCCTGGACTCCCCCGAAAAAATACAGATGGCTACCAGAGTACTGATGCTGACTCTCGTCCAAGAGGCAGAACTTCTTCTTGAGGACGCCTTCAAGGGAGCCAGTCTAGGAAGACCCAAACCCACAGCCAACGTCCCGATCCCCTCCACCTCTTTCGCCTCGGTAGTGGCAGAGAAAGACAAGCCAGTAAGGCCTGCACCTCCGAAACCTAAAGCGAAAGCCACATTTGTGAATTTGGCTCCTTCCTTTGAATCGCATGTCGTCGTCAAGTCGGCTAACCCCAAAGCCAACCCAAGGGAAATTTTAAGGGAAATTCAAAAGATTCATCCTTCCCAAGCGTCATCAAAAGACATGGTGGCGTCCATCAACACCAACGGCAAGGTGGTTTTCCACACTAAAACAACCCAAATGGCAAAGTCGCTGGTTTCTGGGCTGACCTCCCTGCCAACGGGTCTAAGCTGCCACGAGCGCCCGATTATCCTACCAAGATACTGCCTCTTCAGAGTGGACGGGGAGGTGCGGAACGAGGAGATATGCGAGAGCCTCCGCTCCAACCACTCCGTGCAGTCACTCCAGGGAAAACGTGACATCAGGGTAGTCCATCGATCGAATAATGCGGCACACAGCACTAGTACAGTGTTCATCGAAGTGGACAACCAAGTCGCCGAAATCCTCGGTCAACATGGACGTATCCCTGTGGCGGGTCTAATGCACAGGTATGAGCGCAGTCATACTTTAAAGCAATGTTTCCGTTGCTGTGGCTTCGGCCACCGCGCTTCTACCTGTCCATCTGCCCATCCAATCTGCTACCGCTGCGGCTCTGCAGAGCATGAGGGCTTCCAATGCTCGGTCGAGCCAAGCCAAAGCCGCTGCTGCCGCTGCAGCAAAAAATCTGGAGCTCCCATCAACCACTTTGCCACCTCATCTTCCTGTTTCTTTGTGAAAGAGAGAATAGCCCAAACAAGAAACAATATCTAGGTCATTGCGTGTCCTGCAGGTGAACGCTAGAAAATCACCAACTGCCATTCTTGAAATTGCAAATTTGGAAAATTCCGCACAGCCCGACATCGTGCTCCTGCAAGAACTCCCACCTAATTTATTCTGGCCCACACCTGGGTTTCAGGCATTTTTTGTCCAAGGCGCCTACATCCCCTCGGGAATTGTGGCACGTAGCAACCTTTATCCCATCCCTCTAACCTCCCAGACACCGCCATAACCTCCATAGACATATGTCTAGAGCAGTGTATCATTGCGGTGTACTCGGCCTACTGGCACGGCGTTAGAGCTGCCGATGATTTCATCCCTCTTCTTGAAGAAACGATAAGACGGGCCTCTCTTCCAGTTATCCTGGGTATGGACACTAACGCCCACTCTCCTACCTGGGGCATCGGTGCGAGGTTGGACCTCCGAGGTTATAATCTTGAAGAGTTCGCCAGCTTCAAAGATCTTCATTTCTTGGGACCCCCTGTAGTCTCTACATGGTCTAATGGGTCTTTATCTTCTTCTATAGATGTCACTCTGGCCTACAGCTCACTGGCTATCCATGCCACTAGCGGTTTATTAGATGAGATGGCCTTCACTGACCATATACCTATCTGGACTACATTCCTAGACATGGTCAATAACGAGACGAACTCCTCCTGGGTTGAATCCTCATGTAAAGAACAGACCTTTAAATCCTGCCTCAACTCTTCTCTCCACCAGGAAACTACCCAATTGAACGAGACCTCTACGCCAGAAGATATTGACAGGGTGGTCCTCCTTCTGACTTATATCCTGCAATCAGCTTGTGACTCTTCCATGGGGAGACGCTCCAATACTACATGACCGTCAAAGCCGTGGTGGACCCCCGAACTGAGTCGGATAAGAAGGTTGGTTATCTCTCTCCGCCGTTATAGTCAGAATGTCCGGTGCCTTATTAGGAACTTCTTCCGTGGTTTATACCGAGCGTGCCATAATCGAATGAAGGCGGCTATACGGAAAGCTAAAAGTAAATCCTGGTTTAATATCTGTGAGGAGGTGTCATCCGCATCCTGGAGTGCCATACATCGATTTATCGCCCGGGGCCGCGGCTCCCCCAGAGGCCCGCCACTTCTCAAACATGATAACGGCTCTCCTTACAATCCTCATGAGACTTGCCAGGCCGTGTTGAATCACTTTTTCCTACCTGACACCAGACCTCACCCGCAAAGGAATGCAATTTCTGCGCACTCAGACGAACCTGAATTCAAACCCCCGGGAAGTTTTGCGAGCCATTCATCGCTGTGGAAAAAGGAAAGCTCCGGGCCCCAACGGTCTTGGTTCAAAATGCCTAGACTTGGGCGGCCTTTCCTTGCAATTCCTGCTGGCCGAATTGTTCACCAAATGCCTTCGTATGGGGCACTTCCCCCGTCCATGGAAAGAAGGCCGCCTCATACTTCTGCCTAAACCCTCCAATTCAGCCACCAGTCAGCTGGAGAAATACAGACCTATTACTTTATTGAACACTATGGCCAAAGTGTTTGAGAGATGTATCCTGGCCAGACTTCAGTGGCTCGCGGATCGTCACGGATGGTTCTTTGAAGATCAATACGGTTTTGTAAATGGTCGTTCAGCGGAAGATGCATTGGCAAGTATCACTCAATTCATTGAAGAAAGACAAGCTCACTGGAGGAAAATTCTTGCCATTAGCTTGTACATCAGTAAGGCCTTCGACGCTGTTTGGAGGCCAGCAATCATTCAAAATCTTGAACGTCTAAATTGTCCAGAGTCTATTACCGGCTTAGTAAAAAACCTTTTGGAAGACCGGAGGGTTTCTTGTTCAGCTTGGACAATAACAGAATGTACATCCTCCCAGCTCGGCACTTCCCAGGGTTCAGCGCTAAGTCCTTTCCTGTGGAACATAGTTGCACGGACCATCTTCAACCTTCCCTCCATCAAAGATAGCCGATTAATAGCTTACGCGGACGACTTCGCCCTTCTGATTCAGGTTCGTGGTCGCCTGCCAGTCTCTGCCACTAACACCTTCTTGGAGAGGTTGACATCTTGGTGCACGATGTATGGTGTTAATATAAACCCCAGTAAGACTCAAGCTTGCCTGTTCCAATGGCGTAATATCCACCCCAACTCCGAGACAGGGCTTAGAATCCCTGGTTAACCTATAAAAATCAAGAAGAACATCACAATCTCAGGAGTGGAGTTTGACCAGACCCGCGGATTTGTCGCCCACCTACGCAAGATCACACGTAGATGCAGATCAATAATCCCACGACTCACCAACTCCATACAGGATAAATTTGGAATCTCCTTTTCAGCTGGAACTAGGATTTTCGACGCGGTGGTGGTGCCTGCCTTCCATTACGGAGCGTCAGCATGGGGACGTCGTGCTCTCTCCAGCGAAGGCATTAGGCAGCTTAGGAGCCTTCACTACAATTTTTCGAAACGTGTACTGAGAGGAGGTCCTTGCACACCAACAGTCTCAGCCATCTCCATCACCGGCAGCCCTCCTCTCGATATTATTGTTAGGTCTCGTAAGGCGTTTCTAAAAGGAAATCAATGAAGGAAATTTTGAATCTAGACCAGGCCCTGCTTCTTTGTCATACCCTCCGGATAGACGTCAATTGTCTTTCAGTCTAAACATCGAGGAGATAACAACACCCATAATATTTACCGATGATCAAAAAATGAGGCTGGGGTGGGCGCTGCAATTGTTCCCTCATCAGAAGATCAGCAGCTCGTTCTCTTGCGGCTCCATCCAGACTGCACAGCCTTCCAGGCTGAAATTCTAGCAATCCGCTGGGCGGTCCGTCTGGTGGAGGAAGGTTATTCTAGAGAGGATATCACTATCGCGTCGGACTACAGATCAGCTCAGTCAGCCATATGTACGTCAGGTCCAGTTCGATCGACATTAGTAGCTGAGATTATTCTCGCACTGAACACTAACCAAAATGTAAAGCTGTGTTGGGTGCTGGGACACTGCGGCATCGACGGAAACGAAAGAGCAGACAGGGCTGCTAAGAAGGCGGCCGTTTCGACCTTAGAGCCATCATTTTCCATCCTGCCTAGAAGCCTGGCCCGTAACCATTCACGCACGGCTGCCCTAGACGCATGGACGGAGGTTTATTGCCGGGACCACTCCAACAGACACCTGAGGAGAATAGCCCATATTCCAGACCGGCTGCTCCAATTCCTCCCTAAGGTCTGTCCTGGAGAAGTCACCACCACCTTACTTACAGGACATGGCCATGTTCGAGCAGATTTGGTTCTCTGGCATCCTGGGGAAGACCCATCTTGCCCACATTGTATGGAGGAACAATAGACTGTGGACTACCTTCTGTTCAGATGCCCTGCTTTCATGCGACACAGAATGCAGACAGCCATTCCGCTTGGGAAGACCTCCTTCGACCCAGTCTCGTTGGCTGGACTCCCGGATTCTCTGCAGGCACGGAACTTCCTGACCAGCTGGTTCGGCTCTGCAATTGGCTCTATGTAAATATATTCTAGAGTAACTGGTTTCTACTAGTTAGCTGGACAGCCCGGGCAGTTGGCGTTTCTTGCGCTCCAGGGGCCTGGGTTATCCTTATTTCTCTCTCTCCGAGATATGTAAAATAGATAAATGCAAATTTAAACAAGCAGCAAAAAAAAGAACTGATATTTTAGATGCGTTTTGCTGGAATCCTCTTAGCTATTTAAATTTCGAAGATAATAAATTTATAAATTTTTAATTCAACTCTCTCAGTATCGATTATACATAGTGTGATCAATAATTTCCAGGAATGTTAAATATTTAAAGAAATACAAAATTATAATAAAGTTTTATTTAAAATTATTCAAAATAATCACCGTCACTATCTATACACTTGTTCCATCTTTTTTTCCAGATAGCAAAACACCTCTGAAATGCCTCATCTTTCAGGCTTTTCAAAATATTCTTCGTATTCTCCTTTATTTCAAGTATTGAGTTATATCTCGACGTCTTTTTAGAGTTTTTTAATTTCAGGGTAAAGGAAAAAGTCGTTGGGAGCAAGGTAAGGAGAATATGGTGGCTTGGGTAGTAAAACAATTCCGGGTTTAGCCAAATATAGTTGTACAGTGACGGCCGTATGTGGCCGTGCGTTGTCATGATGCAAGAACCATTTTTTCTTATGCCATTTTTCGGGTCGTTTCTGACGCACAGTCTCCCTTAAACATCGCAATACATCAAGATTGTAATGTTGATTAATGGTCTGAACCTCGGGCACGAATTAATAGTGTACCAATCCCTTTACATCAAAGAAAGTGATAATAAGACACTTAAGCTTCGATTTTATCATCCTTGCTTTCTCTCGCTTGTTCGACCAGCTTTAAATCGTGAAAACCATTCAAATGTCCTCGATTGTGATAGGACATATTCTTTAAAAGCCTGTTTCAACATTTGAAATGATTCGGAAGCTGTTTTCCCTAATTTGAAACAAACCTCTATGCAGACTCGCTGTTTTTCAATACAGTCCATACTGAAGTTAGAATATGTTCTGATATACTCGAGCTTATAAAATCGATAAAACGTGAGCCTGTGCGTCTGTGTGATCAAATTATTTTCTATGTGTTGATAAATGTTTTATCTACAAGGTCCTTATGAAATTATTCCATTATTTTTAATATTTTACGTGATCCAGTCTCATTCCTGGAAATTATTGATCACACATAATATTTATTTCAATTCATTTGAAAAATATTTATCTATCTCTGATAATTTATTTTACTCTGGAATGTCGTAACTACAAGATAAAGCACTCCTGGTGAAATATTTTTATTGCAATTTAGAATCTGCCACTGAAGCTTTACGAGCGTTTCGTACCTTTAAAGGTATTCGAAGCGGTAAATGACCGATGAGTTGCTTGCTACTCTCTAAGGCGAATGATAAATTTTTTGAGAAGACTGGATCTCTAGAAGCAAACCTTGGAGTAGAAGACCATCGGCATTCAAGTCAGTGGCTGTTACGGTTTCGCAGAATGTTGAAGCTTTTGAAACGTTATCCACGTATGGAGAAGTAAGTGCTCGACTAGTTTCTCGAAAAACGGGGATTTCGTGTGGAACAGTTTGGAAAGCACAAATAATTTTTCTTAAAAAATACCTGTACAAAATTCAAAGATTTCACAAGCTAAAAGTCGGCGATTTTGAGAAGCGTCAAGAATTCGCTGCATGGGTTTTCCGGCAAATTGATATTGATGAAAACTGGCTGTCGAATGTTCTGTGGACAGATGAAGTTCACTTTTTCTAAACGGAGAAGTTAACACTCAAAACAGCCGCATTTGGGCAACATAAAACCTTAGGATTTTTAAAGAAAAGGCACTCCATTAGCCTAGAGTTACAGTTTGGTGTGGGTTCACTTCTTATTTTATTATTGGGCCATTTTTCTTTGATGAAATCAATGGAAGAACTTTTAAGACCGTTCCTGTAACTGGTGAACGTTATGTTCAACTTTTGAGAGAAAATGCTATTCCCATATTGCAGGACAGACAATCACTCAGCGAAATAACATTCATGCAAGATGGAAGACCTCCTCATATCTCCCGCGGTGCCAATTACTGAAGGATACGTTAGGTAAAGATCTGCGATAAGTTGCCACTTAAAACACCAGTGGTCTCCAAGATAATCAGACTTGACGCCTTGCCTTTTTGGCAAAGGGGGTACATTGAGTCGCGTGTTTATCGATGCCGGCCTACCACATTGGCCATGTTGAAGTCTTCTATTAGACGGCACGTTTCATAAATATAAACAGATATTTTATTTAATGCTATCCAATCTATCATATATCATCTGCAGGCGCCACATTGAGCAAGGACCTAATACAAGAGAGAAGGCAGTTACCTCATGTGTTATACTGTATAAGCTGCCATGTATTATATTATCTATCAATATTTTGTAGCTCTTTGTGTTAGGTTACGGGGATAGTAAAAGCTGTCTTTACATCTCGACCCTTTTTTATTTTTTGTGAACAATAATTTTTTTAATGAAAAAGGCATCTCCTTATCGTGCAACTAAAAGTTGCTGATGGCTTGCGCCATCTATCGGAATAAATTTCAACTATTCTCGTTGATTTCTAATTATTCCAGAATTGGCCAATTACCCATTCTTGATTAATCAAGAAAAGCTAACCCCGGACGCGTTTCGGGCTGTTGGCCCTCATCAGCGTGGTGCAAGCTCTACCTCAACGACCAGTACCGCAATTCTGTCCTTAACTACCCGTTTCTTGATTTTTCAAGATGCCTGAAGGACCTGTTTTTTTTTTTTAGTCGTTGAGTTACAGCTTGCACCACGCTGA
Organism: Cordylochernes scorpioides; assembly: GCA_030710605.1. NCBI lineage: Eukaryota > Metazoa > Arthropoda > Arachnida > Pseudoscorpiones > Chernetidae > Cordylochernes > Cordylochernes scorpioides. The sequence continues at coordinate 78,937,282 of CP092886.1, read as the reverse complement.
TGAGGGCCAACAGCCCGAAACGCGTCAGTGGTTAGCTTTTCTTGATTAATCAAGAATGGGTAATTGGCCAATTCTGGAATAATTAAAATCAACGAAAATAGTTGATATTTATTCCGATAGATGGCGCAAGCCATCACCAACTTTTAGTTGCACGATAAGGAGATGCCTTTTTCATAATTTATGAACCTTATTTCAGTACAATATCACATTTGTACTATTTTTTCACAATAATTATTTTGTTTGTCATTTGCTCACATACTGTCGTGCAGACAAAAGTGTTATAACTTCTCGAATAACACTCGTACACACAATTTTACCTCTTATATTTAGATTATAGCTTTTCGTTCATTAGAAATAGCATGAGGAATATTCTCTGTACACCCCTAAATTTAATATTTTGCGCAAAAAAATAATACAAAATGATTTTACTAACATGTTATTCAATGCAAAAGGCCGATCTAAAAATGATTTTTATTTGAGAGGACACATCTTTAAAATTTTGTACAGTATAATAAGCAATGATAATATTTGACAAGCCCATAAGATATTTGGAATAAAGTACGACAAATATATTTTGTCACCTCTCTCAATTTCATTTGTTGGATCATGACAAATTTTCAGTTAAATAGTCAAGTGTCGCCAAATTGTCAAGAAAATATACATTCCTTATAGCAAGAAATCCTATTAATAGTGCCATCATAATTTTTGTACTATATATTAACATTTTAAAAACAAAGTGTATTGATTTCATAAGTGTTTTTCAAACATTCAATCTATTTCACAAAACTGCATATAAATATATATATATTTTTTGCTTCACGTTTCAATTTGCATTTAACCATTTTACATATCACGGATTGCATTTAAAAAACGTCATCCAATTCTTCTACTTTTGGCGAAATGGTGTTTTATTAATCATTTGATATTATTAGGGCTCTTTCCTGGTATTTAAAAAGGAAAAATACGGGTCGATCAGTATATTTTTCAAATTATCAAACAATTTGGAGGCTGAATCCCTGATTCTGGTAGAACGCCATCTAGCGAATAAAATTGTAACTAAAGTCAATTGCGAATTTTTCGTTATATGCCCTAAATATCCTATTGGATCCGGAAGACAATGGTCTTTACCGCATTGCTTTAGCGCAAATATTCGCGGAGTTATTAATTTTTAAAGTTGTGCAAGACTTTTGGATCACCCTGTATATATAAGTTTTATAAACGTTAAATTATATATTATGTTATAATGTTTATATATAAAATTTATATATTGTATAATACATATATTAGGTAATCGAATGAAAGGGTGCAACGTTATGCATGTAATCCTCAAGAATTAGTTTCAGCCAAGTGAGCAGCACACCCGCGACGTGCCGTAGCATTCGCCCGCGATGTCTGCCACTTTTATTTTTTGTATAGTTTTTATAGATGGATGAATTTGCATATTTACATTTTAACACAAGCTTAACATATTTACAGTTTAACATACTTATTTTGGCCAAAAGAAATTATATATCTTGGATATTATGCAAATTATGACATATAATATCGGAATAAAAAAATATTTATAAATCCAATATATGCATATTTTCTGAAAATGTATATATATTATAATGTGGTTTATTATATATATATATATGAGCAATATTTTTTTTCAAATAATTTCATATAGAAAAAAAAACCGATTTACTCCTATTTGGAATCTTTTTAAAATAGAATATCAGCACCCTTGAAATTGAAGAGATGGTCGTTGAGACCTTGTAAACCTGTGAGAGTTGTATTGCACCAGGATGTCGATTGTGCATATAGTGTGCTGGTTGCGAAAGATCTATAGTAAGTGTATATCTTTCTCTCTCCCTTATTAATTTACGCATTACTGTTCCTTTCTCACATGTCAAACCATATGAGAGGCATTACCTTCGATGATGAAGAGGACCTCAAAACCTTGCTCAACAACTTCTTCGACACTAGACTGGGCGTTTTTGGCGGAACGGCATCAACAAACTAGTCGAACGTTTGAAGGAGGTCGTAAATAATAATGGAGAATACATAATTGATTAATTAATTTTTATAATTAATGTTTTTTTGTCTAAATACATTTTCGAATAAAAACGAACGAACTTTCTTTACAACCCAATACTTATTTATTGCACTCTGTTGCATCTTCATCACCAAGATGAAGCAAATACACATTCTTACTCCAACCAATTTAAATATTTACGATTATTATAATATTCTTCTCGGAAATATTTAGACGAAAAGACGAAATAAAGAAGAAGAGTTTCTTTTATTATAAATATTTCAAAGCAAGCTTTCGGGCAAAAAACCCTTCTACAGGCGTGTTATAATTAGAGAGATTTTAAGAATTAATATATAAGGAATTTTTTATGCTTGGAGTTTGAAACTATAGGGGAATATGCCAATGTAAACACTCGCTCACGCGAACACCTCAAAACCCAAGTAATATTGATTTCTAGCTATCTTGTTGAGGTTATTACTGCAAGGTCAAGAGAGCATGATATGCATCTGGAAGTTCTATTTTTCGGTTAATGCTGTTATGTCTGTGGGATTCTATCCCACTGCTGTTTGCCCGTGCTCCCTGCTCCCTTTGTTTATAATTCCACCCCCTCTGCTACCTACCTAATCTTTGTACTTTTGTTTACTTTTAAATAATTAGAAAAAAACAGGGTAAATTTGCAATCTGCCAGACTTGCTTGGAGTCTGGCGCTGTACTTGGTGCTCCCTTGGTTCCCTCTCTAACCGCGCTCTCGCCCTCTTCTTCCCCGGGGTGCTCACCTGCCCTGTCTGCGCCTCTCCACCCTTCTCCTTGGCCCTCCACTTCGGCGGGCGCCTGGTGTCACCCAATCATGAGTTATGCCTTAAAATGCTTGACCGAAAGCATGCAGAAGGCAAAATAATAGTATATATATATATATATATATATATCTCTTCGGTAGACCACGAGGTTCAAGATAAGGAGAACTGTGAAAGCATATGCTTCAACTCCTCTGTTCCATCGCAGGCTAGGTCATGGTCTTATACCGCTCCACGCAGGGCACTGGAACTGTTTTTTGTGGATGTGAAGGACAAATTCGCCGTATCCCATTCGCAGGTCAAATGCTTCGGTACGAACGAAGCCACACATTGAGGCAATTCTTACGCTGCTAAGGCTTCGGCCATCACCTACCGTTGCGGTACAGCGGAACATCAAGGCAATACACGCTCATCCGACACAAGCCTGATTCCTTGCTGCCGTTTCAATAGAAATCTGGTACTTCAATTAACCACCCGACCACCTCTTCCACATGCCTCTTTGTGAAGGAGAAATTTTCCAGATCGCATAACAATGTCTAGGCTCTAACTTATCTTGCATTACTTGATGAAAGGCAGTCCAACGAGAAGAAAACGGTTGCCTTAAGCTTAACATTATCAGAGCGTTCAACACACTTCAAAGACTGGCCATCACCCAGAGTATTTAGCAAGCATGTAGATACATTTAAAGACTTCGCTTCACAAGAAAATTATTGTCTTCTACGCAATGATGTTGTTGGTATAATAGAAGAACTTGGTCTTGTACCAAATACAGAATTTAGGAGCGCAATAAATTCTCCTACAAAACATATATATTTTCTTTTTAATGCCAGTAGCACTTGCAGTTAAAATAAAACACGCTTATGGAATATGATGTTTCTTTATAAAATATAGAATACGACAGATGCAGTGGAAATATATATAATGTTTAAAACTCGTTGCTCATTTGCTTGGTGGGGCAGGAAAGGATATTACTGAGAAATATATTGTTTAGTGTGCATTTTTCATAGGTAGTGATGCCATTATCTTTTGGGGTGTGTCTAAATGATAATTTGTTATTTCGAATTTATAAAATTTGTATTTAATGAGTGCCCAATCTGTAATTTTCATGCAAGTATTTCAAATTGTAAGTGTGAAGAATCTTCTATGATACTTAACACAGGTATATGGTTAAATGTCAATTCATTTAGTATTTCAGAGGTTATATTCTATATTATAACATAGTTGCAAAAGAGGATGAAATTCATGTACCAAAAAGGCACCTCTCCTTTTAAATATGCTTTATAACACTGTATTCTATGTAACTACTTGGTAAATTGCCTAAACTGGCGTTGCGTTTCATTATTCATTCCTTCATTCTTCATTGGGATAAGAAAAATACGACATTGTGTTAATGATATATTTAAAGGGATAGGTGTGAGCCTCTCTCCAGGTATATTCCAAGTTATTTTCTTGTGTGAACAATAGCAAATATGTCAGGCGTGAAGCCATGGATAGGTTAGTTAGGATTGTTAATTCCAAGATCATTGTTTTCAATGAAAAATTGAAGATGGTTTCCTCTAGGCTCATATTGTATGAGCCCCAAGCAAGATGTTTGCAATAGTGTTTTCTAGCCAAAATGTGTTTTTTGGATATATTTTCTCATGTCATCTTCTTTAGGTTTATGTTTGTGGATTTATAGATTGATTATTTGTTGATTTTGAAGCGTTCAATTGATTGTTTAAAGTGCTGTTTTTAATGAATTGATAGTTATTATTATTAATGAAAATTTTGCGATTATATATCCTATACCTTACTCTGAAAATCTATCTTGTCGGATTGTGTTGTAAGTAGGAATCTTCATTATATGGCATGGTTCAAGCCAGGTTTCTGAGACAAGGTTTATGCCTATATCGTATAAAATTAGAGGTTCTGTATATGGGAATTTCTTTTTGCGCGGCCTACAAGCATTCCAATAAATTATTCCGATTTTTTTTTTACGGATGTTTGTGAAGGTCATTTACAGCCTTTTTAACAAGTATGTAATTAACTCGAGTGTCAGCAATTTTGAGATCGTTTAGAGCAATTTTAATTGCACTTATCTAAGGGGTTAATTGCTCAGATTAATGTGGGATTTTGACTAGCTTTGATGTTGGAGTTTCAAGTTTCTTAAGATAATCTTGATATATATAATATGGCATATTAATTTAGAGTATTTTAATTTTTTATTCTTAAAATTGGTAAACCGCGCCATTTTGTGGTATGCTCTCTCGGTAATTAATACATTTAGGAGGAGTTTGGTTGATATTGGAGTTGATATGATGTCGTTTGCATCATATTTTAAATATTATTTGTTATTTGCCAGTATTAGATTTAAAGGTGACTATATACCTCAAATTTGTAAAGGTGACAGTTTTGGTCGAGTAATCTGTGATAATGGCAATTCAACGAAAAAGGAAACATAACAAGTTATAGTAGCTTGAATACTTGGTTTTCAAGGTCTACTTGGATTTCTGGTATTGTGATACCTTTCTTGACTTCTAATCACAACTCTTACATTTTGGTTGTTTTTAAAGGATTCTTACACTAGGAGACTGTAATGACCTTTTTCAGCTCATTTTTAGCATCATAATACTAATCTATTGAATATACTTGAACATATTTCCCAAAAAATTGTCGCATAGTCCGGATACTTTCTACAATTAATGAGTGCATCTGTTAGAGTCCTGACCATTTTTACATTCCACTTATTCTTATGGGTAGAATTTCTTTCTTGTTAGTAGGAGTAGTGGTGGTCTCTCTGAGGTTAACATTACTTTAGTCCATCTTTTGCTACATTAATTACTCTTGCATCTCTGGAGCTTTGTGTTTTATGGTGAGAAGTTGTGGCAACAATATGTGTGGTCTTTAGCTCTATTTGCGGTTTAGGTAATTTTAACCTACGACGCTTTTGTGGGTTTTACCTTTATTTAAAAATTTATTTTTATTTGTGCTATTTCTCGATAATATAAATATTTACACATGTTTATTAGTTCAGAAAAAATATATATTCTTTATAGTGGAATAAACCTTTATCGGCTATAGAGTACCTCTGGTTTTTCAGGGGGACATTCTGGTAGATTGCATATCGTTTAGGAACGATTACTTAATAGAAATCTAGAAGGGTTTCTCTGTTTTTCTTTAATTTCTAATATCTTTTATCTTTATATTTAAGACTCTGGAAGTTTTATAACTTTCTTAAAATACGCATGGTCTTGCAAGTTTCTGATAGTTTGCGCCATCTATCGGAATAAATATTAATTATCCTTTGGTTTTTAATATTCAGAAACCTCAACCAGATACACGTGACAGCTCTTTGGCACTTCTTGACTGTGGTTGCGGGCTCTACATCAACAACCAGTTGACTTTTCTTTATTTATTAACAAAGTCTATTTGACCAATATTCCTGAAAATAGTTGAAAATCAACATTAATATTTATTCCGACAGATGGCGTAATTTATCAGCAACTTTTAATTGCACCTTCAGTATAGATGCATTTTTATCTTTATTTCTGAAACAAACTAATTATTTTATCGATTGAGAATTTCCCCTTTCTGTATATATTTATACATAATTATTATTTATATATATAATATATATATATATAAAAATGAATGTTTGTATGTTTGTTGGTCTGTATGTCCGGTATACAAATTCGCAGTAGTTCACTAATTCAAAGCAAAATTTCCATACATAGGTAAAAATTACGGGGATGACGATAGGCTATTTTAAAAAATATATAAATCAATTATTAAAACTATATATTCAAATTATTCTAAATAGCTCACGAGCAGCGCCCTCTAGAACGCGGTGGATCTGATGGCGGGGCGCGCCCATTCGCTGCCTGCGAGCACGTGGCTTCCCTGTGCGCGCGCATGCGCCGGGAAGCCACTTGCTCGCCGGCAGCCGACGGGAGCAGTCACTTGCTCGCCGGGAGTCAACGGGCGCAGACATTTACTCGCTGGCAGCCAACGGGCACATGTTTAATGTGTTTGAATAATACATTTAATCATGTAAACCCGGGCGTTGCCCGGGTCATTCGTTATATATAAAAAATATATATAATTTTATGAAAATTATTTGCCCTTTATTCTGTATGGCCTAGTACAATTTTATCATATTTACAAATTTCTTAACTAATTTGATTTTTGCGTTTTTCAGAATTATATTTGGACTTTTTGATCTTTTATGTAGGCTGTTCTAGATTATTTATTTTTTCTATTGTCTGAATATCGTCCCTACAACTGCAAACTATCGAATGTGAAAAATTCAATTTTGAAGGAGGGAGAAATGAAGAGACCATGTCATGGTCTCTTCATTTCTCTCTCCTTCAAAATTGAATTTTTCACATTCGATAGTTTGCAGTTGTAGGGACGATATAGCTAATCGTTTATATGGTGTATATCGTATATTTTAAACTGTATAATAATAACACTTTCTATTTACTACCACCCGATGTTTTGTATATAAACTATTTGTATTTTAAACCCCTTTTTGTATATAAACTAAAATTGGTGACGTCAAAATAAAGATCCAAAGAGAGAGCGGTCAGCTGTTGACAGAGACAGAGGGGAGGAAAATGCCAACGCCCATGTGGGGCCGATCCCGAGGGACATTCTTATTGACGACCTCCCTGTAAACAGGACAAGTTTTGGGAGGGGGTCGGCAGATGTTCTAGGGGGTGTTTCTCGGCAGTCCGCTTCAGCCTGTCTCTCACACAGTCTCTCCCTCCATGTCTCGGGGATAAGCATCCAAGTTTGTGTCATGGCCTCTACCTCTGTCCCGTGGGCTGTCTCCGATCCCTCTTTGTGCTAACATCTAGCCCTGCCTCTGCTTCTTGTTGTGCGCGTGTGGGAAGATCATCAACACTCGCCTCACGTACACGACTGCCAGTTCATCCATACGTCGGCACATTGCAACAATATTACAGAAAGTCGATAGGATAACTGAGGACAGCAGCATGCAGAGGATGACAGAGGCACCGGTGGTCAACATCGCATTCGTGTGGATGCTCCTTCTACTTGCCCTCCACCTTGACGATCCAGTGGACTATCTCAAAGACGCCATGCAAGGACTAGCTGTACCTCGCAACGAGCAGGTCATCATCGCCCCTATCGACAGCTCCTGCGCCACGAGCACCTTCCTCCATCGGCTCGATCAGGCAGACAAGATTAATCGAGAAATCCTGGCATTGCCCCGCCAACCAGCATCGACGATGTCCTATGGCAACCACCGCAAAAAGTGATCACCTAGCCTCATCGCAGCCCACTTCACAAGACTCATCCAAGGCATCAATCCATCTGGTAGGAGAATTTTCTCTACAGAACTCTATTAATGTAACACTATCTCCGTTTTCCCCCCCACTAAATTAGCTACTCAAACAATACCCTATTTATGACAATAGCATTATTATTGCAAATTCATCAAGTTCTTCATTTTACCTGCCCTATTACTATTTCAATTATTATAACTTTAGATGTGTATAAAACATTTTAACCTTAATCAATTTTATTATTCTTTATTATTAATTTTTTTGTGCCATTAACAATGCCGTCAGCCAACAACAACTAATTATACCTTTTTTTTTCTTCAATTCTTTTTTTTTTCATTATCTCTAGGCTTATTACACACATATTATAACTTCAACCATCTTTCTTCTCCTTTTAAAACTTTTAATATATTGACGACGTTAATATTTTTAATAGTTTAAGGTATTTTTGAATTTATATATTTTATCTATTTCGTTTTTCTAATTTTATCGTTGACGTCTCCTAACCTCCCCTACCCATACCTTTTCATGCATTACCCCAAAGGCTTCTGTTCGCCAATTTTTTTTCATTGATTAATCCAACTGAGAAATCCTTCCTCGCTATATCATTCCCAATAGTGAGTTCAGGATACCCAGCTAGATTATGTTTCTTATCACCCGGCTCATCATTACCAATCATCATTTTTCTTTTTTTTTTATTACCATTCAAGTCGGGTGAAATCATCATTGGCAACAGAACAACCCTTGCAACTACCTTCCCTTTCTTCATTCCCCAATCTCAAGAGATTCTTGCTCGACAGAATTTTTTTTTTTAATCCAACTGGAAACATCCTTCCTCGCTATATCGTTCCCAATAGTGAGTTCAGGATACCCAGCTAGATTCCTTTTTTTTAATACCCGGTTCATCATTTTTATCATTTTATCATTTTTATCTTTTTTTTCCATCATACAAGCCGGGTACCATCATTATTGGCGGCAGTACATCTCTTGCGTTTACCTTTCCCTTTCCACATTCTTCAACCTACATCCCTCTCACTGCTAGTCTGACTAATGATTCAAACGGAACATCTTGAACGTTCTGTTAATGAAAACAGTACCTCACTAACACAAGTTCGTACTGCATTGCAGAACTAATTAAGCTATTTCTTTGTAAGAACATACTCAGACATCCCATATACTCTTATCAACCCTCTGCTTCAACTTATAATCTTAGTTCAACTTAAGAGCTTTATGCTTTTCTTTAATTGTTTTTTCATTCAATATGTTCTCATTTTTTTTATATAAGTAAATTACTTTTACGGCATATCTAATTTTATTTTGCATATTTTCTCAATTTTATCATTAATTCTTATGTATTTTTTTCCGTCATCATTATTTTCCTATTTTATTATCCTATACTTATAATAATTTTAACTAATTTATGCTCAAATTATTTCTTTTGATTTTATAATAGGTTTGTTAGGTCATCATTCATGTTATTTCATTTCCCCCAAACAAACCTTCATCACCGGGGCACATTCTATCGTATATTTTAAACTGTATAATAATGACACTTTCTATTTACTACCACCCGATGTTTTGGTATATAAACTATTTGTATTTTAAACCCCTTTTTGTATATAAACTAAAATTGGTGACGTCAAAATAAAGATCCAAAGAGAGAGCGTCAGCTGTTGGCAGGGACAGAGGGGAGGAAAATGCCAACGCCCATGTGGGGCCGGTCCCGAGGGACATTCTTATTGACGACCTCCCTGTAAACAGGAAAAGTTTTGGCAGGTGGTCGGCAGATGTTCTAGGGGGTGTATCTCAGCAGTCCACTTCAGCCTGTCTCTCACACAGTCTCTCCCTCCATGTCTCGGGGATAAGCATCCAAGTTTGTGTCATGGCCTCTACCTCTGTCCCGTGGGCTGTCCCCTATCCCTCTTTGTGCTAACATCTAGCCCTGCCTCTGCTTCTTGTTGTCCGCGTGTGGGAAGATCATCAACACTCGACTCACGTATACGACTGCCAGTTCATCCATACGTCGGCACATTGCAACAATATTACATATATATTTATTTTATTTTATTTATTTTTCAAAGCATCAGAGTATTTTTGTAAAAATTGGTTAGAAGGTCTCTACCTTTTGTAAATTATAAAAAATATACTTTATTATAAATTAAGGAGACAATGCAAAACCCATTTAAAGTTTATTTTACATTATAAAATACTTTTTTTTAAGTAGATTCAATCACTTTCAAAAATTATTTTTGAATAGATTTTTAATTTTACCAGATTTAAAATTAGAGTTAATATTTGTTTTTGGTTTAGTTTTCATTTGTGCTTAAATTTTGAGCATTTTGTAGTTATGATATATTTATGATACCATTTATAGCATATATATTTTTGTCGTTTTAATTTGATCGAATTTATGCTTGGCCCAAAATTTTCCTCTCGGATGTGTTTAATGTATTTTGATCCACATATTAGATTACTTAATTTTTATTCATTTTCTACCCAATATTTTATTCATAATAAATCATTTTTCAATGCACTCTTTCTGATATTTTAAATTTATATATTTATGATATGCTTTGTGTTTTAGGAATTCCAAGATCCCGGAGGAATCATTTTGTCAAGAGTTCCACAGGATATAGAATTCAACATTCTTACTGACACTATGAAACTACTGTAAGAAAGTGTAAATAGCTGAAGTGTAAGGAAGATCAGTGATAATTAGAAACACCTGATCGAATTCTTTCTCGACTACTAGCGCTTTTTCAGAAAGACATTAATTTACTCGAAGTGGTTGTTGAAGATATAAATTTTCACAGAAATTAGTCTAGGTATAATGTGCAGAATTTTAGTAATTTGTTGCTGCCAAACATTTTAGGCACCTTTTGATATTCTTGAGCTCAAATACGCGACATATATACAGATTTTGTGGACTTAAAATAAAAAGGTCAGTTTCTCTTTAATTAACCTACCTCCAGAGCCACATATCTCAGTTTCCTATATATCACCGATATCTTCCATCATATAGAGAGAATATTTTGCGTAATAATTTCAAATATAGTATATTTATTCAGATCTATTACATTTTGAGTTATATTATTGCAGAAATTTAGACTGAACAAAGATATAATCGAGAATACAGGGAAAATGTCGCGATATTAGGTAGGGTTTGAGAGAATTCTACCAACCCATCTAATGATACAAACACTTAAAATATGTATACCTTGAATATCTCAACGAATACAGGTGTATTATCATATCGGAGATGGGGGATATCTGTTGGACACACTAGAAAATAGAATGTACCCAAAGCCGATGAATTATTCAGCAGATATGTTCGGTCTCACATAACATTGCTTTATATAAGCAAGATGATAATGTAGTTAATAATGTTAGTGACACAAATAATTTTTGTGATGTACTTTTATATTCTATAATTTTTGGAAAGATCAGGAAGGATATACATTCCAGTTTTCTTTCTCAGAATAACTCAAACAATAGACAGCTTTTGTCAAGCAAATGATCTTCAAGGTTATTTTAATGGCATTTTATTATATGATGCATTAGCGCGCCATCTGTTATGAAAATTCGAAAGTATTATAGATGCGTACGATTCTTTCAAAATTAAACAATAAAAGGGCAGTAGAAAATTGTTTATTTTAAAAGAATCATTAGCGTCTATAATAGTTTCGAATTATCACATTTTATTATGTTTTTCTGAAATAGCCCCCCCCCCCCTTTTATAATTGGCAGTCTCTTTCACCAATTTCATTTGAATACGTATGATAAGGTAGAGAATGAACATTCTCGCTCATTTACTCTGTATCAGGGCAATTTGTGTGCAGAAAGTTACATTGCGTCTTTCCTTCTTACCTTAAAAATACCAAAGATCCAAATTGTGCCTGCAACGTCCCACAATCAATGTCCCATATTCTAGATGACTGCCCGCTGTACAAATTCAATGGAGGAATCTCCAATCTCCATTCTGTCACCCCGGAAGCCCTGAACTGGCTGAAGGCCTTGCCTCTCAGACTTTAATGACCGATATGTCCTCACTTCTTTTTTCTAGATTTAATTCATTTTGTCTCCTCTCTAATTGTAAATACGCTGCTGTATCACCTCATAAGCATAAATAAATAAACCTTAAAAATATTTACTAAAGTAGTTCTAGTAAAAGGTATCTCTAGAGTAAAGAGCAAAATGCATAGGAATGAGGCTATTGATAATCGTTTGGTGGTGTCTAATTTATCCGCTACTATCAGAAATGTTTTGTGCTCATATGAATATTGTAAACTGCAGTCTTGTTAGAGGGCGAGAATATATAATTACAGATTTATTTTAAAAGGACCAATCGAGCTGCTATTTGTTTTATAAAGAAAAAGGTATAAGTTCAGACCCACAAAATACAGTGAGAATGTTTCAATTTTTCAGATCGATAAGCAGCATTGATGAGAATGACGTATACTCAGTTTCCTATTACAACTGTAGCGGCTCACAAATATTAACTTTTCCTATTTTCATAACAAGTTTTAATTTGTCTAATAACTATTCAATTCAAATATTAAAATTATTCATCTTATAAATATATAATGCTTATAAAATAATTATACATCATTCTAAATATAAATCATAAATAATATGAAATGTAAATATTTATCTATAATATATCAAGCACATATGTCTAACATTATATAATCTAGAATTGATATTTGACCACACACATAAAAAACAAAAATAACTTCAACATGTAGTATACACCAATTTAACCCTTCTGATAATTTGTATAAATAAATGTAATTAAAAGTTGATTTTACAATAAATAATTTGTTATCTGACTCCGCCTAGAATTCCATGCCACCCACACAACAACGCAATTCATTGGTAAATAAATCAGTAGCACATCTAGAGAATGTCAAAAAGGGACGGATATATATATATATATATAAATATATATATCATTATAGGACCCTGGTTTTTTTCCCCTCTTTGTTATGCGAAAAAAATGCTGAATACATAAAAACAAAATAAAAAGTGAAAATCAAAAAGATAGGAAAGCAAAGTTTAAAGATATACTACTGTTTCGCATAATACATTACATTTATTTTTATATATATAGTTAAGTATTTTTATATTCTTCAAATAATTTCTATTATATATATATTGAATGAATAATGCTTATTTTGGATCAAATGTCTATTATAAATTCCAATATTTCGATTGAGGCAGTTCGCCTATCTTCATCGGGGAATTCAAACCTTGTAAACAAATTATCCACGTGATGCACGAGTGGCAAATATATATATATATAATAATAATTGATTTGGACCTTTTTTTGATTGTAGATTGTTATTCCTATGTAAGACCTTGTTGACTTACTGTAGGATTGGTGACTTGTGGTGGTTGATGGCGCAGTCGTTTGGTCGAAATGGTAGGGTTTTCACAGGGGAAATAACGAGAGGGAACACAGGATGGGGTTGAATCTAGGACTTCGCGAATAAGGTAGAGAGAGGTTTTGAGACTAATGGGGTACTTTCCTATCACATTCGGAAAAGATGTTACCTTGGTGAGAAGGAGTTTCCTACTGCCTAACTTTGAGTCCGAGATTTTCCTTGTTAACTCTCTATGCCTCTCATTGGTTGAGATCGTCTACGTGGTGACATTTGGTTGGCTATTAGTTGTGCATGCTAAACTCTGATTGGATATTGGTACTTCCATTGTCTTTTCATGATTACCATCCTCCAGGAAGAAGAAGGCCTTTGAACTTAGTTTTATGGTTCCTGGGTAGTGACCTTACTTCCTGGATGATGTAATCCTGGTAATTGCTGTTCTCTCTTTTTCGCGAGGCCTAACTTTTATGAAAACTTTCTGGACGATACATTGCATATATTGTGGTGGGGTTACATCTTGGTATATACAAATTATGACATATATATTTATATATTTATAAGTTTAATAAAAACGTTCAGCTTGAAAATTTCAAATAAACCAATCACTTCTAAAATGAAGTGATACACATAAAAGACGCATATTTCTTCATGTTAGAACTAGTGGGGAAAACAGCTCATTTCGAAGATATAGAGGAAATTCAGCGTTATATTAAAAAACGGTTAATTTGAGAGAAATTCTAAATTATTTATTTCTTTTATTCGCGCGCAGGAGATAGAATCCAAAAGAAAAGGGAACTCTGTGTGTGTTATCAAATCACAATAGCCACGCCTCATTACAACATAAACGCATTGCTAGGCCGAGCTATAGCTATATGTGTGTACGGAGAAAAATGATTATGAAGAGTAAATTAGAATAAATAAAAGTTAGCTAGAGGTAAATAAGAATTCCCAACAATTTAAATATAAATATGTTAGTGGAAAGATAAAAGCGAAGAAATAGTCCTGTAAATAGACAGGACTCATAACTCAAAGGAAAATATTGCTATTTTCTATTAAAGATTTGGAAAACCGTGTATAGTTTCAAATTTCAAAAATGATGTAAATGGAAAGCAAATAATTCTCTCTAGCCAAAATCACGGTATATAATCGAAACGTAAAATCATAATTACTGTAATATTATCACTTTAGGTTTGAAAACAAATGTAACCCAAAAAAATGTGCCAAACCTTGCGAATGTAATTTTTTTAAAAGCCTGCAGCTAACAGCAAAAATAAAAAAGCCTACAACCTAATTCATTCAAGACTCATTAATATCGACAAAATTGCTTAAGTAAAATATGTTTCAATAACTAAATCAACATTATTTGAAGAATTAATCGGAAACCTAAATCATAATTCAAATAAATTTAGGCTTCAAGAAAAACAACTACATAAAGGAAAACTAGAGGAGGAACCGAAAGATATTAAAACAGACCACCTCCCAGAGCCTTGAGCTAACCACCGACCATAGACCTGACAGCAGTGCCATCCATACCAAAAGAAGCCTATAAGAACTCGGAGTGGCAGATCTATGTTTAATTCCCAAAGATGTATACAGGAGGTGACTCCCGTCACTGGAGGGAATAATGTGGCGGACGCGCACAGAATTGTTAGGTATCTAATGTTATATACATATATGTGATATCTTGGGACCTCTGGGACCAGTGTTACCTGATGCTAGACGAACCTCGATGTCAACTCTACCGTGCAGTCGTGGTGGAAGGCGACACAGCTGGGCCAAAGGTGAAATAAACAAATAGAGATTCCACTAAGAAGCGTCTGAACGTCAAGAAGGAATGGGACGAGGAGATTTCTGGCAGGAAAGGATTTACCTCTATCGGAGCGTCCGGCGGACTGGGACTGGAACGAAGACTAACTAAGGACTGGCTAACTGAGGCTTGGGGCCTCCTTTTATAGCTTAGCTGGGTCCGAACAGGTCACTGCCCTTTTCTGACGTAAACAGGGGGGGGGGAGTTATATTATCCAGGAGGACCACGACCTCGTAAAAATTGGACTGGGCTGGCTAGGCCTGCTTTCGTATTCTCGCTTAGGCCTGATTAGTTTTAACCTTAATTTTGTCCCGTTATTCTCCATTCCTTCTATCTGTACAGTTGCTATACTTTATTAGAGTGTTACGCGGTACAGATTGATATCATGTGAAGTTTTATATTTGCAGTAAATAACAAGTTATATACAGTCACGTGGTGGAACATGTGGTAGTAGATATCTGGACTATTTACAACAATTCCATGGTCTTTAATCATCACAGATGGCCCCGGATGTGAGAGGGTTCATATGGAGGGATTTAAGAGAGCGGAATAGGAAAACTGTTATTAATGAAGTATTTTTTTGAAAATTAAATAAAATGAGTTGGTATATAACATGGGGTTGATTTCTGTATATCCATAAGAGATAATAAAGCATAAACAACTAATACTAAACATACAAGTAACAATAAAAATAGGAATAAAAGATTTAATAGAGAATATATAATGATGATAGGTAAAAATATAAATGATTGGATTGGTAAATCGATCTCTTCGTGATGGGCGTTGGAAAGGGTTGAGGGGTTAGTTATTACTAGGTTGAGGCAATGTCACCTTGACTCAAGTCCCAAACCATTTAATGTGCACGGCGCGGAAAACCTAGGCCATGTTTCACATGTAAATTTAAGGACCTAATAAAGTTACAGTACCACAATCGAATAGTAAGATAAGGGTGATTGTTATGGGTTTTATTAATTAGTCGTTAAGACGTACGCATGCAGGATAAATGAGGGCGAAGATCAGTGACCAGAAATCAAAGTTTTAATTAGGGTCGTCAGGGGCTTAGCGAGAAAAAGAGTAAAATAAAAAGATATGCCAGCGTGTGGCATGAGAGTGCCCTGGAATATATTAAAAAAATACAATTTGCACGTGTCCAAGCCAGAAGTTGGGATAGGTAAATCTGGGGGACGGTGTGTCAATATTGTTAATTACGATATCAAATTAGGTCAAGTCTAGCCTGCGAAGGAGTTAAAAGTTCCTGCGTAAAAAGAATGTTAGTATTTATTCAGAAGTAAGCATTAAAGTGGTTGATTAAGAGGTTATTGAAGATTTCCCTGTTTTTAGATCATGATTTTTAGTTTGATTATAAAAGAATATATCATTGAGATATGAAGTTGCGAAATTAAGGCTTTGCATATAGCGTTAAACGATTTGAAAAATCGAAAATAGAATTGCGAAGTTAAATGCAAAGTAATCTTTTAAAAAAAGTAAAAATAGTGATGACATAATACAAAGATTAACACACTATAGCAGTATATAAGGGGCAATAGAAAGTGAACATATTAAATTTAAAAAATGAGCAATAATTTACTCGATAGCATTGAACATGGTAGCGGAAGATGAAACAATATAAATAACATCGAATTTATAAAGTGAGAGAAAATATAAAATGACAAATGCAAATTAGTGATATAAACATGAAATATAAACTTGAGATTATTAGATATGAAAGATAAAATATAAAGTTGATTATAAAATAGAGTCATAAAGCAAAAGTAAATAAGCTTTGGTAAAGTAAAAGAAAATAAAATGACAAAAATCTAAACTGATTGGTTGACGTGAAAAAAAAATATAAGAGCTAAAAAATGATTATATAAAGGATATTAAAATGAAAAATTAAAAAAAAAATCTACATCGAGAAAGAAGAGCAAGTAATATTATACATAGAAATTATATATCGGGAAAGAATGGGAAATAGTAGGTCAAATGTATGTTTCTGTTTTTAGGATGGGTGGAGAGAGCTTTAAATTGCCTCGGATGATATCTTTGGTCTTGTTGGCATAAGTTTTTCTAACTTATCGAATTTGTTTTATGTTTGACGAGGCTCGTGGATCACATTGTTTCCAACTGTGAACTCACTGAGTCCTAATGTTGTCGATATTTTTGTTCCCTGCGCCACGTTTAGGTGAAAACGTGATTCTTCTTAAAGCGACATTTATATTGTGTGTGCAGGAAACACGGCGATCTGTTCTAACCGATCAAGGGTTGTTTTTTTTGTTTTTTTTTTAAACATATGTGGGTGGGTGTGATTTTTGTAGGTATAATGTTGTCCTTGGTTCTGAGTGTCGATGTTAAGTGGACAAGCTAATTGAGGGCGAGAGAATCTAGAACTGGTGACTTGGTTTTGGTTTATTAATGAAAGATTAGATATTTTAATTCATTAGGGATTAGAACGGTATATAGTAAAAGGCAGGCACTAATATTTGATTTAATAAATGGCGAAAAACTCAATAAAGAACACGGGGTGGCGATGGGCCGTGACAATAAAATGTCGGCTGTTTGTTTTTCCATCTCCCCTCGAATTTATTATAGGCGAGTTCCGGCGGTGGCGGGTATATTTATTTGGGTCAGAGGCTCCTTGTGGGGACAGCTTGCTTAATTAATTTGGTCCAGGATGCCTTCGGGTTTTCGAGATATAGTAACCTTAGCTTTCCAGTGATTGTGGCGTTTACTCGTTCTATCAATCCGTTAGCTTGCGAATTATTTCTGGTGGTAAGTAGTGGTTGTATACCGCGAGATAGCAGAAATTTGCGGACTTTTTTCGGAGGTGAATGCGGATGCTCTATCCGAAAGTAGGCGTTTTGGAGACCCTTGTTGTAGTACCTTTTTTAGGGTTTGGATGTACGTTAAGGTACTGGTAGATTTCGATGGGAATGCCCAAGCGTATCTGGTCAAGTGATCCACTATAACATGGAGATACGTCTTGTAGTGTCCGTATTTCGAAAATCCGGATATTGTATCTATTGATATTAAATCGAATGGTTGTTGTGTTTCGAGGTTGTTGCGGACTTAGTAAAAATGTTATTTAGTGATATCAGGTTAGAAGTGAGTAAAAGTGCGACTTTCGACGTGGACACGCTTTGAGGTGAGATGTGTCACAGGCGTGAAGGCGTCTTTGGCCTGAAAAGTGAAAGAGTTTTGTGGTGCGGCGCTGTGAAACGAATTGAAAAATTGTAAATGAAAAGGTGTCACGTGAAGTCCTTTTTTTTGTACAAAATCTAACCTCTTTCACCATGAATAACAGATTTACTAAAGTCATGGGTGCTGGTTGTACGAACATACACTGCGTGACATTGAAAATGGAACACCAAGAAATAGTGGCCAGAAAATTATGCAAATTCCAGGGTAGACGCGCCTAACCGAGTTATGCAAATGATGTAAAATGCGCAGCTCTCGTACGCACATGGAGTAAGATATAAGGGAAGGAACTTGCAGAAAGGACAGTATTCATTTCGTTATTTCTTCAAGGAAAATCATTGTAGAAATTTTGTTCTTGTGTCAAAAGACACGTGTAATAACAGAGAATGCCAGGTCATCGTAAACGGAGGCAGTTCAAGCAGACAGACGCTTTTACGAGGGGCATGGTGATCGGACTGAAAAGGGCAGGTTGGTCCATACGTCAAATCGCAGCTGATACACACCTTGGTGCGTCCACGGTGCACCGACTGTGGAGAAGATGGTTGGAACAAGGAAATGTGGCAATTTATAGGAATGTCGGTGCAACCAGAGTGACGTCATCACGTGTGGATCGGCGTATCCTTCGACAAGCAGTGGCGGCCCCACAAGCCACTTGTACCGCCATCCTGCAACATGTGCAAGACACCCTAGATCATTCCATCTCGACCAGAACCATTTCCTGTCGATTGGTTGCTAATGGCTTGCACTCATGCCGTCCGCTAAGAAGACTGCCATTGACCCCACCGAATAGGCGCCAACGTTTGGAATGGTGCCGGGCTAGATCGACGTGGATGACGGAATGGCACAGGGTCGTGTTCTCAGATGAGTCGCGTTTCTGCTTGTCCAGTGATAGTCGCCGTGTACGCGTGTGGCGTCGACGTGGAGAAAGGTCCAATCCGGCAGCAATTGTGGAACGCCCCATCGTGCGACAACGTGGAATCATGGTTTGGGGCGCAAACGCGTATGATTCCAGGTCACCTTTACTTCGTATTCAGGGCACTATGACGGCCCAACGATACGTTGATGATGTGCTGCGACCGGTGACACTCCCCTACCTTCAGGGGGTACCCAATGCCCTTTATCAGCAGGATAACGCCCGACCGCACACTGCTCGCATTAGCCAACAAGCTCTGCAAGATGTACAGATGCTTCCCTGGCCACCGTACTCTCCTGATCTCTCACCAATCGAGCACGTCTGGGACATCATTGGACGCCGTTTGCATGCCTTGCCACAGCCGCGTTCAGAAGACGAACTGTGGCAAATGCTTGAGAGGGAATGGAGAGCCATCCCTCAGGACGCCATCCGTACTCTGATTGACTCTCTACCTAGACGTGTTGCTGCGTGCATCGCCGTCCGCGAAGGTCCTACTTGCTACTAAGCCGACGCCGTTCTCGGTCTGTATTATGACTATCATTTTGAAATAAAGATCACTTATTGTTCGTCCCTGTCTCTCTCTGTCTGCCGAGTTTCATCACTTTCTGGCCACTATTTCTTGGTGTTCCATTTTCAATGTCACGCAGTGTATATCGAGAATTTTTTTTATTGTTAGTGGATATGGCACGTTTAATGTGAAAATTATTAATTTTTTTTTTTGTGTTTAGTCTGGCGACGTTATGGAGCTTGTGTAGCTCGAAATTGGATTGGGGCGTTAAGTCGCGCACTAAAAATTGTTGCCAATTGGAAAACGTGATGTGAGAGGGTGTTGTTTATTTTGTTGAGAGTGATTTGTCGATGATTAAATATGCATGTAAAAGGAAGGTACGAGGGAGTGTAGCTATGTTGTAATTTAACGATTGGAATAGTTTTGGAAGGCTGTGACTTAGGTTACTTCTGTCCAAAGCTATGAAAGAAAAGGACATAGAGGCGTTGAAAATAGGATTAGTAACATTACAATGAGACAAAATAAGAGTGTTGGAGTTCACCACGTGTGAGCAACCCGTTCCATGAGAGGAAGTTTTAGTAAATGGGACAGTTGTATTAACCTGTCCATGGGACACGTGTTGCTTGCACGAGGTGAGTTTGTACAAGGTAGTTGGTAGGGGTACATTATCTTGATACAGGAGTAGCTGAGGACAGTTTATAATTAGTAGGAATATTTTTATAGAGTTAATGGATAAGATGCCAAAGGCAAGGGTGTATCTAGGATATAGAATTTTAGGTTCTGCGTTATGTTACCTATTTTTAAGTTTAAAAAGATATAACCTATGGTGAAAATATTGTTAGCATTGGCGTTAATAGTTAAGTTAAATGGGTGAATAGGTATTTTCTTTTTCAATCTGGTTTCTATTATTTGAAAAGTATTCCGACTAATTATATCAATAGAGGCTCCTGTATCAAGTAGTAGAGGTAGGTTTACATTATTGGACAGTTCAGCTCGAACGAGCAATTGTTCAACAAAAATTATGTATGGAGGAACCTACTGTTGTGCTGCCTTGTATGTCGGAACAGGCCTGGTTTAGTTCCATAGTTGGAGGATCTTTGGAACAGTCAGAGTTCACTGCTTGCGCTGGGCTCGTGGCTTAGAGATGGCCGGGGGAGCATGTAACATACGCTCGCGTGTTGGTAACTCGGAGGGGCGCTTGCAGGGGGTGTGGTGGCTTTCTCAGTCTTGTAGAGTATTGTAGTTGGGCCCGATCTGCTTGGGCGTCGTAGTTGGTGAAGAACCTCTGCGCCTCGTACGAACCATTGTAGCGCGGTTGCTCCACATCTCGCGATAGTCCGGTCGCCGCGAACAGCTGATGTAGCGTCCTGGTCAACCTCCCCAGGACATCTGATACCGCCGGCGGGGGCGTGGCGCCCTCGTGGCTGGGGGGAACTTCCTGCGTCCTACCCAGGGTGTTTTCCATCTTTGGCAAAGTGGTGTTTTCGCCACTTTCGTAGTCGGGATCGGACTCCATGAGCTCCTTTGAATCCTCCCCTCTTCCCTGTTCCATCTTTCTGTACAGACAGTGGTCTACTTGCTTACTTGTACCTTGGCGTCCACAATCCTGTCGGCTCTTAGGACGGGGGAGTCTGTGATATCTTGGGACCTCTGGGACCAGTGTTACCTGATACTAGACGAACCTCGATGTCAACTCTACCGTGCAGTCGTGGTGGAAGGTGACACAGCTAGGCCAAAGGTGAAATAAACAAATAGAGATTCCACTAAGAAGCGTCTGAACGTCAAGAAGGAATGGGACGAGGAGATTTCTGGCAGGAAAGGGTTTACCTCTATCGGAGCGTCCGGCGGACTGGGACTAGAACGAAGACTAACTAAGGACTGGCTAACTGAGGCTCGGAGCCTCCTTTTATAGCTTAGCTGGGTCCGAACAGGTCACTGGCCTTTTCTGACGTAAACAGGGAGGGAAAGTTATATTATCCAGGAGGGCCACGACCTCGTAAAAATTGGACTGGGCTCGCTAGACCTGCTTTCGTATTCTCGCTTAGACCTGATTAGTTTTAACCTTAATTTTCTCCTGTTATTTTCCATTCCTTCTATCTGTGCAGTTGCTATACTTTATTAGAGTCTTACGCGGTACAGATTGATATTATGTGAAGCTTTATATTTGCAGTAAATAACAAGTTATATACAGTCACGTGGTGGAACAGGTGGTAGTAGATTTCTGGACTATTTACAACAATTCCATGGTCTTAAATCATCACATATATATGTTGTTTATTTATTTAGTTAGTCGAAATATTGAGTATGTTAAAATTACTTAAAAACTTTCTCCATAGATTGTATAAACGATAAAGAAGAGTAAGGAGAAAAGATTTTTATTCAATTAAACTTGTGGCAAGCTTTCGGGCAGTCACGCCCTTCAACAGGTAATAAAAAGAATAATTGACTATTAAATTAGGAAACAAACTGAGCTTTAAACAAAAATGATACAACTGCAGCCTGGCCGCGAGAAAACGTGAATTCAGTCTCATGTAACGATTGTAGTGCAACCTACATAGGTGAGACAGGTAGATCCGTGGCCATCAGGATGATCGAACATGGTAGGTGCATCAATAATAAAGACGGCAGATCCTTCATATACAACCACACCCATAATACTGGCCATTATTTCAATTTAGATTCTCCCACCACCTTGTACAATAACATTCCCAGTAAACACCAGAGATTAATCATAGAGGCCATTTTATCCATTTCTAATGACAGTATTAATCGACATATAGATTTACCTAACCAATATCATGATATATGTATTAACTTAAAAACCGGATAAACCCCCTCCCCCCCCACCTTACATTACTTTCCCGAATTCACGTTTTCTCGCGGCCAGGCTGCAGTTGTATCATTTTTGTTTAAAGCTCAGTTTGTTTCCTAATTTAATAGTCAATTATTCTTTTTATTACCTGTTGAAGGGCGTGACTGCCCGAAAGCTTGTCACAAGTTTAATTGAATAAAAATCTTTTCTCCTTACTCTTCTTTATCGTTTATATTGAGTATGTTAATTAAGTATAAATATAAAAAGAAAGAAATTGCCTATTAGATTGGAAGCATTGATGCCTCACACACCTGCGTAAACAGAGCTCCCTAAATGCCGTGATCCTACTAAAATAGAAGTAGCATCTTATAGTTTTTATATCTGCTCCTACTTTGATGTGCTCCTAAGGACGTTGGATATTATTTTTAAATTTATAATGATATAAAGATAATCAGAGGTGTCAAGAGATCTACAAATTTATAAAAATGTTTTTCGCAATAGGTTTCCTGATATACCTTATCAAATATTATTTTTACAGAGCTTACGGCAATGATAAAAATTACTAGAAGAGCCAAGCCCTCTCATCTAGTAATGTTTATCATTGCACAGTAAGCTCTGTAAAGATATAATATTTGGAAATATTTATATATCAGAAATATATGGACAAAATTAATTACATACAAGAGTATTGTACTTGTATTTTTTCGATAGATGGCATTTGAATTTATAATTATAGTTTCAAGATTAGTAACGAAGATGAAATGGTATTGAGTTTCGATGAACGAATGGAAGTATTTTAAAAAAAAATAGGTAAAATATAAACATATATATCTAACAATTGAACAATTTAGAATTAGGTAAATAAAAATTTTAAAATAACAGATAAAACAGTGAGAAATATATTTTTAATATATTGAAAAGTGATAAAGTATAGAAAAAATATATTTATTACAAAACCGTGCCTTTTTCGTTTTATAAATATATTTCAAAATAATATATATAAATGCTTATAAACTGCTGGCCACCGTAAATGCAACATCCTGAAAGAAGCATGCAAATAACATGAAATTTACAACATGCATTAGCGGAGGTGAGATATGCAAATGATTAGAAATTCAGCGCAGACGCACATCACCTACGCCTGTGGCTCCACTTCTAAGCACTATTTGAGGCTTGGAGATTTCGACGATTTCAAGTTCGGCAATTGTGTTTTTTTTTGTTTGTTTAAAAAAGCGATTAATTATGCCTCGTAGAAAACAGCGATCATCTTTTGATCAAGTATTCGAGTTCGATAGAGGAAGGATAGTGGCCTACCGAGATTGTGGATTATCTTTCAGGTATATTGTAGTCGTGTTGGACAAAACCAAACAACTGTAATGCGGATATTTGATCGTTGGATGCAGAAAGGTACGACGGACCGACGTGTTCGATCGCATCCACCTCAGTTCACCACCTCACGTGCTGACAGGCAAATTGTGCGCATGGCAGTGACATATCGCTCATTCACATCACGAATTGTAGGACAGCACATTCAGTCTGCAACGCATCTTCTAGTGTCTGCGCGTATAATTCGACGCCGTTTACAGCAGAGTGGTCTGTCCGCAAGGCGTCCATTGCTTCGTCTACCCTAGACGTCTCTGCCGCCAATGGTGCGATGAAAGAAGGATGTGGACGGCAGAATGGAATGAAATTGTATTTACTGACGAGTCACGCTTCTGTCTGCAACACCACGATGATCGGATTCGAGTCTGGAGACACCGTGCAAAGAGGATGCTGAACAGCTGCGTTATGCACCGCCACACTGGTCCTGCACCGGGTATTATGGTATAGGGCGGTATTAAATACCACTCTCGCACTCTTCTAGTACGCATTGCCGGTACTTTAAACAGCTAACGCTACATCTCCGAAGTGTTGGAGCCAGTTGTCCGTCCTAACCTTCAAGGCCTGCCCACAGCCATATTTCAACAGGATAATGCGAGACCACACGTGGCACGCGTGTCCAAAGGTTATTCGTCAATCGCCAGATTGAATTGCTTTCCTGGCCGGCTCGCTCTCCGGAACTTTCGCCGAAAGAAAACATGTGGTCAATGGTTGCTCAACTATTGACCCAGATTACATCCCCAGCTGCCACACCAGATCAACTTTGGCAACGTGTGGAAGCTGCTTGGTCCTCTGTACCTCAAGAACACATCCAAAGTCTCTTTTAATCAATGCCGAGGCGTGTGGCAGCGGTGATCTCCAACAATGGCGGCTACTCTGGCTACTGATTTTGGCAGGAACCACACTTCGCAGAAGTCTATAAATTTAATCATTTGATACTTGGTCAACATGTTATCTACGAAATAAATTTTGTTGTGATTTATTTTGTCTTTCTTGTTGTTGCAAATTTGGTGGCCAGCAGTGTATTTAAAAATATCAAGCATTTATTCTTCCTAGTATATACATTAAGATAATTAAATTTCCTTCCTAGGGTAGGAACGGATTACATGTTAAAGGGGATTAAAGGAAAATATTGTTCATACGACACACAACATTAGAGATATTATGCAGTACTAAAATTTAAAAGGTTTGTTGCTGATATGCACTTATGGATGATGGATGGGTAACGATGAAGTTCCACATTATATAAAATATCTACATGGTATGAAATCTATATTGTAGCAAAAAATATTTATTTTAATAACAGAATGTCAATTTTGATAGTTATATTTTGATACTCTGTAAACTTTCCTCACTGTTTTCCTGGTGTTTATCACATTTAATTTCATTCTAACTTTCAAATAAATTGGCGAACCATTTTGAAGTAGGTCTTCCTAATTTTATACTTTGCAGAATATAAATTTAAATCCACAATTTCCGAAGAAATATTAAGATTTAGAAATAGATTTAAAATAAATAGATCGTCTGAGTCTCTCAGAATATTAAGAAAAAGCTCTTCGAATTTTAGTTGATTTTTATCAACATGAAAAATTTCTAAAAATAAATCTATATTAAGGGGTATCAAAAATGGCATCAACAAATTAATTAATAGCTTTAATAGAATAGATATATATGTGAAAAAATAGTACAAATGTAACATTGTACTGGGATAAGGTGCATAAATTAAGAAAAAGGCATCTCCTTATCGTGCAACTGAAAGTTGCTGATGGCTGGCGCCATCTATCGGAATAAATATCAACTATTCTCGTTAATTTTTAATTATTCCAGAATTGGCCAAATACCCATTCTTGATTAATCATGAAAAGCTAACCACGGACGCGTTTCGGGCTGTTGGCCCTCATCAGCGTGGTGCAAGCTGTTCCTCAACGACCAAATAATTGGTCATTAAGGCCTCCTGAAAAATCATGAAACGGGTAGTTAAGGCCAGAATTGCGTGAGGACGCTACACAATGTGAAAAATAGTACAAATGTAACATTGTACTGGGATAAGGTGCATAAATTAAGAAAAAGGCATCTCCTTATCGTGCAACTGCTCCCAAGAATGCCTGACCGAAATCATTACGAATATCACCAGTCTACGGACCGAGCAGATCAAGGCCCTCATTGCCGAGGTAGAGAACCTCTCTGGCACCCTCGCGTCCTTTAAGGAACTGGACGAATTCAATCCACAGACTGCCTGCCAAAGCACTCAAACCAGCCCTGCTCCTTCCTGCAAGGATACCAGCTCCCGGACTGACCCCACCAAGCCTGCCACTCCTTCTCCTGCTGACAAGCCTGCCTCCACCCTGCCTGCTCCTGTTGCAAACAAGAGGAAGCAGCCTGAGGCTCTCAACCCGCCCGCAAAAAGACCCAACCTAAAAGGTCCAACCAAACTTGCGTCATCCCGCGTATCCAAGCCTGCGGCCGCCCAAGTGGTCCTCCATGGGGAAAAATCGGCGGCCCACACAGTGGTCGTCTCTGACGACCCACAGGCTGACCCAAGGGACATTTACAAGGCTGTCCGCGCTGTCTACACCCTACCCCAAGGTGTTTGGGCCTCTCTGCGCACCAAGGGGAAGCTGGTCTTCCACTCCAGCAATCCCGACATCATCCCTGAGGTGACTACCTCCCTGGCCAGCAAGCTAACGGGAATGAAGGTCCGCCAGCAGAAGGAGTTCCTGCCAAGAATCTGCCTCTTCAGAGTGGATGAGGAGACCTCCAATTCCACAATCGAGGAGACCTTCCTGGCAACCGCCGCTGTCAGCCAGCTCCCCGGGAACAAAGTGGTGCGCGTGGCGCACCGTTCTGCACTCAGAAACGGGACCTGCACCGCCTTCATCGAGGTGGACCTCAAGACCTTTGGAGACCTGGGAAACCGCGGAAGAATCGTGGTTGACGGTGTGATCCTCAACTTCGAGGCGTCCATCCGCGCCCGCGTCTGCTTCCGCTGCTGTGGCTTCGGCCACAATTCCACCCACTGTTCCAGAGCTCCCAAGTGCTTCCACTGCGGTGAAGACGGCCATGAAGGCCGTTCCTGCCCAACCAGAGCTGACCAGCACACTTCAAAATGTGCCAACTGCTGCCAAAAGGGCCTCTCAGGCAACCACGAGGCGAGAGCCTCAAACTGCCCCATTCTGAAGTCTAAGGCCCACACGTTTTAGGCTTCAAAAACCCTCCGCCTCCAACTCCTCCCGCCACCTTCTACTGGTTACTGGACCCCTGCCTCACTTCTCCCAGGCGCTGTTCCCCTGCTTTCCCAACGTTTCCACTTCCCTGCGAGTCTTCTCCTGCCGCTACATACTCCTATTCCTTGCCTCCTCACATCGCGCATGGGCTCAAAAATCATTACTTTTGGTTAGTAGCCCGTTAAACCACATATAAAACGTTGAGGTACAGCTTGCACCACGCTGATGAGGGCCAACAGCCCGAAACGCGTCCGTGGTTAGCTTTTCTTGATTAATCAAGAATTGGTATTTGGCCAATTCTGGAATAATTAAAAATCAACGAGAATAGTTGATATTTATTCCGATAGATGGCGCCAGCCATCAGCAACTTTCAGTTGCACGATAAGGAGATGCCTTTTTCTTAGATATATATGTGTGAAAAAAATAATAAAAAATATAATATGTCTTCATTATTTTAAATATATATATATATACTGAAGATTGAGTAATCCATAATTAAAATTATATTCAGAAAATATGCATATATTGGATTTATAAATATTTTTATTATTCCGATATTTCAAGGGGCCTTTTTTCTGTATATATATGCTATTTTTAAAAATTAATTCTAGTTATCTAAATATGATTAACAAATAAACTTAATTGCAAATAATATTTAGAAAATATTCTAAAGGCAAAAGAGAAAACAGATAAATTCATCAAAGAAATTAAATATAATGAGGATTTGAAAATTACAGAGAGAGGCAAAATATTTATTTGAGAATATGGGCTCAAAATTCTATATTTTTACCTCTGTTTTTTAAATCTTATAAACCGATATATATATATTTTTTCATTTTGTAATTTTTTAATTGTTATGTAAGTTCATTTCTTCATTTCAAAATATTCAAAGAACCTTTAGGTATCATTTTGATATTGGTGACAATGCATCAATCAAGAAAATGCCATACCGAGTGTTACCAACTGAATGCAAGATGTCCTAATGAAAAGATAAGATGTTTCTTAGAAGTTTTGCGTACCCACAGACGTCGTTAGAGAGTTAAAAGGAACAAATATATACTCAACGATGAACTTGATTCCAGGCTACTGACAAATTGAGAGACAAGGAAGTCATAGATAAAACTGCATTCGTCGCTCAAGATGGTCGATTTGATTACAAGGCAATGTCATTTTGAATTTGTAATCCACCCAAAACCTTTGAAAAAATAGATGGACAGAGTGCTTATGGACAGATGTACAGAGTTCTCAAGAATAGAAGTAAAAGGTGCAGAGAACGCCTTGTCTCTGTGAAGGCGGGTTTAAGCGAACTTTATTAGGTCATCAGTGAGAAAATTGCATGCAGCCGAGGTAAAAGAAGGGACCAAACCCGGCAATTAATTAATATTTTTGTGCAAAGAATCACTTTAGGTACAACATTGTCCTACTTTGATATCACTGCCTATAAGAAAGAGAATGGAAGAACTTAATTGACATAAGGTACTTTTCCGATGTCTGCGAGTTTGACATGTGGGATATTTCTGTACAATAAACATCAAATGTAGGGTTTGTAAAAAGATTCATAACACCTTGTGGCACCTCGGGGGAAACACCAGGTTGAGGCCAAAACACTTGAGAAATATGACCACGTAGAATTCTCATCAAACCAGGGATGTAAAAATATCTACTTCCCTGGGATGTATGTCTGAACGGCGGAACCCAAAGCTCTTTTGGCTTTTGTTCGCATCGTTAACCAAAGAGGAGAAACGGTTGTCGCTCGAGCTCTGTTAGATCAAGGCTTCCAATGCGCATTCATCCTTCGGGAATTGTTGCAGAAGATAGATATTCCCATCTCCAAAGTGGGTGTCCAGATATACAGCATGATTTAAAGCTGGTCGAACAAGCATCAAGGATGACATACTGGCAGACCTTTATCGATAAGAAACCCTGTAAATGCACTCAAAATCAAGTCGTCGATTAAAGCAAACCCAAGAATAACTAACAGAGAGCTATCAGAAGACTTGGATATCTCTTTTGGAACATGTCAAACCATCATAAAGAATTATCTGCATCTTAAACGATCTCCGGCTAAATTTGTCCCACATCTCTTAACATCTCTATAAGTTGAACAAGTCCCAGGATCTGATCATTCGAGCATTACAATATTATTATTTCCCCGAACCAAAGAAGAACTTGAAACAAGGAATCGAGGGAAAAGAAGTAAAAATATACGGTAACTCTATTTTTGATGAATAAGGAATTATCAGAGTAGGTGGCAGACTCAAATGGGCCTCTACACTATCCTATGACCAAAAACACCCAACCTTATTGGCCAGAAACTAAATTGAAGCATCTTCTTTCAAAATGGCAATTAGTCCAGCAGGGTTAGTGCAACATTTGTGGAGGAAATTGCGAGGAGTACATAATTGGCCTGCAACAATAGAATATGTGGAAGAACGTTGCACCAAATTTATTAAATAACGCTTTGGTGTTATTCAAGGAGGACTGATTGCCTCCGGCCAAGTGGCTGGTGGATCAAAAGGACGGTCTCGTGGGGACGTCTCCGCCCAGACTCCCGGTGGAGTGATCTGGAGCCCCTCGTTAAATTGACGCTCCTCCCGGTTGCCCCACTGGATCTTGATGGAGTCCATCAACTCGGGAAGGATGTTAAGACTTGGAAATAATATTTTTCTTTGTATGTATGAATATTAAATTTATTATAATAATGCGTGTTCAAATTATTTATATATTTTTCTCTTATTATATATAACGTAATATTAAAATACCGTTCCCCTATATTTTTATATATAATATCACTATTGCGCCGAAAAGATTCGGCAACCCTGTAAAAATGTTTTAAAAGTTAGGCTTAGATTATTTAGCCTTACAATAAAAGTTTGGATTTGTTAGTTATTGTCGTACCTTCTAAAAATTATAACGTTCGTGGTTTGATGACAAAGGTTTT
The DNA here is from genome assembly GCA_030710605.1 of Cordylochernes scorpioides. Taxonomy (NCBI): domain Eukaryota; kingdom Metazoa; phylum Arthropoda; class Arachnida; order Pseudoscorpiones; family Chernetidae; genus Cordylochernes; species Cordylochernes scorpioides. The sequence continues at coordinate 78,907,025 of CP092886.1, read as the reverse complement.
TGAAAAAAATATAAATAAAAACACTTTTGTCACTGGAAATGATGGCATAAAACACACACATATACAGGGTGATCCAAAAGTCCCGCACAATTTTAAAAATTAATAACTCCGCGAATATTTGCGCTAGAGCAATGCGGTAAACACCATTGTGTTCAGGATGCAATGGGATTTTTTTTATAGCAAATAATTAAAAATTCGAAATTGATTTTAGTTACAACTTTATTCGCTAGATGGCGCTCTACCTGATTCGGAGATTCAGCGGCCAAATTGTTTGATAAATTGAAAAATATAACTGAACGACACGTATTTTTCCTTTTTGAATACCAGGAAAGAACCCTAATAATATCAAACGATAAATTAATTAAACACCATTTCGCCAAAAGTTAGAAGAATTGGTTGACGATTTTTAAATACAATATGAGATATGTAAAATAGGTATATGCAAATTTAAACATGTAGCAAAAAATAATTATATTTTGGATGGAGTTTTTTGAAATAGATTGAATGTTTGAAAATAACTACTGATATCAATACACGATTTTTGAAATGTTAATATAGTACCAAAAATTATGATGGCACTACTAATAGGATTTCGTGCTATAAGGAATGTATAGTTTTTTGACTAATTGTCGACACTTGACTATTTAACTGGATATTTGTCATGATCCAGAAATGAAATATAGAGGGGAGTGACAAAATATATTTGTCGTACTTTATTCCAAATATCCTATGGGTTTGTCAAATGTTATCATTGTTTATTATACTGTACATAATTTTGAAAATGTATCCCCTAAAAAATCCTTTTTAAATCGACCTTTTGCGTTGAAAAACGTGGTAGTAAAATCATTTTGTATTATTTTTTGCGCAAAATTTCTAAAGTTAGGGGGAGGGGGAGGGGATACAGAGAATATTCCTTATGCTATTTCTTCTAATAAGCGAAAAGCGATAAACTAAACATAAGGGGTAAAATTGTGTATACCAGTGTTATTCGAGAAGTTATAGCACTTTGGCCTGCACGACATAATATAATATGTGGGCAAATGACAAACAAAAAAAATACTGTTCACAGAAAAAAAAAAGAGTCAAGATGTGAGGACAGAATTTATTATCCCATAACCCAAAACAAAGAGCTGCAAAATATAACACATGAGGTAACTGTCTTCTCTCTTGTATTAGGTCACAATCCTTGCTCAATGTGGCGCCCTTCATTCTCAAACACCGCCTGCAGACGATAGATGACAGAATGGTCACAATTAAATAGTTGAAATTTAAGAAAACGTGCCATCTGATAGGAGCCTTCAACATGGCCAATGTGGTAGGCCGGCATCGATAAAAACGCGACTTAATGTACCCCCATAACCGAAATTGTAAGGCGTCAAGTCTGGTGATATTGGAGGCCACTGGTATATAAAGTGGCGACTTATCAACGAATTTCACCGAACGTATCCTTCAGCAATTGTTTGGCACCGCGGGAGATATGAAGAGGTTTTCCATCTTGCATGAATGTTATTTCGCTTAGTGCTTTTCTGTCCTGCAATATGGGAATAACCTTTTCTCTCAAAAGTTGAACATAACGTTCACACCAGTTGGAAAAACGGTTTTAAAAGTTCTTCCATTGATTTTTTAAAAGAAAAAATGCCCAATAATCAAAGAAGAAGTGAACCCACACAAAACTGTAACTCTGTGCTGATGAAGTGGTATTTCTGTAAAAATCCTAGGGTTTTCTGTTGCCAAAATGAAGCAGATTTGAATGTTAAATTCTCCCTTTAGATAAAAGTGAGCATCATCTGTTCTTAGAACATTTGACAGCCAGTTTTCATCAATATCAATTTGCCGGAAAACCCATGCAGCGAATTCTTGACCCTTCTCAAAATCGCAGACTTTCAACTCGTGAAAACTTTGAATTTTGTTAGGGTATTTTCATAGAAATATTCTAAATGTGTGTTCTCTCCAAACTGTTCCATACGAAATCCCCGTTTGTCGAGAAACTTGTCTAGCACTTACTTCTCCATACGTGAATAACGTTTTAATAGCTTCAGCATTCTGAAAAACCGTAACAGCCACTAACTTGCATGTCGATGGTCTTCCACTCCGAGGTTTTGCTTCCAGAGATCCAGTTTCCTCGAAACTTTTTATCAATCGCTTTAGAGAGTAGCAACTCATAGGTCCTTTACCGCTTCGAATATCTTTAAAGGAACGAAACGCTCGTAAAGCTTCAGTGGCAGATTCTGAATCACAATTTAAAAAATTCCAAAGAGTGCTTTATCCTGTATAATGACGGCATTCCAGGGGGAATGGGAGAAGTCCGACCACACCTCCTTGCGGTCCCCCATGGACCCTTGGAATATTTGACCAAATTCTGGTTCGTTTCCAAGATGACTAACGTTGCAACGGCACCCTTTTTCAAATGAAGAGCAAAACTGATATCTCCAGTAATGATACCGCGTCCGGGGTAACCGCCGCGTCAGGAGCTGCAGCTCGAGCTCATGATGAGAAATCTACTACGAGGACACAATTCAATCTACTACAACTCAATATAAATGGTACCCAGAGGAATATAAAGAGCTGACTTGTCTTCTCTGTTACAACAATGTACATATTTCTTGTCCTCAAGAGACAAAATTGAATCAGAATCTGAGATTCAATATCAAAGATTATAAAACACTACGAGAGGACAGACCGGGAAAATTCGGAGGAGGACTTGCCGTTTTGATTAAAACTCTAGAAATCAAATTTAAGGAAATCGCCTATAATCAGAGTAAGCCTAGAGAAATCACGACAGAAGTTCAGGCAATAATAATAAAACAATTCCAATCATAAATGTTTATCACCACGATAATACTAGCATCAATACAGGCCTGGTAGAGACATTAAGTGAAGCGTCTTCGGATATCGCAATCATACTTGGTGATTTTAACGCCGAAAGACCAACTTGGGGATCACCTGTCCAGGAAAACAAAGGTCAGCAGGTTGAGGACATGCTAACCGACCTCGACCTTACACCGTTAAATAACGAAAAGAACACCTATCTATCCAAGTCCACAGGCACAGAATCCGCAATAGACATCACAACGATAAATTACAACATCGCACCCACAACACAATGGAAAATTCTGAAAAGTGCAATCAGTGACCACAGATCAATTTTAACAACCCTAAAATTCAAAATTGAGAATTTCCAACAGAATAAAAGAACACTGGAAAAAAATTCACAGAAAAGTTTGAAGAACTGTGCAACGAAGAATTAAATCACAGAACGATTGACAAAAAAATTGGAAAAATTCTCTTCAAACATATCCAAAGCTGCAAAAGTATCGATACCTAGAGGTAGACGTAAAGACCTGTGAATACTTTACTGGAAGGACCACAATATCGAGGCAATGATTGCAGAGAGAGACAATATCAATGAACTTTTTAAAACAAATAAAGAAGAAATCATGAAGGAACTCATTGAAATTAGTCACAAAATAGAACAAGAAATTTGGATATTCAAACAAAAGAGAGAGAGAGAGAGAAAAATGGGCAGAATTCTGTGAAAAAATGGATCCAAAAAAGGAAACCCATCACTGGAATATAATTAGTGTTATAAAACAATCAAAACCAACACTAATCCTCCAATATTCTAACCGATATGACTAGCGAGAAAAAACAAACAGATGGCTGAAATAATTGTTGAAGATTTTTCAAGCACTTCCAGACTCAGCTATACGAATGAAGGCAGGACTCTAAAAAATAATATAAACAGGTTATTTAAACAAGCAAGAAATTACCACCAACAAGATATTTACTCGAGAGACTTCACACTGAATGAGCTAAACTCATCAATAGAAAAGTTAAATCCAAGAGGTCACCAGGAGATAATCTAATTTTTGGTTAAATGATTAAACACTTTGGAGAAAAAGCTAAAAATCAACTCCTACAAATACTGAACATTTCATGGCAAACTGGTAAACTACCAAAGAATTAGGAGATATGGATTATAGTGCCAATACTGAAACCAAACAAAGATACCAAGGAATACAAGAACTATCGGCCAATTGATCTCACCAGCATACTTTGTAAAAAAACAGAATGAATTATCCACTCTAGGCTCATAGTCTGGCTCAATAACAAAAAAAGAATTAACCTCCAACAAACTGCCTGAAGATCCAGACACTGTACAACTGATAAACTGTTCGACTTCTGTCAATCAATAATAGATTTCTAGGAAAAAACGCCAAAGAAGACAACGGCCGTATTCCTGGATATGACCTCAGATTTTTATCGAGTGTAGAAATTATTTGAAAGGCTGCACAACATCGGAGTAAGAGGAAAACCATAATCTGGATTACAGACTTCTTAAGGGGAAGAAGGATGAAGGTTCGGGTCAATGGAACATTTTCCAAGGACCGAAGAACATGGGCTGGTGTACCTCAGGGATCTGTGCTCAGTCCTCTACTCATCTCGCTATATATTAACTGTTCTTTATGTTAATAGAAGAATATTATTTGTATTATTTAAAGCCTCATTATGTTAAAATATAGGTGTATTTATATTGGACATTTGTTGTTGGCCAAACGAAAAGAATAAGAGCTAAAAAAAGAGTCATGGTCAAGTTTGAGTTGTTGTACATCTAATTTCGACACAACCTTAACAACATCCATCCTCACTGAAGACACAAAGGTTGCCTGTTATGCAGATTATATAGCCATATGGCACACAAGTAGCAGTACAGAAATATCAGAAAAATACTGAACACATCAATGAGAGGACTGGAGAAGTGGGCAATGAAACTCAAAATGACAATAAACCCAATAAACACAAACCTATAGGTCTCCTTCACTGACAAGAAAAAAGGCATGAATTCAACTCCAAAATAAGCATAAACAACCATATAATTGATAAAATTTGATCTGCAAATTACCTAGGTGTGATACTTGATGAGGAATTGCGATTTACAGAACACATAATTAGCACCTCAAATAGAGCTACCAGAAACCTAAACATTCTGAGAAGGCTATAGGGAACAAATTGGGGAGCAAAACCCAAAATTCTCAGAACAACATATATCACCTTAATAAGGCCAATAATGGAATATGCAACACCTGTTTGGGCTCCCTCAAGTTCATCACTAAAAAGAAGACTAGACAGTGTTCAAGCAAAAGCGGCCAAATTAATCACTGGTTCTATTTCAAAAACCAACAATTAGGAAATTCAGAGAGAATGTGGTCTAGACCTACTTGAAAGCAGAAGACAATTAAAAACAATAAAATTCACCAATAGATTAAAAAAAAGAAACCGAAAACATATCCCATAGAACCTATTTAAACTGGACACAAAAAGAAAGGCTCAAAAGATCTTCAACACTTCAGTACAACAACAATATTGGAAAGAGCATAAAAATGAAACATAATGAATTTCAAATTCGAGAATAACCAATATTTCCTACCCCATTGCCATCAAATTTCATCATCAATCTTAACCTGAATGAACCCTGCAATAAAAAAAAAAATAGAACAAAAACATACTTAAAAAGAAAGGACTTGACACAATTGGTTTATGCGATCAGATAAATTATTTAACAGCATATACAGATGGATCATCAGACCTTACCATAAGTAATGGAGGGGCTGGAATTAACATAATACTGCAAGATGGAACATACATCAGAATCAAAGAAGGAGCAAGAAAGATTTGTCAAATTTCACTTGTGAACTGACAGCTATCTGGAAAGCTCTTGATGTATGCCTGAACCAACCATCCCTGCATCAAGCAGAAGGAATTATAATATACCGAACAACGACTTCATATCCGATCTAGAAGCAATTCAGAAGGGCAATACTAAATTCACACAGAAAATACACTCGTTACTCACTAAACTGATATCAATGGAGAACAACTGCATTCTACAATGGATTCCTGCCAGTGTTTGGATCGGGGATAATGAAATAGCAGTTGAATTTGCAAAAGAAGCCATAAGGTTGAGCCAAAGGAAAGAACAAATGTCATTATTTGACTCTAATGCTTTTGCAAAATACAAGATAATTAAACAAAAATAAGAAAAGATCAAAATGTAAAATAAACTCCGAGAGAAAAATGACAAAACTATAGCAAGATTTAGAACAAAACATTATAAAGGATAACAATACATCCAGATGGCACAAGAACTGTCAAATGCAACAACTGTCCTGGTGTGGAACTAACACCTACCCACATATTCTCATGCCCGCAGCCTTGCAGAAAATTGACATAGACCCAGAGCAGCTGCTTTACACACCCAAGATAGTGGACAATGCTGCTGCTGCTGTGATAGAGATGCATGGAGACATCTGAGGCTCTTTATTGGACACGACAAAAACAACAACGGCATTCCAGAGTAAAATAAATCACCAGAGATAGATAAATATTTTTCAAATGAATTAAAATAAATATAATCGATACTGAGAGAAAGTTGAATTTAAAAAAATAGAAAATTATTATTTTCGAAATTTAAAAAGCTGAGAGGATTCCAGCAAACCGCATCTAAAATATCTTTTTTTTTTTGCTACATGTTTAAATTTGCATATACCTATTTTACATATCTCAGATTGTATTTGAAAATCGTTAACCATTTCTTCTAACTTTTGGCGAAATGGTGTTTTATTAATTTATCATTTGATATTATTAGGGTTCTTTCCTGGTATTAAAAAAAAAAAAATACGTGTCGATCAGTTATATTTTTCAATTTATCAAACAATTTAGCCGCTGAATATCTGATTCTGGTAGAGCGCCATCTAGCGAATAAAATTTTAACTAAAATCAATTTCGAATTTTTCATTATTTGCCATAAAAAATCCCATTGCATCCTGAACACAATGGTGTTTACCGCATTGCTCTAGCGCAAATATTCGCGGAGTTATTAATTTTTAAAGTTGTGCGGGACTTTTGGATCACCCTGTATAAAGATATACAGTCGACTCTCGATAATTTGAAACTCAAGGGACCAGAGAAGAATTTCAATTTATCAAGAGTTCAAAATAACAAGAGTTCAAACAACTAAGAGGGAGGGAGGGAAAAAAAGTAAAGTAAACTAGAGTTAGAAATTTTGACCGTTTCGGGATATACATACTATGTTGATACAAGATTAAATAAGTGACTTACCGCAAGTTTTTAAAGTAATAAATTTATTGGCAGCTTTTTCGGGTCTTGCTCTTTTTCAAACAAGAGTTTGATCTCAAAATTCAAGATTTATTATTTTAAACACACACACCCTTATACAATTATTTTCAAAATTTCATTTTGAAAAGAGTCAGTAATATTTTGTTGAGTTAGCGACTTCAGTCTATCATTGTCCAATGAATTTTCGATAGTAGTAAGAGCTGCGAAGAAATCGTTACTTGTGTCGGTTCTGAGGCGCGTAGAAGCTTAGGGTAGTAAGAGATCTCCTTGCCTCGCTCAGCGTGGGATATTTGAGCTCTAACATTGTTTAAATAGTTCACAGACTGGTCTGGCTTGAGAAAGTCGCCAGGAACATTTTCTCTCATATTTCAATATTTACAGATAGAATCATACATATTAATAAAATAAAGTAAACAAGAGTTTGATGAAGATTATTGATTTATTATTTTAAGCATTTGTACACTTATTCACAAATGTTCATTTGTGGTAAGATACTATTCCTTCAACTTCAAATTACCGAGGGGACCAATTAATGTTATTTTATTCAAATTATCAAGTATTTTTTAAGGGACCGGAAAAACATTTCAAATTAACGAGTTTCAAATTATCGAGAGTCGACTGTATCAACATTTAAAGGTATATTTCAAACAATATATTTGAATATATGTTTGAAATGATGACAACATGTTGATTTAGAACTTTTTGGTGAAGTTTATTTCGCACAAATAAAAATAATGAATATAAGCAACCTTCCTGCAGAGACTTGCGCGAAAGAAAGACTATTACAATATTACTATTACAGGTTCCTCTCAGACATCTTGCGGCGCGTGAAAGGGAAAAAACTAACGGTATATTTATAATAAGCAAAAAAGAAGTTACATTAAAATAAAATGCTGTTTCTTTGGGACAAAGAAAAATAATTATGGTTAACCAGTGTAATGTAATAAGGTTAATGAAAAAATGTTTATATAATATGCTAGTGCATCGTATTTTATTATAGTGTTTATTCCAATACTAAATATAAGGCTGTCACGCAAAAACCATGAGCAATGAAAATTTATAATTTCAATATTGTGATCACACAATGAAAAGTTGCTATAGAAACACCGTCACACACACGCAGGTTTTCTAGGGGGAACTGTTTTTGACCAGTGTGTGTGTAATAACTGGATGATATAAGGCCAATTATTCATTTTTGGTAAATAAATATACTTTGTTGAAAATCTCCCAAACTCACCATCTCCATTGGAGTCACAGGCATACTGGGACACCATTTAACTTGGTACCGCTTCTCCATGCTTGATATATCTTGATGAAACCTCTCACCATGCTCATCTATAACTGCACCAAGATTGTCAGGAAATAAATTTAAATATGAATGCAGGGAATGGATTTTGAGAAACATGTTACATCCCAGTGTTTTGTAAGAAAGTAAGAGTTCATTAACTAATTCACTGTTCCAACTTCATTCAAACTATCTTCAAAATCCCCACATTGCAGCAATTCTCTAATCTGAGGTCCAACGTTAATACATTATTTAATTTTCGCATCACTTATGCTCGGAAAATTTTGATTCAAATAGGTAATTCCAGCAGCATTTGGATTCATTGCTTTGAAAAGGTTTTTATTAATCCCAGTTTAATGTATAATGGTGGTAAGAATATATTTTCAGATTTTACCAAGGAGAAATGTGCGATATTTTCAAGTCCTAGAGTAAAGGGGTTTACAGTTTAGCCAGTTCTTTTTATATAATGCATTTTCTTCTCTCTACTATCCCTCTCACACAGAGGCAACAAATTTTATATATTCAAGCTGTGAAAAAGCAAGAAAATAATGACTTTCAAGGCACCAAAGATTTTCCAGCTGTATCTGTCGTAATCTACCTTTTTCGAGAGCAGTTTCATGATTTCGTAACTCTCTTTCGTGTTGAATGTGTTTGCTATTGGCACCGGTGTAACTTAATACCATTGTGAAAGATCAAGATTTCAAACTAAATTTAGAGGAATTAATAAATAAACGCCACTTTTTTGTATTATTTTCATGTCCAAGCGCATCCATTAGACTAACAACATCATTTTTAGTGCACTAATTCGTTTTCTTAAAAAATAAATCTTGAAATTCAGCATGTCGTTTGCGAAAAAAAACATACTTTTGCATACTTATGCAGCAGATTGCAACCTTTAAAACTAGAATCTAAAAGTTCACACTGTTTTTGAATTAATACAAATCACGTACGAGATCATTCAAATTTCCTTTGGTTAATAAATGCGGTTTGGGTGAAATATGTACTTTTACATTTGTGTCATCCGACTCTGGCACGTGACCGTTTTATAATCATCGTCACTAAATGTCGCATTTTCAAGTGGCTGTGGCACAGGTAAATCATCACAATGAGGAACTGGTCTCATTGCACATGGCAAATATGGATATTTAATTGTATGTTTTGCATTAATGTAGTACCTGAAATTTTTAACAAACAAAAATAGTTAACACAAAGCAATAACGCACCATCTATACATATAAAATAAAAGGATTTAAAAGCGCGAATATTTCTTTTATACATAAAACGAACTTCTTCTGTCCTTACTGCGATGAAAAAATATATTGGGAGGGCTTGGCTCATCAGTGGTGAACCCTCCCAGCGGTTTCGCCAATTAAATCCACCAGACCGCTTCTCAGAGCGATTATATTTGAATATAATTCTACTGTCCTATAAGCTTATGTCCATAGTTTACTTGAAAACCATTTCTAAGATTCCATCCTTCAGTGTAGCATATAAAAGCAGAATGATCCAATACAATATTAGAGCTCTGAGAAGCGGTCTGGTGGATTAAATTGACGAAACCGCTGGGAGGGTTCACCACTGATGAGCTAAGCCCTCCCAATATATTTTTTCATCGCAGTAAGGACAGTAGAAGTTCGTTTTATGTATAAAAGAAACATTCGCGCTTTTAAATCCTTTTATTTTATAAACAAAAATAGTAGTCAGAATAATGGTATTTTGCCTTCCTCCAAACCAGTTGAACCGCCTTTAATTTTAATCCACCCTGTAAGAGGCTGAGGAAAAGCTTGACAACAATAATGAGGAGCCCAAGTCTTTGTGTCACCCATTTTGCATACAAGGCAGAGTTCATAGGATTTTTTTAAGAGCTGTGTAAAGTTTCACCTTTGAAAGTTAATGTTCCACAGATGTACAGAAAGTATCTAGATTTTGCACTCAACACTTTGACAAATTGAAAATGTCTTGTGTACACGATCTATAAAAACAATTTGAAAGAGTAACAAAAAGTAAATAAAATTAATCAGTGATATAATATATATATTACAAAGTTAGAGACACCCAGTGGATTATTGTTAGGGGATAATTGGTACATATAAAATTTGAATTATAATAAAACAATTGATTAAATAGTTAAAAGTGTAACAACATACTAGTAGTTTAGTAAAGAGCATCCCCAATTCACTTTAATTGTCGTACGTCCTATTAGAGCCCGCTTCTAAAAAATTGTGTATTATAATTCACTCTAATTGGCTTACGTCTGGAAATTCCCCGTAATAAACTTTAAATACAACTTTTTTTTAAATGTGTTGCATCCCCAATTCACTTTAATTGGCCTATGTCCTATATGTGCGTTAAATAGCTGGCCGTCATTTTAATTGCCCTAAGGATTCCCAATTCACTTTAATTGCCCTACGTCATAGGTGACCATTCCTTATTGGAAACATGTTACAAGTATATGACATAATGTCAGGGTCATATATACATATATATATAGGCCGATATTTTCTCAAATTGCAGTCAGATTATGGAGGCATTCAACAGTATTACCTCTTATCCACCCCTCATAAAATTTGATGAGCTGGAATTAGGCAGTTATAAACTGATAGAACTCAAACTAGTTGAAACCCGCTTCGGTCCATCAGTCAAGGCGGTTATAGAAGTAAAAGATTCTCAGCGGACACTATTTCTTCCAAAAAGATATTCAAAGCTGAAGCAATTTCAATTAGACGAAATCATCAAAGAAGAATGCTGCTTGATTTTCAAGGAACGCATCGGGAGTACGACAAACTTAGAAATCCAACGTTTGTAAATATGCTCCGTTTGTGTGCACACTTTTTTCTCTTTGAGTCTAAAATGTAATAGAGTTCATGTTGAAAAAAAAAAGTGTTTGTGTGCTCATTTTTTTTTAAATCTGTCATATCTTTTACCAACTGATATAACGATATAATATTTATGGAAATGTGTGTCAAAAATATATATTTAAAAAAAAAAGTGTACATTTTTAAATGGCCAAGCTTTTCCATCTAACTTTGGCACTAAAGAGGAAGAAGAAGAAAATGAAGTTTAATATTTTAATAGGTTTTTTCAAAAAACTATTTATTTCAAATGTATAATGAAAGAAAAAAAAGATTAGGTAAAGATTTTTAATTATTTCAAATAAATGGGGATTTATATAAAAGTCTTTTTTTTTAATATTAGAATTAGGATATAATTTTAAATTGAATAATCTTTTGTTTAAATTTTACACAAATAAATTTACTGGCAATGCGTTTCTTTTTTAAATCTCTACAGACCTTACTGCAAGACTACAGACCTTACTGTAGAGATTTAAAAAAGAAACGCATTGCCAGTAAATTTATTTGTGTAAAATTTTAACGATTGAGGGCAATAAAATTTAATCTTTTGTTTATTTATTTTGTAAAAAAAAAAGGTATACCACATTTTGTTTAGGGTTATTTGAAAATTGTATGAAAAACACCGTCAATGCATGTATTTTAGTGTAGAAAAAAAAAACACAAGAAGATTAGTTAAAGATTTTTTATTATTTCAAATAAATGGGGATTCATATAAAAGTCGTTTTTTTAAATATTAGAATTAGGATATAATTTTAAATTGAATAATCTAGATAATTTGACACATATATCAATATACTTGTCAGGAAATATGCTATTTGCAGCATTTATAAGTTCTTCCGCAGTTATTTGAGGAAAAATGACAAACATAATTAAATCCAAATACTTGAAGATTATATCAGCAACTTCAATAGGTAAAAATATAGTCTTATAAATTCCACGAGCCTTTCTTCATCATGATAATTTCAAAATCACTTCTTAAAATTCTCAATTTAGGTGATTCTAAATAATAAAATAGATCCTTTATTTCATTAGCGTTGAAGATTAATCCGACTCGGGTGGGTTTGCCGTTCGATTTGCATTTCCGGAGCTCTACACGTCGATGAGATTTGAAAAAAAGTTTATAATTTCGAAGCAGAGGAAGAGCGAGAAGCGTTTTGTCCAGCATCATATCGCACTCTGAGCTTTTTATTTCCATGTAGACCCAGGAGGTAAAAAAGCCAAATTACTCATTGGGGTTTTATTTATTTATTATTATTTTTTTTTGCTTTAAATTTGATTTTTTTTTATCATGAAAGAAATGCAACCCCATCGCCAAAAAAATTTAGCACGAAGCTTTTTTTAGCTCTACACAAGCATTTCATTCATTTTATTGCACAAATAGTGGGATTCAAGAAAGCTTTTATACGAACACACATCGCAGAAGCTACAATGTTCGATATATACGGCGTGCAATTTGCAATTCACGCCTATTGTTTTCGATTTGGGTACGTTATACTTTTTTTCAAGATCGATCGATGGAATATTTAATTTATCGAATATATTTTTCTCAATACATCCGCCTTTATATGCGAAAGTGCCTCCAAAATTTGAATATAATTCCAAAATATATTTTTCCACGTCGCAAATCCAATTGCCTTCTCTCCTTGGTTTTTGACACATGAATAGTCCGTGAATTTTCTTCGTGCAATATCTAACTGTTCTTTTGTCCCTCTCACTTAAATGACAATATGTATAATTGGGATTATATATTTCAATTCTTTCACCGAGGTCGCGGTGTAGGTGCGTCCAAGAGAGTTGGCGAAGTAGCATACCGCTCTCTAGCGGAAAAGCTTCAAAATCAACGATACAAGATATCTCGTACATGACACAGGCAGGAGAATTCCGAAATAGTCAGCTGTACGCTTCGTTCACCGGGCTTCAACTGTCCCTTCCACAAATAAAATTGTCTTATGTCAATGACGTCATTGCACAAATGTGCGTAGATCTGTCTTCCTAAATGGGTACCGTTCAAACAAGGATTCAAAATCGCATTAGAGATTGCACAACCCATAGGTCTTTCCGTACTATTAGAAGATGGGCTGGGAATTGTCATAATGGGAGATACTGTCATTATTATTATACCACAGAGGAGGAGCGTTATCACAATTCCCCATTTAAGAAAACCAAATAATTTTCGAACACCCGTTGCGGAAACTCGCTTTAGGGACACATACCTCTGCATCGTCACGAGTTTCGAGGATAATTATATTTCCCGATTCTAGTTTGTGCGTTAAATAGCTGGAATTTTCTTGGCGGTGTCTGAACGTTAGAGATCTTTCTTTGCCTAAGCACAAGAAGGCATTGACCCCGATTGGAAGGGGCCTCCAAGATTTAAAAATTTCTCCTCTATTTACGGAAATAACTTCGATAGTATGAAATGGATGAGGAGTTATATTACTGATTCTTTTACTTTTTTAAAAACATCAAAAATAATGCATAAAAAAAACTTCACCTAAATTTAACATCCTATTCTGGAAAAAAAAGTTGAATTATAAATAAATAAATGCATTTAAAAAATTAATCATTGGGGATCGGTCAGCGAACTAGGTTCAATTGTTGTGTCCTTAATGTGTCTTAAAGGGGGAAAAAAATGTTATATAAAATAAATGATGCCTTCTCTGGCTTCTTTTCAACATATATTTACAAACCAAGAACTCATAATTTATTATTATTCGATGATCATATGAATGAAATTAAAAAAGAATTGATGACCATAATTGGTCGTCAAAGATGTCGTTTTTTTATTTCAGCAACTTTGGAATTTTATAAAGAAAAAACGGATCTTAGAAGAGTTCATTTCTCATCACGCTGTCAAAGAAACTGGGGCAGCCTTTCTGTTGTCTTAGACAACATTTTAAAACAGATACAAGCCAATATAGAGACATTCCAAAGCAGAGGCTCAGGTTTTGCTTTTTCCAAACTCATAGACATTCAGCTACATATAGGAAAATGTGGTACGGGTTTATGCAACTCAGAGAAAACGAAATAATTGATATTTCGAAAAATCTTTTCAGATGCGAATGTCAGCTTCCCGAAGTCGAAAATGCAATCTATTTCAAGATTGAAGGGGACGCATTAATTCAACTTCCGAGACAGAAAAAAATTTTCCGACTATGAACCGACGCTATGGTTTTTTAACAACTGTTCAATATCCCGGTTCAATAAAGATGACTATTGGAGACTTTTCACATTATCTCAAATGTTGTAAGGAATCGCTTTATAAACAAGGAGTCGACATTGTTGGAAGATCTTATGTTAAGACTTATTATTTTGTCATAGATGGTATAAATATAAATTCCGCTTAAGAAATCTCTCAGTCATGTCGTCTCAAGATGATATTCAATTTCGTTTACGACATCCGTTTAACGCGTTGGTTGTGGGTGCCTCTCAATCGGGAAAAACAAGTTTAACAAAACGATTAATTGATTTAATCGAACCCCCTCCCGAGAAAGTTATTTGGTGTTATTCGTCTGTTCAACCGTGGTTTAAGGATTTCCCCTTTGTTTACATAAGCGGCTTACCACCCAATAACTGGGATGTTAGCAAGCGCACTTTATTGATTCTCGATGATTTATTTTTTGATATTAATCAAGACATTTGCAAAATATTTTGCAATTATACTCATCACCGGAATGCTTCTATTATAATTTTAGCGCAAAATTTATTTCCGAAAAATCCGCATTTTAGAACCATTTCGTTAAATAGTCATTACATTTTCTTGTTTAGAAACCCCAGAGATGCCCAGCAGGTATATACGCTTGGGCGACAAATGTATCCCAATAATCCAAAATTTTTAGAAGCGGCTCTAAAAATGGCAACTGCAGAGGAATTATATAAATTTATCTGCATAGATTTGAAACCTCAGACGCCTGAGCAATTGAGGATCCGTTCACATATATTTCCTGGGGAAGCTAATTTTATTTATTCACCAAAATGAATCGATTATACAAGCATAGATATGCGCTAGAGTCTCTAGCAAAGGCGCAAAATGTGCTAGATAGAAAAAAATTACTCACTCCAGCCCTGACCGATTGTCTCTGCGAAATATGTCTCAACATTTTAAAAGGCAATGTTAACCTTTCATCTAAACGCAAAACAAAACTTCGTCGCTATAAAAAGATGATGAGAACTCTCGCGAACAGAAAGATTTCTCTCGTCAAACGGAGACGTCTACTGACTAATCAGAAGGGAGGTTTTTTGCCCCTTATTTTAGCGCCTATTCTGTCGGCCTTGGGATCCTGGATCGGTAAAAAGTTGTAAAAATGGCCGAAAGATTCGCATTTCCTAATCCGTCATTATATTCAATTTATGCACAAACGTTATCTCTCGAACAAGAGATCGACGCATTATTAACAAAGAAGTCTTTGCCGGACGATCAGAAAGTGAAGCTCTTAGCAGAATTAATGCGACGTTATCAACGTTCATTCGACACTCCGCCACCGCCGCCGCAACCCATCGAACCTTTAAATGAACGAAATATAGATGCAGAAATTATCAATTCAGTCCCGATCACTTCAAAAAAGTATGTAGACATGATTATTCAACGTTTAAGATCTACTAACGAAGTGATTTGGAATCAGAATGGTGAAATCATAATCAATAATCAACCTATTCCGCAGTCCAACGTCGTCGATATTTTTACGTTTCTTACGACGCGAAAAAGGAAGAACGTAAATGTACCTGTGGGCTTTCAAGATTTAGCGATAAGTTTAAAGAAAATAAATATTCCACAACAGTGGATTTTTAATTCGACCGCTAAGAATCTCATATTTAAGAAACAAACGCCAAGTGTAAAGCGGGAAGAGCTCTCGCCTTCTTTATCGACTTCAAAAAAAGAAAAAAAATGGATCAATTATTAGCCAAAGTGTATTACAACGCGGAAGAACCGGGAAGTTTTGGCGGAATCGATCAATTGGCTAAGAGCGCTAAAATATCGAAAAAATCTGCGCAGAAATGGTTGGAGACACAGGACGTTTACACCCTTCATAAACCCGTTAAGTTAAATTTCAAACGACGAAAAATTATCGCCTTAGATATCAATGAACTATGGCAAGGCGAATTGGTGGACATGATTAAATTTTCAAAATTTAACAAAGGTTATCGTTACATTCTAACTATTGTCGATGTATTTCCAAGCGAGCCTACGCCATTCCTATCAAACGAAAAAATTCTACCGAAATTGTAAAGGCCTTCAAAAACCTTTTTTCGAAGGAAAAAGTCGTTCCCAAACTCTTGCAAACGGACGAGGGCACCGAATTTTTCAATAAGCCTGTGCAGACATTATTCAAAAAATATAATATCAAACATTATCATTCGTACAGCGATAAGAAAGCCGCTAATGTGGAGAGATTCAATCGAACGCTTAAAGGAAAAATGTGGCGGTTATTTACTCGAAGGGGGAGTTACAAATATATAGACGCGTTGCCGGATTTAATTAAAAGCTATAATAAAACTGTAAATCGAGTTACAAAGGTCGCCCCCGATGATGTGACTCCTTTCATGAGGGATGAAATATTTAATCGTTTGTATCCGCCTTCTACCGCCAAACGTTTCAAGTTCGAGGTCGGAGATAGAGTAAGGATATCTAAACTTAGAAGAACTTTCCGCAAAAGCTATCTACCGGGTTGGAGCGACGAGGTTTTCGTCATTTCCGATCGCAAGAATACTGTTCCGGCAACCTATATATTGCGCGATTTGAAAAACGAGTTAATTAAAGGAAGTTTTTACGATTTCGAATTACAACGAGTACATAAGAGAGACGAGGATTTCTGGCCTATAGATCGCATTATCAAAACAAAAGGGAAGGGTAAGACGAAAAAATATTTTGTCAGTTTTAAAGGCTTTTCGGATCGATTCAATTCATGGGTTACAGATCTACGAAGGAATTCTATGTGACCCTACCTTCGGATTCGAGTTTGGATTATTTTCCAAATAATACGCATTCAAATTATACAACGCGTTTGCCCCATTGTATCAGACTCGAGGGAAACTGGCTCGTCGCCCTTGCCGAATTAAGATTTGATAGAATTGTCAAAGAAAAGGAACATTTTAATTTTTATTACATCGTTTCGAACGACCAGGGTGATACGCTTTTGTCTCATCAATTCGAATATCAAGCGACCGATCCGCTAATCGCCCTCGACAAATTTAACGAGGATATCGTCAAATTATTGTGGAGTCACAACATTAAAAACCACGGACAGTTCGATTTTCGGAATGACATTTCAACTTTAAATTTACCTCCTAATCATAAATTGATCATTTCTAGGAATTTATATAATTATCTCAAATTCCCCGAAGCAACAACTTTATTACCATTAGGGATCTTGATTGAAGAACAAAAGACAATATCGACCGAGCCAATCATTCGAGAGCGAACGGATAAGAATATACAATCGGTTTTTGTTTACTCCGATATATGTAAGTTTGGTATTGTGGGAGATTCGGCTTCGCCACTTCTTCGGCACGTATTTCTTCCTCGAGACAAAGGTAGCGTAAACTTTGAAACTTTGTTCTATAAACCCGTTAATAAGAGCGAGTTTCAGACGATCGAAATAATTATAAGAGACCGCTACGGTGATTTTGTATTATTCTTAGGCGAGAGCGTCAGCGTGACTTTGCATTTCAAACGAGATGACGATGCATAAACATCGCTCTATCGACCCGCATACATGCTGTCAGTATTACGCGCTGCAACAGGGTGGTAATATTCCATATTATTACGCCACACAGGCTGGAAGGGGATGGTTCGGAAATATTTTTCGAACAGTAACGCCCGTTTTGAAACGCGCGGGGAAATAATTTGGCAAAAAACTTTTATCCACCGCTTCTAAAGTAGCGGGAGATGTCGGCGGCGGAGAAAATTTCAAGCAGAGTATAAAAAAGCGAATATTTGAAACTGGAAGGGATATCAAAGACGACGCTCTCAAACGATTTCAAAGCGGAGAGGGCAAACGTATAAAAACCGTACGTAAACGAAGAAGAAAGCAGAACAGGGACATATTCGCATGATGGAACCTCTGTGTCTTAAATCCGAGCTGGACTTATTTTCGGGTTTACCGATTCAAGTAGCTATAGAAAACTCCGATTTTGAAGAAGTCCATCCTATAGCGACTCTATCGGACGGTCCAATCGAATTCTATATTCCGGGCACGTTTGAGCACTACATCGACCCGTCGTTCATTTTCTTACAACTCGCGGTTAAAATTTCGAAGAGAGATGGAAGCGCCATAGCCGCCACGGATAAAGTCGGACCTATAAATTATCTCCTGAATACGGCTTTTGAGAATGTAGAAGTTTTTTTAAACGAAAAGCAAATCGTATCGCAAAATAATTACGGGTATAGAAGTATTTTAGACGCCTTGCTAAACTTTCCCGAAAATGCACAGAAAACTTTTCTCAAATCTAGCTTATTTGAAAAGGACACGGCGAAATATTTTGACGAAACAGACCCAAACGGTAATAATTTGAGATTGAAAGCTCTACATGCAGTTATGGATTTAAATAAAGAAATAACACTTTTCGGCGCGATGAATTTAGATTTAAGTTTTCAGCACAAACTCTTGCTAAATGGCGTCTCATTAAAAATCCGTTTGCATAGAGCTAAAAATTCCTTTGTTTTGATGTCCAATACTCAGGGTTTCGTTCTGAAGATAACAAAGGCCTCTCTTCTCGTTCGAAAAGTGACTGTTTCACCGTCCGTCGTTCTCGCGCATAATAAAACTTTGGAGAATGGCGTCGCAAAATATCCAATACGTAAAGTAGATGTAAAAACTCGAACGATTCCCAGCGGAACCCATTCGACAATCCTTCCGAACCTATTTTTAGGTCCAGTACCAAATCGTATTGTCATCGGATTTGTGACGAATGGTGCATATAGTGGAGATTTCACGAAAAACCCGTTCAATTTTCAAAATTTTAACATAAATTATATTTCATTAAAAATCGGACAACGAGTTCTTCCAAACCGTCTGCTTACTCCGAAATTTTCCGAAGGAGAATTTTACAGAAGCTACATCGATCTCTTTTCCAACATGGGTCGATATTTAAGTTCCGGAGAATTGAATATAACTCCAGAAGAATTTCAAAACGGATTGACTCTGTTCGCGTTTGATACGACTCCCGATTTGTGCGCTTCGGATCTACATTCTAGCGCTACGCAAAATTCGAATATTTCTTTGGAAGTGAAATTTTCGAGCGCACTAACATCGACAATTAACGTCATCCTTTATTCCGAATTCCAATCCGAAATTCATATCGATAAACTGCGGCAAGTGAGTTTGATCGAGTAATGCAGGATTGTTACATAAACGAGGCGACGTTAGTTCATAGCTGCGATCAAAACGCGTTGATAAAACTAAACGATGGCTTATACGTTCCGAAATCTTTACCTTTAAAACAAAATTCGTATTATGATGCTGAGCAAAGAAAAATTACCAATGTTCCTGAACCAACAGACGACACAGATGTCGTTCCAAAAGGTTTTTTAACCAAGAAAATTAAGCGTTTGAAAAAGCAAGTTTTATTGTTAGACGAAGAAAACAAACACCTTGATTGCAACGGTTATAAAGTAACAAATTTAGGTAACGCTGAAAATGACACGGACGCCATCACAGTTTTATATCTCCGTGATTATTTAGGTAAATTAGTTACTAGTACCGAAACCTTAGATTTTCGTTTTATGCTCATGGAAGGAGATTCGATAGCGTTAAAATGTGAATTTGCACAACACAAATTCTTTCTCGATGGAAAAATTAGGAAGTATCGGCTCAGATATGAAAACGTGCCGACAGGTATTAACAACCCCGGGTGTTATATCGTTTTTAGAAATGACGAAGAAGAAGAAGAAGCTCCTGAAATACAACATTTTTTAAGCGAATCGGTCAGGGATGATGTAAATATCTCATTTAAAAGCGGGGATAAGGTATTGGGAAACCTTACTTATACAGATTTTCACGCAAAAAACAATGTAAGAGTGTCGTTAAAATTATACGTCGACTACATTGGCACCTTACGATGAATTCAAAACAACTCTTAAGATTGGCTACGCTCGACCCTATCATTTCTAAAAAATTTGCGGGCGTGTTTCCGTCAGATTCGCTACCGAAATATATCGATGGTCGCTGCTGTAAGTATTTTGTTGTTAATCTAGATCCGTTAACAATGAAGGGAAGTCATTGGGTCGCGATTGCCTTTTTGAATAAACGAACAGTTTTTTATTTCGACCCTTATGGTATTAAACCTTTTATGCCCGCGATCATAAATTTTATGAAACGCAATGCGAAAAGAATATTGCACAATAAGCTCCAGATGCAATCTCGCAATAGTAAAAGATGCGGCGAATATTGTTTGTATTTCCTAAATAGAGTAAGCAGAAATAAAAAAATGACAAGGCTGAATTCCGAGCAGGTTACTCGGTTCGTGCGAAAAAATTTTCGCCAGTAGGGGGGGTGTGTAAGAGATATGGAAGACGCTGTTGACGACATTTGGCAGTTTGTCCCTCCATTAAATATCAATATCTATAAATATAAATTATTCAAGCCTCCTATTTCATGGCATTTAGCGCGTAAAAAAGCATAGACGTTGAATTTCTTAGTAAAAGAATCAGTAATATAACTCCTCATCCATTTCATACTATCGAAGTTATTTCCGTAAATAGAGGAGAAATTTTTAAATCTTGGAGGCCCCTTCCAATCGGGGTCAATGCCTTCTTGTGCTTAGGCAAAGAAAGATCTCTAACGTTCAGACACCGCCAAGAAAATTCCAGCTATTTAACGCACAAACTAGAATCGGGAAATATAATTATCCTCGAAACTCGTGACGATGCAGAGGTATGTGTCCCTAAAGCGAGTTTCCGCAACGGGTGTTCGAAAATTATTTGGTTTTCTTAAATGGGTAATTGTGATAACGCTCCTCCTCTGTGGCATAATAATAAAGACAGTATCTCCCATTATGACAATTCCCAGCCCATCTTCTAATAGTACGGAAAGACCTATGGGTTGTGCAATCTCTAATGCGATTTTGAATCCTTGTTTGAACGGTACCCATTTAGGAAGACAGATCTACGCACATTTGTGCAATGACGTCATTGACATAAGACAATTTTATTTGTGGAAGGGACAGTTGAAGCCCGGTGAACGAAGCGTACAGCTGACTATTTCGGAATTCTCCTGCCTGTGTCATGTACGAGATATCTTGTATCGTTGATTTTGAAGCTTTTCCGCTAGAGAGCGGTATGCTACTTCGCCAACTCTCTTGGACGCACCTACACCGCGACCTCGGTGAAAGAATTGAAATATATAATCCCAATTATACATATTGTCATTTAAGTGAGAGGGACAAAAGAACAGTTAGATATTGCACGAAGAAAATTCACGGACTATTCATGTGTCAAAAACCAAGGAGAGAAGGCAATTGGATTTGCGACGTGGGAAAATATATTTTGGAATTATATTCAAATTTTGGAGGCACTTTCGCATATAAAGGCGGATGTATTGAGAAAAATATATTCGATAAATTAAATATTGCTTCGATCGATCTTGAAAAAAAGTATAACGTACCCAAATCGAAAACAATAGGCGTGAATTGCAAATTGCACGCCGTATATATCGAACATTGTAGCTTCTGCGATGTGTGTTCGTATAAAAGCTTTCTTGAATCCCACTATTTGTGCAATAAAATGAATGAAATGCTTGTGTAGAGCTAAAAAAAAGCTTCGTGCTAAATTTTTTTGGCGATGGGGTTGGCATTTCTTTCATGATAAAAAAAAAAAAACAAATTTAAAGCAAAAAAAAATAACAATAATAAATAAATAAAACCCCAATGAATAATTTGGCTTTTTTACCTCCTGGGTCTACATGGAAATAAAAAGCTCAGAGTGCGATATGATGCTGGACAAAACGCTTCTCGCTCTTCCTCTGCTTCGAAATTATAAACTTTTTTTCAAATCTCATCGACGTGTAGAGCTCCGGAAATGCAAATCGAACGGCAAACCCACTCGAGTCGGATTAATCTTCAACGCTAATGAAATAAAGGATCTATTTTATTATTTAGAATCACCTAAATTGAGAATTTTAAGAAGTGATTTTGAAATTATCATGATGAAGAAGGCTCGTGGAATTTATAAGACTATATTTTTACCTATTGAAGTTGCTGATATATTCTTCAAGTATTTGGATTTAATTATGTTTGTCATTTTTCCTCAAATAACTGCGGAAGAACTTATAAATGCTGCAAATAGCATATTTCCTGACAAGTATATTGATATATGTGTCAAATTATCTAGATTATTCAATTTAAAATTATATCCTAATTCTAATATTAAAAAAAACGACTTCTATATGAATCCCCATTTATTTGAAATAATAAAAAATCATCAACTAATCTTCTCGTGTATTTTTTTCTACACTAAAATACATGCATTGACGGTGTTTTTCATACAATTTTCAAATAACCCTAAACAAAATGTGGTATACATTTTTTTTTTACAAAATAAATAAACAAAAGATTATTCAATTTAAAATTATATCCTAATTCTAATATTAAAAAAAAAAAGACTTTTATATAAATCCCCATTTATTTGAAATAATAAAAAATCTTTACCTAATCTTTTTTTTTCTTTCATTATACATTTGAAATAAATAGTTTTTGAAAAAACCTATTAAAATATTAAACTTTGTTTTCTTCTTCTTTCTCTTTAGTGCCAAAGTTAGATGGAAAAGCTTGGCCATTTAAAAATGTACACTTTTTTTTTTAAATATATATTTTTGACACACATTTCCATAAATATTATATCGTTATATCAGTTGGTAAAAGATATGACAGATTTTTAAAAAAATGAGCACACAAACACTTTTTTTTTTCAACATGAACTTTATTACATTTTAGACTCAAAGAGAAAAAGTGTGCACACAAACGGAGCATATTTACAAACGTTGGATTTCTAAGTTTGTCGTACTCCCGATGCGTTCCTTGAAAATCAAGCAGCATTCTTCTTTGATGATTTCGTCTAATTGAAATTGCTTCAGCTTTGAATATCTTTTTGGAAGAAATAGTGTCCGCTGAGAATCTTTTACTTCTATAACCGCCTTGACTGATGGTCCGAAGCGGGTTTCAACTAGTTTGAGTTCTATCAGTTTATAACTGCCTAATTCCAGCTCATCAAATTTTATGAGAGGTGGATAAGAGGTAATACTGTTGAATGCCTCCATAATCTGACTGTAATTTGAGAAAATATCGGCCTATATATATATGTATATATGACCCTGACATTACGTCATATACTTGTAACATTATTCCAATAAGGCATGGTCACCTATGACGTAGGAGGGCAATTAAAGTGAATTGGGAATCCTTAGGGCAATTAAAATGACGGCCAGCTATTTAACGCACATATAGGATATAGGCCAATTAAAGTGAATTGGGGATGCAACACATTTAAAAAAAAAAAGTTGTATTTAAAGTTTATTACGGGGAATCTCCAGACGTAAGCCAATTAGAGTGAATTATAATAAACAAATTTTTTGAAGAGGGCTCTAATAGGACGTACGACAATTAAAGTGAATTGGGGATGCTCTTTACTAAACTACTCATACTAATTGAAAAAGAGGAACTATTTAAAAGGGTGTCGTGAAATGTATGGTGGTATATTGTTACACACACACCTATATACGAGGCGTGATGATTTTGTAATAAGATGACTAAATTATACAAGATAAAATTAATATATTTGTTGGCTTTTCTCATTTATTTGCTTGTAATTCCGAGAACGTTTTAGATAGGAATCTGAATATTTGGATTTCTAATTCCTTCCATGTCTTTAACATTTATTGAAAAATTCCTTTCGCAACCTCCAGCATTTTCCGAGTAGATATAATGCAACACATAATATTAAAAAAGAAATATAGATAATGGTTCATTTCCCGCCTTCCCGACCACCCAGAAGTCTGAAAATTAGTACACTTGCATTGTTAATAGGACTGAGCGAGTATTGTGAGTTTCATTATTCTATATGGTCTGGAAGCATATTAAAATTAAATATACAAAATTTGTAAGGAAATTTGGAAATTTGTCCGTTCTTGGCCAACCTGACAACACAGAAGTCTGAATATTGGTCAGCTAGCATTGTCATCAGGTTTGAACATGTGTACCAAATTTCATATTTCTAGGTGCCCTATAAGTATATTCAAAATTGATTACAAGATTTGGCGACAGACATCCAGACAGACAGACATGGAGGCAAGTTAAATAAAAGCTTTTAAATAAAAAATTCGACCAATCTCAATGAAAATGGTACCATTAGAAAGAGAGTAAAAGTATACCAAGAAAGCTTAATCAATGAAGGAGATATCGAAGGAAAATCGCTAAAAACGAACGGTTCGCGAGATATTGGCAAAACAAAATAAATAAAATTAAATATACAAAATTTGAAAGGAAATTTGGAAAATTGTCTGTTCTTGGCCAACCTGACAACCCAGAAGTCTGAATATTAGTCAGCTAGCATTGTCATCAGGTTTGAACATGTGTACCAAATTTCATATTTCTAGGTGCCTATAAGTATATTAAAAATTGATTAGAAATTTGGCGACAGCCATCCAGACAGATATGGAGGCAAGTTAAATAAAAGCTTTTAAAAAATCAGAAAAGATACTGAACACATTAATGAGAGGACTGGAGAAGTGGGCAATGGAACTCCAAATGACCATAAACTCAATAAAAACAAACATATACATCTTCTCCACTGACAGGAAAAAAAGGCATAAATTTGACTCCATAATAAGCATAAACAACCAAATAATTGATAAAATTATAAATCTAAAATACCTAGGTGTGATACTTAATGAGGAATTGCGATTTACATAACACATAATTAGCACCTCAAATAGAGCTACAAGAAAACTAAACATTCTAAGAAGGCTGCGTGGAACGAATTGGGGAGCAAAACCCAAAACTCTCAGAACAACATATACCACCTTAATAAGGTCAATAATGGAATATGCAACACCTGTCTGGGCTACTTCAAGTTCATCACTAAAAGGAATACTAGACAGTGTTCAAGCAAAAGCGGCCAAAATAATCACTGGTGTTGTTTCATTCACCAACAATTAGAAAATTCAGAAAGAATGTGGTCTAGGCCTACTCGATAGCAGAACACAATTAAAAACGATAAAATTCACCAATATCTTAAAAAGTAAAAAACCGAACACATATCCCATAGAACCTATTTAAACTGGAAACAAAAAGAAAGACACAAAAGGTCTTCACACTTCAGTACGACAACAATTATAGAAAGGGTATAAATATGAAACATAATGACTTTCAAATTCAAGAAGAATCAATATTTCCTACCCCATTACCATCAAATGTAATCATCAATCTTAACCTGAATGAACCCTGCAATAAAAAAGAGAACAAAAACATACTTAAAAGAAAGGACTGGACACAATTGGTTTATACGATCAGAGAAATTATTTAACAACATATACAGATGGATCATCAGACCTTACCCTGAGTAATGGAGGGGGCCGGAATCAACATAATACTGCAAGACGAAACACACATCAAAATCAAAAAAGGAGCAGAACAGATTTCGTCAAACTTCACTTGTGAGCTGACAGCTATCTGGAAAGCCCTTGATGTATGCTTTAACCAACCATCCCTGCATCAAGCAGAAGGAATTTTAATATTCAGCGACTCCATATCCGCTTTAGAAGCAATTCAGAAGGGCAATACTAAAATTACACAGATATTACACTCGTTACTTACCCAACTGGAACCATTGGAGAAGAACTGCATTCTACAATGGATTACAGCCCATGTTGGGATCGGTGGTAATGAAATAGCAGTTGAATTGGCAAAGGAAGCCACAAAGTTGAGCCAAAGGAAAGAACAAATGTCATTATTTGACGCTGATACTTTGGCAAAAAATACAAGATAATCAAACAAAAATAAGAAAAGATCAAAATGCGAATAAAATCTGAGAGAAAAGGGACAAAAACTATAACAAGACTTAGAACAAAATACTATAAAGGTAACACAATACATCCAGATGGCACAAGAACCTATAGGAAATGCAACAACTGTCCTTGTGTGGAACTAACACCTACCCACATATTCCCATGCCCAGCAATGGCCGCAGCCTTGCCGAAGATTGACATAGACCCAGATCAGCAGCTTTACATACCCAGGATAGTGGACATTGCTGCTGCTGTGATAGAGATGCATGGAGAAATCTAAGGATCTTTATTGGACACGACAACAACAACAACGGCATTCCAGAGTAAAATAAATTATCAGAGATAGATACATATTTTTCAAATGAATTGAAATAAATATAATCGATACTGAGAGAGAGTTGAATTTAAAAAATTATAAATCTATTATCTTCGAAATTTAAATCGATGAAAAGATTCCAGCAAACGGCACCTAAAATATATATATATAATTTTTGCTACATGTTTTAATTTGCATTTACCTTTTTTACATATCTCTGATTGTATTTAAAATCGTCGACTAATTCTTCTACTTTTGGCGAAGTGGTGTTTTATTAATTTGTTATTTGATATTATAAGGGTTCTTTCCTGGTATTCAAAAAGAGAAATACGTGTCATTTAGTTATATTTTTAGATTTATCAAACAATTTGGCCGCTGAATCTTTGATTCTGGTAGAGCGCCATCTGGCTAATAAATTGTAACTAAAATCAATTTCTATTTTTTCATTATTTGCCATAAAATATCCCATTGCATCCTGAACACAATGGTGATTACCGCATTGCTCTAGCGCAAATATTCGCAGTGTTATTAATTTTTAAAGTTGTGCAAGACTTTTGGATCACCCTGTATATATATATATATACACACACACACACACACACACACAAGCCTTTTTATTAGGGCATCCAGCCCTATACATGATTCCCCTCTACAGGATTTAGCAAAGGAAGATATTTCAAAAGTAAAAACTAGAATATAAGAAGTAATAAGGAAAGAGAGAAGAAAGAAAAAACAAACAAAAAGAAATATAACCATATATACAAAAAATAAACATACAGCGCAAAAGGAACCATACATGATTAAATATTTAAATTAAAGTACCAATGTTTAGAATATGTCAAGGTTAGGATATCATTGAGAGGGCTAGTGTGGAATCAGCCGCATTCAATCTTCGTTTTCTTCCTCCAAGCAAACCACCCTGTATATATATCAAATAATGAAGACATATCCTGACCAAAAGCACATGAGCTTTTTAGATGGCAGAGCGCCATCTAGTGAGGCAAAAATAAACTAAACGTTTATTTAACTTGCTCCGTGATATTTGGCCAACCCAACGAATCGTGGATGTCTTTTCTTGATTTATAAAAAATAGGGTTGGCCAAATATCACGGAGCAAGTTAAATTATTATCTAATATATATACAGGGTGATCCAAAAGTCCCGGACCATTGTGTTCAGGATGCAATGGGATTTTTTATGGCAAATAATAATAAATTCGAAATTGATTTTAGTTACAATTTTATTCGCTAGATGTCGCTCTACCAGAATCAGAGATTCAGCGACTAAATTGTTTGATATATTGAAAAATATAACTGATCGACACGTATTTTTCCTTTTTGAATACCACGAAAGAACCCTAATAATATCAAATTCTAAATTGATGAAACACCATTTCGCCAAAAGTAGAAGAATTGGTTGACAATTTTAAAATACAATCTAAAAAACAATGTAAAATAGGTATATGCAAATTAAACATGTATCAAAACAAAAAATAAATTGATATTATAGATGCGGTTTGCTGGAATCCTCTCCGCTATTTAAATTTCGAAAATAATAAATTTCAATTTTTTTAATTCAACTTTCTCTCGGTATCGATTATATTTTTATTTTAATTCATTTGAAAATATTTATCTATCTCTGATAATTTATTTTGCTCTTAAATGCTGTCACGACAGAATAAAGTACGGTGATTTTTTTTTTTTTTATTCAGAATATGCCACTGAAACTTTACGAGCGTTTCGTACCTTTAAAGGTATTCGAAGAGGTAAAGGACCCATGAGTTGCTACTCTCTAAGGCGAATGATAAAAAAATTTGAGAAACTGGATTTCTGGAAGCAAAACTTCGGAGTGGAAGACCACCGACATGCAAGTCAGTGGCTGTTACGGTTTCGCAGAGTGTTGAAGTTATTGAAACGTTATCCACGTATGGAGAAGTAAGTGCTCGACAAACGGGGATTTCCTATGGAACAGTTTGGAGAGCACTAAGAATTTTTCCTAAAAAATACCCGTACAAAATTCAAAGATTTCACGAGCTGAAGGTCGACATTTTTGAGAAGCGTCAATAATTCGCTGCATTGGTTTTCCGGCAAATTGATATTGATGTAAACTGGCTGTCGAATGTTCTGTGGACAGATGAAGCTCACTTTCTTTAAACGGAGAATTTACCCCTAAAAACAGCCGCATTTGTGCAACAGAAAACCCTAGGATTTTTAAAGAAATGCCACTTCATCAGCCCAGAGTTACAGTTTGGTGTTGGCTCACTTCTTCTTTTATTATTGGGCCATTTTTCTTGATGTAATCAATGGAAGAACATTTAAACCCGTTTCTGTAACTGGTGAACGTTATTTACAACTTTTGAGAGAAAAGGTTATTCCCATATTGCAGGACAGACAAGCACAAAGCGAAATAACATTCATGCAAGATGGAGGACCTCCTCATATCTCCTGCGGTGCCAAACAATTATTGAAGGATACGTTCAGTAAAAATCGTGTATATAAGTCGCCACTTTATACACCAGTAGCATCCAAGATCACCAGACTTGACGCCTTGCGATTTTTGTCTATGGGTGTACATTAAGTCGCGTGTTTATCGATGCCGGCATACCACATTGGCTATATTGAAGGCTTCTATCAAACGGCATTTCAATAGATATGTTAATTAATGCTGTCCAAACTTTCATCCATCGTCTGCAGTCGGTGTTTGAGAATGAAGGGCGCCACATTGAGCGAGAACCTAATACAAGAGAGACCTCATGTGTTATATAAGTTGCCATGTATTATATTATCTACCAATATTTTGCAGCTCTTTTATTAGGTTATGGGGATAATAAAGGCTGTCCTCACATTTTGACTCTTTTTTTTTTTGTGAACAGTAAATTTTTTGTTTGTCATTTGCTCACATCTTATGTCGTGCAGACCGAAGTGTTATAAATTCTCGAATAACACGGGTACACACAATTTTACCCTTTATGTTTTGTTTATCGCTTTTCGCTCATTAGAAGAAATAGCATAAGGAATTTTCTCCGTATCCCCTAACTTTAGAAATTTTGCGAAAAAATTATATAAAATGATTTTACTACCATGTTATTCAACGAAAAAGGTCGATCTTAAAATGATTTTTATTTGAGGGGAAACATCTTTAAATTTTGTACAGTATAATAAGCAATGATAACATTTGACAAGCCCATAGGATATTTAAGTACGACAAATATAATTTCGAACTCCCCTCTTTATTTCATTTGTTGGATGATGACACATTTTCAGTTATTCAAGTGTCGCATATTTGTCAAGAAACTATACATTTCTTTGAGCAAGAAATCCTCTTAGTAGTGCCATCATAAATTTTGATACTATATTAACATTTCAAAAAATCGTGAATTGATTTCATCAGTGTTTTTCAAACCCGCATCTAAAATATATATATAATGTATATTTTTGCTACATGTTTTAATTTGCTTTTACCCATTTACCCAAAACATTTTCCGACACTCTTTGGCCTCGGAAAGGCATATTTTCTTGACATCAGAATTAAAAAGTAAAATTATTTGTAATGTGTGATAGCAAAAAAAAAATAATAATAATAATAAGCGAAAAATTCTAGAATCGAACTCACAAACTTATTAATTTTATATTAAATTTGCTGCTCGAGGCAACCGCTTATTTAAAAATAAAACTACGCTTTTTGCCTAATGATATCAACATTGATTGGCTGATATTGGTTTCGTGGTACTAATGAACCAATCAGCGAGCTAATAAACTGGTCACCTACCAATGTACACTAATACAAATAAACCTATTTAATGCGTATATTATAATAGATTCTGAATCTCCATCTAATAAAGTAATTGGTCAATTTTCACATCACAATCAAGGAAAATGTATACCCCTATTTATAGTATAAATAGTTTCTATATCTTGAGGGGCGTTTCTCTAGATACCCCTTGATATTGTATACATTATAAATGGGGTTTATCACTTTTCTGGATTTTTTTCTTTTTTCTCACAATTGTTAATAGCCTCTCTTTGTTTCTGTGAATTTGTAAGCTCTCTTTCTACGTGCATTTGATTTATTATACACCATTAGAAAAATTATAGTTTCAACAGATTTTGCAAAAATATAAGTAGCGATTCATTCAATGACCCTCGGTCCTCTTTTTCTATGGCTTTCTTAATTTGTTCTAACGTCGCTAGGATGATACCTCTTTATTGAATTATATATACGGAAATAAAAAATATTTTAATAGAACTAAAAAATCAAAATTTATTTACAAATATATTTTAGTACACTATGACCCAAAAAGCACAACATCGAAATAGTATATTTTTCATTTTGAAATGGACTTTATTTAAATAGCTATATGCTATTACACCGATGTAGGAAGAGCAGCGGACCTCAGCCGTTGAGAAATAACTGCCGCAAAAAGTGATTCCTTAAAGAACTAGAAGCCTTGCAAAAATAATAAAAACAACAAATTGTAGACGTTAAGGCTTTTGATTATTTTAACTAGGTCATAGAACATAGGTAAATATAGAGAAGGCGGAACAAATATTATAGACCCTTTTTTCACTGACACAACAAATTTTGTCCTTGTCTGAAAAAATCTAGAAATTTTGGATAACATCCTCAACTTGAGCATCTATATCAGGCCATTGATATATTTTACTCAAACGCTGTTGTATTGTACTATGTCTTTATTTCCTTTATGAGGTAATCGTATGATTATCTTTTTTTGAAAATTTGGGACCAAATTTATTTATTCTCATCTAAAAAATAGAATATTTTAGGAGGAATATTCCTCTTTAATAAGGAAGTATACTGCTACATAATCACTTTGATGAGATTTTGATTTCTTGGTCAAATTCGTTGTTATCATTCCTTCTGAAGAATTCAGTTCAGGACTTTTTTTTAAACATGAATTCAAGAATTTTTCTTTTTCGATTTGTATGAGAGTTTTTAATGTAATTAGTGCAATTAGATATTGTTCAGGCGTTTTACAAAAAAAAAAAAGAACTGAAACAAAATATGGCACTGGAGAGGCTAGATTGACCAAATCTAGCTAAGCTCCCCTGGCGGCGCCACCGTCGGTGAGAAGTGGTGCGCCTCCGTAGTTGGTGACGAAGAATCAGTGTGGTGCGCATGAGCGGCGGAAAAAAGAAGCAGAAAGAACTTTTACCAAGAAGGGAAGCGACGCCATTTAAAAGCGCGTCGAACTTTTTCATATTTAATCCTTATGTTTTAATTAAAGTACCTAAATTTAATCCAATGTCAATCTCAAATTATCCAAGTTAAGTACACTAGGTACTATAAACATAAGGTTTATAAATAGTGTTTTTATTTACCGATAAGTTTTATTACATCTAAGTTTTTCATCTAAAAGTTTGAATACCAACAAGTTTTATAATCTATAAGTTTGATTACCAACAAGTTTTTTATCTATAAGTTTTATTATCACTAAGGTTATTATATTAAAAATTATTTATCAAAAGTAAGATTTTATACCTATTAATTAAGCATAAGTCAAAGTTATTTTTATTATTTTTCTACAACAGGCACAATATTGCTCTAAGTCTTCCTGTATTGAGCATTGTAGCTATATGTCAAGTTTTTAGAAAGCACGTTTGAACCTATGTATATATACCCATAATATATATCTTAAGTAATATGCGCTCTGAATGTTAGTATGTTCATAAGTTTATAAGTATATTTTATTCGCTCTCGGCCTCTTCCGATTAGACCCTTTTTGAAATTTTCATCACTAGCTTGTGATCATCTTAATGAAGTATATCCTAACGCATTTCTATCTCCTTTGTCAGCCTGAAAATCATAAAGCAGGTATTTAGTACGGAAGGGCGTGAGAACGCCAAAAAATGAAAAAAAAAGTACAAAAATGACATTGTACTGAATAATTAAAAATCAACGATTAGTTCGTATTTATTCCGACACCTGGCGGAGGAAATCAGCAACGTTTAGCTGCGCGATCAGTAGATGTGCCTTTTTATTATTAATTTATCTACCTGATCCCATTTTAATTTCACTTTTATGCAATTTTTCACAGTGACCTTTACACACTGAAGACATACGAAATAACCCAGTGTAGACAAAATTGTCTGTTTCCTTTAAAAAAAAAAAAGGCGACCGGCGAAATGAAATACTTTCTATATCCTTAAAATTTGTAAATTAGTGTATATACATTTTGTTTCATCTGCCAAATTGGTCTCATTATTCAAATTATGGGCTAAATCAGCTCGAATATTAAGACTTGTGGTGTTACTATTTTATATGCTATTAATGTTTGCAATTAAAGTTTTATAATTTACATTATCTTCGATTAATATATTACTATTGTACTACTATTGTAATACTAATTGTAATATATTGTCAGGAGGACAGAGTTTCCTGGTATTCCCCCTTATCTGGACCGACCGGTCGGGGTAAACAGTGGCGTCACGTGGAAGGAGGATATATCTCAGTTCTCCCCTCTTGCTCTAACGGCTGGGTCGATTTGGCTCATGTAAATAGTAACTCTTATTTTATATTTAAAATCTCTCATATAACTCATTAAATAAATATTTAAAGTAATTCGAAGGCCTAGTTAATTATTTTTCATCGCGACAATTGTGGTGGAGACGCCGGGTAACGAGACAGTCACCAGACGAAGTCGTCGCCTTCAAGGATTGCAACCAGAGCTATCTACAGTGCTTGCATTTCCCGCTCGGAAGAAAATGGAAAGAGAAGAAAACCGACCATTCTGCCATCGGTGGAGAGATCCCACTGTCTTCTCGGGGGAACGTGGGGAAGATTCGCAGCGTTGGCTGAGCGACTTCCAGCGTGTGGCACGTTACAACAAGTGGGATGACTCCATGTGTCTGGCCAACGTCATCTTCTACCTCACTGGCACAGCGAAGTGCTGGTTCGAAAACTTCGAGGAAATCTTGAATTCGTGGGAGGAATTTAAGATAAAGTTTTGTGAAATATTTGGGAACAAGGAAGACACGGCTAGAAAAGCCGAGAACATTCTTCGAACTAGAGCGCAGACGAGTGGGGAAAACGTCGAGAGCTACATACAAGAAGTCCTCCTTCTTTGTAAACAGAGCAACCCCAGAATGTCGGAAGGAGAAAAGGTGAGCCACCTGATTAAAGGCGTAGCGGAGGAAGTGTATCAGGCACTTGTTGGGAAGGACATCAGCACGGTGGACCAATTTGTTGCGTTCTGCCGCCGATTCGAGGCATTCAAGAGGATGCGTGTTGCACCGCCCAGGTTCAACCGACTGCCCAATGTTACCACCATCTCGACCACTGAACCTGAGAACCTAGAAGCCCTGATTAGAAGAATAGTAAGAGAGGAGGTGCAGAAGTTTATGGCTCCTCCTTCTACATTTGCCGCCCAGGATATCGACACTCCATCTCCCGACCTACGGGATGTCATCCGTAGTGAAATCCAGCAAACGTTGGCTCCTATCTCTGCCCCTCGTCAGCCCGAGAGCTTCCGCCCTCGGCGACAATACCTCCCCCCAGAACGATCAAGGTTACCGACGAAGAACCGAAGGGCCACCAAATAATCAAAGGACTCAGTGGCGTACTGAAGATGACAGACCGATCTGCTTCCACTGTGGGCGCCCTGGCCACGTTGCACGTTATTGCAGAGACAGACGTCAAGCTTTTGCGGATGCCAGACTTGGAAGAGAAACAGTCGATTTCGGAAGACCAAGAACGGAAAATTACACCATGGGCGAATCAGGAAGCGAACTATCCCAAGGAAGATTTAGAAACCCGTCGCCATATCCCCACCGCGGAAGATTCCAAGCTCCCAGAAGAACCTCACAATCCCCTGCTCGCCGTCCCAGCCGCTCACCCAGTCGCCGCAGTGAGGAAAACTAGATGGCGCGCCCTCTGGAGGTGTGGCCGCCACAGACGAAAATCCTCCCTGCCGTATAGCCGCTACAATGGAAAAGAACTGGATATCTGTCAACATACAAGGACGAAATGTACAAGCTCTTGTGGACTCCGGCGCTGATTACTCAGTAATTTCTGAAGCTTTCAGACGTTCTATAAAGGCCCCAGTTTTTAAAGAAAATGGACCACTTCTAAGAGCCGCGGACAAGAAGCCTATCGTGACCCTTGGTAAGTGCTCTTTAGAAGTTCAAATCAAAGGACTCGATATTATTTTTGATTTTGTAGTAGCCGCTGAATGTAGCCACGATGTTATACTGGGCTGGGATTTCTTCAAAGCCACAGATGCATTTATAGATTGTGGGGAAAACAAATTGTATTTAAGCGAAGCAGAAAATTCCTACGAATGGAAAGACCTGAAACTTTGTGCTGCTATGGACTGTGTCATACCGCCGAAATCTTTTGGCAAGATTGTTGTCACCAGCCAGGATGTATTTGGCAGCAGAGATGTAGTCGTTACAGGTTCCAAACGCCTGCAGTTGGAAAAAGGACTTTTTATTCCCTCTTCCCTCGTTAGGTTCTTACATGGCAGAGCGGTGTTGTGGGTGACTAACAGTACTCACCAGTCTCAAGTGATACCTTCGGACATGAAGATAGGAACAATGCAAGATCTAGAAGTAGGGAGCATATCTAATCTTGACGCTTGTTCTGAAATAGCTGGAAAAGACGAAGTAACTTCCCCAGATGTGAGAGAATGTTTAATTTCAATGATTTCTACTGATTTGGAGGAAACAAAGAAAAACAGATTACTCACGTGCCTAAATGAGTTTTCTGATATATTCGACTTTGAGAAAAAGAGCTTCCCTGTCTCTGGCGAAATAAAACATAAAATCGATACGAGTGATTATCCGCCTGTCAGACAGCGTCCTTATAGAGTGTCTCCCGCCGAAAGACGTGTCATTCAGAGTGAAGTAGAGAAAATGATGGAGATTAAAATCATCCGGCCATCATCAAGTCCATGGGCCTCTCCCGTTATATTAGTGAGGAAGAAGGACGGCTCGTTGAGATTCTGTGTCGACTATCGTCGTCTAAATAAAATTACAAAGAAAGATGTTTACCCTCTCCCTCGTATCGATGACGCGCTGGACACCCTCTCTGGATCCAGGTACTTCTCCACTATGGATATGAGATCGGGTTACTGGCAAATCGAAGTAGACGATAAGGACCGGGAGAAAACGGCATTTATCACTCAAGATGGGCTTTATGAATTTAATGTAATGCCATTTGGTCTATGTAATGCACCAGCAACTTTCGAGCGAATGATAGACAACGTCCTACGGGGATTGAAATGGGACATGTGTTTATGCTACTTAGACGACATTGTAGTCTATGGATCGACCTTTAAAGAACATTTAACACGTTTATACAAAGTTTTGGGATGCATTCAGCAGGCCGGACTGTGCCTGAATTATAAAAAGTGTCATTTCGCCTCGAGACAAATAACTATCCTCGGGCACGTCGTTAATGAATTTGGAACGCAGCCAGACCCAGAAAAAGTGAAAGCCATTGTCCACTTTCCAAAACCCCGTAATATCAGTGAGACCAGAAGTTTTCTTGGGTTAAGTTCATACTATAGACGCTTCATCAAAAGTTATGCTAACAAGTCTCGACCCTTGAATAGCCTTTTAAAGAAAGATGAAAAATTCATTTGGGGCGAAGAACAAGATGAATCTTTCCGGATTCTCAAACAGGAATTGGGAGCTTCGCCTGTGTTAGGACATTTCATAGAAGGTGCGGAAACTCATGTCCATACTGATGCAAGCGGCTATGGTTTAGGGACAGTTCTTGTTCAAATCCAGAATGACGCGGAGAGACCTATAGCCTATGCCTCACGAACACTAACCAAAGCGGAAAAGAATTATTCCACTACAGAAAAAGAATGCCTCGCAGTTGTTTGGGCCCTTGGTAAATTCCGCCCGTACCTATATGGCAGACCCTTTACTGTGGTTACCGACCATCACTCGCTATGTTGGCTGGTAGGCTTGAAAGATCCATCCGGCCGCTTAGCTCGTTGGACCCTCAAACTACAAGAATACGACATAAACATCGTTTACAAAAGCGGACGCAAGCATAAAGACGCTGACTGTTTGTCAAGAAGCCCCTTGGCTGACACCGCAGAGATAGAAGGGCACATTACTTCCATCCAAGACATTGCAGAAGAACAAAGTAAAGACCCTCATTTGGTTGGGATCCGTGAAAAACTTGCAAATGAAAATTTAAAAGGGTATCAGATGATTGGAGGCGTTCTCTATAAGAAAAATTACGACCCTGAGGGCAAACCATGGCTGCTAGTAGTCCCAAAACAAATGAGGCACGAAATTCTTAAAGATGTCCACGACACTCCAATGGCCGGTCATTTGGGATTTGCCAAAACCTATGACCGCGTTAGAAAGAGATTCTATTGGCCTGGACTTTATAGGACAGTTTCCCAATACATTGCTCATTGTAAAGAATGCCAGCGAAGGAAGGGCGTGCCTCAGAAACCTCCTGGACTACTAGTCCCAATACCTCCAACGACCTCGCCTTTTCAAAAGATAGGAATTGATTATCTGGGAAGATTTCCCATATCTCACACGGGAAATAGATGGATAATAGTCGCGACTGATTATCTCACCAGATTTGCGATAACAAAGGCCGCGGCAACAGCGGAGGTTACTGAATTAGCAACCTTCCTTATTGAAGACGTCATACTCAAGCACGACGCTCCTCGGGAAATCATCACGGACAGAGGAAGAAATTTCATGTCTCAGACCATACGAGAAATAAATAATCTAAACGGAACAATTCACAGATTCACCACGGCATACCACCCTCAAACGAATGGTTTGACAGAAAGACTTAATAAGACCCTGACTGACATGATCTCGATGTATGTTGACGTTGATCAGAAAATTTGGGACAACATCCTACCATATGTGACCTTCGCCTACAATACCGCTCGACAAGAGACAACAGGATACAGCCCGTTCTTCCTCGTCCACGGCCGAGAAGTTGAAACACCGCTGGATTCTATACTGCCGTACCAGCCGGCAGGAACTGCAGAAGATTATGTGGGCCATCTTGTGACCAACGCTGAGGACGCACGAATGTTAGCCCGTCTCAACATCCTGCAGGCTCAGAGCAAAGACAAAGAACGCTACGACAAGAAGCATCAGGAGGTGACGTACAAGGAAGGTGATTTGGTGTGGGTGTTCACCCCAGTCCTTACCGTTGGCTTATCGGAGAAGTTATTGAAGAGATATTTCGGACCCTATCGAGTGATCAGAAAAATATCGAGTGTAAATTATCAAGTAGAAGGCGTGACGAATACTAGGAGAAGACGAAAAACCCAAGATATCGTCCATGTAGTGAGAATGAAGCCCTACCACGACCCTTAAGTCCAAGAACAGATTGCCCAAGGTCATGTGACCGACTAGTAAACAGCGGGACGCTGTTTCTCTTGTGGAGGGAGTGATGTCAGGAGGACAGAGTTTCCTGGTATTCCCCCTTATCTGGACCGACCGGTCGGGGTAAACAGTGGCGTCACGTGGAAGGAGGATATATCTCAGTTCTCCCCTCTTGCTCTAACGGCTGGGTCGATTTGGCTCATGTAAATAGTAACTCTTATTTTATATTTAAAATCTCTCATATAACTCATTAAATAAATATTTAAAGTAATTCGAAGGCCTAGTTAATTATTTTTCATCGCGACAATATTACTATAATCATTTCTAGTTAATTCTAGTATATGGTCGAAAGGAGCCTATTCTAACTTTGTTATTATCTCGGAAATTAAAAATAGTTCACTCAATTTTATATGATCATGCAATTCTTTTTCTGCATTAGTTTTTATATATCTCTTTGTATATTCTTTATAGAAATTTACCTTTCGCTCAATTTTACGAAGGAGAGAATCTCCCATTCCTGACTCTTCATATGTAAATTTTCTTTATCCAATATACTTCTGTATCAAGATATACCATAGATATTGTGAGGAATTATTCTTCATATAATCAGGATATTTCTCAATTAAAAATCTAAATTGAGAAATGAACCTTGCTTCTTGAATATATACTTTTTCTTTTCCATTAGAAAAATACTTTTAGCACACACACAATCTTTGAAATATATATAATATTATAATAACAGTGATATCGTTGCTTTTTCAGTGATAGCACTTCAGTCTGATTTTAAAGGTTTAGCGGCTAAATCTTAATTAGATTATACTGGCCAACATTTTTTTTTTTTGCCGAAGATTTGAAACATTTCTTTGTGATATCAATGTACTGAATCCAGAAAGGTTGTCCATTTTTCTCCATTAGCTCTCGTTTTATAGATACAAACTCATATAACATAAATGAACCTGATAATATATAAAATTTTTGGTTATATCTTTTTTTTTTTTACAAAATTAATTTTAAAAATTGAAAATAAGTTTTTATTAAAAATACACTGACAAGGAGAGAATAGTTATATTTCAGCTAGCACTACTAAACAATGACAAAAAATAAGCTGAGCACGATCACCATATATTTTTACTTTATGTGATTTAATGTGAAAAGCGAACTGTGATATGATGATCGTGATTTTAAAAACCGAGATATATACTGTATATACTATTTTTATTGTAGGGGAAAAGTTAACTAATTTTAAATATTAGGAACACTTTATTTAGGAATATGTATATATTTACATACACAAAGTATTGTTGAAGTCGGGTCATTCGGGGCCTTGGAAGCCTCACTTTTAGGATTTTCTAGCGTGAAGCTTTCCTTTCACAGTCTCTTTGCAGGTTCCAGCAGTAATCAGTAATTTGCGGGTATCCCTTTTTCTCTGGTACCGATCTTCCATATTTTGATGCCCTGGTGAAATCTTTCACCTTGCTCCTAGCTCATATCACCCAAATTTCCAGGAAAGAAAAGTCCAAGTGGCTATGCAAGTAATTCAATTTTCTACTTATTTTCAACCAAGATTTTTGAAGTTTGTATAAGCATATTGTTCACTATCTGTTGATAGTTCTGAACTATGCAGTTACTAAAATATTTTGAACTACTAAAACGAAAACTACTCCAAGCAGTGAATTCAAGTTTATATTCATGGATTTGACAAAATTGAGATCATTTATGAAATTTCGTATCTGAGGGGGCAATAAAAAATACTAGCTTTCAATTTTTCGCAACTGAGTCCAGGAAATTTGCCCCCTATGTATTGAAATCGGAACCCATTATATTTAAGGGCTTTAACAAGCTGTTTCAACAACCCTAACTTTATATGTAGTGGAGGCAGAATGTTTTTTTCTCAAATTTTAGAGGCGTTGGAATGATGTTCTTTTCGTCAACATCCATGTTTTCCCTCACAGGCTAGTCTCTTCTTATACAATGATCATGTTTAACTCTGCTATCCCAAAGACACACGAAACATGGGTAATTCGTGTAGCCACCTTTCTGGCCAATAAGAATATTCTGCATTTTGAGATCGACACAAACTGTCCGCTGATGCTCGTTGAATTTTATTTTTCTATGACAAATTCAATTATCTCATACACTTCTTTCATATTTGTTAAATGACCGAGTGAAATCGACTCATAATTATTGCCATTGTGAAGAAGCACATACTTTAAACTCCTTTTGCAAATGTCAATGAAGAGACGCCAATTACCTGGTGAATGCACAGGAATATCTATTTTCAGCAGTAGACCTCGAGCATCATGGCAATATACAAGATTGTTCTCATGAGAGAAGAACGAAAGTAAATCATTTTCAGGCTTACGATATAATGTTATTTTTGTTCCTGAGGTGAGTCGATTTTTTCAGCCAACCGAGAAGCAAGTACCTCAGAAGAATCTTTTGAGAGGCTCAGGGCCCTAATTATGTTAATTCAGTTCCTTTTGGTAAATTATTGAGAACTCGAAGAATAACCAACATATTCACTGTCTTCATCCTCTGTATTATGACTTGTAACAAGTGCATCTTCAAAGACCTGTGGAAGACCATGACAAGTTGGGATAGGTACGTCTTCTGAGTAAGAAAGTTGACGTATTGAAGAAGGTAGGTTAGGATAAGTCTATTTGTAGCGATTGTTCCGGTTGATACCAACAATGCTGACGGTACAGAAATAGTAATAGTTAGTGTGGTCTCTTGGTTCTCTCCAAATCATTGGCACTCTGAACTTAAGAGGCTTCTTCTTCTACGATTCGTCCTCTGGAGCAAATATTCAATACAAGTTTCACAAATATAATGTGGAGTCCACCTTTAATTTTGGTCTCTTAGTTTAACTCCAAAGTAAGCAAGGTAGGGTTTTTTACGAAGTCATAAATGGGTTTCCTGAAAATATTCTTGTGTTCTCGCCACATAGGTAACAAACATATTGGGATGGTTGACGAAGGGGGGGGGATCATCTGCTAGTAGACTCTATATTTATTGTCGACCAGAGAGAATTGAAATTTACAGGTGGGGAAAGCAACGGCTATTGAAAATATATGACGATAAAATAACAGAAAGATATATATGTCATAATTTGTATATAATTGTATGCCCCCCGACCCACTATGCATGTACAATGTATGATTTTCAAAGATTTAATAAAGAATAAGGTAACTGGAGGAAAGAAAGTGGCAACAAGACATAGGAAGCAGGCTAAAAGCGGGCACAAGTATAAATAACTTGTACAGTCAATACTTCCTCGCAAAGCCCGGACGTATCTGGTATCCGCAGAAGTTATATTAGTATAGAGACGCCCAATATTTCCGGACAGGACCGGACGTATTTTGATAACGCGGAAGTAAATAGAGTCGAACTAACACCCGATACTTCCTATCAGGCCGGGCATATCTTTCACCAAAGAAAGCCGCCGGTCCAATTAGGAAGGAATAACTAAATAGGTCTACCAATAGAAAAACGGGCACGTTCCATCCTTCGACCAATGGGAAGGAAGACAACTCGTGGTGTTAAATCGAAAGACAAGAATTGTCAGTAGTGATTTGGCTTCCAACAAGGTGACATCTGCTCTAGACCTCTCTCCCTCTGCTCATCCCGCAGCTAAGTACAATCACCACCATGTGATCAGATAATTAACAATCAAAACCCGCTCCGCCTCCTCAAGCTTTCTTTCCTCCAACCCAGTTGCCTTTTATTTTCAAACCCCATCACGTGTCCTGATTATTCCTAAACTGTATGCTTCACTTGCCACTCAACGACTGCGCTTCAACCAATCCTCACCATTCAAATCGAACAACAAGAAATTCCGCAACGATATTGTCACAGAACGGTTAAGTCGACAGAATTCTACAACAGTGTAATACATCAAATATTGCAGTGTAAAAACTTTGGATATATTACACAGAGTCGACAGGATTCTACAACAGTGTAATACATCAAATATTGCAGTGTAATAACTTTGGATATATTACACAGAGTCGACAGGATAAAGATATTATGGAGCTTAATCAGGATCAAGATGGAAATCAGCCCAGACGCCCGCAAATCAAACGGCAATGACAA
The DNA here is from genome assembly GCA_030710605.1 of Cordylochernes scorpioides. Lineage (NCBI taxonomy): Eukaryota > Metazoa > Arthropoda > Arachnida > Pseudoscorpiones > Chernetidae > Cordylochernes > Cordylochernes scorpioides. The sequence goes on along the minus strand of CP092886.1, from coordinate 78,865,015 downwards.
ACCCAGAGGAAAGAAGCGGCGAGGCGACCAGGCGCCTTCTAGCGGCCATCATATGGCAGTTGACCGCCACCCTTCAAGGAGCAAGATCCACTCAACTACAAACGACGTTCCGTAGCGCCACCCCCGGAGCAGCCCACACCCCCCGCCGACCGAAAGGCGAGATGAGCGCGGCAGCCGACGCACGTGCCACCACCCCAGGCAAGTGTCACCGAGGCCGGACACCGACCACCGAGGAGTCATCCACCGCCATGCCGTACACCGCCCCCGAAACCAATCCGCGCGATCCGGGTCAGCACAAACGATCCCAAAACGATATTCCAGTACCGGACTTCACTTCAATTTCGCGGACGGTGCGAGCAGTCCCGAGCCAAGCCAACCATCCCAAACCAAGACGTCCCAGAGGAGACCTGTTGAACTGAGGTAGGCACCCACCCTATGGCGTCAAGAAATTGACTTTGGACTCATAGCTAATCCTACCTACCCCTTTTAACCATATCTAACCTTTGTACTCAATGAATGCACGCACGGGCTAGGCCAAACCTATCCGAAAGGACTTGCACTGCAATCAAATTTGTCACACAGGACAACCCTTGCCTGCATTCATTGACCCCACCACAATGTTTATCACTCAACCCAATTACCAGTACTATATGCCCTCAAATACAAGCCACAACGACTTCAACCATCACCATGCCCAAAAAAACGTGTCAGTACAGCTCACACACTTACCACACAAAATCCATACATGACCATACGTCGTCACGCTACCAAACACGCACAACCCGCCCAACAAGCGCGACACTCGCGCCAAAAGACGACAACAACCAACAAACGCATGCACCGTCGTTAGTAACAATCATCTCGTCTACCCAAAACACTAAAAAAATGTTCACCTTAAAAGGTGCCATATACACTAACAATAGAAATTTCGATATATGACTTTAATAAATTTGTTGTTCATAGTGAGAACAGGTTAGATTTTGTACAAACAAGGACTTCGCGTGACACCTTTTCATTCACAATTTTTTTTTTCGATTCGTGTCACAGGTCACCCCACAAAACTCTTCATTTCAGGCCACAGACGCCTTTCACCACGCCTGTGACACGTCTCCACTCAACACGTGTTCACGTCGTAAGCCTCATTTTCACTCAATTCCACTCTAATATCACTGAATAGCATTTTTTACTAAAGTCACAACGACCATTCGATTTAATAAATGGATACAACATCCGGCTTTTCAAAATACAAATAACGTCGAACTTACACCAACTCATCTCTTCACAATGTATTGGCAGAACATAACACACGACAATACAAAAACAGGTAAAAACCTGTCCCACCTGCCGATTATCTACAAGTATCGACGAATCCAACCAACACTACGCAAAACAATTCGTACACAAAATAAGTCGCACACAAAATCAATGAGCGGACAGGAAACGTAGTTCCCCCACTTCCTGATCCAATTACATGCAAACAGAAAGGAGCGCCTCGTTTCCGATCTCCAATTACTTCGGACCCCTCTTCTGGCCAACACGTAAAATTAGGTCACCGCTTTTCCCCGCACAGATTCCTCTCTCTATACCACCAATCTTGGATTCCAATTCAAGCCTGCGCATCGACTTTTACAAATCGACTGTCATTCGAAAATCAAACAAGGTACACGACACACATCTAAATGAGTTCCCATCCCTATTATAACAAATCAATTACTTTACAGACTTCTAACATTTTTCACAACACACACAAAGATAAAAATTTATAGGGCATAATTGAGCAATTAAAAAATTTATAGGGCATAATTGAGCAATTAAAACATTTAGATCAGGGCATGTAGATACAAAAGGGTTCAAAACAATACACCTTATTGTTCATATTAATCATTTTCATTATTTTCTCTCAATTAAAATTTAAAAATATAATCAATTTATCAATTTATTCAACTTATTATCACTTTTAATCATTAATTATCATTTTTTTTTACCAATTAGTTTATATTATCATAATTTCAAATCAACGAGAACTCATTGGTTTTCTTTTAAAATTGGATATTATATTTTATTTTGATTTACAAAAACATTCTTTTTTTTATTTCTTTTTCCACCATGCAACAAAACATTTTTCCTTTTTTTTTCACCATGCAACCAAGCATTCACTTTGATTTCTTCCAACTTTTTATTTTTATTTTTATTTTTTGATTTCTCAAAAGACCTAATAAAAATCCCTCGATTTCCATTCTCAATTTCGAGCGAGAATATGGTTAGGCATTTTTCCTTTTTTTTTCACCATGCATCAAGCATTCACTTTGATTTCTTCCAACTTTTTATTTTTATTTTTATTTTTGATTTCTCGAAAGACCTTATGAAATTTCCTCGATTTCTTTTCCCAAAATTCGAGCAAAAATTAGTTAGGCATTTTTCTTTTTTTTTCACCATGCAACAAAGCATTTTTTTTTCTCACCATGCAACCAAGCATTTACTTTGATTTCTTCCAACTTTTATTTTTAATTTTTGATTTCTCAAAAGCCCTAATAGAACTCCCTCGTTTTTATTTCCAATTTCGAGTAGAAATTAGTTAGGCGCATTTTCTTTTCTTTTTAATCCACTATGTACCATAGCATTCATTTTGATTTCTTACAATTAAAATTTTTTTTGATTTCTATTAATTATACTCAACCTATGTCATCAACACCATTCTATTTTACTTCTTATATCGCCACCAATGCTTGTATATAGACTCTCAATACCCACAACTAATTTTCCCACAAAATTATTTTTCACCTTACAGAATTCTCTCAGGCTAACCCCTTCTTGAATTCTTCACATGTAGGGGGCGCATCTGTCATAATTTGTATATAATTGTATGCCCCCCGACCCATATGCATGTACAATGTATGATTTTCAAAGATTTAATAAAGAATAAGGTAACTGGAGGAAAGAAAGTGGCAACAAGACATAGGAAGCAGGCTAAAAGCGGGCACAAGTATAAATAACTTGTACAGTCAATACTTCCTCGCAAAGCCCGGACGTATCTGGTATCCGCAGAAGTTATATTAGTATAGAGACGCCCAATATTTCCGGACAGGACCGGACGTATTTTGATAACGCGGAAGTAAATAGAGTCGAACTAACACCCGATACTTCCTATCAGGCCGGGCATATCTTTCACCAAAGAAAGCCGCCGGTCCAATTAGGAAGGAATAACTAAATAGGTCTACCAATAGAAAAACGGGCACGTTCCATCCTTCGACCAATGGGAAGGAAGACAACTCGTGGTGTTAAATCGAAAGACAAGAATTGTCAGTAGTGATTTGGCTTCCAACAAGGTGACATCTGCTCTAGACCTCTCTCCCTCTGCTCATCCCGCAGCTAAGTACAATCACCACCATGTGATCAGATAATTAACAATCAAAACCCGCTCCGCCTCCTCAAGCTTTCTTTCCTCCAACCCAGTTGCCTTTTATTTTCAAACCCCATCACGTGTCCTGATTATTCCTAAACTGTATGCTTCACTTGCCACTCAACGACTGCGCTTCAACCAATCCTCACCATTCAAATCGAACAACAAGAAATTCCGCAACGATATTGTCACAGAACGGTTAAGTCGACAGAATTCTACAACAACAGTGTAATACATCAAATATTGCAGTGTAAAAACTTTGGATTATATTACATATATCTGTATTAGATTGGAAAAAAAAATATTTTACACACTTTGCTTCCTTTTTTTAAAATATTGACCTGACGCAGCTGGAGCCACACAACGCAGCGCCTTCTTCTTCACCGCATTGGCTGGTTTTCAGGTAGAGTGTACTTTTGGAATAGAAACATGGCCAAAAGTGGCCATGGCCAAGTTGTCAATAGGGCTTCCAATACCGGTACATATTTTCAATCCCGGGATTCGGGATTGCTTTTTTCTCAATCCCGGGATCCCGGGATATCCCGGGATTGAAAAACATTTTCGTCTTTCTACGCCAAGAGGTATATCGTTTCGTTCGTTAAATTTTTATTTTTTTCTTTTATATAGTGCCAATGACGTGGCACTTACTTCGATGAAAACAACCTTAAAGCCATATATTTTGCGCCTGCTTATGAACTAAATCATTGCTTTTGGGTTACAGTTTGAAATTATCTGTCAATTACTGTACACACATCTGGAAAAAAATTACTGTTCTTGGAACTCTTAGATCACATTTCTTAATGCAGTGTTGGGCAGTAAATCCATTCAAAGTAATACATTACCTTGTAATTACGATTACTTTGCAATGCATTACTTTGCAAAAAAATTAATTGCATTAGAATGTACACATAATTACTCGTAATTCTATATATAATGATAGCAATTGTGATTAAAATTACTTGTAATTATACTTATAGCAAATGTAATCATGATTATTTGCAATTGTGATTATAGAAAATGTAATCATTATTGCATTTTGCCCAACTATGTATTAATGTTTAGAAAGAAGACAGCACCGTTTTAAAAACCATGAATTACTTTATTTTAAGGATAAAAATTCAATTTCGAGAAAGATTTGAGCGTAGGAAAGATAATTTGTCAAGAGTGTCATCATGCAAACTAGAACGTATCTTATTGCATAGGTATCCAGAGGAGGAAAAGACTCTTTCCGATTCCACAGACGTTGGAGGAATTGTCAGCAAGTATTGATTCACACTCTCTAAATGGGGTCCTCGTTTGCCTGACTGAGCAGCAATATTAAGTTCGTGGTAAATCATAGTTGAGTAGGATGCGGAGTCTGGTGTAGGTATTGCAATTGAAGTTCAAGAGGCAGCCTCAATAGCTTCTTTCAATCGGCGCTCAATTGTAAGATGGTCATTCGATTGTGATGGCCCATGGCGTTCTTGCAAACTCCGAGGAAGTTGCGAACTATCAGCCTGATTTTTTTTCTTACTTCGGCCATTTGTTCCTGTAGCGGTTTAAGACGCAAAAGCAATTTCACGCTAAAGTCTTTGACCATCTTCTTTTTTTCTAACTGTGCTTGCGGATTGTGCAGATATTGGGGGACTAAAGATGTTTTATTGCATCGCTCTTCTAAAATTCTCTTTTGAAAAGATTTTTGCAGATCTTTGCTGAGAGAATGAGATTGTGCTTGCAGCTCCTCTAGAAGAAACTTTACTGTTGCTTCTGCAGTCAAAGGCGTAGCGTCGCGTCTACAGATAGCCGCCACAGCTGCCCGAAATGGTTTCAGTACGGAAATTACTTGCGTCATGATATCAAAATCTTCATCAGTTAGACGGACATTTGCATTCACATCTATTAGCGCCTTCTGAATCGCTGACTTCACACTGGGAAGTATCTCCAAAATGCAGCTGTATAAACAAAACCTCAAAAGTGTGCTATCTCATCATCTGTTTGATTACCAAAACGCTATATAAGAAAAATATTTTTTTGCGCTGGTTTTCATGCACAAACCAGTAATCCCGGGATTTTTCGAGCAGGATCCTGGGATTTCGGGATCGTTATTTGGCTCCGGGATGCCGGGATCCCGTGATTGGAGACCCTAGTTGTCAACAATGAACCTCTAAAACAAGAGCTGATAGAAATAGAAGGTTTACAGATTTGAATAAGCAAACTGAGAAAACCTTTAGAACAGTTGTTTCTTTGCTGGCAACAGACAAAAACAGCTTTTGTTGGACAGTGTTATCAGATAGTCTGTAATAAATAGTTGTATCTTTGTAAAACGAAAATTAAAATTATACCGCGAATGTTGCCACTAAAAAAATGGTCTATGTAGATTTCTCATCGACATCAGGATCAACTTGGGCAGACACAGTACTTAACATGGATAATCAAGCAACAATAAAGCTAGTACAGAATCCCGAGTTCCATAAGAGAACAAAGCACATTGATGTTAGATATCACTACATTCGTACTAAATAAGATGGTGAGTTTATCACCAGATATGTGGCTGACTTCCTTACAAAACCTTTTGGACTGAAACACTAGAAAACTGTAACATTATGAATTTCAAGAGAGAGTGTTAGAAGTGTGAAATTTATTGAAATAGTCGCTTCCATCACACAGACGACTGTTGGCACATGTCCAAGACTGGATTCGCCTTATATTATATGATGTAACCACCTCCCTGTTGCTGTTGAATGTTATACATGCTATCCTTCTCCTCTTTTGATTTTTCTAATTATGTCATTAACTGAAAATTATTAAATCAATTAATCACTCTGCTTCAACGAGCCACTTGTTAAAGTTTCTAATAATAATAATATTTTATACATTTTTAAAAACAAAAATCCTAAAATATTTTTTTAAAAAATTATGACATTTGCATTTTTGTCTATTTATCTTTATGTTCAAGTATGGAAATTATTAGAATATGTTTTTTTTAAAGCATAATTTATAGTCTCAAATAAGCTGGAATGACCTAAATTCAAAGCTTGATTAAAAAATAAAGAGACATTGCTGGACTAAATGAGTATGGACTTATGGAAATGGTTTAAGAGCACAAAAATATGAGCCTCCATTACTTAATATCATCATAATAATTATTAACAAATGTTAATCTGAAATGTGGGTTTCAGGGATACTTGAAAGTTGAACTTTAAGCTTACTGGATTAAAGAGACCTTCCTTGTGTGACCAATTTTTCAATATTATAATTATTTTTGAATAAAAACTTTCAAGTTTACTGTTCGTGTTCGTTTAAAAAAAAATAAATGGTGATCGACTGAAAGGAAAAACAATGGGGGAAATAAATGCACAGAAACACAGTATAATAAAAAATGATTTATTTTAAAAAATTAAAAACAAAAGGGATAAAAACTATTATACTATTATTATGGGTAAAAACAAGAAAAATGGTTAAGCTAAATTATACTTATATCTAAGGGATTATGTATAAAAAACAATAAACAAGGTTAAGCAAAAGAGAAAGTAAAAAAATTAACTAATCTCAGGGAAGGGAGATAAAAATAAATGGCGGGGGGGTGTCGAGCGTTTGTTTACACAGTACCTGGTGGCAGCACCGTCGCAGGCTTGGCTTTCTCTTGTCGCGATGTCCAATTGTCGCGCGTTGGTTGTCTAATTGTCACGACTCGTTGGTTGTCTAAGTGTCTTTTTCCGTCCTCAAGTCGCTGCTTGAGGGATACTCCAATGCGTCCTTTCCTGTCCACGAAACTCTGCTCGTGGGATTTTCTTCGACGTCTTTCCGTCCACGTGACTCTGCTCGTGGGATTTTCTTCGACGTCGTTCCGTCTACAAGACGCTGCTTGTAGGATTGTCTTGGCGTGTCTGCTCCGCCTGGCAAGGGAACTCAACTTTCCCCTCCGCTTCTAACAAGGGAATCCTGCCAACTGACCAAAAAAAGAATGTAACATGACGCTCAGTCGTCTCCGCCCACGCCGACCTTTGCCCTCGGTCGGTCCAAGCTGGGGCTATCTATAGATATAGATGTCTTGCTCGTTGTCTCCCTTCACCTAAGATCTTCATTCTATGTACAAAGTAAAAGAACGGTAAAATAGTTTTAACATTCTCCCACATAATTTTGCTCCGAAAGAAGCCAAAATTAAGTATAAGACAAAAGAGCATATATATACACAATACACACAAGAGTAGATATGGCTATTACATTACATAAAATACACATAAAAGAATACACATATTACACCTTTTTTTTTCTTCTCTACAGGTACTTTCACTAGTCCTTCGAGTCATACCTCGCAGGCTTTCTGATTACCCTACCATATCTATTTCTAGAGTCCCTGGATTCAATATTGGGCCTATTTCCTAAAAATGCTTCAGATTGGGGTTCGGTATTTGAATTGTCCTTTTGAATCGTCTCAACATTCGAGGATATTTCAAGAGGGTGTAAGCGTTGTAGAGCCCTGATCAAGGTTCCTGTGGATGTTTTAACATGGGCCACTCTCACTATTCCATCTTTTCCTGGTATGAGATTTACTATTCGCCCTTTAGGCCAAAACATTCTTTTAAGATTTTCTTGCCCGATCAGTACAACGTCTCCTACTTTCAACTGTCTCCTATCAATATTTTCGGATTTCTGAATCAGCGCGCCTAAATATTCCTTTAAGAATCTCTGCTTCAATTCTCTCTTCAGTTGACCTAACTCTCTGTATCTAGTGTGCAACATTTCTGGCTTTAAATTTTCAAATTCAGGAAAGCTAGACTCTGGACCATTTTGTAAAAACTCATTAGGAGTTAACGGTTTTAGATCATTGTCGTCTTCAGAGACATAAGTGAGGGGTCGATTATTAATGATAGATTCGATTTCACAAAGGGCAGTCTGCAGTTGTACATATTTCAGCTTCCTGTGACCTAGCATCTTTATCAACATTTCCTTTATTGTCCTAACCATTCTTTCCCAAAATTATCCCCACCAAGGAGCAGAAGGAGGGATAAAAATCCATTGTATCCTTTTAATTGAGGTTTCCCTTTCAATTCTAATCCAATCCAATCTCTTGAATATTCTATTAAGTTTAGCGAAATTGGTGCCATTGTCGCTATATATTTTCTCGGGGCGCCCTCTCCGACAAATAAACCTATGGAGGGCCATCATGAAGACTCCTGTCTCTAAACTCTTCACCAACTCCAGATGAATAGCGCGATAGACGGCGCAAGTAAAGGCGGCTCCCACACTTTCCCACCTTCTTTCAAATGAAGAGGGCCTAATAAATCAACTCCTGTAATTTGGAAGGGTTTGCCCAGTCCAATTCTGTTTTCTGGCAAAGCTGCCATTGGTCTTTGCAGAGACTTTTCTTTAAGTCTCTTGCAAGCAATGCACTTACTGATAATTTTCTTTATCGTTTTCCTTCCCCTGATTATCCAAAATTTCTCTCTCAGCTTTGATAAAATGAATTGCACGCCTACATGTCCATTCTTCAGGTGCACTTCCCATATAAGTTGCTCTACGAAGGGATGGTCGCCTGGTAGAATGATAGGAGTTTTAAATTCTTCTGGGACCTGTCCATGTAAAAGTTTGCTTTCTACACACCAAAGTCCGTCAGTGTTTTTTAATATTTTAAAACTCTTGGTTGCATTCGATTTCTCTATGGAGACTTTCTCCTGAATCATTCGGATAAGCTTTTTTTCTGCCAAGTCTGGTTCTGACACTTTCAAAGGTCCTGTTTCAGTTGACTGTTTTTTAAGTTTCCCTAAAAATCTTAAAACATAGGACATTACCCTGATGTTGAGAGAGTAATTAGACCTCCTTGTCAGTATCCAGTCTTTATAATCGATGTTCAAATTAATGTTGGTTCTCATAATGTTTTCTTCAACATTTATTTCTTTTGGATTTATCGAGAACTCTGAATTGGGCCAGAATTCTTTAGGTTTTTTCAACCATTCGGGGCCCTCCCACCATCTGCTTTGCACAAACTGGCTTGGAGGGCAACCTCGAGACAGAAGATCGGCCGGGTTCAACTGACTAGGAACGAACCTCCAATCGTTCAAATTGGTAGTGGCCTGTATTTCTCTTACTCGGTTTCTCACGAAAACTCTCCACTCAATTTCTCTCTTTATCCAACTTAGCGCGGTAGTAGAGTCAGACCAAAGAGTTGTTTCACATTTTCTCTTCAAGGCAGCTTGGATTGCATTGGCTAGTCTAGCTCCTAGTACCATGTCCATTAATTCCAAGCGAGGGATCGTAATACTCTTCATTGGAGCTAATCTGACTTTGCTCCAAATCAAAGTTAGAGTACTTTCTCGTCCCGTTTCGCTCCTTAAATAGGCTACAGCTCCATAGCCTATTTGACTAGCGTCACAAAAGATATGAACTTCTGTAGGGAAAATGAGATCATTCCACATATATCTCGGTATCTTTATTAACTCTATGAATTTTATTTGATCCAACCAGGTTCGAAATTCCTGGGCCATACTTTCGGGTAGAGGTGTATCCCAACCTAGTTTCAGCCCCCATGATCGCTGCAGTAACAACTTTGGTGGCAAGAATACTGGAGCGCAAAATCCAAGTGGATCAAATATCCGCTGGACCATGGACAGTACCAACCTTTTCGTTAATTTGGGTTGAAGACTCAAATTGTCAGGGAGTTCGCATTTTAATGAACCTTCCATTTTATTCCAAACAACACCCAATATTTTTGTACAAGTCCCCTTTTCAGGGTTTTCCTCCAGAGAATATTCCCACTCTCGTAAGTCCATTTTAGCCCTGTCCATAATTTCAATTGCGGCCTTTTGAAATTCCTGCACTTCCTGCTTTGTTTCCAGCGAGGTAATACAATTGTCCATGTAGAAGGATTGAGCTAAAATCTTTGCCCATTGAACAAGTGGGCCTCTTATTGATTGAAGATGGTATTCTATTACGGCGTTCAGCACAAAAGGACTGCAGTTTAAGCCAAATACAAGTCTCTTATGCCTGTAAGCTATTAGTTCTCTATCGCTCTCCTCTTCCCACCAAAGGAATCTAAGGTAGTTCCGTTCAGATTCTTCAATCGCCACCATCTGGAATGCTTTTCTTATATCTGCCGTGACTCCAAATTTATTTTCCCGAAATCTTATCATCATTTCAGGGATTCTTTCCAATAAATTCGGTCCCTTTTCTAAACATTGATTCAAAGATAGTCCATTATGGCCTAGACAAGAAGCATCGAAAACCGGACGTATGGGCGTCGTTTTAGATTCCATCTTGTACACAGGGCGGTGAGGTAAATAGTAGCCTCTTCTCTCGAGAGGATTTTCCTCGACTCTTTCAATGAGTCCTTCAGTCAGCCAGTCTCTAAAGATCTGACTATATTCGGTCAACTTATTCTGTGAGGTCATTTTCTTAGTGCTTATATCTAACCTTTTTATCGCTATGTCAAGATTGCTGGGGATTGACTCCTTTTCTACCTTCCAAGGTAGACCTACAGAATATCTCTGATCACTTTGTCTTTGAATTTTTGTTATAAACTTTTCTTTTATTTCCTGATATCTGGTCTCTTTGGAGCAAGTTTCAACGGGATCCCTAATGCCTAGTACTTCTAGATCCCACAAATCCTTTAAATCGCATCGCGTTGTTAGCAGATTCAAAGTCTGCTGCACATTGTCATTGCTATCAATAATTGGCGAATTGCCCATTAGTGTCCAACCTAATTTCGTTTCCACCGCAGTTAAATCTGCTTCAACTTGAACTATTTTTCCTGTCAAAATCATACCTAGATAGTTAGCACCAATCAATATGTCAATCTCTTGTCCTTTAAAATTGTCCTGAGACAATATTATGCCCTTAATCTTCAATTTTTCTAACCAGTCCCCTTTTGGCAAAGGTGGTATGGCGTCGCAAATTTTACGTTGATCCAGCGCCTCAATATGGATCACATCTCTTTTATTACCTAAATTCTCCAATTCTAACATAAATTTACCGTGCTTTTCTTCACCAATCTTATTACCTCCAAAAAGACTTTTAGCTATAGTTATTTCGCCTTTTCTTTCTATTCCTATACCCCAGACTAACGACTGTTTGATATACGAAAACTGACTTCCACTGTCGAGGAGAATTCTAACCCTTCTAGAGGCAATTGGGCCTCTTAACAGTGCTACCGTGGTCATCAGCAAGACCTGACCTGTGCAGGCTTGACTAGAAAGCGATGCAATGGGTTCAGTTGCATTTTCCTTTAGATTTTCTCTTCCCGGTTTCGTTAACCGGTTAGAAGAATTTCCTTCACATAAAACTTCCAAGTGGTTTCTCCCACAGTTTTTGCACTCCAATTGTTCTCGGCACTGACTCTGTATGTGTCCCTTTCTTAAGCATTTGAAACATAGATGGGCACTACGTATTTTATCATTTCTCTCTCCCGGAGACATTTTCATTATGGAACGGCATTGATGACTCGCATGATTTGTTCTTTCACAAAAGAAGCATTTTATATTAGTTCGCCCTCCGAACAGACTAGACACAGTGGCGGGTCTGAAATTGCTCCTAGTTCTGGTCCCATCATTGTAAGACCTTTTATAGGGTTCCTCCTGCTTAAAGCCTTTTTCCACAAATTTCAGCCGTTGAGCACTCCTTACTTCGGCTTTTAGAAAGTCCAATAATAACCATAGCCTTTCTTGAGCTCCTCCAACCCCTTTATCTGACTCTTCCCGTTTTGCTAACTCCATACCATAACCCGAAGAAGGATGCCTGTGCCATATTTTCAAAATATCCGAAGGTAATGAAGACTCGACAAGAGGGTATAAAAAAATACCCGACAACTGGGGATCAATGCCCAATGTCTCTAACGACCGGAGGTGACTGCTCAGTTCGTCGTACAGACTGCTTAAATTTCTATTTTCTTTCTTTACATTAGATATAACCGAATTCAATAGACGTCTGACATATAGTTCTGTCAGTATATTCGGGTCACCGAATCGCTCCTGTAGGGCTTGTACCGCCAAAGCATAGTTGGCGCCTGTAACGGGATAGCTTGCTACAACACGATAGGCTTCTGAATTTGGTACAATTGCTTGACGCAAATATAAAAACCGGTCGCTATCGGATAAATTCTTATTTTCGTGAATTTTCGAAAACTGCGCCCACCAAGACAACCAACATTCCAGAGAGCCATCATAGCTTTTTAGGGCTAACTCTGGTAATTTCACATTTATTACAGTGTCCTCGCTAGCAATCGGGATTGTTTCTTCTTTATCGGGATTCCGTAATACACTGACTTTCTGTTGAATATCAAACTTTTCCTCTTCATATTTATCGCATTCTTGCCATTCCCTATCAATACTTTCCTCTGTAATCCCTTCTTTCACTACCAATAAAGCCTGATATTTTTCGTTTAGATCTACAAGTTTCGTGTAATAAGACTCTAGTCTATTAAACTTAGAATAAATATCATTCCTATCAATTTGAGACTTTTCAAATTCCCCATTTATTTCATTGATAATTCTAGTGAAAGTACCTCTTATGGCTTTTCTGCGCTTTTTAAGTGCATCCATCTCCTCCATATTTCCTTTAAATCGATCACGTCCGGCTCACCAAAATGTTCGTGTTCGTTTAAAAAAAAATAAATGGTGATCGACTGAAAGGAAAAACAATGGGGGAAATAAATGCACAGAAACACAGTATAATAAAAAAGGATTTATTTTAAAAAATTAAAAACAAAAGGGATAAAAACTATTATACTATTATTATGGGTAAAAACAAGAAAAATGGTTAAGCTAAATTATACTTATATCTAAGGGATTATGTATAAAAAACAATAAACAAGGTTAAGCAAAAGAGAAAGTAAAAAAATTAACTAATCTCAGGGAAGGGAGATAAAAATAAATGGCGGGGGGGTGTCGAGCGTTTGTTTACACAGTACCTGGTGGCAGCACCGTCGCAGGCTTGGCTTTCTCTTGTCGCGATGTCCAATTGTCGCGCGTTGGTTGTCTAATTGTCACGACTCGTTGGTTGTCTAAGTGTCTTTTTTCGTCCTCAAGTCGCTGCTTGAGGGATACTCCAATGCGTCCTTTCCCGTCCACGAAACTCTGCTCGTGGGATTTTCTTCGACGTCTTTCCGTCCACGTGACTCTGCTCGTGGGATTTTCTTCGACGTCGTTCCGTCTACAAGACGCTGCTTGTAGGATTGTCTTGGCGTGTCTGCTCCGCCTGGCAAGGGAACTCAACTTTCCCCTCCGCTTCTAACAAGGGAATCCTGCCAACTGACCAAAAAAAGAATGTAACATGACGCTCCGTCGTCTCCGCCCACGCCGACCTTTGCCCTCGGTCGGTCCAAGCTGGGGCTATCTATAGATATAGATGTCTTGCTCGTTGTCTCCCTTCACCTAA